>VCMR01000003.1:1200000-1880811 GCA_007113925.1 Teratosphaeria gauchensis
GGGCTCAAGATATGTGGCCTGCACGGCGCGCGGGAGCCGGATCTTCTGCAGTTCTGCTTCGGCATCTTGTCGACTGAGTTGTCTCGATGTGCTCTGCTGTCGGCGTTGAGGTGATTGCGTGAAAGCGGGTGCTGTATGTTGGCATTGAGACGTCAATGGTGCGGGCGAAGATAACTGATCCGGGTGGTCAGTAAGGCTCGCCGCAACAGCACGAAGTCTAACATACTCTCAATCTCTTCGTCAAGCTCACAAGCGAGCGCGCATACGATGGAGTCGCCATGATGAATCTGCTCTATCTCGCTTGCAGACCAGTCTCATCCTCCCGTCAAGATCGCAGAAGTCAACGTGCGGAGAAAGCGGAGGTGCCACACCAACATGCGCCTCACACAAACCAAACCGACGGCCCACCGCGCATCACAAGAACATCCCGGCGAGTCACAAGCGCTTGCCCGCCCGAACCTCATCACCACCTTCACTACTTCCCTCATGGACCTGCTCCATCACGCCGCGAACCTCTATCACTCCTACACTCACATCTCTCATACTCTGGGCGACGCACACGACGAGATGGCGACTTCACCTTTTCAGCGAGCCACGGAGACTGTCGAGTTTTTGCGGCTCAAATTACCTGAGCATTTGGCGAGGCCGCGAGTTGCCATAGTCTGTGGCTCTGGGCTTGGTGGGTTATCAGAGACTGTGAATGGTGACGAGAAGGTGGAGTGGGAGTATAAGGATGTGCCTAATTTCCCGCTGAGCAGTGGTATGTTTGTCCCTATCTAAGGATGGCAAGGATGGAGCTAATGTGCAGTAGTTGCTGGCCACGAGGGTCGATTGATCTTTGGGACGATGGGACAACAGCGTGTCCCTGCAGTGCTATTGAAGGGCAGAGCGCAGTATGTAGTCTACCAAATACCACCATCTACCTTTCCTTTCAAGTACTGTTCTGACCCTCCTGTGTAGCTTCTACGAAGGCCACGAGATGTCAACAGTAACATTTGCCACACGCGTCTGCCGCCTTCTAGGCGTGCAGACCATGATCTTGACCAACGCAGCTGGCGGCCTGAACCCGGAATACGCTGTTGGCGACGTCGTCTGTCTGAACGATCATGTCAACGTTGCGGGGCTTGTCGGCTTCCATCCGTTGCGAGGTCCAAATGAAGAGGAGTTCGGTGTCCGCTTCCCACCTCTTAGCGATGCATATGACATCGGTCTCCGTCAGCTGGCACATCGATCATGGGATGCGCTAAGAAGACAAGATCCAAGTCAGAGGAAAATGCACGAAGGCGTCTACGCTTTTGTTGCAGGCCCAACATACGAGACGAGGGCTGAGTGTAGGATGCTTAGGAGTTTTGGGGCTGATGTGGTGGGCATGTCGACAGTGCCGGAGATTATAGTAGCGCGGCATAGCGGGATGAAGGTGCTGGCATTCAGCCTAGTGACCAACAATGCTGTGCTCGAGCCGACGATCAAGGCCAACGATCCGGAGTTGCGAGGCCTCTCGCCGGCAGAGTTGGATGCGTATCTGAGCCGGGGCAAAGCAAACCACGAGGAGGTGCTCGAGGCTGGCAGGCTGGCCGCATTAGACATGCAAGGTCTGGTGCTGCGAATCGTGTCCGAGCTCTAGGCAGTATCTCTGCTCTATTCTCTGTCGTTGCATAGCGAGGCGGGTGTATGCATGTGGTGGGATAAGGTGTGTAGGGCCAGTAGAGCGATGTGAACTTCAGCCCGATCCCTTCTTGACACCACCCTTCCGTTTCGCCTTGAGAGCCTTGTAAAAGGCCTTCTTGCCGCTGGTCTTTTTGTCTTGCAAGTCACCATACTTCCTTCTGAAGCGGCCTGTCTCTTGCTCGCCAGCCAGTACCTCCTCGACAAACGTGCGTTTGCGCTGCTTGTTCTCAATGCGGCCAGAGTAAAACTCGGTTGGGCCTTCTTTGATGGTTCCTACTTGACTGTATTCAGGCGCCTGCATCTTGCCGCCCTCCTTCTTGTAATGTCGGTGCGGGTCAAGCACGTTTCTCATTTTGAGTAGCTGGAGGTCGCGCTTGAGCTCGGGAGTCAGGTCGGTCTTGGGAAGATTGAACCAATCAGAGCCAGCAGTGGCTTTCTTCTTCTATCATGCTGTCAGCGAAGGATTCTTCGTCGAGGCGATAGTAAGATATGGCTTGTGAGTGAGGCTCAGAGTAACTATGAAAAAGTAAAGCTTCATGTTTGCGGAAAGGCAACCAAGACGGCGCCCGGACTCCGCTCAGGAAGTAAATTGGGAATGTTTTCCTCATTGCCAAGCAGACTGCGATAGGAAGGCGTATGCGTACCTCAAGAGCCAGCTTCTTGCTCGCGACTGGGTCCTCGACCTTCCTAATGCCATCCGCCTGCTTTCTCTGCTTCTGTTCCAGCAGTCTCGGGGCATCAATCATGGCCACCTCGCCTTTGGTGGACACATAGGGCTTCTGTAGCTCTCCGGCGTTGAGCTTGGGAAAGCTGAATGTGTTCCTGGAGTTAGTCTTTGCCAAATCTTTCGAGTTGGACTTTTCGTGGAGTCGCGCTGAGGCTCTGGCCAGCAGCTGCTCAATTTGTTCGTCCGACAAGTCACCATCTGCTGCAAGCTCTTTCTGAGCTGCTAGAGTATCTGTCGCAGCCATCGGGCAGGTCCAGCGTCGCGCTCGCAGTGGTGGATTACAAGAAGGAATTTTGAAAGTCGCGCCTTCCGAAAGATCAAAGCCGACTCGGCAAGCGCATCGGCCCGGTCGCATTCGTAAATGACGTCCTAGGTCAGCTTAAAGCTTGCATGTACGCTCAGGAAGAATACATAAACAAAACCACCTGTACATATTGCGGTCCTGTTGCCCATGTGGCCTCTTGTATAGTTTACACAGCTAGTTCTCCTAATCTTCATTCTCTCCGGTACCATAGTCTGCTTCGTCATTGCCGCATACCTGGGAGAGGCCATCGACGAGTGGCTTTGAACGACAAAATGGTTCGCCAATCGATGTCGAACGTGTCCTACGCGAAGACAACACTATCTTACCCTATATTTGCTGCCGACTTCGATCCATACAATCGGGGCTACCTCGTGGTCGGAGGTGGTGGAGGCGAGAGCAAGACTGGCGTCAAGAACACCATATCTGTGTTGGATGTCTCTGATCGAACCAAGATCACGGAAGTCGTATCCAAGGATCTGGGCAATGATGAGGACTCGGTGCAATCGCTTGCCAATCTTGCCACTAAGGATGGCTTGATCACGTTTGCTGGCATCAACTCAAGCGAAGCACAACAGAAGGCTGGCATGAACGAGCATCTACGGAGCTTTGATATCAAGTACCCTCCACGCAAGAAGCAAAAGGTCGAACAGGATGGCAATGAGAAAGAACAAGGTGACATGAAGCTTATCGGGCAAAGATCACTGTTCAAGCCATCGTCCGCTCCCAAGCCAGAGCAGTACCAACGACTGCTGCGACTCTCTCCAGCGCAAAAGCGCCTTCCCGCAAGCAAGAGGATTGGCGCTGCGTCCACAGGCCTTGCAAAGCAAAATGAGCTGATCGTCTTCAACGCGACTAATGCTACACCAGACGATGCCGACATTATTACCAAGATCGATCTACCCAGTGAGGCTGCTGATCTTGACTTCGCTCAGCCTGCATCCTCTGAGTTCAGCCTGGCATACTGTACCGAATACGATATCTACGAGCAGACGTACAAGTATGACTTCAACTCCAAGAAAGTCGAGAAGACGCCTAAGGGGCCTAGACGGGTCTACGAGATGCCTGCTGCCGAGGGTGCCACAGCACGCCCCAAGTTCCGAGCGCTTAGGTTTTTGAACGATACGAACATCATCGCTCTTGTCAATAGGCCGAACAAGACAGGTGCTGATCTCCGCATCATACACCTGTATCCAACTGGACCTGCGACACTCATTTTCGAGAAGCGACTGCCTAGTCGGGTAAAGGCGGCAACAGGACTCGACGTTTGTGCCCTTGATGCAGACAAGACTGGGAATCAGCAATTCGTGATCGCAGTAGCTGGTCAAGATATCAGCATCGAGATCTATACGACCAACTTCTTGCCACAGACCCAGACCTTCACTCCATTCGCCAAGTACCTCACAATGAAGGACGTGCACCCCCATCAAGTTACGAAAATCCTCTGGTCGCCATTCCACTCCCCTGCCAGAGCAACTCAGGACTCGACTGGGCCTAATGGCGAACCAGTGCCTGGCAACAAGAATCATCCGACACCTCAGTACCTTCGTCTTGCGTCGACATCGTTCGGTAACACTGTGGTTGTCGACACGGTACCCCTTCAGCCGCTCAATCCCACTGATCCCAACAGCCGGTATGTGCTTGTGAACCCGAGCGACAGCCCCTTCAGCATGATTTCCATCATCTCGATCGGCGCTCTCATCGCGCTGGTCCTTGCTTTCCTGATTCAAAGCTTCACGGGCGGGTTCAACGAAGGCAATGCTATTGGTCCATTCAAGTACTTGCCGGACAACGTCCGCAACTTCCTCGACCAACCGGCTAGCGCTGCTCGACCATTCGGTCGCAAAGCTCAGCATCAGGTCGCGCAGGTGGCAGATATAGTCGAAAGCAACGTCCCGCTCGACGAGCCGCTCAAAGGACGATTGCGGAAGTTGATTAACAAGCACCTCAGACCCATCTCGTCCGGAGACTCCGACGATCTGGTGCCATCAAAGAAGGCGTTGGTGGTCAAGGACGCGCCAGATGGGTCGGGGTCTATCGCTGTTGACATGCATACGTCGAAGGACGAGTACCTGACTTCCGAGGAGGGCAAGCAAGCGAAGCACTGGCATGAGTTGAGCCCGGAGCAGCAGGGGAAGTGGAAGGAGAGATTGCTCAAGGCGGGTGAGTGGGCGGAAGGGGAGGGGGAGAAGGTGTTGATTGGAGTCTTATTCAGTGAGTATGCTGGCGTTGTCGGACAGGTTGCTAGGGAGGCTATCCGGGAGCTCTGAGCGTATCGCTGCGGTAGGATGAGGATTGTGGCTTGCGTGTGTTGAGTTGATTTGCTTGGCAGTGTTGATATCCTCGATCGTGCTTATGAGGGCTGTTGAGCCATTTGCTAGTGGTACGCTATCTACAAAGTTAAGATACTGATGTCGTCAACGAACGTGGCTTTGCGCATGCGCTGCACAGTCTGTGATCGTGTTGAAGGTACTGTAACATTGTGGCAGGTCGGTTCAACATCGTTTCTTGTTGCTAATAAGCGCACTTATAGGCTCCTTCTGTGGTGTTCGGATGTTGTTTGCATAATCTTCCATTCTACTGTGGTATCAATGCGCTCCTTCCTATTTCGGACACTCGCGGGGCGTCTGGCTCTTCATGCCTCTTCGGCCCATGGCTCACTTTTGTCTCGTCTATTGCGCTTGTGATATTCGAGTCTCTTCTGCTTTCTCGTTGTTCTGGCGGCTTTCCGTGGCTCTTCTGGTCATTCGTCGCTTCCCAGTGGCTTTGCGATTGTGAAAACGACGCTCGAGTGTTTCGCCGCTTCTGTGCGCAAAGAGCCGAGAAGAGCCCCGTGCACGATCACGAAAATTCCACCTGCTTTCCAATTTCTTTGAATCTTCTTCACCTTTTCGACATTTAGGTATAAGTTGTGGCTGCTTTCGCCTTCCGGCCACACAACACAACCTTCTACCTAGTATACACAGCAAATCACCGATATGGCATCCACCAGCAATCCTGGTGGTTTCATGAGCAGCACCGCGGGTCCGCAGAGACCACGCGAGCAGAAGGAATGCATCCTACAGCTCTCACCCCTCTCTGAGGCCATCACTAAGCCTTTCTATAGATCAAATGGACGGAAGAGAAGGACCGAGAGCTCCTCCTCTGGGCTCGTGGTCGTGCGATTGGTGGCAACGACTACCAGGTGATTGCGGACTCCTTCGTTGGTAAGCAGAAGCCTCCCGTGCTAAGCTCTTCGTTACTAACGCTTCCCGCCTCACAGAAAAGCCATCTGCCAAGTCCGTCCAGGTGCGCCTCGCCAAGCTGAAGGCGGAGCAGCTGGACCTCCTCCAAAGCTCCGGCATCCTGAACGGCAGTCAGCAGGGAGGGGAGGAGCAGGAAGAAGGAGAGGAGGGAGAGGAGGACGCTTCTGTCTCCTCACCTCAGAAGAGAGCGGCATCAGGCACCTCGCCGAATAGCGCGGACGACGAGGTGAGCTCCCCGGCGAAGAGGCGTAAGACTGGTGGTGTAGGTCCTTCCGGCTCTCGTTTCGCGCCCATCGTGGAAGCCTTGAGGGGCATGGGTGTCCCGGCAGTTGTGCTGGAAGAAGCACATGATGAGACGCCGTTGGAGCGAACGGAGGAGGACGAGGAGGCGGCCAAAGTGCTGCTTGATCTTGCCAAGCAGTAGAGAGTTCACCAAGGGGTGGATGTGTGTCTTGAGCATGTGAATTAGCGACAGCGTTGGGGTATGTCATGTTACGGAGCTACGTTGTCAATGGCAGACGTACCGAAAGTCAATCATGTCAAACGTCAACATACATCAATTGTCAGTAATGTCAACAACCGATTAAGTCCAGATCAGTCGTCCATGAAGTCAGACATGTTGACTCTGACCTCATTGCATTACTGTTGACAGGACTGAAATCAATAATGCTCACCGCTGACCCTAACACCATACCATCCCTCATCCTCCAAACCCTCTCAGCGAGTGAGAGCAAATGGCTGTAGTGATCTGGGTTGTGGTCAATCTGGTCATGTTTCCTGGTGGTGTTGATTGCTCGATGCTCGAAGCTTTGGTCCTTGCCATGGCAAATGGATGGAAGTCAACAGGACGGCGGGAAGCTGCCCTGATATAGTAGAGCTGCAGCACGGTGGCAAGCAGACTCTATTGTTTGACAGTCGTTTGCTTCGTCCACAACCCTGCAAGACCTGTTGATGCGTATGTCGGACATTGCCATGGTGACAAAGTGGTGAAGAAGTAGGATAACAAGAGAGCGGACGTCCGAGAGAAGATTGCTCGAGCACACAAACAAGCGAACCTGGAACGCAGCGTAAGGCGTTGAGCACACCTCAGAGGGCCGAGGAATGGCCTACAGCAATACAGTGCATTTTGATGGTCTCGCACAGCAAGACCATCCTCTATATGCATACACCTCGGAATAGACACATAAAGCTGGTCCACCATAATCCGGAAAGGTGTATTCTGTGCCGCATCCCAGGACACCGATCATGCGCTCATGTACATCATGACTCATAACTTCATCAAAGCCGTTCACGGCCATTTTCATCTATCGCCACGCTCATGCTAAGAGCTTTTCCTACTCCTCTTGACATTCCTCCTCATGCCATCATCATCAATCCCGTTCTCCACCGTGCTCTTCGGGCTCGTAGCTTCCGAGCTCACACTCTCCACCCTCCCACCTCCGCTTTGTTCCCCAGTTGCCAGTGCATCTGTATTGAACATGTCGTCGCCCGCCGCGCCCACCGCACCGCTGTTGAAGTTCCAGTCAACATCACCGCCGTCGCCTGTTCCGTTGCCGAAGTCGTCAAAGTTGAAGTCGGTGCCACTGTTGTCGATCGTCGCATTACCAAAGTCAGTGCCGTACGCGCCGTTATCGAAATCGATGAAAGCGGACGGGTCGTAGTCACCAGGCGCACCAACCATGTCGAGAGGAGTATCGCCGCCATTTGACAGTCCAGCGATACTACCGTTCGGACTGAGTGGTACCAGTCGGCGATTGAGCTCTGACACCTTGTCGTGCTGCTGCTTCTGGAGGCTGATCAAGCTGTTGATTTGCTTCTGCGTTTGCTGTAGCTGATCCAGGTTTGGCATGGTGGGCGCTGGACCTGTCAGTGCATTGTTCTGGTTTGCGGCGCCATTGCTGCGGTTCATGGCAGCCAGCACGTTCCGCATGTCGGAGGCAGTGTTGCCATTGCCATTGGCATTGTTGAAGTTGTTGAAGGCGTTCCAGTCATAAGCAGGTGCACCTGGCGCGCTAGCATTGGTGCTGTTTATATGCTCAATGAGCTCGCTCATGCCAGGCTGACCATTCTCAGGTACGTGATCCAGCAGATTGGGTGTAGGTGCGTCGTTCTTAATGACTGGGCTCTGCCCGATGACTGGGCTCTGGCCGTTCATCCTGTGGCCAGGAGGGACG
The DNA here is from genome assembly GCA_007113925.1 of Teratosphaeria gauchensis. Taxonomy (NCBI): domain Eukaryota; kingdom Fungi; phylum Ascomycota; class Dothideomycetes; order Mycosphaerellales; family Teratosphaeriaceae; genus Teratosphaeria; species Teratosphaeria gauchensis. Next base: position 1,208,116 of record VCMR01000003.1, read on the forward strand.
CTGGAGGAGCTTTGACGCTTCAAGACGCCGCCTGAACCGGGAGGACTGACTGAGTTCCTGGCAGAGTTTGGCTCGGTGTTTGCTGTGCCCGGTGTCTGCAAGTGCTCCTGTTGCCGCAAGTCGCCAACGGGACCTGGCAGAAGCAGTTGTGGCTTTCGATTGAAACGCTGAAGTTGCTGGTCGCTATCCGTCACGCCATCCTGCTGCTCTTCGACGACTCTGTTCTGGTCCTGTTGCTGCTGGGTCTGATTTGAGCTGTTGAACATGTTCACCAGATTTTGCGCACCAGAGCCGTCCAGACTGCGATTGTAGAACGTAGCCAGAAAGGTAAGGATAGCATTGATGCTGTTTTCATGGCGGTCATGCATCGCCTGAAATGCAGTTGCTTGCCGATAGAACTGGTCGTTTTGCTCCTTGAGTTGCGTAATCATTTGCGAGATCATGCGCTGCTGGTTCTGAAGCTGGTTCAACTCACGCCGGACGGCGGCCAGTTCGTTCCTGGGCAGCTGTGCTAAGTCCTGATTCGTATTGCCAGGCGCACCAAGCTCTGCGGCACCAGGGCCAGGTGAGAATGCCCGCTCCTCATCGCTATCAAAGTGCTCCTTCACGACGCCGTCCCGTTTTCGCTTCCCGCCAGACTTGGACGTGGGTTTCTGTATCAGCCAGAGCAGGTCCGGCCTATTCTTGCGAAAGTACGGGTGTGAGTACATGCTGGGTGGCTTGACACCCTTCCGTGCTTTCTCTGATTGCCGCAAGGAGCCGTCTGTAATATTTACAGTCTTGTGGAAGCCGTACATATTCAGTTGCCGAACGAACGAAGCATAGTTGTTGTGTTTGAACAACTCTGGTATGAGCGTCCGTGCAAACTCGTCTTCATCCAGTACTATGAACGACCGGCCATCATCGGACCATCGAATGAGTTCTGTGTTGTTGCTGTCCAGGAAGCTGCCACATCTGTCAGTCCGTGCTATCTCATCACACATGTGTACAAGTTTGCTCACCTGCTCAGCTTCTGCACAAACGGCGGAATTTGCTTTCGCTTCGTCTGTGCCTCTTTTCTCGCAATCTGCACCTTCTGCTCCAGCTCTCGCTCATCCTCCTCATCATTCGACTTTCCATTCACATTGCCATGACCTCCGCCATTCCACTGCTCTTGGCCCGGCATCCCATACCCGTTCTGCGCCGTCAGCTGCTGATTTCGATTCCGCCTCACAAGCTCGGTAGACTGCGGCGTCGGTGATGGCACCAGGCTTTGACTGTATGCCTGAGGTTGCGTGCTAGGGTGGAGGAAGGATGCGAAGTTGGCAGGGTCTGTAGTTAATGATGGATCATTGAAGCTCGCATCTCCGCCGAAAGACTGCGGGAAGTCGAAGTCGAAGTCCGTGCTCTCGGGAACCTGCTGTTGGTACGCATAGGTGGGCTGTACGGGTTGCGGTGATTGTTGAAGCATGGGTGATGCGCCAGGCGCAGCGCGCTTTCGGGACGCTGCTTGTTGCTGCATGTTGTCTTTCTAATTCCAGGTCTGTAGCGGGATATGCGGCTTTCCGTCACTGGCGCCGCGCTCTTTCTCGAAATCACTATTTGCTGCTCACTTGCTTCCAGTGGACTGCGTCGCAGGGCCTTTTACTCTGCCCCGAACCTGCGCGAGAGGAGCAGAAGCTGTGAGGCTGTCGCAGGATGCCCGGGGGAGCAAGCGATCTTGTACCAGGCACAGAGCTGAAGGAACAAGGCATCCAGATGTTGCTGGGCTGTGATGGGTGGTTCGAGCACTTGTCTATTCCATTGTTGACACTACAAAGCTTCAATGTGTAGGAGTCTCAAGCTGACGACCTTGTTTCCTTCTCTTGCCCAAAAATCCAAGACCTGCGAAATGCGAACCGCAAAGAGCTGAAGCCTTTTTCTTGAGACACCACTGCCTCGTACAATAACAGTTGTCGGGTCGGTCTCGGGACGTCTATGCGCGTACGCGAGCCGTCGCTGTTTGAGTATTGGCGACAGCTGTCGACGATGTCCTTGTCATATGGTAGGGATTCGTGTATCGTGAGTTGTTATGTGCATCAGAGCATCGCAAAGTCCGAGTCACGTCAGTCTTGCGCTGATTGGTGGAGCGAGCAGGTTTAGTGGAGCCGCACTGCCATTAGCGCGGCCTTCCAACCGAGACCAGTGGACTTCACCTGTCTTTATGCCTTGTTAGTGAATGCCTTGTTAGTAAATGCCAGGGGTGCTTAGGTGCATCTTATGGGAGTCCGGAGCAGGTGTCACTTTTGCAGATTAAAAGCATTTACCGAATTAGTATTGGCTTCTTGGCCACTTATACAGCTTTTCACAGGATTGCATTTTGACGTCTACTCTGAACACCAGGCTTCCTAGCCTATCCTGCGCATGCGAACTTGGCCCCACGTCAACCTGATGCGCACCAGCTTCACATTCATTGTCGGGAGCGGCTAAGTTGCACATGGCGTGATATCACTGCTTTGGCACGTTTCTGCTTCCGAGAAATGGAGTCTTGGAGCACCGTCTGCACGGGTGTTCCGGGACCCACAATGCTATCGTCGATGCATTGAAATCGGTGCTTTGCATGTGTTCGGCACACGCATTGGCCCGGGTCTTCCTCCCGAAAATATGTCTGAGATCGGCGCGAGTGCCGAGATCAGCGATTGCGGCAGCACTGCGCTTTGCAAGCCAGACCAAGACTGCTGGACCTAGCTGATTGCTGGGTCCTGTAGATGTGTGTCCAGACCCCGCCGGTTGCCGGGAACTACACGTGGTCGAGGATGTTGCTTGCACGTGGGCAGACAGTATTTGCCGGAATCGAAGGAGAAGTGTTGCAAGGCCTTGGCTAATAAGCATGCTCGGGCACAGAATACGCAAAAGACCAGGATGAGAACTGTTCTTGACTGTTGCATAAACATCTCTATAGTGAATTGAAAAATGCGCAGATCAATGCGGCCGCCCATTGATGCCGCCATTCGGCTGCTTCGCCTTGGGCGTGCTCTCGTCTTCGTCATCACTCATTAGGCCCTCGAGCTCAAATTCCTGGGCATCTTGCGCCTGTCTATCTGTGGCATTGGGCACCCGCACATGGCCGTTGAGCTGACGGCCCTCTTCGTCGCTGAGCTTGATGTTGGTCTTGCTCTTGCTATCTGCATGAGCGGAGTAGAGGTGGATAAGCATAAGCACGACTGTTTGCGCCGTCAGTAAAATAGTTCGAGAATCCCAGAAGGTGCAGTACTTACACAAGAACAGCAAGAATGATACAGAAAAAAGAATCAAAATATAGCTAACATGCGTGATCTCGGCGTTATTGAGCAGAGCCATTTGCTGCTCGGTTGCGCCCATGAAGAGGAATCCAGATGCAATGAGCAAAAAGCCAGGCAGATATTGGAAACTGTTGATCTCGGCGTCAATGTCGTCCGGCTTCTCAGGCGCCACCTTGTCCTTCAGAACGAAGCTGATCTCGATGATACGTGCTGCTCCGGCGGCCATAAGGCTGTATCCAAAAATAGTGTGGACCTGTGTGCTGATCATGATCTCCTGTGGATGACCGCTCATGCCCCAGCCAGTCATAAGGATTACAATGGCTGGAATGAGGTTGCGCTTAGGCCGTCCCTGGCGATCGCGAGAGAGCCAGATGCCTACTAAGCCAGCTGCCCACCAGATGATGCCCATGCTGGTGTGTTGCAAGTCGTTCTTCACCCAAGCTGTTCCCCATCGGTGTTCAGTGAACGTATTGACAATACCCCAGAGTGTAATGACCAAGCTGTCGAAGAATTCCTGGCTCCTGCCTGATTTCGCCAACCAATTCTGACCGCAAAGAAGCAGAATCGTCATGACGATGCCGTACGCGATGAATGCACTGCCCATGATGAAATGTGCCGCGCACTGTCCCACATGATCGCCCTGACAGAAACCTTGACTCGCGATGCCTCCGAACAGCATCTGGACCCAAGACGCCACAGGTATGATGCCTCCCAGAACTGCATGGGCCTTGACCTGCCACTTCCGTATTCTGCCCAAAAAGCCCTTTTCCAGGTGCAGTCGCAGGTACACCCCCAACACCACCTGGGCAATCAACATGAGCATCAACCAGTTCGCAAAGCTGGCATGCACATTATGGCTGAACTGTCGCCCCTTATGCGCATGTCCCAGGAAGTATCCAACAACAGCCAGGATAGTCGCAGCGATTTGAGTCGGAACATGCCATCTTGACCGTACCAATCCCAGCACCATGCCAGTCGGGAACATGATGCCCCATGCCAGCGACTGGATGAGGATGTGCGTCCATAGTATGCTGTCCATTGGCTCGCCAGAGATGACTTCGCCTTCCTCGATGTGGGAGTGGTCGCCGTGCGCTATGGTGTGGCGGGCGAACATAAGGACGGCGGCGAAAAGGGGCAGCATTGTGGGCCTCGTGCGAAAGGTCGCCATGGTGAAGATGTCGTGCTCGTGGCACTCGCGTCGACGCAAGGTAGTGATGAGAATGGGAGGAAGGGTGGATTAGGCTTACGCAGCACACTTCACGTGCTCGGGACAGGGATGCCGATAATCCGCTCTCGCCCGATTGGGCTGTCAATAACGCGACTTCCTGAGCTGTCACGCGTCGCAACCATGAATCAGTCGCGGTATGTCCTGAGCTCAAGACTGAGATTGGGATGCTCGCGCATGCGAAAGATCGCTACACATTTGCTCACGCCCATTGACCGGCGTCATGTCTTCTCAAGGCCAAGCTACCACCCCGCAGGCTTCGCACTCATCATCAGCCCCTCCATCATCTGATGCCGCGGCGATGCCAAGCTCGCCAACCGCAATATCTCGAACAAGAGAGGAACAGGCAATAGATCCGCCTGTAATCGAGACCGCAGTCGAGCCAGCACCGCCACAAAATCCCCGCCTAGCAGCAATAGAAGCAAAGCGCTTGAGACTCGAGGCGACGCTCGCAGACTTGCAAGCGCAACGATCCGCTCTTGTTGCAGAAGCCAAGCTACCATCCGGCCTCAATATGCCAGAAGACTGGTCTGAGGAGCAGCGGACGAAGCAAGCTCTCTCAACTGCAAATGGTGTAATCAAGGAGCATATCGTTCTGCTGCATAAGTGTAAGTACAATATCTGGTGGTGGCATCGTGCCTGGCTGACAGTCGTGCAGATAATGAGATCAAAGACATTGGGCAAGGGCTCATGGGTCTGATTGCCGATAAGCGTGGCGTCAGAATTGCAGATGTGATGGAGGACTTCGGTATGGGCGAGAAAGACTGAAGCCCGAGTGATGGAAGCCTCGCAACATCCGATATCCTTTCGTCTTCGAAGCAACGCGTCGCAGTAGGCAACAGACTGGCTCTGCAAGTCCTGTAGCACTCTAGCAATTGCTAGTCGCAGCAACATCAGGTGCAACCTGTGGCGCTCGGCAGACTGGGTTGACGGCATGTAATGCCAGAACGGTATTGACAGGCAATGTTGCGGCACCGAACTAAGCGCGCTCCGCCGCTGTTTGCTCGATCATTACTGCAGCTGAATATCACGTTACTGCGCGGCAGACCAGCCTGACTGGGAGATTGAAAGGTGAAGATCAACACGCGACTGCCCAAGTCTATCGTAGACCTGCGCTATTAAGCCAACAGGTAGCCGTACTCACATACTCGTTATGAATGCCAAACTCCAGCAACCACACACAACCACCCTGATTGCACCTATTCGCCTTGTGTCCTCACTATCCTGCCATCTCGTAAATCTCCATCGCCATACCAATCTGCTTGTTCAACGTCTTGGATGCCGTGTTCCTCACAAGGTCATTTCATCCTGCCGTCTCCAATTTACTGAGCCTTGGCGGCCTGGGCACGAAGGTTGGCCGAAGCACTGCCGGAGTTCTCGAAGAAGCGGGCGAAGAGAGGCTGGATAACGCTGCGGAACATGATCTGGGCACCACTATGGAGGAAATCAGTATCGAAGTCTTTCATCCAGCGCAGAATCAGACATACCCAGTCTGCGGCAGAGCAAGCCAAAGCACAAAGATGAACTTGAAGGTGTAGTAGAACGGGAACCAGTAGACCGCGTTGATAGCAGACTCGATCACGGTGAAGAAAGCGTAGACGACCCAGTACTGGCCCAGAAGTCAGCATCTCCCCCAAAAATGCTTGAGAATCCTCAGGTGTGTCCGAACTTACAGTCAACCACTGCGTGTCATCCGACTTGCCAGACGAGAACAATGCCTCCAACGAGTAGTAAGCCGGCAGCGCGAACCCGGCGCTGTTGACCAAGAACTCGCCACCGATGTTGAAGAAGACGAAGGCGAAGTAGAGGGCGCCGAAGCCGAGGATCAAGTAGCTCTTTGGGACGCTGGTCTGCTGCTCGAATTGGTTGAGGTAGGGGTACTTGGAGAGCTCCCTGCAGGCCTCAGAGTCAGTACGGAAACATGGAAACATTGTTTCGCGGCTTCGCATGAGCTGCGTGAAGGATCGCTTACTTGTCAAGCTGGCTCAGGTGGTACTGGGCCCTGCGATAAAGCTGGTCAGCACGGAATTGCGGTGCCTATCATGAAAGGCTGAGGTATGCGCACTTCTCCTGAACGGTGCCATTTGGGTTTCCTGAGGCAGACATGATGTCGAGTGTGTTGTGTGCTTGTATTGAGAGTGATGCTTCTTGATCGCAAGCGTGTTCTCTTTCGGTGTGTGAGAGGGTCGGTTTTCCAAGAACTTGGAGGGATTGTGGAAAGCTGTCGAGGGGTGTGACGTCGCCGGAAATCTCGGATCTTGCCGCTGGTGCACCACGAGAAGGAATGCTCTTGCTGATTTGATACGACTGCTGCGATGGATGAGTTTTGGAGCGAAGGAAGATTTTGCAATGAAACCAGAGCCTACATCTCGGCGAGCGGTCTTGACTGAGTACTTGTGCTGCAACGAGCCAAGTCACAAAGCAAACAGATCACAGTCGCTACTCGAGGACTCCTACCTCATTTCTAGTCAGTGACTGCAGCGCGTGAGGGCCCCCCTCCCGAGCACGGAACACGACCAATCGCTATGGCAGCACGCCAGTAACAATGGAGAGCCTCGATCTGTGAACACATTCGCGACCTCCATACATGTAGGATCGCCTCTTGGGAATTTGGTAAAGTGGGGCGTGCGAGATCAGCGCCTCCCAGAACTCCAGCCACAGGCATCGACATTTGCTCGCCACATGACAACGACATACTAGGACCAATCTTGCAGCCTTGAGGCGCTTTACGCCGCTCGTCAACCAGACACGTGGAATATCTACGCCTCGTACGTGACTGATGGTTCAATTGGGGCAATACCAAGATATGAAAATCCCTTAGCTGTAATTCAAGTTCCGCAAGCTGGTGCCCTAGCATTTAGTTCATTCCAAGACCGATAGATCACCACCATGTCTCTAGTAGACCAGCTCTTCGACCTTCAGATCCCCAACTTCATCAGAATATCCCCCAACACCCAACAAATCCTCTATTCCACAACCCTCAGCCATGGTCACAAGACCGGCGACCATCCCAAGTCCACCATCTGGCTCGCTGAGACCGGAAAGGCTGGCTCAGCTCGCCAACTCACTTCCGGCCTGTACAACGACAAAAGCCCGCAATGGATCCCCGATGGCAAGTCTATAGCGTTCATTTCTGACCGCGCCAAGGAGGGCGAGAAGTGGGCGTTGTATGTGCTGCATCTTGAGGAAGGAGGTGAGGCATATCCAATCACGGATGCCGAGAATGAGAGAGCGATTGGGAAGTTCGCTGTTAGTCCCGATGGCAAGAGTATAGCATTTCTGTCTGCAGATGAGAAGACTGAAGCCCAGAGGAAGCGAGAGAAGGAGAAAGATGACGCGCAGGTCTGGGGCGAGAACTGGGAGTTCCAACGCCTGCGTCTGGTGCATGTCGCTACAAATACAGTCACGATTCTAGTATCGAACAACGCGCACGTCGCCGACCTGACCTGGAACGATGAAGGAACTCATCTAGCATACACCGAAGTACAGAACCCAACGATTGAGGAGACCTTCAAGACCGGCACTACTATCTCCATCATCGATGTGCGAAGCAAGAACACCACATGGCTAGCCAATCGAAACACCTGGCCGGACAACCTGCTCTGGGCCGGACAGGACATATACTTCCTCGCTCCACCCACAGCAGATACTGTCTGCAGCTCCTCCGCCGTCTTCCGCATCACCGATGCCCTCTCTCACGAAGGCAAAGCCATCGACAAGAAGCAAGTGATCTACGACAATCACGCTCACGGCATCGAAGACTGCGCTGCACAATTGCGGAAAGCAGGCGGCGACGTCCTAGTAAGCGTGCAGCACGGAATGGAAGACCAGATCCGCATCCTCAAAGGCCACACGCTCTTCGCGAAGCAGAAAGCACTAATAGCATGGGACGCCGCCTTCACCAAAGACAGCGACGAGATCATCCTCGCAATCGCGCAAGGCGACACCAACAACCCAACCGAAGTCCACACCACCACAGCCTCCGGCGGCGCCATGGTCAAACTCTCCAACCACGGCCACGCCTTCACCAACAAAACCCTAGGAACCTTCACCATCCTCTCTCACCCCTCCTCCGACTCCACCGTAACCCTCGACTCCCCCCTCCTCATCCCATCATCAACCCCCACCTCCCCCACCTCAAACAAACCCCTCACACCCCTCCCCACCCTCGTCCTCATCCACGGCGGCCCCTACGCCCGCCCCACCGAAAAATTCGACCTGTTGTACTTCAATTGGACCCCCTATCTCCTATCGCAAAACTACGCCATCCTCACCCCCGACTACCGCGGCTCCGCCGCCCGCGGCAACGCCTTCGCCTCCTTGGCCAAAAATTCCGGCCACCACGACTACGCCGACATCACCGCCTGCGTAACCCACGCCATTAAAACCGGATACGCGGATCCCACCCGCCTGATCGTAGCCGGCTGGAGCCAAGGAGGCTACCTCTCCTACCTCTCCGCCGTCCGCAACGGCACACACGGCCAGGAATGGGAGTTTAAGGCCGCGATACCCGGCGCGGGTGTGACGGATTGGGATGCCCTGACGCTGTCGTCAGATGTGGGGAGCACGTTTGAGGCGGATCTCGCTGGCCACCGGCCCTGGCAGGCGGAGAGCAAGGAGAGTACGGTGGGCAGAAAGGGGTCCGCGATTTGGGAGTTTGGGCCTGCATTAAGGGCCGGGGTGAGGATCCCGCCGATGCTGATACTGCATGGGGAGAAGGATGAGCGGGTGCCGATAGAGCAGGCGAGAGGCATGAGGAGGGCGTTGGTGGATGCCGGTGTGCCGTTCGAGTATGTAGTATACCCGCGGGAGCCGCACAATTTTGAGGAGAGGAGGCACTTGGTGGATTTGGCGGAGAGGGTGTTGAGGTGGGTGGATAAGTATATAGGAGTGGAGGCGAAGTGACAGATGATTGGGGTGGGGTAGGCATTATTCCATGCAGATCATGCATAAGGTGTTCATCTCGTCGTACTTATCGTACAGTACAGGTACACTAGGTTTGATGCTGGTATACTAGCCTTTCCCACAGGTCTGCTCGCTTCCTGATCGGTAGGTCATACCATTGTCCTGCTGCTCAATGCCCAGTAATGGATGCCAAAAATTCCTTATTGCGCTTGTCGATATCTCTGAATCCATTCTGTAACTTGCTACCTGCATCCTGGAATACGCCTTGAACGCCTTGCACCCTGCCCTGCAAATCGTTCTGCACCTTGTTATGGAAGTCCTGGATGGGATTGCTGGAAAGGAGCTGAGGCAATGCGGGCGGACTAGAGAGAGGCGCCGGCGTGGGAATCACAGCAGTTGTGCCATCGTTCGGTCCCTGTGGCGCTGAGACTGCAGGCTGTGCGGTCGTGAGCGCGGCATCCTGTGGCAATTGGATGGTAGGCAGGTCCAGCGCGGCGAGCGGCTTAGAAGGCGAATCAGGAATGGCTACGGTCGAGGTCGCCGAGGGAAGAGCAGGCGCCTAGCCTAGACTCGTGCCTGTCGCGCCACCGAGGCCACCTTTCACTGCACCGGCCGTATTAGTAACGCCGTCAACGCCTGTAGCTTTGGTTGCCTTGGAAACAGTGTCGTTCGTCTGCTTCTGCACGTCGGTTGCCTGCTTCTGGACACCCGCGGTAGGGTCAACGGAGCCATTTGGCTGCTTCTGTTTTGATTGAGGGGCGTCGTCATTCTTCTTGTCAGTCTCACCTAGGCAGTAGTCAATATTATGCTGAGATGGTTCCACATTTCACCATTGAACCGTACCTTTGCCGTTCTGATTCCTCGCAGCCTCCATGAAGCCCGTCAGACGCCCACCAGTGAGATTGTTCAGCTTGTCGCCGATGGCCTGGCCTTCTGGCGCCGTCTTGTTGGCACTCCCGCCGTTGGCCCACTTGAGGATATAGAAGCCACCTAGACCCCAGAGAAACAGAAAGCAAGCTGCCATGGTGGTGAAGAACACAAGTGGTAGGACAATGGTCAGGGCGACGCCAATGGCGAAGACAATGAAGATGACAGCTCCCAGCAGACCGAGAATGAGACCAGCGAGGATGGCGAAGATGCCGACAGTAATGCTGAACAGGATGAAGAGGAAGAGTGGGACGCCGGTGAGAGCTAGTTGCATTCCCAGGAATGCCTTCCAGAAGAGTAGGGTTAGTGGTAGCTACGGAGCGACAGATGTGCACATTAGCACATCTGTCAATGACAACTTTGTGTACTTACGGATAGCTTAGGGTTTCGCAGCATAAACGCCTGCAGCTTAGCCAAGATGCTCGCTCGTTGCTCGGGCGAGATGACCCTGTCCAAGGCCGCCTTGCCCTTGGCCGCGACCCAGTTGCCTGTGCCCTCGATCCAACCCAAGACGCCGCTCGTGGCATTCTGCACCTTCTCGCCGGCCTTGGCGATGGCTGGTGGCTCGACCTTTGTGGCGGTCTGTGTGGCTGTCGCCATCTTGCTCGTGCCGTTGGCTCGGCGAAGAACGTCGGCGCGATTTGGATGATTGCCGCGTCTAATTTCGAGCTTGCGAGGAGAATGGGAGCGTTCGCGGGCGGGCTGGCCTGCTGCTTGCGGGGAGAGTGAAGCTATCTTGACAGGCGTCTGCTGCACACAGACACGTCAAATGCTGTTGGTATCAGAGGGTGCAACGTCAAGGGACACAGGAATGCCAGAGAGGAGAAGCAAGATCCAACCCAAATCTGATAGAGCAGTAGCGACCTACGATCAATACACTTTGACATGGAACACCCCTGTTATGTGGCAGCTGTCACAGCAAGAAAGTGCTCCTGATTCCCTAATCCCCTCAAAGCTCCTTCCCTGCCGCTGGTTGCCGCGTCGTGCCTGCTGTCCAATCGAGCAGGTCCGCTGACGTTGGCAGGCGCCACAATCTGCACCAGTAAACCGGTTATCGGAAACGCGCTAGTTCACGAACGCGCTGCCCCGATTGGGAAGGCGGCGAAGCCCGGTGGAAATTTTAGCTTGAGCTTATGGCATGTGAAGACATCGTGAAACATAAGAAAACATAGATATACGGCCTGCAGCAGTCATGGCGGAAAAGGATGGGAAGAAGCGCAAGAGACAGTCGAATGGTGTAGATGCGCCAAGCAAGAAGGTGGCATTCGAGGGTGGTGGCAGCATCAAAGTCAGCTATGTGGATGAGAATGGACCACAACCAGTGCTCGTCGCTGCACCGGGCATCGTGCCGCCCAAGATATCTTTCAATCCTTACACAAAGCCGACTGCGAGCAAGTATGCCAACGTACCGCCGAAGACTAAATCGCATGACTTGCTCCTTCACTCCTCCGAGCACCCACGCTTGGACTACACCGCCGCCCCGAACCATCTCGAGTCAGCCAACACCACTCACTACATCGCCGTCTTCGATCCTGCCACGAACAGCCTCCAGATCCAGCCATCGCACAATCTAGCCCTGCGCGCAATCCCGCGACAACCCGAGGCAGATGCCAATGCTCCTCGAGCTCGCACATTCGCTCAGCAAAGAGAGGCATTGGGCCGAGAGTTTGGTACCAAGAAGGCGAAGAAGGTCATCGAGAGCCGCACAGTCAACGCCATTGGTCAAGATACCAAAGGCAAGGGCAAGAAGGATGATGTGCAAGATGCGGTTCTGGACTCCATGGCCGATGCTGCCGAGTCCGCGCCCAGGAAGGAACAAGTGGATGCCGTACTACTTGCTTCTAAGCCCATACCAAAACCCAACCTGACTGCCGACGATATCGAGAGTGTCTATTCCTTCAATACACTCCTCCCGCCGTACGAAGCTCGCCTCATCACGGTCAAGGACTGGCAAGACGCCACCCGGTCGAATGAGGACATTAAATTTCCCCACCTCTACCCGGCTAACCGCTTGGAGTTGTGGGGCAAGAGTGAAGACGTCCAACGCCTTAAAGCCCTCAAGTACCTTGCCCTCCTCCTTGAGTTTCACGACGCCCTCCAGTCCGCTGGCAAGACTGGGAAAAAGGTCCCCAAGAAGGAGATCCTTACCAAGAAGCTTGGACACTGGCCCGAACAACTGGTGGATAGTGCGCGTCGCCGCTTCTCCAATCCGGCGAACGAGCTACCGAAATGGCATCTGGACAACCTATACACGCACATGTGTGCCTTGGCATTGTTTATTGATGGCTATGCAACCAATACGTACGACCTCAAGGAGGATCTGAAGATGGAGAATAGGCAGATTGGACAGTACTACCAGGAATTGGGATGCAGAGTCGGCGCGCCGATGGAGAAGGAAAGGGAGAGATGGGGATTGAATAAGGCGCAGGCGGCTGCGACGAGGGTCGCGAGGTTGAAGTTGCCCCTAGAGTTTCCAAAGGCGAGGGTAGGGCGGAAGAGGTAGAGAGGTGTAGGGTTGCTGGTGTCAAGGATGCCAGCGGGGATGCGACAGGTCAAGACGAGGAGGGTAGTCTTTTGCAAACACATAGTAAGCAGGAAGGGCTACCGCTACGTCAGCCACGTCGCACGCCGCATCACGGACCTTCACAGTCCACGCTACTTGCATCCGTTGGCCAGACTCTCTCCGTCCCACTCACTCTGTAACACCATCATCTAGAGCACTAGTGGTGCGGGGCGTGCCGAACTCAAAGCAGAGGCATCCTTCGATCCTTCTACCAACATTGCCTTCAGCTCCACCGCTCAACCATGAAAACACACAGCAAAGGCAGGTGCTTACCGCTGGTTATACGCGCGCATGCCGACTGCTTCTGATAGCTCGACAGGCATGTTTAGGTGCATCGACCGCGCCCAAACTAACTCGTCACATGAGGATTGTAGGCTGCGGCACAGGAGTTCCACAGAGCGCAGGATTAGACCGGCCTTGGCTGGTAGGCAACTGCAGGCATCAATCAACCTCTCTGCCATCGCTGTATATGTTGGATAACATTGCACGATTCGATGCATAACAAGATTTTCCAGACTCATTCTGGTACCACCAGGTTCCTAATGAAGACGCACGACTATGAGAACCGCGGAGCCAGACTGGATCAGCTCAGAGCCACAGAACCATGCGGTACTCGAAATACTCCACTCCTACCTTGAAAACGTATCGACCAACCCACCCAATCTGCAAAACCTCGTCAACTCCACGCTTGCCTCGTTGCAATCAGCAGGCACACAAGAGCCCTCCGCGGATCAATACAAGGCCGATTTCTACATCCTCAGTGGCATCCTCCTTACCATAGCCAAGAGCCTCCCTGCAACCTGCCCCAAACAAGGCTACCTCGTCGAATTGCTCGTGACGATCCGCAACACGCCTTTGCCCGCGACCGTCCAAGCAACTCTGGATGAATATGACCCACACAACGCGTTCAATTTCGAGTTGACGCCATTCATCAGAGCATATTCCAGTTTCGAGTCCGATGCACCACTCTACCCACCGCTCGACGAGCGCGCAGGAATGCTATCTCCTCCACGCCCGCCCTGGCGCCTTCAACCTGGCACATATCTGTCTGCCTCCGCATGGACCAATCTAAACGCCTTCCTAGCTCGCCTCCACGTGCGAATCCCCTCGCTACCGCACGTTGATCTCCGCGGCCTTTTCGCCATGATGGAAGCTCTGGAGACGCCATTGACGCCGACACCACTCCAAGACGTCGTTCCGGCGGCTGCGGCGTGGATTGTGGTTGCTGGGAGGGAGTTGAAGAATAATCGGTTTCCGTATGCGAGAGCTGCTAGCAATGATACTAGGAGGAGGCTGCCGTGGAGCCGAGGAGAGTTGTGGACGGGGCCGCTTGCGTTCAATGGTGAGAGATGGGAGTTTTGGATGCAGAGATTTAGGCAGATTAGGGAGATCGAGGGGGTTGGGGAGGAGGTGAGGGAGGCTTGTGGTAGGGCGGTGGAGGTTGGTGAGGCGTTGTGAGGAGGACTGCTCGCAAAGTCTGAGATCATGTGCGAGCCACGACTCGACAGATAGTCCACACCAATATCAGCCAAGGTCGTGTTCAAACCATGCAACTCCCCTCTTCGCTCGCATCGCACGGCATTCCGCGAAACCTCATCACCGTCATCGCCATTTGCACCACGCGGATCCTTTCCCCCCCCCCCCCCCCCCCCCCCCCCAAAAAAAGCCGCGATCTACTTCTCAACGCAAAGAAACATGGCCCGTCTCTGCTACCCGACTCGCGTCCCTGCCGCCCATCAGGCGCCATTGGAATGGTACTCAAGAGAATCATTCTCGTCAGACGAGCAACTCCTAGAATACAATCGAATGTGGCGAGCCGAGCTTGCAGGATAGCGAGGATGCAGCGTGGTACAGTCTGCTCCGTGACCCAGCAGAATGGACATCAGCCGCAAAGACCAAGGCAGCCAGAGACCGTGGCGGTTGCGGGCCCGGGTACTGCTGCTCAATGCTGGTGTCAAAACATCAGCATCGTCGTCTTTTGAGCCCCGATGAAGGTTCCAATTCGTGGTACCGCGTGTTCGCTCCCGGCACCAACCAGTCCCATGCGTAGCATATTCGAAGCTCTCTCTCTCTCTCTCTCTCTCTCTCAACAGGCAAGCCAACGGCCTTTGCATTTTCTCACGACTTCAGTCGACTGAATCGCAGAAACCAGTAGCACACCGAGAAATTGCAAAAGGCAGACACGAGGGAGAAGGCCCAGCAGATTCGTTGATCAGACTCGTTTGACGCAACGAGGCCTTGAAAGATCCGGAGGATGCAGAAGTTGCAGGATATGAGGCAGGTGCAGTATTCTGCGAGAAGTAACGCTTGCTGGCGGGTTAGGTGGTATGCCATGACCACTCTCGGAGCCATGAGCAAGGCCGGTCGGTGTGAAAGTCAGTCTTGCTTGCATGGCATCGTTCGCGAAGTGAAGGTCACCATTGCTACTTGCCGCCGTTAGTCAGTAGGCAAACCTTGATGAGCCTGCAGCTCCCCGCGCGTGATCGAATGGCACGTGGCAGCTGTAAGTTCGCTCCGAGGACTACTCCTTTGCGGTCAGTGGGAGAGTCAGCATGCAATTAGTTTGTCATCGGACGATCGTTCCGCTGGACACGGCTTAATCCAACATGGAGACAAGCAACACCTCAAATTATATTCTTGACAGCGAGCACTTCCCGACCCTGATGACGCTCGTCGGCAGTACATTTAGCTGTCAAGATCAAATGACATGTGGAGCTTTGTTGCAGGATCCGTTGACTTGAGGATTTCACCTGAATAGAGTAATATGCTGCTCTGAGCAGATGTCATCATTGGTCAGTGAATTTACATGTATGTAATTGGAGCTGGATCATAGGGTGTTCTTGAGTATTTACTCTTGTTACATACGGCTGCTGACAGTGAATACACTCACAGTCTCTTCGCACATCCGCACGCAGCTATCGTGTTACTGTATCCTAGGCCAGTATTGCGATTAGGTTCCAACCAACGGCTTCTGCTTGTAAACGGCGGCTCATGCTCTTAATAGCACCCAAGACGCCCGGCAGAAGCCCGCTTCGTGTTCGCAGACGGATCAAAGCCGTCACTATACCTTGTATTTGAGCTGTGATTCGTTAGACGAGTACGACAGTAGATGACGACGTGGGTATGCGCACTGCTGTGTGTTATGCTCGTCGTTCTTGCTTTCAGCTAAAATCGTCAAGTCATATCTGGTAGAATCCCGCGGAGGTCGACTCGTATTGCTCCGTCGCAGCTGCACAGCGGCGTTGCGGATCACGCACGGAATTGACGTGGTCTGATGTCAAGGGTGGCCATCGTGAATCGGAAGACATATGAGGCTGGGCGCTTGCTTGCATACCAGGCTGTACACGATACGTACCTCTGCATTCCGGACTTCCATCCTCATCAATCTACTGCCGGCGCCGGCGGGGCTGGTTGTGCCGCCGCTCCTACGCTCTTCCTCTCCTGCTTTCGCCCTCCAAAGGGATTGTTACCACCCATCAACATACTGCTCATCATGTCGAACATTGGATTACTCTGGCTCGGAATCTTGATCCCGAAATACATCTCGCCAATCTGCGCGAGCGGCTCTTCCCACTCCTGATTCTCCTTCAGGTGACTTGCGTAGTGTGATTTCAGCTGCTTGAACAGATCGCTTGACCCTCTCTGAATGGCGAGAAGCAGGAGTCCGAGGAAGTTGAGAAGTGGCAGGGAAGGGTAGATGCGGATATCGGAGGAGGGTGAGGAGATGCTTTGGACGCCGAGGCCGGGGTGCGAGGTCGAGAGGCGCGAGGTGAAGAGGAGCAGGGATTTGTTTGCTGCACGCGTGTTGCCAATCAGGAGGTAAGGGAATACGGCTCGTGCGGCGTAGGCGGCAGCGGTGGAGGGCTCGTCCGAGCTGTACCACTCGTATTCCAAATCACTAAAGACTTGCGCCGAGTCGCTCGTGCCGAGCGTGAGGTGTCGTTCCGCGTCGTACACATCGCCCTCTTCGTAGAACAATGTGCCAATTACGTGATGTAGTTCCGGGTCGCCAGCGGGAAACTCGCCATACTTCGCGCTCCACTCCACTATCCCACCGACGAACTTCTTCTTGCTCGGCTCGTTGGGAGGGAATGCTCGTAGCAATGTGACTATGCGTGCCTTGCTTGCGGTGTCGGGTTTCAGCTCGGCTTTCTGGTAGACGTCGATCAGGTAGTTGCAGAGGTCGGCGCCGGAACCGCCTTGGCCGGCTTTGAGGAGGAGTGAGGCGCCGGAGGAGAGGAGGTCGATGGCGGAGGTGTAGTCTTGGGACTTTACGTTGCGGTTGGCGATCGTGCGGAGTTGCTGGTGAGCTTCGTAGTAGTCGCCCTCTTCGATTCTGCCTGGACGTTAGATGGAGGGTCGGTCATGTGTCGGTGGTGGAGATTTCGTACTTGGCCTTTTGGCGCTCGAGCACCCTCTGAATCTTCGCAGACATTGCGATATGGATGACAATCTCCTCGGGACTGATGTCGTCAAGTTTGTAACGAGCAAGAGTTGTGCTTTCCTAAGCTGCAAGCCAGTCTCTCGGATGACCATGTCCATGTGGGGTCCTGCAACCGACGTCACAGCGTTTCTTCACATGTCAGCGTTTCCCCTTCCTCCTTCCTCCTTCCATCACTGCCAGCGGGACGTCCATCAGCAGATAAGCTCATTGATGTGGCCTCTCAAGCACTACGCTTGCAATGCACGTCGTTGCACACCGCTGATATCAAAATTACCTGATACTGCAGCAGTAGCGGCAACACTCGCTCACTCATCTCCGCCTTGCCGTCGTACATGTATACAAGCAAGATCTGGCGTCCTTACCTATAGTCGTGTATGCTTGAAATGGCTGTTACGATGACCTATCCCGCAAGTATCTGCCCCTCCTGATCCAAGACTCCCGACTGGGCATTGCACAAAAACAACTGTGACTTGGTTGAGCACACAACAGGCCCTACATGCTTGCCCAATGCTCATACGCAGCTTGAACACTACGAAGTCCCTTCCAGAACTCACTTTATCACAGGTCTGGACTTTCTGACCACTATGCAAGGGCTTTCCTTTCATGCGCTGTCATAATCTCAGTCAGTCAGTCAGTCAGTCAGTCATTAATGGCTCGACAGACTTGATGAAGGGCAGCAGCTGAGGTTGTGGCAGTACTAGTTGTAGGAGTAGAGATGCCAGGTGTATGGTAGTAGTTTAGAGTGGTGAGAAAGAAGGGGAAGGGTGTGTGGGAAGTGCGAGATCTGTCCTGGGCAGTTGGAGAAATTCAAAGGGACTGGAGGAGGCAATGGCGGAAAAGTCTGAGCCTGCGAAATATTGGAGAGTGAGAACGTGCCATCGGCATGGGCCTAAGGCCTGTGTTAACGAGGCATGAGGTGACTGAGCAGCGTCCGAGCTATTCGATGAGGGGGTGACAGGGTTAGGAAATCGCTGTAAATGGGTACGATGTAGGCATCTTAAGTTGCACACACCAAGAATCTCAATCCGCTGCTGCGGCGGCTTCCACTCAGCAGTCGACGGTAAGTCGGCTTAAACCATCAGCATCGTTGCTGAATCGACAGAGGGAGGCACGCGTTCGACTCGTGCCAGCGTTGGTGATTCCTCTATCGACAACACCAGTAAGATCATCAAGCGTTCGGAGATGGATACCTGGCATCGCCAGTGAGAAAAAGTAATGGATTGGATCGACTGGATATCTAATCCATCTGATCCAGTGGGTCATGGTTTAGATCAAGGGTCAAAAATACGGTGGGTTCCAACCTTTCGGGTGGTGGATAGATTGAATCCTAATCTTATAAATGTCCACGCGGATACTAACATGGTACTTGATTACTAGATCTAGGCGCCGTCGAGACAATCGATCTTAAAAACGCCGAGCACGAGTCCTCCTCGATATCATCACCATAACCACCACATCCGCACAACACGTACACAGCCCGAATGTCCCTCACTCGCGCTGTCCCACAACACCTCATCGTCCACTCCCCTAACCTCCTTCTCAATCATCCGCAGCCCCCGCCCCACCTCTCGGCACGCTCTTCCCCTTATTATGCCCCAACCTCTTATTCCCCTTGAAATGCTTCTTCCCACCCTTCAGCTCACTGGGATCCACACCCTTCTCCAACGCCGTCATAGCCTTTAATTTCCTCCCCGTCAACTCCTTCCCTTGCTCTGAGTACTTGTAGTGAAACGGCTGGACGACTTGGCCTCCCGCACCGCCATTCGCAAAGAACTGCTTATCGAGGTTTCGGGTCTTGGTGCCTGGTGGCGCGCCTAGTGGTAGGATGTCGGAGGCGGTATCGTCGGTCATGAGGGAGGGGTCCGCGGAGGAGGAAGTGAGGGAGGCGGATTCGGCGGCGAGCTGTGCTTGGCGTTTTTGGGGGAGGTGGTGGATATCGTAGAGCTCGCGGTTGAAGTGGCGGGGATCGACGGAGGGCTCTGATCCCTCACCGGGAGGAGGATGGCAGAAAAGTAGTTTACCCTTCACGTAGTCTTTTAGGATCTGACGCACTGCCCGACTCTCGTCCGGCTGGCCGACACCCTGCGTATAGTACCCTCTTGCCCTTGCGTACGCCCTCAACATCTCCTCGCCAGTGGGGACACCTGTGCCACCTTCCTCGATCGCGCGAACATTGATTCTCATACCGTACACCGCTTCCAAGAATGCCCGCGGGATTCTTTGCGCCACTAGGGCTGCAGGACCAGTGTACTCGCGAAGCTGATCGATGGGTAAGACGCCCGAGCATACGAGCTCGGCTTTCGTGGTCGCAAAGTTCGGGAATACGAGACCGGGACAATCGCACAGGATGACGCGGTCGGAGAGATGAATGGTTTGAAAATGCTTCGTCTTTCCTGGAGTCGCGGAGACGGAGACCTTTTTGGCGCCGAGGAGGGCGTTGATGGTGGAGGACTTGCCGACGTTGGGATAGCCGACGAGACCGATGGAGGTTTTGCGGCCGGAGGCGTCAGGAGTTTTGGGTGAGTGTAACAAAAAGAGTTCTTCGAGGTCGTCGGTGGTTAGGATGCGGGTGCGGTCTTCGGCGGAGAGAGGGACGCCGTCAAGCTTTTCTGAGCCGTCGACGGTTTCTTCTTCTACCCACTGCTCTTCTTCGTCTTGTTTGTCTTGCAGGTCGATTTTCTTGGCTTCTTGGGCAATCTTGTCGCCGTCTGGTTCAATCTCTTCCTCGATGTCGCTCTCGTCCAGTTCATCCTCGTCGTCGTCATTATCGTCGTCCTCATCATCCTCATCATCCTCGTCTTCTTGTTGCGCCAGAGCATCAAAAGCATTCGCGTGCGTCTCCTGCCGCGCCTCGTTCATCTCCCGCGCCAGCTCAGCCGAGAAGAATCGGAAGTTGATGCCGTGCTCAACGAACCAATCCGCCCATGCCGTTCTTTGCTCCAGCGTCATCATATCCGCCTTATTGACGAGCAACAAATTTCTCTTACTCTTGTCCACCTCCTTTACATAATTCTCCAAGTCGTCCGATCGAAACAATAACGGATTCCTCGCGTCCACAATCTGCACCACCAAATCACTCCTCTCAATGACTCGCCACAACTGTCTCCACACTTCCAGGTTTCGCTCGAAGGGTGTCAGCAGCAAGTCGTCGACATCCTGCAAATCTGCCAAGCCTCTCCGCCATTCCAACATGCTGGCCTTTTCCTTCTGATCCAGTTCCTGTGGCGTCGTACTCTCATCCCACTGCGGCCGTCTGGGCACCGTCAATCGTTTCCTCTTGGCGTTCTGCTTCCTCACCACACCCCGCTCCTGCTCGGCACTCAACAGATACGGATTCTTCTGGTCGGTGTGGATGATCTTGACGTTATTCATCTTCTCCGCCGTAAAGTCCGTGCCCGCCAACTCTGCCGTGCTCAAGAATTCGTCCAGTGCGCCTTGCTCGGTGACAGATCGCATCTTGACCCAGTCGGCCTCCTTCTTGCCCGGTGTGACATACTCGTTGCCCTGCTGGTCGCGACGCTTGATCTGGCCGGCTTGCTGGGACGAGGTCTTGTGCATGTTGCTCGACTTGTTCTTGAACCGGTCGTTCATCAGGGCATTGCCGAGCCCGACGCTCTGTTTGCTCTTGGGGAGGACCATCTTGACGTTATGCGATCGCGCGATGGTGCAGTGAATGGTATGATCAGGTCAATATCAACCTGTTGTGTGAGGAAGAGTAAATGCAAGTCACCGTGAATCTTCTGAAAGCGCTGACGTAAGGAGGGGCGACGATTTGCATGTGCGCTTGCAGGGTCCAAGCACAAAAAGTTGTGCCCGACTTGAACATTTAACTCTTGCTACATTTCCCATACAGTAATACCGCCACGATGCCACGACAAAAGCCCTTCTCCAAGAAGACGGCGACGACCTTTACGCTCGTGCACCGCGCCCAAAATGACCCACTTATCCACGACGAAAATGCGCCGTCAATGGTCTTTGCCGAGAAGCAGACCAACAGGCGACCCACCGACGACGACTACGCCTACTCAGACACGCAATCCATAATCTCAGGCAGGAGCGACTACCGGAGTCAGAAGACGCGACAACGGGGAGATCTGGAGGAAGAGTTCGGCTTGGCCTTCAAGCAGAACGAGGGTCAGGCAGCGCAACATGGCGTCTTCTTCGACGACACCGAGTACGATTACATGCAGCACATGCGCGACCTTGGATCAGGTGGGGGCGCTGTCACGTGGGTGGAGGCATCAGCGCCGCAGGAGAAGAAGGGGAAGGGGAAGCAGAGGCTGGAGGATGCGCTGCGATCGATGGAT
This sequence comes from Teratosphaeria gauchensis, assembly GCA_007113925.1. Lineage (NCBI taxonomy): Eukaryota > Fungi > Ascomycota > Dothideomycetes > Mycosphaerellales > Teratosphaeriaceae > Teratosphaeria > Teratosphaeria gauchensis. The sequence continues at coordinate 1,229,747 of VCMR01000003.1, forward strand.
GTCGGCGATGAGAGGAGCGTGGGTGGTGATAGTGTCGCCAGCAGTGCGCGCAGTCTCTTGCCTGAGGAAGTACTGCCGAGCGAGTTTGTGAGGAAGACGACGTATCAGGACCAGCAAGATGTGCCAGACGAGATTGCAGGTTTCCAGCCAGATATGGATCCCAGGTTACGAGAAGTGCTGGAGGCGTTGGAGGATGAGGAGTATGTGGATGACGAGGACGATATTTTCGGCGAGCTTACAAGAGATGGCTATGAAGTGGATAGGGATGAGTGGGATCGATTGGGAGAGCAACAAGTTTTCGACGACGAGGATGACGGTTGGGAAAGCGACGACACGATACGAGCTGCCTCTCCTCCTCCCTCCATGCGCCCAGCTCCAGCCGTCCAAATACCATTGCCCGATGGCTCGGACGCAAAGCCACCAGAAGACGTCCAAGCCCCAGCACCCGCCGACCCAACAGAAGGAGCCTGGCTCGACGAATTCAAGAAGTTCAAATCCGACGCCAAAGCCGCGCAAGCGCCCAAAGCCGACAATGCAGCAAGACCCACTCCATCAGCTCTAGACGCCTCCGTCATGTCCTCCCTCGCCAGTGGACGGCGGAAGAAGCGAAAAGGCGCCAAAACCAGCACAACAAACTACTCCATGACCTCTTCCGCCCTCGCCCGCACAGACCAGCAATCCCTTCTCGACGATCGCTTCGACAAGCTGCTCGACAAAGAAGACGCCGATCTCGAGAATATTGCCGAAGAAGACGAATTCTCTCATCACGACACCACGTCCCTAGCCTCCGGCATGACTGGCCTTTCTCAAGCCTCCCGCATCAGTAAATACAGCAACGTCTCCGGGCTGTCGGGGATCTCGGGAATATCGAGCTATAGCCGCGCGACGGACAGCGAGGCCCCGCAGTTAGTGCGGTCGGATTTCGACGGCATCATGGATGAGTTCCTGGGAAGCCACTCGAGGGTCGGGAAGGTGGCGAGGCATGTGAAGAAGTCTGGGCCGCAGACCGGAATGGAGCAGTTGGATGAGGTGAGGAAGGGGCTCGGGCCGGCGAGGTTCAGTGGGAAGAAGACGGCGGTCAAATCCGGGAGGCTGTGAAAGAATCTTCCCAGTGCGAGATGTGCTGTGTGCAATCCGCTTTGTCGATAGAGAGATACCCCCTCAATCCCCGCCTTAGCATAGCGTAGCTGCATCGATGCAGCACGACTGGATCTCGAATCACGAGTTAAATATCCGCGAATAAAGCAACTCATGCCGTCCCATCCACACATCCATCACAGGAACCGTAACAACCGCTTCCTCCACCTCCCGCCCGCCTTCTCGCTCCACCCCCTCCCGAATCCATCCCTGCAGTTCCCCCGACGCGAGCAGCGCATGCGACTGATAAGGCCCCATCACGCTCGCCCGCACCGCCGCGCTCAGCACCGCTTTCGCATGATTCAGCAGGAAAAGGTACGCGGTGTCCCGCGCCGTGAGGCCGAGCGCCGCACACACGGTCCCGAACAAGGGCGCGAAATGCGCGTTCAGCCCCGCCGATAACCCTTCCACCTCCCCCTTCCCTTTCCCTCTCCGTGAGTCCTTCAACAAAACGACAAAATCATCTAGCGCGCTCCTTGCCGCCGCCGCCGCCGCCGCCCCGGCTTCTTCTCCCGCCTGAGCAGCTGAAGCCGCGAGCGCCCGTTCCCAGATCCCGAGTAGTGCCCTCCCTTGCGTTACGCTCGCTCGTCTCGCCACCGTACAGGGGGTCGAAGCATCGAAGTCGTTGTCTAGATCTTCGAGTGCGGAAAGGGAGGGGCGGTGGTAGGCTGTGAGGACGTAGGGGAGGGATGTGGAGGCCGTGTTGAGGAGGGAGTGCTGGAGGAAGTTTGGGAAGGTTTGCTGCTGCTGTGTGGAGGGGTTGGCGGGGTTGCTTTTGTTGGGTTGGGGGGTTTGATGAGGGGGGAAGGTGGTGGTGGTGGTGGTGGTGGTTTTGGTCTTGGTGTGAGCGAGGAAGCTCTCGAGTCCGGACGAGAACGCGAAAGAGCCTAATGGTAAGGCGGAGTCGGAGAGGAGGAGGAGAGGGTGGAGAGGTGATGATATTGTTGTTGATGTCATCTTTTCAAAGTTTCTTTCTTTTTCTTGTTTATTTTCCAGATGTCAGTTCTTCTGTCCTCGCAACATCGCCTCGACGTTCTGCCAGGCGCCCGTAATCTTTTCTTGCGTGGCGCAAGTGATGGGATCGAGAGTTCCATAGGATTGGGTTCAGGAGCTGCAGCACTAGCGGGTGGGACCACGAACTAGCGGGTGCGCAAGACTGGCCGTGTACGAGGTACGAGGGGTGGATATGCACATATATATATGTATACATTTATTGCTTTGCTCGCGCTCGAGAGCGGAAATTGTGGGAGTTGGGCAGTCGCTTACGATTACATGTACTGGTGCTTGGTGGGTTCTCTTGTCTGCTAACCGTTGTTGCATAATGCCATCACGCTCACCCACCTTCTAACATCGACCTCGCAGGCACCAGCAGCCTGCAGTATCTGGCGCTTGCGAGCTAATATGGCTATGATTTCTTCGATCTTCAATCGTATAGATCTAAACTATTATAAGGACGCCTTATCCTAGGCGGGACGCTGTAAAGGGATTTGGGGGAGGAAATATGAGCAGCGACGATTCTATAACGACGTTCCTACGACCATGTTCCTACAACGACAATCTGTGAAAGATTCCTACGACAATATTTCTATGACGACGGCCTTCAAAAGGTTCCCACGATGACCTTCCTACGACGACCTTCCCACGACGACCTCTTCGCGACGAACAATTCTGATTCTCTATAGAGTAGTACACTTTTTCAGTAGGTATCTTGCTCTTAGGTGTATCTTATCATACGTGGTCTAGCCACCTCGCTTGCCGCCGAGCCCGAAGTGACTTAACCTCAAGAGCACCTAATCAGAGCGTGCGCTTTTGAAGCATCGAAGCAGCTACTGAGACGGCGCAAGCGCCAATCATGCCAGCCTGAGCGATTAGAAGGACATGCGCCGAGGCTGACTGACTGACTGACATAGTCAGAATCATCCAGTCAATTCGATTTGATCTCGTCACCCTCAGCCAATCTCGATCACACTGTCACTACGGCGTTCAGATTGGCCGACGTGAGTGAGAGGGAAATGAGCCCATGACATGGCATCCGCCAAATCATCAGTGAGTCGACAAGTGAAGGCCAGCTCGACTGCCTAGTGAGATAACCGCCTCCAAAAAGTTCTTGCTTCTGATACACATCCGGCACATACATACACATACACACACCGTCCTGTTCCCACCATCTGTCGTGCATTCATGGGTACTGTACACCACTCCACTCCGATCCCCACCCACCAACCCCTCAATCAAATCCTCATCCCCTCCAAGATAACTTTATACTCCTTCCTCCTCTTCGGCCTTCCACTCAACCTCAAACTCAACTTCCCAATCCCCTTCGCCAACGGCGGGAACACATGCCTCTCCATAATCCAGCTCACGAAAAAGTACACCACACCAATCACCAAAATATAAACTCGAAACCGATTACTCATCCACGTCAACTCCATCAGCTCCTCCAACCAAGGCGCCGGGTCAAAAAGCATATATGCCGAGATTCCCAGACTGATGGCGAGAGTGATGACGAAAGGCAGGTTATGCGCCATGCTTTGCCGGAAGGGCTTCCCAACGCTGAGGACGACGGCGGAGAGGATGTATTGGTAGCAGCTGAGGAGGAAGAGGGTGGTGTTTTCGCTGTTTTCGGAGTTGGAGTGGTCGGTGTCTAGAACAGGGGGCTGGTACCACTTTTGCCTCCGCACGAGGAGCCAGCCGATGAGTTGCGTGAGGATGACTAGGACGATCTGGCCTAGTAATGGTGTGAGGACTTTGCGGCTGACTAGGCTGGCCGTGGGTCGTTTCCGGGAGAGAGTTGGGTAGGGTCCTGTCCAGCCCATGAAGATGGCGATGGGCAGGATCAGCAGCAGGTCGATGTATAAGAACTGGAAATCCCCCAAATTGCTTGCGCTGGCGTAGAGGAAGCTGACGCTGGTGAATTGGATCGCGGAGTACAAGCTCATATACTTGAAGCAGCTGAAACTCGTCACCAGCGCCGCGCGACCCTCGCGGATGACTTCCGGCACGCAGGAGATGTCGAAGACGCGGCTCGTAAAGGGTGCAGCGACAGAGGCCTCGGCTTCAGAGAGCGAGATACCCACGTCTGCAGCTTTGAGAGCGCCGCAATCGTTTGCGCCGTCGCCGCAGAAACCAGCGGTGTAGTCGATACTCTGCAGCTTTTCGATGAGCTCGGCCTTCTCGTCTGGAGACATACGGGCGTAGACCTGGCCGATGGCGAGCATTTCGCGCAAGACTTTGGGGCTGGCGAAGTCGATGATCCAGCGGAAGACGTCGCCGGTGACGGCTACGCTGTAGTTGCGCAGGTTGCTGACGTCGTATGGCAGACTGCTGTCGTGCTCTGCTGGCGGTGGCAGAGGCTTGAGGCTATTCTCATCGAGTTGGTAGACGGGATTGTCAACGCTTTCCCAGACGAGCTTGCTCAGGGCTGTGGTCGGACCGCCCTCGACGAAGTGCGGAGCAAAGCAATGAGCGTTCTTATCGATCAGATCGCACTCTCGCGCGACTGAGATAGCAGTCAGAATGTTGTCGCCCGTGCACATGACGGCTCTGATGTTGGCGTCGGCGAGCTCTTCAATGATCTCGGTTGTCCGCTCCTTCAACTTGTTCTCGAAGATGATGAAACCTACAAACTCCAGGTTGCTCTCCGCTTCCTCCCTCTTCATCTTCTGGACCTTCAGCCAATTGAGCTTGAAGATATGCTTGCTGGCCACAGCAATTACACGGAAACCGCGATGCGTGTAGTACGCAAGCAGCTCATCGTAGTCAGGCGGGAAGCTCTCGGGCCTGCAAATGTCCTTCATGGCTTCCGGTGCGCCCTTGACATATACGTCTCCGCTCTTTTCGCCGAACTGCCTGACCACTACACTTGCGCGCCGGAGCTGGGACACGAACTCAAATTGCTTCAGCACACCCAATTCGATGGGTCGCCGACTCTGCGGCGTGCCTTCCTCTTCATCAAGATCAAACTCCATTCCCGGCGGCGGCCTTGCTACAGACGGACTAAGCGACAAGTCTTCCTCATCCTCGTTGTTGGCCCCGCCGTGCTCGGTTCCTTCTTCGTATTGCCAGCCGGTAAACTCAAACATCTTCAGATCTAGATGGTCGCCAATGAACTCATCTTCAACAATGCGAAGGCTGTGACACGTAGCCATTGTATAGAGAATAGCTTTGTTCGCATTGTAGTCGATCGTCGGATCCCGCTCATACTGCCCACCGGGAAGGAGTTTGGAGGAGTCTTCGAGGAGCTCGCTGAACCGGTTCGCCGGCCTGCTCACCACTCTCACGCCCAATACGTCCAGACCATCTTCGGTGAGCGTGCCAGTCTTATCAAAACACATGACATCGATCTTGCCACCCACATTAACTCTTTGCGGCGAAATGCAGAAGATGAGTTTGCTCTTCAGCCTTTGCAATGCAAAGTTAGTCCCAATCGTCAGTGTGGCGGGCAGCGCCGGCGGGACAACGATCGTGATCAGATCGAGTGCCCGCACGACAATGAGATGCCATTCTAGGCCCAACCTAATGAAGTTGATGAAACTTGCAATGAAGCCTACCGCCGCGATCATCGCCATGACTGAGATATACCTGAAGCTGTCGCGATAGAACTTGAATCCCGAAGGCTTAGGAAACAGCATACTTCGCACCAATGCGCCCTTAGTCGTGTTGAATCCAGTCCTCACGACCAACGCGAGCGCGGCTGCCTCATCACTCTTATCGTCCTGCGGTCGCCGTGCTCGAATGATCTTGGTGCCAGAGAAAAGCATATGCTTCGCAACATCCGCCGAAATCGTGCTTGCGCTCAGATTCAGGGCTTCAAGCGTTTCGTCCACAGCCGGCGTCTTGCTCACAGGCACTGACTCGCCTGTAAGCATTGACTCGTTGACGATGCAGTCGCCACTAAGCAGAAGACTGTCGCAAGGGAATTGTCCGAGGTTGGGATCCGTGACCTCGTAGACATCTCCTGGGACTAATTCAGACGAGTCGATGGAGCGCCAGAAGCCACCGCGTAGGACACGGATGTCACAGTCGAATCTGGAGATCTCTCGTAAGCGCTTCATGGTCGCCTTGGTCTCGATCAACGTGGTGGTGATGGACACGACCGAGATGACGAAGATACATGCGGCGTAGTAGTAATAGGAATCTAGACTCCAGAGGACCAGTGAAGCGATTTGGAATACGTAGAAGGGATGGAATGCCTCATCCATCAGGAGCTGCCCGGTCGACTTCTGCTCGATATCGATGGCATTTTTGCCAAAGACGCGCTCCCTGATCTCTTGCTCATCACTGTCAATGCCTGAGCGCACAGCCGTAACATCTGTCCAGGTCGGGTCTTTCCACGTGTTTCCGAGCACAAACTTATCCTTTAGAGGGTGGTAGCAGAATCGAATGTATCGGTAATCCAGAATCTTTAGCTCGTCCATAAGAGGGTCGTCATACTCGTCGTAGTCCGTGTACTTGCCCTTGTCATTGCCCGTCCCGAACACAGCACTCAGACTCTGCCCAAACTCTTGCTTGTTCAGGTCCTGCACCACCATTTCGCCCCACTGATTCTCCACCACAACCCAGTCCGCCTCGCCAACCGGCGTGGCCCGTCCTACGACCTTGACATACCACTTAGGCAGCCACCGCAAGATCAGGTAGCCCAGTCCGCCAGTCAAAATGCACAGGCAGAGATACATCGCAAAGCCAATTACTGATGTCTTGAAGCCAGCAACCACAATCGTCATGTCCTCAGTCAAAATATAGATCTTCTGGCTCAGCCGGCCTCCCTCGCGGTACCTCGAGTCTCCACTCGCACCACTATGATGCCGTCGCAACAGCGGTGCCCGCGCACTACGTCGACTCTCCGTACTCGTCCGACTCCGCCCGCTGCCTCTGCGATCCCCTCTCGAGCCCTTGCGACTGCTCTTCCCGCTGTCTCCGCTAAATCTCCGCCCATCGTCCACACTAATGCTCCCATCCTCTTCCACCGCCGTCTCCTCCTCATCCTCACCCAGGTACACACCAGCCTCCAGATCCTCATCGACACCCTCCCCCTCTTCCTCCAAAATCGCGATATCACCCTCATCCTCATCCCGCTCCAAGTCCTCCTCATCGTAGAAGTGGAAGCTGGCATTCGAGTCCGCGCGGCTCCTCCGGTGCGAAAATGCAGAGGTGGCAGTCGGCACACTCTCGCTCATAGGCCCCGAGAAAATGTCTTCGCTCGCCATCTCGACGTCGACCATGAACGAGGCCGTACTGACATTACTCTCGCGACGGTACATTGCGCTGCGCCGACGCGGGTAATCGTCAGTCGCCGTGCCATCCATACTGGCCTGCCGGGAGTCGGGATGAGCCATCTTGAGCGCGTGCAGACGGACTCGACGGTCCGTTTACAGGGTCGCGGTGTCAGCAGCACATTGCTTTGGGCAGGAAACGCGCAAGAAACAGGGCGGGAGATTTCCCTTTTGCGATTCGGCCTAAGGTGTAGAGTTTCGCTTATCGTTGATAGGCCGGGGTCTGTAGCGCACGGACGCATATGCGTACGACCATGCAGTGCTCTGCCTATGTACTATGTATCATTGCTATATGTTGGTGTACCGTGCTAGCCGATGAGGCATCGTAGCACTGCTAGATGAGGAGGAGATCGAGACGACGTTGTTTTCTTGCATACTTCCACGCTAAGGGTATCACATGCTAAACTCAAGCAGCCCATGCGGACACGCATAGGTACTGTACACCCTGGTCTCTGTCGCCTGGGCTTGGCTTCCCAAGTGCCCATTGACCTCTTCACAGCCAATACTCACCAGGACCGGTGACGCGCCACGGCCGCATTGGTTTGGAGTCTTCCAGCTCGACTACCCACCACAACGCTTGCTTCGCCTTCTCCACCTGCCCGCTCAGCTCATGAGCCCTCGCGAGTGTGAACCAGGCCTCCGAGTCATCCCAGCCTGAGCCTAGCTTGGTGAGATTCGATAAGAGCATGTACGCTCGGTCCCTTGCCGCCAACCGATTCAGCTCCTGGGGCGTCGGATCCTGGCTTTTGACCACCGACGGCGGTGCGCGACCAGGAGTGGCAAGGGTCGTCTTAGCGGTTGTGGGCTGGCTGGCGCTGGCCCGTTGGATGGCGGGGTCCGGAATGAGAGATCCCGATGTGGTGAGTTTGGGTGTGAGGAGTGGTCGTGGTTCCTCGGCTGGTAGTTTCTGCTCGTAAATATCCATCAGAAGATTCGAGAGCCCAATGATGGCTTGAGGGTGGTCTGGGAAGTGTATGAGGGATGCTTCGTAGTGCTCTATGGCTGGGAACAGGAGGCCGCGGGCAGAGGAGAGAGTGCCTTTCTGTGAAATTGTCAGCGTTCGGTCGGACTGCTTAGCGTTTATGCTTCATCAACGTACAGCTGCGTACACGTCGCCCCACAACGCGTCCACACTTTTGCCAGCACCCCAGCCCTTCTCAAAGAGCTTCTTGGCATTGGCACCAGCGGCAGCCTTCTCCGCCTCAAAGCTTTCGACCAAACCATATGCCTCGTTGATTGCACCCTGAGCATCATCGTAGAACTCGGCTCGAATATAAAGACCAGCTATAAACAGCCATACACCCACGAGCGTGCTTGTTTTGTGCTGTCTTTCTTGTAATGACCCCACATGTGGCACCAGTTGCGCATCGACAGTTGGATGTGGTGCCGGAAGGCGCAAATCTTGCTCTGGCGGCTGATCACTGTGCCCAGCTGGCGGAGGCCACGCGTTCGGGGATGTATTATGTGCCATTTCCTTCAGTGACTGTTGTCCGCCTTGAGCAAAATCGCTAGAGTGCACAGCACCGTCAAGCTGAGGTGCGCCAGTCGCACTATGTGATGATATAGAATCAGTCGCTGCTCTAGCAGGTGCAGCTTGGCCATCACTGGCACCATCGACGCCTTGCTTCTCACTGAACTCTTCCCGGCTTTTCTTCGCGCGCAGGCTCCCAACACGATTGAATTCTCCAGCATGGCCACGAGTCTTGAAAGGCAGATGTAGATGGTGGTGGTGATCATGCGACTGCTCTTTCTCATTCGATACGCCATCCTCGTTAGTAACGGTGATGGCAATCGGCGCTCCGGTCGTTTGCCCGTCTGTGCCTATCGGCCTAGCTTGTGACGAGCCGGCCCTCTTGCGTGATAATGTTGCAGGATCATTCGAGCCAGGCGCTGCCCTAGCCGCGCGCGCGGTCTGTGGTCTAATGCTGCCCACAATGCTTCGTAGTGTGCCACCGCTTCGCGATGGTGTCGGCTGCGTTGTGGTTGTCGTCTGCTTAGGGGAAGGTTTGCGCTGCTGCAGGCCTCCGAATAGCCTTTTGTACAAGCCTAATAGCTCCTGGCTCCTGTCAACGCCTGCTTGTGGACCTTCTGTTAACTCGACGAATGTAATTTGGCTCATCTTGACTTCCAAGACTGCCTCCTTCTCCAATGCGTCCAAGGAGTCTACTAGTCCGCCATTCTGCTGGCCGCCACTCAGGCGTCCAAACAAAACTTCAGACTCTCCAAATTGGTCAAAAGCGGCGGCGCACATCTGCATGGCTGGGTCATACTCGTCTCGAGCGGTCAGACACTGCGACAGCAAGTGCCACATTTGAATAAGCTGCTTTTGCTTTTCCCGCTCGTCTTCGTCGTCATCTTCTGCATACTGCCGTTGATTTGCAATACACCGCTGAATGACCTGAATCGCCTCGGGCACTTGTCGTGCCTCAGCTAGCAGCCGTGCAAGCGCATATGCAGTCTCAATGCTATTCGCGTCGTAGGACTGTGCTTTGCGCAGGTTACCAAGCGCATCGCTCAGCAATGTGCTCCTGGATTCCGTCTGGAAGGTCATGCGAGCCCAATGTGCCTGGGTTACAGCCATGGACCGATAAGCTGCGGCAAGTGTCGCGGGCTCGAGCTGACCATGAGTCGGTTGCTTTGGTCGAGGTGCCTCCCCAGTCTTGTTGTCATCGCTTTTCATCGTCTCCTCCTCGGTAGTCGGCCGCTGCTGATCAAGCCAGTGGTGGACATTTGCAACAATGCCCATCGCCTTCTCGGCTTGCTCTCGATTGCCGTATCTGCAAAGTACACGTAGTGCATCACAAGCCGTCAGAATAGCGACGTCTTCAGTATCAAACCCGAGCTCGTGTTTGCCCGTCTTCTCTTCGCGCGCCTTGCCTTTGCCCACAATCTCCACATAGCTGTCAAAAGCATGCATTGCCAGGTCAAATTCTCCAAGAGCTGCGTGTACGTTGAACAATTGGCGCAGAATCGCTGTAGAATGGAAAGTCTTGGTGGCCGCCCTGTACAAGATGTCGAGCACTCTGCGACCGACGATCTGCTTGCCACTCGCACCACCAAGCTCAGCGTCAGTCCACGAGGGTTCAGCAAAAACCTTCCAATTGCCGACAGCCTCCTCTACCCAGTCTTCAACTTCAGTGTTGGTCTGATTTGACTTGGGGAATTGTGTTTCGTCCAACAAAAACGACTCGTAAGTTTCTTCGACCGATTGGAACTCCGCCCGCTGTCTTCTTCGTGCATCGATATACCGCTCGTTCATCGACTCATTCGAATGTACAGCCAAAAGAGTTGATCCAGTGGCATCCGAGGAGACGTACATGAGCCCATATTGCAAAATCACAGACAGCAGATCGTAGTAAGCCTTCCAAACCTGTCTCCTCGGTATGTCAAACGGAGATGAATCCGTCACCCGTCCCAAACTGGGCTTCGGTGCGCGCTGCCAGAAGTTCGACCATGCCCGGAACGCAACCAATGCCTCGTTTAGCTTTGGAAGCGAAGGTGATTCTATCTGGTTGTGGTAGTATATGCAAGCTCTGGCCAACGACCGTTCCGTCCATCTGCGAAGTTCTGGCGTTCTCGACCCTGGTGTACTAGTAACGACGGTCCGGTAATGGGACTCCAGCTCTACACTAGATCCCGTGGCTTCAAGTGCTGCTAGCCGGAGGAAGTCACGTCTGACTGAGCTGACCTCCAACCAGCCCAATGCAGGTGTATGCGATCCTGAGGATGATCCGGGCGGGGCTTGTTCAGGCAAAGCTTTCAAAGCAGCTGCTGCGTCTGCCCGTAGCCACAGAATCTCTGCCAAACATACCGCAGCGCAGAATCTATCCTCCGCGATACCTGACAGTTTACTTGCCGCCTCCTGCAAACTCGGAATTGACTCTCCCAAGCTGTGTATGCTGGCACTGCCACTCGAGGCTGCAGAGGTCGGTCGATGTGAAGCCGACGCGATCTGGGCCTCTGTACGCGCTGTCAGAGTGAAGACCCCTCGCTCTGGCGCGTGCTTGTCCGTCTTTCGCGCCAGCTCCGGTACTTCGGCCCAGTTGCCATTGCAAAGTGCCTGGTCCAGCAAGCCCAGATATCTCCTGCCCTTCTCTGTATTCGGTGCCTTGGACGTGACACTCATCGTGCCTGCTCTTTCTGGGATCGACCCCTAGGGTATTGAGCTTGGGCTATGAAAGACCCTTTCTACCACCATCCTAACCACCTCCTGATAACAACAGCGTCCATTCCTGCGTCTCTAGCCGTATGCACTTCCAATGATGTCGCGCCCCCGTCTGAGCTTCGAAGTTTATGTAATTCATCCTTGATGCAGCTCACTGCGCGCGCCCAATGACGTTTCGGCGCTCGAGCATGGACTCCGTCTCGGCGCCTGGTATTTCCGCTTCACAGGCCAAAATTTCTCCGGCTCTCAGAATAATAATACAATGCGTCTTGTCCAATTGCACGAGCAAAGGAAGTAAGAGAGCAGTGCTGAGGTCAGAATGCCAGGTACAGAAAGAGAGACGGCAGTTGCAAATCTAAAAGCAATCACATATCGACTGTCTTCAACGCCATCAAAGCAACTTCCTCAGATCGCCCCTCCAGTCGCTAGCCAGCTTTGGAGCTGTAAAGACCTGCTTTCAACAACTCCGGACTCCAACAAGCAGAACAATGATGCTTCGGTACTTGTGCACCGCTTCAAGACACATCTCTCGACCCTCCTGCAAGATCGCACCGTAGAGGTTAGATGGGCTGCAGTTGTCCTTGTCAAAGCAGCCATTGAGGCCGGCGGGGTGGAAGTGTTGAGCAAGTCGAGCGCCTGGGTCCGAAATCTCCTCGCAATCTTGAAAAAGCCTGACCCATCTTCAACACGATGTTTGGCCGTCATTGCGCTGACACGTATTTTTACTCTCACTTGGGACCACTCGAATCTGACTCGGGAAATCACCACACCTGCTCTGCCAGCATTTATTGCAAGCTGTTTGGGTAATGCTGGAAGTCAAAGATGTGGTGCAACAGAGCTTCAAACGATACTGGAGGCATTCGCCGCACTGGTTCCCAGGCATCCGACCATCTTCAGAACCAACGAAGCGCAGATTAAGGCACTGCTTGCGAAGATCATTTCTGGCACAACATGTGGAAACCTGTCTAGTCATTACAGCGAGTCACATCGCAAGACTTCGCAGCGTCTGCTGGTCCTGCTTCATCATTGCTCGCCTAAACAGGGTGCAGCAGGGAAATGGGACGAGACGCTCCAGAATACGGTCAAGGCCGCACACGCTACTTCCGACAGGATTTTGAGGTCCTTGGTTGAAGACTGGCACTCAACGTCTGAAGTTCAGTCAAGCGTTCCTCACACGATTCTCTACCAGGGAGGGCTTGAAGGCGACGGCGAGGAGAGCCTGGGCCTGGGTAGATGGCAGGGCATGTATGCGGGAAGCGAGAGGCTGAACGTGCTGATTGGTTTGCTTGGTTCTCATGTACAGAACGCGACTTCTGGGACAATATCGCTTCGTCTCGGTCTGATTTCTGATCTCCTGGCGAGGTTATTAAGCGTTCGAACGCCGGCTGGAAAACACCAAGGATCGCAGGCAAATAATCAGATTGCCAAGGATGAGCGCGACACTCTCTTCAGTGTGCTGCCACTCGTGCATGCGTCGGCCCTCCGCCTTTTGCATAGCTTGTTGCGAAGATTTGGCTTGGCGGCATTGCCTATTCTGCAGCCTATCTTAAGTCAAGTGACGTGGGTCTTTGAGTCTGAGGTCTCGAACGACATACTGCGGCCCTCTGTATATCGGACTTTGGCTTTGATTCTGGAGATGCAAGGACCGCATATGTCTAAAGACGACATCACAGACATCGAGCCAATTCTCAGAGCATGCTGCAAAGACTTGCTCCCAAAAGACGATGGCAACGCTACGCCTAGCTCTCAGATCAACGGCATCAGTTCCAAGTCTACAGGCGTAGCAAATGGAATCATTGGTCAGCAGACTACAACTCACCCCAGTCATACTGCAAAAGTGGATGGGCTTGAGCAGTCAGCTCAGGCACTGCTGCCCATCTGCTTGAGCGTACTCAATCCAGCGCAAATGCCTGGCAAATTGCGGAATCTCCTGGAGCGCTCAGCAGTCCTGACGCAGAACAAGGATGCTTTACTTGCAGCTGTATTGTACCCTGCACAGGACAAAAAGAAATCTAGCGCGAAAGCGAGTCTGCTGCCGCTTTTGGCTCGACAATTTCCCAGTGCTCCTGAAGTCGAGACTTTGTTGCGGCCGCGCATGCCGATCATCAGGACTGGCGAGGGCGCAGACGGCGACGTACAGCTCGACGATCAATACGATGATGATGTCTTCGATACTGCCATACATGGCGCCTATGAGGACGAAGGACCAATAAACGGCGTATCCAAGTTTTCCAGCGACAACAAGCTATTTACCGGCAGTGTCAACGCGTCAGCTGTCCAGCCCCGGACCGGCACTCACCAGGTCGAACAGAATGCTGGTGAAGGATTCATGGTATCAAAAATATCAGAAAAAAGAGTCGCAGAGGGCACGACTGACGATCGCTCAGCTAAAAGGGCGCGGGCCTCAGTTTTGGACGAATTACCAGAATCTCAGTCTATCGTGAGTCTGGATGTCGTGGAGAAAAACGCTGCGCGGACCGGTAATCCCGCGGAACAAGCACAAAGCAGCTTCGTCACTGCCCTAGAGCCTTCTCAGCAAGCAGCTGCTCCAATAGTAGCCCCTGCGAGCACGACCGTCGCGAGAGAAGCGGAGGATGATGATAGCGACTTCGAGATGCCGCCGCTCACTATGGAGCAAGACACGGATCCTGAGGACGAAGAACAGGATTAGGTCCAATAACACTCTCGAGTGTTCTAATCATGCCCGGTGATCAAGAGCCATGTGATGTTTGACGTACATACTGTAACTTCTGCCAATATCCTGCCGCCACCTGGGTATAGAAGCAAGACCGTGAACTTAGCGCCATTTCTCCAGCCGCCTCAATAGTCACTTAAGCTGTCTATGGATGGTTGACTCATGACCAACTGAGGGCTGTGTCAACGGCTGACACCGCCGTTGCTCGTGTCAGTCAGGCAACGTCTATGTGACTGGCGCGTTGACGGATAGATCGGGACTACCTTTAATGAAAGTCATATCTCAATGCAATGACTCCAACCTGACTGACTGTTGAGAGGACTGCAGTTCTTTCTAAGGCGTAGTATCATACACATCGCCAGAAATATAGCACGCTCCCGCGACATCATTTCCGTCTATCAACTGCATCACCTGATCATCTGCACCAAATCTTGCCAGCGTCCTCCCACCCGCGCCTGAAGCTTCATACAATGGCCATCCATTCGCCGGTAGGCTCTCTGGGTCGACAACAAAGTCATATAGAAGCTGCTGCATCTTCAAGCTTGTCTGCACCTCAAGTGGGGTTGCAGCGCCTGGCGTAAGCACGTATGAGCCAAAGAACATGTACAAGTCCGAGTAGTGGTATGCGCCTAGCCAAGGTACTCCTCCGGTAATGTCGCTAAAATTACCTGCCCATTGATAGCGATAGGTCTGCAGACCCGCTGTCTCGCGAAGAACGCTGGTGTTGTAAGTCGCGCAAACGGTCGACAAAGTAGCAGCAACTACCTCTTGCTCGGATGGACCTGCTGTGTAGTTGTGAATTGGATAAGCGACCAGAGCAGAGGCCTCGCGCGCAGTGGTGCCAAGGATATGTGGGATCTTGGCAATGGTGCCATTGCGATAGAGGTCAATGTACTGACTCGTCGTGAACACGAACTTGCCATCAGCTGGTACAGCGAGCTGTCAGTCGCCATTATCACGCCGTCAATCACATGGAGACTTACCTTGTCTCGTAAAGCTGATAGCCGGCTGAGACGTATTCACCAAAGTCGAGTTGTCTTGATACTGTCCGATAAAGTTCTCTATCCTTGGCATAGGCACCCTACGCATACACTGCAACTCCGTCGCCGCGTCCTGAAAATCACAGCCCATGGCCTTCGCCACAAATGTGAAGTTTGATCCGGAATAGTCTTCGTTCAGCGCTCTGCCGATCGCGACGCCTGAGCTGGAGACCGCGCCTTGGATCATGGGGTCGTCCGGGTACGCGAAAAGATACATGTCAGTCAAGCCACTGCCGGCACTCTGACCCCAGAGGGTGAGTCTGTCTGGGTCGCCGCCGAAGGCTGCGATGTTGTCGGAGACCTAGAAAGTCAGGCATAATCGTCAGCGAATGTCTCCACGAAGACTCTTGGTATGCACAGCCCTCTCAGCAGTCAGTGGACAGAAGCTTGTCGGACTGACTGACTGACGCAATAATTAACGTCTAGTCACGAGCGTTGAAGCCAGCCCAGCTTGATCTGTCTATCGATATGACAGTCAAAGCAACAGTACCTGGCTGACATCACTGACGGTGCTTTCAGCGTGTCTTAGCAACCCACGATGTCAGCCGGACATTGCGTTCTTCCATTCATCAGTCAATCAGTCGGAATAGCTTGACCGACCGTTGGGAGGTCTGAGTACGCAGGGAGTCATTGCTCAGCGAGCCAGCAAGTTGGTCGGCTTCAGCAATCAACCCTAATGCATTGGATCGCCTCAAGCATCGAACGGTGGATCAATTGCTCTGTTTTAGACTTGTCGCTCTGCTTACCCATTCGACTGCAGCACGCTGATCTTGAATTGCAAAATTCGTGCTGCCGTTGAGACCCCTGGCGTTGGGGTAGCCGAAGATGTTAACTCGGTAGTTGATCGTGACAACGATATGTTTCTGCGAGTTATGAACCCAGTGGGCAGGCAACTGTGTTGGGATATTGATGCCTCCCGTCACGTCGCCACCGCCAGTCGTGAAGATCATGACAGGCAGTTTCGAGTCTGCTGAGATATTCGCTGGTGTCCAGACAGCCTGGGGAAGTCACCACGTCAGGACTACAACACAAAAGGGCACCAGGAGTTGAGGACCTACTAGTCCAAGACAATCTTCTGCGGAATTTTGAGCGACCTGTCCGGCAAGCAGAGACTCGCCATAGTTCACAATTAAGTTGCCAGTGATGTTGAGAGCCCAGACCGTGGGGATGGCTGAGACATATTGCGAACAAGCAGGACCATATGTCGTCGACTCAAAGACCTCAGACGAATTGTCCAAAGCCTCTGGAGGCGTCCACCGTTGCGATCCCACGGGTGGCTGTAGCCTTGATTAGCAAAGCGCTTCGATGAGATAGAATCTGAGTTGGCTCACTTTCGCATACGGAATCCATTTGAACTGCCTGACGTCTGGGTAGGTATCATTGTAATCGCCTACGAATGTGCCAGTCCGGGTCTTAACAACGAGATTGGAACGAGAGTGCTGAAATGCCGTTACTGTAGAGACGATCGATAGCGCAGCAAGACCTAACATCGCAGAACTTAACATTGTCGTAGGCTGCTATCTGGCTGCAGTGACTCGCAGCGCAGTCGAACATATCTTGCGAGCACCATTATATGTAGATCAAGCCTACCTTCAGACGGCGCACAAGCCGTAAATGAGGGGTAACGTCCTTTCGCTACAATGTACAGATCCTGAAGAGATGCTGTCGCCAAGCATTGAGCCGATACCCGGTCATGTTCGTACGAGACGTCAGGAAGATCGGTGAGAGATGTGCCGTGCAGATGATCGTCGCCACGGGCAGCATTACTGAGTAAACAGAGGTACGTCGGAGTAAAGGTGTTGCAGGAAATGCCAATACGATCACGTCAACGATCGAAGGGCTCCTGACAGACAACTCTACGGGCTCGTACATTTGAGTCTGGATGATCACCAATGACAACGAGCTTTGATCATTCAGCTGCTATGTCAGCCACTACTCTCTCTGTGATCGCCAGTATTCTCTCTTCTTGTAATCTCCTGCCGACCAGCTGCAAGCTTACAGGAATGCCATGCACGGCCGCAGGATCATACTCCTTTCTCGTAACTTCATCATCCTGACTTTGTGCCTGAAAGCTCGCGGGATAGACGTCACTCTCCTTGTCCGCGTACACACCTGTCGGAAAACTAACAGAGCTGTAGTCCAGAATGTTGTAGACGCATGTATATGAGACATTCCGGAACTGACCATGCTTAGTGGTGGCATATGGCGTCGTGGGTGACAGTATGGCATCAAGACCACCAACAGCATTCCAGCGATCCAGATAACGTTTGCACAGCGCTGTCCGCTGTCTCTGCAATAGCCAGAGATCATAGACTCCAAGCTCCTTTGCGTCTTCGTACGCCTTCATCTCTGGTCGGAACGGCTCACTGGCTGGATCAAGGATCTTCTGGATTGACTTGCCGCCGTCAGCGACGAAGAACCTGCCAAGGAGGGCTGCAGCTTCGGCGTGGTCTTTATTTGGCCAGCTCACGACTTCGTGGCCAGCAGCGACAAGCTTGACGACTGTCTCTTTGAGCGCGCGCTGGACAGGTGGTGTTGGGGTGACGATGCCATTGTTCCACAAGACCGCGAATTTGAGCTTTTTCGGCAGACTGATTTGGCGCCACGGCAGCTCGATAACCTTTGGGTCTTTAAGCCAAGGTTCCGTTCCCACGACACTTTCGGCCCAGAGACGCAAGTCACCGACACTGCGAGCCATAGGTCCGTGGACTGAAGCTACGGCTTCTTGACCGGCGAGCCCAGTCCTTGCATCGAAATGTGGGAAGCGGCCGTAAGAAGGACGAATGGTAAAGATTCCTGTACAGGCGGCAGGTATTCTCAATGATCCACCGATATCAGT
The DNA here is from genome assembly GCA_007113925.1 of Teratosphaeria gauchensis. Lineage (NCBI taxonomy): Eukaryota > Fungi > Ascomycota > Dothideomycetes > Mycosphaerellales > Teratosphaeriaceae > Teratosphaeria > Teratosphaeria gauchensis. The sequence continues at coordinate 1,247,895 of VCMR01000003.1, forward strand.
CCCGACGCCCACTGGGCTTCCTCGCATGACGATCAAGGCTGACTCGCCTCCGGACGACCCACCGGAAGTCAGTGAGCGGTTGAGCGGGCTGACAGTACGACCATAACAGTTGTTCACTGACTCTGCAATCATCATTGCGGTAGGTACGTTGGTCTTCACGTAGGCAATAGCACCAAGGGAGCGCAGGACTCCAACAATGGTACTTTCCTCCTGCATGGGCTCTAGAGCCCACGAGCAGAAGCCAACTGAGGACGGTTTCCCCACCACGTTGAAATTGTCCTTGAGGGAGATTGGAAGGCCATGGAGGGGTCCTACAGTTGTGCCTGTGCGGGCGAAATGCTCATCCAGCTTCTTGGCTTGTGCTATGCCCTCGTCAAACATCAGAATTGTTAGGCAATTGGTCTTCACGTCATGGTCAGCCCACGATGCCTGTATGAGGGCTTATTGGACATTGCTTACCAGTTGATGTGCAATCGCCGCTCGATGACAGAATGCTCTAGTGACCTCTTCTGCAGTCCATTCTCCTGCCGCGACAGCACCAACGATCTCAGTAGCGTAGCTTTCAGTGATCTTGATCTCGTCCTCATTTAAAAGACCAGATGTCTTTGGGAAATCTGTGACATCAACGAATTCGTCTCTGGGTAATTTGTTCTGTGGTATGCGCCACTCTGAGGGTATCGAGTTCCGTAGCCTGGTCTGCGCTCTGGCAGCTATGTCGGTCCAGTCCTGATTCTTCAGCGACTCGGCAATCTCTTCTGCTGAGGCGGCCATGATGCCTCAGAAAGCAACAAACAGATGAACAGCGTGAACGTGGATTCGGCAGTTCAAGAACTTCGCGCTCATTCGGAGAAATGGTGTGCCTACGGGGATGCGTTGTCTTGGCTGTCCGGTGTTTCACATCTGGGGAGACTGTATACAGTGTTTGCAAGATGCGCATACAAGGCCACTGATGTAGATGAGGGGTCGGCCGATGTGGAGTCAGTAGTGGCAGCTTTGCCTATCTTCTGTGCCGAAGTCGCGAGCTGTGTCATTATTCAACGACTGGCGAAAAGTCAACCCTGAGATCGTCAAGAACAGCAAGAGGGCAATGCAGACGCTGAACGCTGCCTCCAATGTATGCCGTGCATGATCGGGTAGTCCATCGACGACTACGTGTTTACCATCAAGGTGAATATCCTACGCGACGGCTGAAGCGCGAATCGATCCTCGACTTCATCGTGTCAGGAAGGCAAGCGTGCTTCGATCAATGGCACTGTCATGCGTGCCTTCCCTTCTGGAGACCATGCAAGGTTTGCCGTCCGGTCCCGTTCCGACTTTCTGGGATGTCGCCAAGAAGCTTTGAATCAAGCTTACAAGTATTTGATATCGGCCCAAACAACGCCGAAACAGTCCTACAGACTGTTCAGTGGGCAGTCTTACCTCCTCCACGTACGGCTTGGGGTCTGCCATGATTCTCGCCACAAACGAGCTCACAAAGTAGTCAAATACCTTCAAAGACGACTACTCACCTGCGCTGTCTGTGGCGGAGTTAGGCTGTACAATGCCGACGCCCACGCGATGATCGTCACCGCCTGGTCCGTGCTGTCTCTGATGTAAGCACCTTTTGACGCCTCTTCGAGAACTTCTTACATTTTATCCCCTCCATTAACCCGACCTATCGTATTTCCTTGGCGCAGCAGGCCTTCATTGAGCAGTGCTGTGATTCAGACTTACACTCCAACCTTATCGCATCAACCTTCAGCCACCAACACGAGGCAGGCGCAACACCACCACCTCAATGGTAGGCTACACGCCTGTTCAGACCGTCTTTACGACCTATAAACCCCCGACCTACCTCAGCGCAACCACGAAAGGTCAGCCGCTATGTGGTAACAGTGAAGGGTGGGGCCCTTTGAGCCCGTATCGATGGGACTTCACACCCTGCTTTCTCGACGTTTGGGTGGTAGCAGTGTCGTTGTGGGGCATACTGGGCGGTGCAGCAGCGATATGGTATTTGCATAAGAAGACAGTACCGGCGGATGTCAAGAGGAATTGGCATTTCTGGGCAAAGTTGGCTGTCATTGGGCTCTTGGTGGTCACGACAGCACTGCAGGCAGCTCTTCAAATCGAGCGCTTTCCTGGTATCTGGTTTGGGGACTTCAGGTTCTGGACAACGGTCGTGAACATACTGAGCTTGGGAGTCATCTGTTATATCCAGTATGTCGAGCACTGGCGCTCCAGAGTTCCGAACGCAGTCGTCCTGCTATACTGGCTCTTCTTGATAATTGTTTACGCCGTCAAGCTACGATCATTTGTATCGCAAAAGCTCCACGAAGACTCTACGCCTTATTTTGCTGTCTTCGCGGCATCAACAACACTTGCTCTGGTAGAATTCGTCCTAGAGACTTTTGTACCCAAGCAACAATCAGCCTACGATGCTCTCGGCGACGACGATGAATGCCCTGTGGAATACGCGAACTTCTTCTCAAAGCTCACCTTCAGCTGGATGACACCCATGATGAAGTACGGGTACAAAGAGTTCTTGACTCAGGACGATCTTTGGAATCTGCGCAAGCGGGACACCACTCGCGATACATCCGAAACCTTCGAAAAGTCTTGGCAGTATGAGCTTGAGAAGAAGAAACCAAGCCTTTGGATCGCGTTGTTCAGGTCATTTGGTGGACCATACTTCCGTGGTGCTGTCATCAAAACGGGGTCTGACTGTTTGGCCTTCGTGCAGCCGCAACTACTCCGCTTCCTGATCGCCTTTGTCGACTCGTACAGGCCTGGCAATGAGCCACAGCCGCCCATCAAAGGTGCTGCCATCGCGCTTGCCATGTTCGCCGTCTCTATTGGGCAAACAGCATTCCTACACCAATACTTTCAACGCGCCTTTGAAACGGGTATGCGCGTCAAGGCGTCTCTCACAGCTGCCATCTACCAAAAGTCTTTGCGCCTTAGCAACGAGGGCCGTGCTGCCAAGAGTACTGGTGATATCGTCAACTACATGGCCGTCGACACACAGCGCTTGCAAGATTTGACGCAGTATGGCCAGCAGCTCTGGTCTGCTCCGTTCCAGATTACCCTTTGCCTCATCTCACTCTATCAGCTCGTCGGCGTGAGTATGTTCGCCGGCCTTGGAGCCATGCTGCTGATGATTCCCGTCAATGGCGTCATCGCTCGCATCAGTAAGACTTTGCAGAAGCGACAGATGAAGAATAAGGACGCCAGGACGCGGCTCATGACGGAGATTCTCAACAACATGAAGAGTATCAAGCTTTACGCATGGACAACAGCGTTCATGAACAAGCTGAACGTCATTCGTAACGACCAGGAATTGCACACTTTGCGCAAGATTGGCGCCGTTACAGCCGTCGCCAACTTCACCTGGTCGACCACGCCATTCTTCGTGTCCTGCTCGACGTTTGCAGTGTTCGTCGCCACTCAAAACCGACCTCTCAGCACCGAGATCGTGTTTCCAGCGTTGACCCTTTTCAATTTGTTAACGTTCCCGCTCTCCGTCCTGCCTATGGTCATCACCGCCATCATTGAGGCGACTGTCGCCGTCGGCCGTCTCACAGACTATCTGACGGCCCCGGAACTACAACCTGAGGCAGTCCTCCGCAGCGAGTCCGTGGGTCCTGGCGAGGAGAGTGTACGGATTCGAGATGCAACATTCACCTGGAATAAGGACGAAGATCGCAACGTCCTCCACGACATTAACTTCAGCGCGCACAAAGGCGAGCTCAGCTGTATCGTTGGGCGCGTTGGAGCGGGCAAATCAAGTCTGTTGGAGACGATGTTGGGCGACCTGTACAAGATCAAGGGCGAAGTCATCGTGCGAGGCACTTCGGCCTACGTCGCTCAAAGTCCGTGGGTCATGAATGCAAGTGTCCGCGAAAACATTGTTTTTGGCTATCGATGGGATCCGCATTTCTACGAGCGGACGGTCAGAGCTTGCGCTCTCACAGAAGACTTTGCTAGTCTTCCAGACGGCGACCAGACTGAAGTCGGCGAGCGTGGCATTAGCTTGTCCGGCGGGCAGAAAGCACGCCTGACACTGGCCCGTGCAGTGTATGCAAGAGCCGACATTTACCTGCTTGATGATGTTCTCAGCGCCGTGGACCAGCACGTTGGTCGTCATCTCATTGACAATGTACTTGGGCCGAAAGGCTTGCTAATGGGTAAGACGCGCATTCTGGCTACCAATTCGATACCGGTACTGATGGAGGCTCACTACGTCTTACTTCTCCGTGACGGTCGTATAATCGAACGCGGAACCTATGAACAGCTAGTGGCAATGAAGGGTGAAATTGCACAGCTTATACGCAACGCAAGCAACGAAGACCAAAGTGAGACGTCTGAAGCCGCGAGTAAGGACTCGGACGAGACCGAGGTCGACCACTCCTTGGAAGAGGAGGAAGACAGTATTGAGGATGAGCAGGAACGCGAAGAGGCTCAAGAAGGATTGACGCAACTGGCCCCAATCAAAGCCAATGCGCCAAGACCAGCCAGGAAAGACAGCAACCTGACTCTGAGGCGTGCAAGCACCGCCAGTTTCAGAGGTCCTCGTGGAAAGCTGACCGATGAGGAAGAAAACAAGGGCGCGCTCAAATCGAAACAGACCAAGGAGTTTTCTGAGAAGGGTCAGGTGAAACGTGATGTTTACTTCGAGTACGCGAAGGAAAGCAACTTGGTGGCGGTTTCCATCTACCTGCTCATGCTGGTGGGATCACAAACGGCTCAGATAGGTAAGTCGTTTTCCCTGTTTGACCTCTAGGCGTGCAGAACGAGCATGCGTTCAGCCGCAGCCGTTGAGAGCGGCTGGCAGCAGAAAGCAGGAGAACAGGCATCTTTTGGTCGCTCGTCCGGACATGCTCGGTCTTCTGGCGAGACCCTAGCTTGCATCCGCGATCCCTGTTCTAGACAATTTGGTACACTACTGATGCTGATTTCTCGAAACAGGGGGCAGTGTCTGGCTCAAACAATGGTCAGAGGTCAACAGCGAATACGGTGGCAACCCAAACGTTGGCAAGTACATCGGTATCTATTTTGCTTTCGGCGTGGGGTCTGCTGCCCTTGTCGTGCTGCAGACGCTCATTTTATGGATATTCTGCTCTATCGAAGCTTCAAGGTACGCAATATCTATCCCGGGTTAATCCTTCTGTCCTCGTCATAGGCTTGTCGTGATGGAGGCGTGGAAGTGTATCGAGACCCAGCGTGATCTACAAGCGGCCCACTAAGCGATTCCGGGCCGATGCAAGACTGACATGGATCTGATTTGTAGGAAGTTGCATGAGCGAATGGCCTTTGCCATATTCAGATCTCCGATGAGCTTTTTTGAAACGACACCCACGGGCCGCATCTTGAACAGATTCTCCAGGTACGTACATCTGCCTGTAATCGAAGTTGTCAACCGTTGTCAACGGCATGACACCCACGCGGTGGCGTCCGCGGAGAAGCGGGACGACAGGCCGTTGAACGGTCGTCCCATGCTCTCGGGTTGGATCTATGCATCGTTGTTATGCTGACAACCGTTCTAGTGACATCTACAGGATCGATGAGGTGCTCGCGTAAGTACATGCCGACATTTCTAACCCGGTGTGGAAAGCTTCTGACGCGTATCACAGACGGACCTTCAATATGCTCTTTACCAATGCTGCAAGAGGTAAGCATTGATCGGCCCACAGATCTCGTCGCTTCGATGCAACGGAATGCATACTGACCCGATCCCGAAACAGCGGCGTTCACTCTCGTGGTCATTTCAACATCAACTCCAGTCTTCATTGCGTTGATCGTGCCTCTTGGCGCGCTGTACCTGTGGATTCAGAAGTACTATCTCCGCACCTCGCGAGAGCTCAAACGCCTTGACAGCATTAGCCGGAGTCCGATCTATGCCCACTTCCAGGAATCTCTAAGCGGTATCAGCACAATCCGCGCCTACCGCCAGACCAAGCGTTTTGCCATGGAGAACGAATGGCGCATTGACGCGAACCTAAGGGCGTACTTCCCTTCGATCAGTGCCAATCGGTGGCTTGCAGTTCGGTTGGAACTGATCGGCTCGGTTATCATCCTTTCGGCGGCAAGTTTTGCCATTATCTCGGTTGCCACCGGCAGCGGATTGTCGGCTGGACTTGTCGGCTTGGCAATGAGCTACGCCCTGCAAATCACTCAGTCGCTCAACTGGATCGTCAGACAAACGGTCGAAGTGGAGACGAACATTGTATCTGTCGAACGCGTTCTGGAGTATGCACGTTTGCCCAGTGAATCGCCAGAGGTCATCTCAAAGAATCGGCCGCCTGTCAGTTGGCCTTCGAAGGGCGCCGTGTCATTCAATGGCTACAGCACGAGGTATAGACCAGGACTTGACCTCGTCTTAAAGAATGTCACTCTAAACATCAAGTCTCATGAGAAGATTGGTGTGGTTGGACGGACAGGAGCTGGCAAGAGCTCGCTGACGTTAGCATTGTTCCGCATCATCGAGCCAACTTCCGGTGATGTTACTATAGATGATCTCAGTACCAGCTCGATAGGCCTGCTCGATCTGAGGCGGCGATTGGCGATTATTCCTCAGGATGCTGCCCTCTTCGAAGGCACCGTCAGAGACAATCTAGACCCAGGTCATGTCCATGACGATACTGAACTCTGGAGTGTGCTCGACCACGCTCGACTGCGCGACCATGTCGCGTCCATGTCCGGGCAACTCGACGCGACGATACACGAAGGAGGCTCGAATCTGAGCTCAGGACAGCGACAGCTGGTGTCGCTGGCTCGTGCCCTTCTGACTCCAAGCAACATCTTGGTCCTAGATGAAGCAACTGCAGCTGTGGATGTGGAGACTGATGCCATGTTGCAGACAACACTCAGAAGTAACATGTTCAAGGACCGGACGATCATCACGATTGCCCACAGAATCAACACTATCTTGGACAGTGATCGAATTGTGGTCTTGGATCATGGAGAAGTGAAGGAATTTGACACGCCAGCGGAGCTTGTAAGGCGCAAGGGTCTGTTTTATGAGTTGGTCAGAGAAGCTGGGCTGTTGGGCTCGGTGGGGGGGATGTCATCTTAGCGATGGATTAGCCATAGAACGTGTGCATCTGAGGCAACGACGGCGCTTTCCTGAGTGTCGTGTCTTACGCAGGCAAATGTAGCAGTCAAGAGCGGATTAGCCCCTGACCCTAGCTCTTACTAAGACGGCTCGCCAGATTTTGCACAACAAGGCGATCTCAGTGACGTTCCGATGTTCTTCAAGAGACTCCGGGCACGCTCGCGAACTGGTGGGGACGACGCCTGGATTCTCGTTCGTGGACATCCACGAGACCTGAAGCACGACCCGTCAGCTTTGACATAGCGCTACGTATCAAACATGCAATAGTGAGGCTACGATGTACAGCCGAAGCAAGATCACAGCTTGCAATGGGTCACTTGAGATCTTGCCTGACGAAACGAGATACAAGATCTTTCTAGTGTGAAACTGCCTACCTGATCAGTGCAGCGTATCACAAATGGCAACATGTCTCTGCACGAGGTGGAGGCAGTCCCTGGCCTTGCAGAGATGGTGGAAGTTGGTCATGTCGGCGAGACAGGCGCCGTCACGGGGAGCGTTCCTAGATCTTGCAGGTCATGCGCTTTGGGGCTGAATTGCTGTAAGCATCTCTCCAAGCGCCGATTCCGTGTGGGCCACCATCGTGTGCTCATGTGAGCTCCTCGCCGATCTGTGCGAATCTCAAATCATTCGTGGCCGCATGAGCCGCCCGACAGCAGTGAGGTCGGCGCCGAATACTACTTCGGCTATCCACTTGCACTCGGGCCAGTTCGTAGCGGGATGCAAGGTGGAGCCATGAACCAGACTGCGTGCAAGTTGTCAAAATCGACCTTCTGCATCGGTGGAGAATGGTGATGACAAGCTCTCAGACTTTCTATACCTTGCCGTCACCACAGCAGTGATGACTTGAAGTCGCCATCTACGTTGATGTGCAAGGCCGTTTTGCTCGCGGGACGGTAATATACGATCCGGGCCCTTGCCGGGCGGCTGGAAGAGCTGCCCGTCTCCCCCCGAATGACAGGCGCGTTTTGATTGACTTTCCAACCAAATCACTCTGTTTGGAGTTTCACCTCGCCAGGCTTGCCCCTGCTCTGATCTCGCTTTTCTTAATATGGCTTCATTGCGATATACCAGCAAGACTTCGCCAATTCTGCGACCGGCCATCACCGGCCTGGACCTCAATACGAGAGAGACGCTACTGCATCGGAATGGATCTCGCCGAGGAGCGCTAAGCTGGCTCTTCGCGTAAATGCATGCCCAATGCCGACCATTTTGGTGAGCTGCGTGCGAGTCCCGAATGCTTGGGTAGATCCTACGCGGCGTCGGGCCATTGCACTGGTGTGCCTAGGGGCACTATTGCGTCTCAATGATGGAAAGCATAGTTAGATTCGAGCTCAGAACGTGTGTGACAGCAAGCAATGCCCTGGGCATGCGCGCTCCACGCGTTCCGTACTACATATGGGCCGTGACAAGATGAACGTTGCACGATTGAAAGTGGTGCACTTGCGGAGAGGTGAGCTCACTGGACTAGAACCCTCCCGCCCCACACAAATAAGACACCCATGTTTTTCCGCTTGCGTAATGTGCCTGCTCAGATCAGGGCTACAATGCATCCAAGCAAATCACACAGGCTCAGCGGGACAAACAGCGTCCTGCTACACAACATGGCCGGATGATCGCCTGTAATGCAGGAAGATGTTCCCACGGCCCTTCCCGTCCTCTCGCCCCTTGCCGCCAAGGGTCCCGCTGCCATCGTCTCTCGCTTACATGCATTACGCTCTGGCAAAGATACCGTTCTCCGGAGTCGTCATAGCTTGACTGGACGACAATCTCGAGGCGCGACCCCGGTGCATCAACGAACCATGGCTATGGAATCAGTCCGGCCCCAATCGTTGCGCATTGCTCATGTTCCTGCCGCACACCCATGGCTCTTCCCAGACCTGGTCAACGCCTCAAGCGTTTGATGTCAAAATGCATGGCTTGTGGTATTAGCCATGACATGAGATTCTGCGGATCGAGAGCAGGCAACATCGTTGTATCTTGCAGCTTTCCGATCCAATCGACTTGCAAACCAGGGATCGAGATTCTGTTCTTAAGCACACGAGTCACTTCGGTCTGAAAGAGCTCAAAAGCTTTCTACCAATCCATACTTTCGCCGTCGTCTGCCTGTGTTGCTGAGACCTCGCCTATTCGTTCGCAAGACACCGCCCGACACGCAATTTGCGCGGCGTTGCAGTTCATCCACACATCGTCAGGTGCTTTACAGCAGAGGCGAAGCCAAACGTGGAACTTGAACTATATTAGTCCAGCTGGTCCAAAGGCCTGCCATTCTCCTACGTATCCGCCCTCCAGCAAGGTTGTATGACAATTACTTGAGGCTAGTGGGAGATCTGGAGTCACTCGAAGATCAAAACGCAATGCGCTATCTACGTGCAGGGTAGATTTGATCAATTCCAACACCGCCGACAAGCCTACACACCACCAACTTCAGCCCCTGATCATTTCTCTTTGGCTCCGGTTCAGGGTTCCGGTGCCCTAGACGAGTATTGCGCATTTGCAAACGACAAGGCTCTGGCACCCGCTGTCATACAGGTGCTAGTCTGTTACAACCCTGGCTAGCTTCCTTGCACTCAAATCGATCTGAGCTAGTAGTCACCCGACTAGTCCGATATCTTCCCGATGAGGAAAGCGCGAATCTGACATTATCCGCCTTGGTCAGAGATCTGTTTGACATTCGACGTTCTGAGGTGCTCATATATCTTTCGAATGCGAAGCCAGTCAGCCACCACCCACCTTTGTTAGGATCAACGACCTGTCTTCGTTGAGATCCCTTGCACAACAACCTTCAGTTGGCTTTCGGCTTGCATATGATGGTTTCCATGCAAGCCAGTAACTCAAATACCTTGACGATGAAGAGGAGAAAGCAGGCGACTATCGACAGCGTGAGCACTACGCAAACCTTTCCCAAGCTCTTATGATGGCTGACCATCCCGTCGAAGACTCTCAACGATATACCAACCAATAGTGAGCGTCATTACGATCATGACGACGAAGACCTTGCAGTAGCTATCGTCGACAAGCATGGCAAGGTCAAGCTGCGAGTCGCACAACATCTTCGACCACATATCACACGAAAGTTTCTCAACAACAGCCAACGAAACTTTACCAGTGCGCTACAGGAGGCGTTGACTGGAATACAGTTGATCGATCATCGTAAGTCTGCCAAGGAACCTCTGTCCAGGCATCGGTGTTTGATGCTGATTGACTAAGCTGCTGGTCTGGCCGACATTAAACATGCTTTCGAGTATGACTGTGCGAACGCATCACTGTCCAATAGTCGTTCGACACGATCTGGACGGATTCCGCAGCGACGAGGTCGACCTGGCCATGTTCCATCATCAGCCAACCAGTATTCATCCCACCTCTTCGACCTGGGCTACGACGATATGGATGCTGATGCAACCGACGATGGATTATCGCGTCTGCCCCTTCGAACACTCCCCAAGGTCACGAAGATGAAGTCGGTCTCGATTGCCAACGAGGACCAGGTCAAGGCATTTCTGCTTGATAGGCTCGACCGGATACAGCAATTATCCGATAAGAAGATTGCCAAAGCTTGGATCAAGGGCATATGTCCGAAAAAGCAGGCTGAATACCCTTACCAGAACAAGCGGTCACCTGGTGCCGATATCGAGCTGCCTCCGTTTTGGCCTTTGGACGTCAAGTACAAAGAGCCTGATCACATTCAGAAGGAAGGTCAGTATTCACAGATTGTCATCCCACTGTGCCAACGTTGTGACTGACATCTTGAAGATCGTAACAAACTGTTGCTGCACCTCATACGGTTGCGACCTAGCCCGGAAGAGGTCAGAGGCTGGAACAGGAATCAGGTTTCGTTGAACAAGACACATCAAACGGTCGGCTGGACGGCCTTCCTACGAGAGCTTGCTCCTCCGGAGTGCGTCGACGACATCGACAACGTCAAACCGGAGAAGGTCAAGAAGCGGAAGGAGTATATGAAGCAGATGTATGAAGTGGCTCTCCGAGAGGAGGAGTATCGATGCTTTGGAATGAGTGGTATGTACCCTTACGATCGTCTACCTGTCGAGGTCACACTAACATGAACTGCTCTCAGACGATACTCTCAAGTACTCGTACCCAGACGATGATAAGCCCGTGAAGAGATACACCGCCAGACAGAAAAAGCGCTCGCGGTCCCTAGCCTCCAGCACTGACGACGAGTCTCGCGCTCAATCAAGATCTTCTTCGGCAAGCCGTAAGGACCAACCCCTCGCGAAGCGACCTTGCAAAGAGTCGGACGCCAAGCCGACCGTGCAAACCTCATTGGCTGGAGTGGTACCTGGTGGTCACCAAGTCTTGGGTGCGGATGATATTGGTGCCGCAGACAAGGCGACCCTTGGACACGATACCGGCTTGCCTCCCACCGTCGACCAGAAGGTAGTAGCCAGAAAGAATGAAGAGACGCACTGTACCGTGAAGGTTGGGTCGAGCTTACCGACAGATGCTGAATGGCTCGCTTCTCGACAAGAAGTTGCTGCTATGCATCAAGCACCCATCAGCGCACCAGTCACCACTGATCGACAGCATCCCGAGCAGCGACGTGAAGAGGACCATCAGCAACAGCAGCTGTTCCAATGGCAAACAGCATCACCTGCCACCATGTCGTTCGGATCAGCATCTGAGCCCTCGACACCACCTAGCTTTGACATATACTCGGCCCAGACTGGACAGTCCATGTTCCCAGGGACCCATGACTTCCGATTCGATCTTTCCGAAGGCCCTCACAAATCACAGCAACGTCCGACATCAAATCCTCACCAACACTTTCACGAGCAGCACCAAGAGCACCATTCGCATCCTCTTCACACACATCACCATCACTTTGGTATCCAGCATCCACCAATGTCTGAAGCCTACCCAGTGTTCGACGTGCCACATCCGACTTTCGATCCCGCGCCTGGCACACCTCTTTTCTCTCCAGCGGGCACGTTCCCGCACAATGTGCCCATGAGCGTCTCACAAGAGGTCGCGTCGGTGCCAGCTCATCTGCACGTGCAGCATCCTCCAATCCCACCACAAGCCCAGCCGGCCCAGCAGCAGGTGTACAGTCCGATGTACGACAGCCCGCAGTTCCACTATCCATCTCCCGACCATCACCGCCAGATTTACGCACCACCGGCGCAGCCTTATGAGTCGTACCACCCACCACTTCAGCATGGTCTGCCATTGCAAGCTCCGCATGGCGTGCCACCTCAATTCATGTCAACAAACCTTGGCTATCTGCAACACCACTAATATCTTCACCCGTCAAATCCCTATATGCGCAGCGATCTCTCGGTAATCTTTTGGATTCACAATACAACAAGCAGCGATCCTCGGTTTGCGAGCCTTGGTTGCACTACTCGATCTCACGGGACGGCAAAAGTACAAACATGCTCGGGATACATACTCACAGCGACAGCCAACTCCACACCAATCTCATGTTAGCATTCGACAGCGTTCAAGCAAGTCAGCGGATACCCTCCAGCGAGCGGCAACCTCAATGAGCAGCAGGAGTCTTGTAGAATATCAGCAAACAGAAGTACATATTCCGGCCTTGAATGGTACGCGATATGATAGCTATGATGGTCATGAGCACACTTGTATAGAGCAGGATGAACGGCAAAGTAGTGTATAAAGTAGTATAACGGTATTTGGCATTGCGACAACCCTATCGATTGTCTTCCATCCTCCTTAAAACCAATCTTCCCATTGAACTGCCAGTCAATCGAATGGCTGATCCATTGAATGATGCCGTTGACTCATTCAGCTCTCGAGTGAGGTGCTTCGCAGCGTGAGGCGAGACCTCCTCGAGATGAGGTTTTCGGTAGTGCTTTATCCATGATTGCCATCGTCATTGAGAAGTATATCGAGGCTCGAGGTCTCTACCATCACACCCAATCACCAACTCTGTGGGTTGTGCCACAGGCTGCCATTGCCAGGGCAAGGTCGAGGCAATTGTGTTGGTAGTGAAGACGTGACGCTTGAGCTCACGCGCGTCGGGCGCACGAGCCACAATCACGCAGGCGCGCGAGTCAGAAAGATTCCCCGATGCGGATCACCAAAGACGAAGCTGCTCGTAACAAAGCGCTGCACGTTCACGACCTTGACCCAGGAGTCCTCGACAGTCGCTCACTTATGAAGGCACGTTCGGGGATCCTCTCTTGTGACGGCTATGTCGTCGACGAGCAGAGGGACGGCACGCGGAAGAGGACGCGGTAACGGTCAAGCTCCGCGCGGGCAGAGTAATGCCTCAAGTCGCGGCACAGGAAGAGGTGGTCTGTCGCAGCGAGGAGCTACGACGTTTCGTGGGCATTTCGGTCAAGCATCGCGAGCAGGTAATGGCGCAAGAGGAGGAGGTTTGGGTGCTGCCTCTGGCACCAAGGCACAAGGCTTTGGACAACGACCCGCGCAGGCTGGCGCATTCGGTGGGCTGGTCGCGAAGGAAGACTGGGCACAGCGACTCGAACGGGTAAGCACACCAGACCCTATGACCAACTGACGGGGCGCATAGTGACTCCGTACGCGTTCACAATAGCTCGAAAAAGCCCGCCAGAATGAACGCAAGCAAGCGATTCGCGACGGTCTCATGGCCGATCCCGACAAGCCACGCTCCCTAGCTGATGCCATCACGCCCGTCGGGACATGCCAGGAGATGTGCGCCGAATTCGAGAGGGTGCAGAGAGTGGTTCAGGCAGATGTGTGGAAGGAAGAGGCGGACCCAGAGCATCCGTCGTACGGCAGCATGAGCCAGGAGCCGATAGAGGCGCATATGGTCAAGAAGTTCAGAAGAGCGGCTGCAGGATTGGAAGAGCAGCTTCCCAGTGATTTACGGCCGTCACCGGTGCTGAAGAGAACCCTCGATTATTTGCTTGAAGAAGTCATTGGGAATGCGCCTGCGTTACACAATGTCCATGGGTTCGTCTGGGACAGGACAAGAGCAATCAGGAACGACTTCTCTATCCAACAATGCACGAAGACGGAGGACCTGAGGTTGGCCATCGATTGCTACGAGCGGATTGCCCGATTTCACATAGTTTCGCTGCACCAGCTGGCTGTCTCGCCAAAGCCATATGATGCCTATGACCCGCAGCAAGAGCGGGAGCAACTGGATCGAACTTTATTATCGCTCATGCAATACTACGACGATGTTCGTGGGCGCCTGTCTCTCCCGAATGAAGCTGAATTCAGGGCATACTGTGTCATCAAACAGCTGCAGGATCCCACGCCAGACTTGGAAGACCGCATTCAGTGCTGGCCAAGAAACATACTGGACGACAAAAGAGTGCGTACCGCTCTGGATCTATATGCAGCCGCCTGCAACGCCATGGACTCCCAAGGCCCGCTTAAGCCGCGAGCTACACATCTGATTGCACAGCAAGATTGGCAGAAATTCTGGCGCATCATCGGCTCACCGAAGGTCTCCTACCTGATGGCCTGTGTTGCTGAGATATATTTTAACTTGATACGGCGCACTGTTCTCAATGCCCTTTGGCGCGCCTGCAATGGCAATCCGCGCGCACCGCCGCAGGAAATGACTATCGAATACCTTGCTGAGCTCATGAAGCTCGATGAAGAGGACCAAGTCAGAAGGTTTTGTGAAGGACATGGATTCAGCTTCGCAGACGGTGCAGACGGCGAGTATCTCAATCTCAGCTCGGTGAAGGGTTCCAGCTTGCCAAATCCAGACCGCAACTTGCCACGACAATGGAAGAGTAGCCTGGTCGAAGATAAAAAGTTTGGGAGAACCATACCGGCGATTGTCAACGGGCTTTCCGTAAAGCGGGCGGCCGATGCGGGTCAAATCATGGAAGAAGAGCACGAAGAAGACATAGAAGATGCAAGGGACGATATGAGTGCTGCGACCAGTCAGGGTGTGAATGGTGCTGTGGATGACGGCGAGTCTCTCTTCTTGCCAGAAACAGAAGTGGCGCCGGTCGAAGGATACACGAATCCATTTGCCAGTGCGGGCGAAACAGCTCTGAACGGAACAGCACCGAGTATAAGCACTGGCAGCGCCTTCACGTTTGGCCAGCCATCTCAGGGCACGTTTGGCCAGCCGTCAAGTGGTGGTAGCATTTTCAACGCCAAGCCGGCATCATCTACGAGCACATTTGGCAAGCCATCCGGAGCTGACGATGTTTTCGCATCAAAATCGCAAAATGCGACAAATGTATTTGCGAAGCAACCGGCTGGAGACAGCATTTTCTCACAGAAGCCGGTCGCCCCTTCCACTTCTCTGCCAGCGTGGAATCTCAATGCTCCAACAGCGGCATCGGGTCAAGCAGACCAAGCAACGTCGGCGTCTACGACGGCTGCAGCTTCAAATGCTCCTGCCTTTGAGCTGTCCAAATTTACACCTGGCACGTTCAGCTTTGGCAGTCACCCGGCAGCACCACAACCGGCTCAGCCTACGGCCGCGACGCCAGCCTTCAGCTTTGGCGATTTCAGTCAAACCCAGACAGTGAATCGGTCACCCTTGATATCTGACAGTGAAGAAGGCTCGTCCACACAGACCTTCCCATGGGCGGCTAAAGCAAACGACGATCAGAAGGGAAGTACAGCGACGCCGGGTGTGCCTGATTTGCACAAGCAATCGGCCGCGGAGACTGCACAGACATCGGCGACGGCAATAGATCTCGAGCAACCTCAAAATGAAATGAGCGCGACGTCATCAACGGAGCAACAGCAGACAAGCAAGCCAGAGGCAAAGCAGAATCAACCTCACTTCACCCCAGCCACCAGCTCCGCAGCACCAGCGACAAGCCCACCAACTTCTCCCACACAACAGCTTCGCAAACCTTCGACATCGCACAACAAGCCAAACAAACCAAGTCCGCTTGCGAATTCATTCACGTTCGAAGACGTCAGCAATCCGACCGCGTTCGGGCCCTCGCCCACAAAGCAGCGCGCCGAGCGTCAGCAAGGCAACGCACCGCCTGTCGAAGATCTCGACGCCACTATTGGTCGAATCGCGCGCGAGGTCACGCTCGAGGGCGGCGGCATTATTGACCAGTATATCTCGTTCACTGTTGAGAAGCTTATCAAGAGTGTAAAGGAAGAGGTGGAGCTGGAACGCGACGTAAGAGCTGCGACAGAATTTAGGACACACGTACTGTCTTACCGGTACTTTCACAGGTGGAAGAGCATATTTTGGGCGAGGCGCTTTGAACAGCGAGGCAACAAGAGGCGGGAACGAGCGAGGAAAGGACTGGAGGAACTTAAACGAAGCCAACGGTCGGAAAGGACCACCAAGCCAGGCATGGGCAGCGTCGCGTCCTTCTTCGCCAAGTGTACGGACAGCACGCATCGTCGTGCATCGACCAGCAGCAATTCTCAGCAACCCATAATCAATGGCAACATCACTCCACCGGAGCAGCAGGCGCGCGTTGGTAGTGCGCGACCCCTTTCCAACGTCGCTGCGCCGCCACGCGAGAATGGTCCTAAGCGGCTCAAAAGCTTGAGTCATGTTGATGATCGCGGTAGAATCGCGAAGCCAGCGCCGACCACAAGCAGCGCGAATGCAGATCTTTTAAGGCGGTCCTCGTATCTTGGCTTCCCGGGTCAGTCTCATGCCACTGAAGGCAGCAGCATTACTACCAGAGATCCGTACTTCCGCCTGAAGGCGATGGGTATCAAAAGTCGACCCGGCGTGCAAAGTCGTGGACTGAAGAGACGACATGAGGACGACGACGATATGTTATCCAGGAACTCCGCACCCGCCGCTAGGAGCAGAACCTCATCTCTGTTGCGCTCATCCCTGGATGGTAACGGAGACGGCGACACAATGCCTCCACCTACCTTGCCTGCTAGTGCGAATAATCAGGCTGTTGCACGAGACCATTCAGGCGCAGCTAAATTAGATGAGGACGACGCACTTTTTGCTCGCCTCAGAGCTGCTAGGGCCGCCTTGGAGGAAAGCACGACTTTCATGAGTGCCGAGGTCGAGATGGCAGAGGACATGCGGCGCAGCCTGAGCGCATCTGAATCTTCGAACGAGTCGCCATCCATGGCAAGAGCTCGAGCAGAGGCACGGTGGCGGGCTTCGCACGGTGGCTCGCTATTCGCCACTTCCACTTCGAATGGTGCGGACGTCCCTGCCTATCGCCTGCGTGAGAGCAGATTCGTGCCCCGTGAGCATTACGGCAGGGCAATTGAGCGAGCCAATGAGCTAAGAGCCTCTCGATCAGCACACACAAGCAGGCCGCAGTCGAGGACCGAAGTACACGCGGGAGATTCACCCGTGACTGCTACCAGCACGACGACCACTAAGCATGCCATCAACAAGGAGACAAGCTCTTCGGTCGCACCTTCCCTCAAATCACCAAGAAATCTTACAGGCTTTTCGCAACCCACGTGGCAGCCACCAGAAACCGTGCTCGAGTCTTCCAACCTTCTCTCCAGTCAAGTGCAGCGAGCGTCTTCCGGCTCTGCAAGTGCTCAGAGTTCGACATTCGGCAACATCAATGGCAACCGCAGTCACTTGGACTCTGGCTTATCGCAGGGGTCAGTCGTCGCCGGCTTCGGAACTCAGAACTCGCTTGCTACAGGAGACAGCACCCAGCATGTCCTTGGCTTTGTGCAGACACCTAGCGGAATTGATTGGGCTCCCATGGCGACAAATGGCCAAGGTGGCGAAGGTTCTAAAGATGCAGTGCACGACTTTACAGTCCCACGATCACAGGTTCAGCAGACCTTACGAAATTCTTTTGGTAGCTCTCAGCCTCTCTTCGTCGAGCCTACTTCGCCATTTGCCGAGATGGTTAGGTCACCACAGTCTCAGCAAGCCTCGAACCAGGACTCTGAAAACATTGGTGATAGCTCCGACGAGGAGAACCAGACGCAGGACGAACAAGACGGTCAACCTCCAAATGCGACGGAGTCCGCTCAGCAGCCTCAGAATAATGTCTCTGGCTACCGGGCGGTTGACGAGGAGCTGCTAGACCCGTCGGCGGATCGGCTAGATGCGCAGAACTCTTATATGCACACGAATCCGTTCGCACTGTTGTCTGATGAAGCCGTGGAAGGCGACACGGAGGAGGACGTGGATGAGGAAGACGGCGAAAGGGCGGAGTATGAAGATGAAGATGGAATCGAATTCGATGATGCATTGGATGGCTATGCTCGTGAAGATGAGGTACCTGAAGACGGAACAGAGTCTGCTGGTGACTATGATGAGAACGGCCTCTCGACAATCGACAATGAAGAATTCGATGAGGGCGATGATGACAACGAAGCGCTTGAACTCGCAGACACCAACGGCTCTTTGGATCATCAAATCTTGGCTGATGAAGAGCATGACGACGAGTACAATGAGACCGATCAGGGTTCAGAGGATGACGATGGCGAGGGGCAGGGGCTGCAGAACGCCCATTTTTGGAATCAGCCACCGGCCAAGAACGAAGCTCTGCGAGGGGTTGGTCAAACCGAGGCTGATGCTATTGAGCTTGATAGCGATTGAGCCTGCTCTTTAGGCGGCTCCGCACAGTCGCTGTGTCATTGGCGACTGCCAGAGCCAGGCTGGAAGCTCGGGGCCACAATATGCCGGTAGGAAAGGGCAAGGAGGGGGCAAGTAGGTATCACCATTTCATCAAGCATTGCCATTGACAAAAAGCAAACTTATTGATGCAACCCATAAATCACGTTACTTCTGTATGCGTCGCTGAGACGGAGGTCCTACGTACACTTGGCAAGCTTTGTGCTACGCCGGGCCTGTGCCAAGAGATGACCGCGCAGATTAAGGATGTCCTTCCGGGCTTTCCGCCATCGATGCGACATCGACTGACCATTACAGTGTCGGATGGTGGCGGTGCCTGCAGCGCACAAAGGCATCAACCCAGGTATCATATTGCAAGTGCTTCTCCGCGAGCTTTCCCGAGAAGCGATTGGCACTTCATGTTGATGAGCGTGGACGAGGACAAGCTGTTCTCATGTCTCGAGATCGAGCATAGTAAGATTTCTAGGATCGTCGCGATGGATGAGGCCTGTCAAGGCTGTTTGCAGGATCGAGAGTACTGATCACGCATATAAAGGTGCTGAAGACATCTCAACGACACTCTAGTTTGAATTTCCCAAGCCTTCACCACATTCTCTCGGGCATCGTTCGGTCACTCTCGACATACCTACTCGAGTTGCATCGACAATGTACATGAACAAGCTCTTCGCCGTCACTGGCCTCTTCGCCCTTGCCGCAAACGCCGTTGCGGTAGCCCAGGGGGCTACACCACCGGGTGGAGCAGCCGTTCAGCCTGGAGCCGTCAGGCCGGCTGGAGGAAGTACTGGCAGCAATTCGATGGCGGGCGGAGCAGAAGAGCAGCAGCAGCAAGGCAACAACATGCCTGCTGGCAGCAATTTGATGGCGAGCAATGCAGACCAACAACAACAGAATGAAAACCAAGCCATTAAGCCGGCAGGGCTTAGTGGCACAGAGCAGAATGGAGTCAATACCGGCTCGATGGCGAATGCTCAGCCGGCAGCCGTCCAGCCAGGAGGCACCCAACCTGGAGGCGTCCAGCCGGCAGGCGTCCAGCCAGCAGGCGTCCAGCCAGCAGGTGTCCAGCCAGCAGGCAACAGTGCTCAGAACG
Organism: Teratosphaeria gauchensis; assembly: GCA_007113925.1. NCBI lineage: Eukaryota > Fungi > Ascomycota > Dothideomycetes > Mycosphaerellales > Teratosphaeriaceae > Teratosphaeria > Teratosphaeria gauchensis. The sequence continues at coordinate 1,267,566 of VCMR01000003.1, forward strand.
TCAATCCAAACAACAACCCCGGCAAGAACATCTGCCCGTTCGACAAGACTAATTTTGGCCCTAACCTCCTCTTGGCTGTTGTGAAGTACGTTTCAGTAGACGCGACTTTGCGCCTTTTGGCCTGCTTCGCCATGTCAACAGACTGCTGACCTTCTGACAGGGTACCCGATGGCAGACAAGAAATCGGCGGATGGATCTTCGGCTCCGGCTGGTGCTCCAACTACAACAAAATTTCTGGGGGCACAGACTTCTGCGACAAGTCCCAGGTCGAGTATATGCACATACCGCTTTCGGACAAATTTGGAGACTTCCACGACTACCAGTGCTACAACAACGTTCAGGTGACTTTCGACAATTGCGGTCAATTGGACCCTACAACAGGTAAGATGTTCAATACCATGCTTTCAAGCGTGATATCTGACCCTTGGTGCAGGAAAATATGACTACAGCCACGTCACTGCACGTTTCACGAGTACGGTAGACAGCAGCGACGTGATCTACGAATGCAAGCAAGACAGAGAGCTGAGAGCGTGCGTCTATAACCCGGGCAGGCCTGACAGCGATGTGTCGTACACAGCTTTCCTGGCCTGCGGTATCACCGCGGAGCCGTAAAGCTGCTTCGGTGGTCATAATGGGCATAATGGATATGGGCTAGATCCGCGATTTGCGCCAAGATTGGACGGGAAGTAAAGCAATAATGCTAGCAATGCTATGCTGTCTGCAAACAATCCGTGCTTCCACCCGACTGCTTGATTCTGATTGCATCCTCAATTTGCCAACTGCCGGACTGAGACTGACATCGATGAGTGTTTGACGTATCCAATTGAGCGGAAAACCAATCGACTTTCGAACTGGTTGATTGACGGACAGAGTCACGATCGACTAGTCAACGTGTGGCCAGGTGGACTGACTGACGGCTGGCCTTCGTGCGCGATCCGACCAAGTATTGCCCAGACATCAATCAGCGGCAAGCTGAGTGTGACATCAGAGCTCAGGTCCTTCGCTATTTCCAGCATCATGATTGCAGACATTCGTGTCCTTGCGGCTGAACGCGGACCAAGACGTTTTGAGAAGCCGGCTTGTGCCGGAAAGCCAAGAAAAGAAGGTTGGTGTCAAGTGTGCATGGAACGCATGCCTCAATGTCGGCTCGCCGGTCCTTGCAATTGATGGCACCGTGGACAGGCCAGGTACTTCGACCGCATAAGAGCGAATCACGGGTCCGAATAGCGAACCGCGATGAGTATCCTTTATTGTTTGATGACAAGGCTGATTCATCCAGCAGCGAAGGGTGATCGTCTCCAAGACGAAACGGTCGATGCGCAGTGAGTGCGCAGTGCGCACCACAGTCCAGTTGAAGGCACCGAGACCATGTCCATTCTTTGAGCCAATCCAGTATCCGGCTCGACCGGCCGGTCATTGTTTTACGTGTCAATCAAGAGCCGCCCAGACGTCCTCAAGTATATCGAAACGATACCAGAGAGCGCCTTGTAACAATAACGTCGCCGTTTTGGGTATATAGCTCTATCGTCTATCACGGCTCTATGCCTCTAATGTGGCGACAGCGCGTACGCTGTCGCAGTCTCTTGGAAATACGCACAAGAACTCCTAGCAGCATGCAATATGCTAGCTTCCCATTCTCGTAATGCGGATCGTGACCCGCGTGATGTTTTCATAGCCTCGCTCGGCTGCATGTACATGCTCAGCTTATGCCTGAAGCCCACCAGCATTGTGAGCAATCTCGCTCTCCTTCTCACCATAGTGAGCATCCTTCACCTGGCCGGCCTCGTCCTCATCACTCTGGAAGCCGTACTCCTTGGCTTTGATGTCTATCTCTTCCTCAGTCATATGGGGGAGCTCCTTGGCAGCACGAACGTAGCTCGTGTTCTCGAGATAGCCCTTGGCGAAGATCAAGTCGATCTCCTCGAGAGAGCGGCCAGCAGTCTCCGGATAGAAGAAATAGATGACGGGAACGAAGAGGGCGTTGCAGAGGGCGAAGAAGAGGTAGCATCCGTATGGCGAGGCGGAGGTGAACGGTGGCGTGAACATGACAACCGTAAAGTTCCAGAGCTACAAGAGGTTAGCATGTGCTGTGACGGAAAGACAAAGGCCTAGAGCTTACCCAGTTGCTGATAGTGGAGACGGCATTGGCCTTCGCGCGAGTCTTGATGGGGTTGATCTCAGCCGGGTACAGCCATGGCAGCGGCAGCCAGGTGGCACCGAAGAATGCAATGTATGTGAAGAAACCGACGGCAGCACCCTTCGCAGTTGCTGAAGTATCGGGGATCAGACAGCCGAAAATCAAAACCATGGACAAGCACTGGCCGATGGAGCCAGCCAAGAAAAGCTTGCGGCGGCCAACACGCTCAATAATAAACCAAGAAGTGGTGGCGAAGATAGCATAGACGATCATGTTGACACCACCAAGGAGTAGTGACAAGTTCTTGGTCTGGTTCAAGGAGTTCTCGAAAAGGACCGGGAAGTAATAGATGACGGCATTGCAACCTCCGATCTGCTGGAAGAACTGGCTGGATGCACCAAGAAGCATACGGCGGAAATGCTGGTTCTTGCCACCTGTGAGCAGGGAGCTGAATGGAGTGTTGCCGCCAATGTGGCCAGATGCGCGGATGCTGTCCATGATAATGCCGGCCTGGATCTTGACGTCCTCATTGCTACGGTCAGTGCCGCGCAGGGCAGCGAGCACAGTGGTGGCCTCCTCGTGACGGTCGCGGGTGAGCAGCCAACGGGGTGACTCCGGCAGCCAGACCATGCCGAAGACAATGATGAGGCCGAAGACGATTTGGAAAGCGATCGGGAAACGCCATGTCAAGTCGTCAGGGCCGTAGGATGCACCGTAGTCGATCCAGTAGGCAATCAGGGTGCCGAATGCAATGATACCGCCTTCAATACAGATCAACAGCCCACGGTTGTGCGACCGGGAGCATTCAGCCTGGTAGGTTGGGATGGTTGACGTGTTGATTCCGTTGCCAATACCGGTGACGACGCGACCGATGATGAATTGAGCAGTTTGGCTGTGGCCGTAGAATGCGGTGACCTGAATGACGACACCGATAATCATAATAAATGCGCCGAAAATGATAGCTCGCCTGCGTCCAATCTTGTCGCCATAGATCAGTTGGAAAATTGCTCCGAACAAGCACCCAATCTCGTAGATTGCGGTCACGAAGGCTTGCCATGTGCTGTTGTTCTTGGTCTGTGGGAAGTAGTTGTTGAACGCTGTGCCGGAAATGATACCAGACATGACACCTTGGTCGTATCTGCTCATAATCAGCAAATGTGCAATCCATTGGTTGCGTCGAAGTGACTTACCCGAAGAGCAGGAAACCGCAAGTCGCAACCACAGATACCATGATATTCAATTTGTGTCCCGTCAATCTCATATAGTGCGGCACGCCATGCTCATTGTCACTGTATCTCGCCTTGAGAACCATGATTGCGGTTTACGGCCGTCCAGTGGCCGCGACTGATGCTCAAGGTCTGTCTGCTTGCTGTCGTCGTGAAGTTGGTTAGATGCGCAACGCCGCAATCAACCACGTGGAGAGACGGAAATGGAGAGCGGAGTGAACGATGGAGTGACGGGGAGAACAGTGGGCTCTTAGGGAATTTTGTGTGCCCTCGCGTTGAAGTGGTACTCCGAAGAAATGGCTCTTGTTATCAAAAATACTCCATTCCATTGGCTCACAGTTCCACATTTCTCGGGATAATAAGGCTGACCCTGTACAAAGCGTGCTTTGGCGAACCACCTTTCGTAATTTTGCCAACTGTGAATATGCCTGACGCCGGTGGAAATAAGTGCAGCACGATACCTGTCGTCACATCTACTGCGGTCCCTCCACATGCCAAGGACCCTGCACGCAGCCACCGACGAAACAGCGCTCCAGGAATTGTGGGAGAGTGGGTATTGGGGACGACGGCGCGGCGAGCGGGCGAAGATAATGCGGGCGTGAGGTAGACAGCAGCTGAGACCCCTGCGCCGGATGTGAAAGAGAAAATCGGGGCAGCGCCGCGCCAACGCGCCTCTTGGGACATCTTGATAGGCTCGCGCAGGCTTTGCAAAGAAAGCGGCTTCTCATTTCTGGCTAGCCGGACCCAAGAAGCTTATTACTGCAGCCGTTGACATCATTCACCTCTCTTGTTTGAACGTCTGCCAAGCCAACATGAATGATCGTCGCCCGCCGAGCTGACGCCGGTTGTGTGAGTGCGACCCGAGTGCGCTCCCGACATGCTTACGGCGAACTCTGTCGTGTCTACCCGGCCAGGAACAGTCCCAACCGCGCAGTCGTATGCGAGTTCGTGCGTATCAGAATTCTTCTCAAAAAAAGCCTGATAGACAGTATGAACAGGCACGCTGTAGGCGGAGGAGCCATACGAGCTTTCAGCCCCTGATTGCGGAGGGGATAGATAGATTCACCCGCACGATCCATTCACTCGGTGAGATATTGCCGTCCGGGGACTGGAGTGCCTTGACAGCGGAGGCACTGCAGAGCTGGAGACGATTTAACCGATATGGGCCTCGGTGGGTACACCGACTCCACTACTGGGTCCATCTCCGAGCGCGCTGTTGCTGGCCAACGACGACTCGTCGGCATTGCTGCATACGCCGACGCACTCCTAGCCAGTCTGCGTATGATGAGGGTCACAGTGATCGACCCGATGCTAGGATGTAGAGGATCGGCCACTCACAATCAGAGCAACTGAATGCTGCTGGACGTGAGTGCGACGCCGCAAGAATCGCATTAAACCGAAGCGGACAGTCGTGCCGTACTCTTGGCAATGATTTCACAAGCCAAGAATGAAGCCGCAGCTTGAGAGAGGGCCGTTATGTAAAGACAGACGCCAGGTTGATTTCTAAGGGCGCGATTACTGTGCTCACCGATATGCAGGCCCACAGTGCAACTCGTGACAGTGGGTTACTAGTAGGAGGCACGGAATTCCATCCGAACTGATCATACATAGCTCGGGAGATGAAGGACGCTCTCGCTCACCGACATCTTGCTGACGAGCGTTTCCTGACAATGTGACGGCAGTTTAGGCATCGATCAATCCCAGTGACCGGACGATGTGGTGGACAGGCTGGCGAGGATGACTCAAGAGCAGTTATCGACTGCTCAGATTAAGACTGCTCAGGTTAGGTATTCGGGTGCATCGGTAGTCGACGCATGCAAAGTGAAGGTCGGTGAGTCAATGAATGACAGAACCTATATCTGACTAGTGCGACCATGTTATATCCTCGAACGAGCGATGGCTGTGTCGAAAGCAACACTCTTGATCAACAACAATAGCACTACCGCTGACAACATATACTGGTCCCCCTCTAGCGATTGGCTGCGCTAAGATCGTTCAAAATCCAGCTTTCGTAGATATGCTCGCGCATATGCATATACAGCTCAGCGGAGAGTAGTCGAGCTCCTGCGACGAGCATCAATCAAAGATCAACACTTCTCGAGCCGGGTATCAAATGTCAGTGCGAAGAACACATGCCGAACAGCGTGCAGATCGTCACGGATCAACACCGCTGCATTGAGAGTACGTATGTACCTGTGCGCACCCACGTGGTATTCCTTGTTCGCAAGACATCGTCGGCGGGCATATAGTGGCGGGAGAGATCTACTACATATTGCACATGCTAGCCTCTCACACGTCTACCCTGCCTGACTCTTCTCGCACCTCACCACCCACTTTGCTTCGCCGTCTTCTATCCCACGCCTCGCAGCCGTCTTCAATGCGACCAGTACACGAAGTCGGATACCTCTCTACCCTGCATCCTGCGTGTCCGACGCTTGAGCTCGTCCGGACCGTGTCACCAAGGCCTGGCTTTCTTCTCGCCTTCACAGAAGTTTTGAACGGCGGCGGAGGAGATAGGGCTGTGTGTCTAGAACCCCTCTGCTCGCTGCTCTTGATTTCCCGCATAGCTCGAATGACCGATAAGGTGCTGAGGACAGCTAACGCTGCCCGTGCTGCACAACTCGTGTACACGAGGTACCACTGCAGCGGACTCAGCGTGTGCGCCGCTACTGGTGGCAGTGAGATAGGGTACGTCGTCTCGGTCATCCTGCCCTCTGTGTTTCTGTACCGTACTGTCCCTTCAGTGACGAACCGTTCGCCCCTCTCCTTGTAGAATCTCAAAATCTTGACATACCAGATTAACTCTGGCCCCAGCAGCTCCCTGACCAGTCCCAGAAAACCTCTCCAATCCCTCCCTCTCGTCGCTTCCCAAAGCATGCTCACCTCGCCCCTCCACAACATTCTCTCCCTCTCCCTCTCCCTCAGCTCCTCCCTCTCCACATACCCATTCCATCCCTCACACAACGTCCTCTCCACCGCATACCTATACCTAAAGTCATACTCCCTCTTGCTCATCTGCCGCGCCTCCAGTCTCCCCGGCACACCAGGCAATTCGTTCGTCTCGCCGGTCGTGAACTCGAAGGCATGGTTTATTGCCTCGTAGGCCTCGGGATCGCCAGGGAAGGCGGGTGGGCACGGATAGAGCGGCCAGAGGTCCCGACGGGCTTTTTGAAGGGCTTGGCGGGAGAAGGTGAAGCTGGAGACGTCAAGGTGGTGGAGGTTGAGGATTTCGTAGGGATTGAAGGAGGGTATGAGGTCGGAGGAGAGGAGGCTCAGGCAGGTTTGGCGTCTCGGGAGAGGTCGTGTGGAGCGGAGGGTTGGTGTGGATGTCACCTTGTGAAGGAGTGGGAGGGTGATGGTTGCGATGAGGCAGGTTGCTATGAGCCCTCTTCGGAAGGTGCGCATACTTATATCGGTGCCTGGATAAATGCGACATTCAAGTCGAGAAGCAGCGTCAGTAGATCGTGGAGCAGGGTTCATTATGGCTTGCCGGCTTTGGCATATGCCCTTTCATCGGCTATACAATGGTGGACAGAGACATCAATGCCCTGCTAGACCGCTGCTTAAGTCGTTCCCACGCTAGTCGAACCAGTATGGAACATTGAGCCGATATATTTCGTCTTTACGCACATGACCACTCACTTCATACTGTGATTTGCTCTTGCACAAGTGCCACCGTGCCAACACTCCCGGCCTGCTATACGCCCAGCCTCTGCCCACTTGTGACAGCTTCGCGATTGCCCTGCTCGCAATCTCGAATCCTAACAGTTGTTTATCTTCCCATGCTGCTCCTTCTAATCCGCCTTCCACGTCCACGCTCAATGGTCCCACGGGTGTTTCAGGCCCAGAAGCGCTGCTCCGTCGTGTCGCGCTCGGTAGAAGAGCTGCCCATGACATTAGTTTCTGCCCGTTTTCGTTGACGCCTCCGCACATACGAAGAACCACATTGCTGCGCCGAGGCCAGTAGCGGCAAATCTGTATAATGGTCGTGCAGGGTGTATGTGAATTGGATGACCGCCGTGGCCGCCAGGTGCCGGTCCGCCTGCCATAATGATGTGCTGCGAGTTGTCAGGTATTGATCAGACCGGTGAATGCGATGTCCGTACTGTGTGATTGGATGGGCAGGATCAATGCTCGCGATCGCAAGCAGTGGTGTTCGATGCAGGCGATGCGGAAGTGCAGTGGAAGCTGGGACTCTCTCTTCTGATTGGACGAACGGGAGGCATGCGCGACCGCGATCAAGACGCCTGCCGATGTTCAAAGTCACGCCGGAGGCTTTCCTGATAAATAACTGATCGCGAACTGGCAGCCTTGCACGATATTGACAACTGCAATCGCGCATCACAAGCTCCTTCACGTAGACCAAATGCGCCTACCGTACAATCGACATTTGTCAAGGTACACCACCTTGCAACACCTTGTCAATACTTAACGACATCCACACACACAATACCAGCCGATTACAGTGCTAGTGAGGTTATATCACTATCGACACCATGGCGCAAGTCGCCACTCCTCCAGCAGATGTCATGACCGACCCGACACATCGACGCTTCCGTGGCAGCGCCAAAATCAGCGAGTACGAGATTACCAATGCGAAGTTGGGTGAAGGCACTTTTGGCGTAGTGTCCAAGGCTCGTTCCAAGCGCACAGGCAACATTGTCGCCCTCAAAAAGATCCTGATGCACAATGAGAAGGAAGGATTCCCAATCACGGCGCTACGAGAGGTGAAGCTGCTGAAGATGCTGTCACATCCAAATATCTTGAAGCTCGAGGAGATGGCCGTGGAGAGGCAGCAGAGCGACGAGAAGGGCAAGACTGGCAAAAAGAGGGCGACGCTGTACATGGTCATGCCGTACATGGATCACGACCTGAGTGGCATGTTGACAAACCCAGACATTCGATTCACGGAGAGCCAGGTCAAGTGCTACATGCTGCAGCTGATTGAGGGTGTCAGATATCTGCATGCTGTGAGTGATTCTGATTGTTAGAGTTTATGCTCATTACTGATATTCGACACAGTCCAACATTCTTCACCGAGATATGAAGGCCGCCAACATATTGATATCCAACAAAGGCCTGCTCCAGATTGCCGATTTTGGGTTGGCTAGACACTATGACGGCGCGACACCGCAGCCCGGCATGGGCAGCGGCGACGCAGTGCGTGAGTACACGAGCTTGGTAGTCACTCGCTGGTACAGACCTCCGGAGCTTCTGCTCACCTTCAAGCGGTACACCCCTGCAATCGACATGTGGGGCGTGGGCTGCATCTTTGGCGAGATGTTCGAACGCAAGCCCATTCTTGAGGGCAAGACCGACATCGATCAATGCATCCGGATCTTCAAGCTCGTCGGCTCACCGAATGACCAGAGTATGCCCGGCTGGAACGAGCTACCTGGCTGCGAAGGCAGGAACATATGGGATCCACAAGAAGGCGACATTGCACAGCGCTTCGGTGACAAGGTCGGCAGAGAAGGGCTCGATCTACTCAAGCAGCTGTTGCGCTTAGATTGGAGGAAGCGCATCAACGCCATCGACGCGCTGAAGCATCCGTACTTTAATACCGCACCGTTGCCTGCCCGGCCGGAGAGTCTACCGACATACAACGATAGCCACGAGCTCGACGCAAGGCGTCGCGGCCATGAGAAGCAACACGCTCTTCCTCCAGCGCCTGCTGGCGGCACTGTTGGCATGGGTCCGGATGAGCATCTGGGACCAGCTAATGGCGCTGGCTATCGTAATGGATATGACAGGTACGACGATCGCGCACCGCGTGGCTACGGCAGAGATCGGGCGCCTCCCGGAATGCAACCGCGTCACGATGACAGACCGCCGCGGCGGCCACCGATGGACGCAGGGCCACCGCCTAGAGTGCCGGCCTACGCACAGTCGCGGCAGCCTCCACTGACCAACGGACACAACCTGCCTGCTCGGCATGGCAACGAGCCATTCGACTACCCGTCACGAGGTGGTCCGCCTCGCATTGGTGGCGGCGGACCTAACGTGGACACGTACATCCCATCATACTCGGGCTCCGACCGAGACCGCGATAGACCATACCCGCCTCGTGATCGAGAGTACGAGCGGGATTACGGTCATGGTCGTCGAGGCGACCGCGACGGGTATCGTGATCTCGATGCACCATATCCGCGTGACAGAGGAGGCTACAGGGATGCTGATGCGCCCTACAGAGACCGCGACCGAGACCGGGATCGAGGCTACGGCGGAGGGCCTGACGTGAGACCGACTAGGAGTCGGAGTCCTGACCGGGACCGGGATCAGAGGGAGCGTAACGCAACGAGGGAGAGGTTGCAGGACCGCGAACGTGCTCTCTACCACGGGCGATGAAAGGCTAATGCAAATGTGGATTAGCTCTGCTTACATTGGCGATGAGAATGCTTCGCCTCTATTACCTAAAAGCCCGGCTGAATGTCACCAAGCTTCTCGTCAATCATCCAGTGGTTCGACGCACCCTCAATCGCCTCCGCCGCCGCCGCCGCCGATACCAAAGAGGAACCCGAACAGGCCTTCGCTCTCAGTCGAGCCATTGTCTCCTCGAGCTCAGTCTAAACGCGCGCGCGAGCCGTCTGGGCAGTCACTGAAGGCAGATTTGGACTGGGGCGCTCCCGGCCAATCGTTCATAGAATGGGATGAACCGGAGCCGGGATGTGTTACGAGGACGAAGTCGTCATCCTCCAAGAAGCCTCGACGTGAATTTCCAACGATACGAGACGAAATGAACCTTGATGACATGATTGCGAGATCGTCACCCATCAAACCGCTACGCCATGACTCGTCGAAAATTGGAGATGGAATGAATCTTGCTGATGCGCCGGATGGCGCTTGGGAGAATCCTTCGCCGCGGAGGGCCTCACTTCCGGGTCGCCCTTCGAAGTCGCCGGTGCCCCAGCGCCGTGAACGCGAGGGAAGGAAGTCCCTGCCGGCTCGGCCTCCGGGTATTCTGAAATCGTCAATCCGTGAGGGCAGGAAGTCACCCTCAGCTCGCCCTTCAGGAGTTCCGAAGTCGCCAGTGCCGCAGCCACCTAAGCCGCCTAAGGAAAGGACCTCTCTTCCAATTCGGCATCCGGACACTTCGAGGCAACCTATACTGCAGTCTCCTAAGGTTCGATCAACGTCGGGGTTGCTCGCAAGGGCTGCAAGTGCAGTCAAGCGGGTCGTCAGTGGTGACCTATCACCGGACAAGCGGAAGGACTCTTCTGCGGATGTGGAATACGATATTCAGCACATCTTCGAAGCATTGCCTCACGCGTACGGCACTTTCTGTCCATATTGCTTCGATCCGCCGACTGCTCATGCCGGCTAGGAGTACAGGCATTCGAGGATCGCTCAGCAGGAGCCCTTTGACGATGAGGCGATCAAGGTCCTAAATCGCAAACTGACTCACATGGTCGAGATGGGTATTGAATGGGTGTTGATGGACTATCTGGCGAGTTTGATGAAACCTCGTGACGAAGCAGAGACTTTCGCTGGAGCTGGCAATGCTGAGGGCGAGGCTTGGGATTTGCAAGAGATCGTCGAGTCGTACGACGAAGAGCACCGAGCCAGTGAGACTGGGGAGAGTGAGCTGCAGATTGGCGACTGGCCGTTGCCTCCTAGAGGCTTAGGTGGCTCTGCGGTGTCGCGCAGTGAATCCCGCGAGACGGAGGGACCACTCGTCTTTTTCGATGGGGTTAGAACGGAGGCTGAGTGGCACGCGTTCAGACGGGCGGTCGATGAGGGGCGGGAGGTGAAGGTCCTGTTCAGTGGGGCTGGGGAGAGTAGCGAGAGTGGGAGGAATGGATCTGGCGAGGCGTCTGGCTCTGGCTCATTCTTCTGATGGCATGGGTCGGAAGGCGAAGTCAAGGTATTGCTATAGGCAATGGCTTGGAACTTGAATGCGGTGGTCAGGGTCAATGAGGTCACAATAGCGCGAGAGACTAAGTTATTGCTTTTGCCTCTCAAGCTTGTACAAGCTAGCTATTGGCGGATGTCGATCATGCGTGACCAATCAAGATCTTGCGCTCCTTCCTTTCTTGGACTGCCAGCTTTGTCTTAAAAACTGCTCCAATAAAATTCTGTCCTCTGCGAGTCATCATTCATCTCGCGAAAGTCCAATGGCCTGTTTGGGCGAAAAGTCTATGACGTCACTCGGCGCATTGCAGTGGTGAAAGGTGGCTGAGGAGCTCAATGTGTCGTCTCTCTGTGACGCATCAGAATTGTATGAGAGACAATAGGTGCATATCAGCAAACTCAATTATACTAAGCTCCCAGAGCTTTCTGTCCCTCTACAGCATCGCCTAGTCTCCAGGACATTTCCATCTGACGCCTCATCACGATGAGTTACTACGGTAAGTATCACCGGCCTTTCTCAAACGCAGGCATCGAGACTAACACGCCTCAGACCAACTCGTCGAAGCCGTCGTTGACGGCGGCTACCTCCCCGAATTCCTGCTTCGGCGCGGCATCCGCGCCCAACTCCAGGACCGCATCAACATCATCAAATCCACCTCCCTAGAGCAGGCCTACGAAACCAAAATGCAATACGTGGACCTCCTCCGCAGCCGGCCCATCGCTATCGAGACTTCCAAAGCCAATGAGCAGCATTACGAAGTCGGCACCGGCGTCCTGACGGGGATGCTGGGACCGCGGATGAAGTACAGCTGTTGCCTCTACCCCAAAGGCACCGAGACGCTTGCGCAGGCCGAGATGGCGATGCTGGAGAGTTATGTTGAGAAAGCGGAGTTGAAGGATGGAATGAGGATTTTCGACTTGGGGTGTGGGTGGGGGAGTCTGAGTTTGTATCTTGCGGAACGGTTTCCTCGTAGTAGTGTCGTGGCGTTTTCGAACAGCAAGACGCAGAAGGTGTTCATCGACGACCAGGCTGCGAAGAAAGGACTCAAGAACCTTACGGTCGTGACGGGCGACATTGCTACGTACAGTTTTGCGGGCACGGAGCACGAGGAGGCGTACGATCGTGTGCTGAGCATCGAGTTGTTCGAGCACATGAAGAACTACGAGCTCCTCCTCGCCAAAGTCGCCACCCTCCTCAAACCAGCGGGGAAGTTATTCGTCCACATCTTCTGCCACAAAACTACGCCCTATGACTTCGAGTCCGGGTGGATGACGGATCACTTCTTCACGGGCGGCACGATGCCTTCGGCCGACCTCTTACACTTCTTCCAGAGGGATTTGAGGCTCGTGAGGCAGTGGTGGGTAAATGGGGGGCATTATGCGAAGACTTGTAATGAGTGGTTGCGGACGATGAACAGGAATAGGCGCGAGATATGGGGGCCGTTGGAGCAGACGTATGGGGCGGGTTATGAGACGGGGAGGTGGTTTAGGCGATGGCAGGTTTTCTATATGGCTTGTGCGGAGCTTTTTGCGTGGGAAGGGGGTGAAGTTTGGGGGGTGAGTCATTATTTGTTTGAGAAGGATGCACGGCGGTGAGGCGAGGGTGGGAATGGTACGTGGGCGGTGGGTAGACCGTGCCTTAGACCGTACCGGCGCGATTGGAACTCATGATTCTGGTATGGTAACGTGGGTAGAAATAAAGAGACGTGTCTTGGTAGACCTTTGCCTGTGCTGTCTACACCTGCTTCTGATTTCGTGATACTGGGTTGGGTTCAAGAGTGGACTTGGAATGCAGGCTATAGCGAGCTCTAGGAACAGTGTAGGCTGGTCAGGGAGCTTATTTCGTGCTGCCTATCGATTAAGGTTGTTCATCCTTAACGTACGGCAATGTCCCAAGAGTTCTCATGCAATTGCTGTTTGTACTGGACGACATCGATCATGCCTGTCTGAAATGTAGGTCCGTCATGATAGAACGCAGAAAGGTCTCCAGAGGTGCGACTGCCTATGCCGAGACATATCTCAAGCATTCATGTTCCGAGTCTGTGCATTATTGAGGGCGGAGACGAACGTGATAGACACCTCGGCACCACGTCAAACGCCGTCAGCCACACACATTGCTAGACTCGGAGAGCTAGCTGCAAGACCATCATCGCGTGTCTTCTAGCAGCCACTATCGAGCTCGCAATTGTATCTTTCACTCAGTAGGACTTGATCTGAACTATTCTTTGCGCCTTACACAAGCTGTTTAGGGTATGGTAGGATGATCGCCGCGACACGCCGCTGGTTCCGGCGCAACAGGACCAATCTGCTGGTTGGGGCCGGTGTGATAGGTGCAGGGTACCTTGCCGGACAATATGTGTTGGGAAAGATACAGGAGGCGCGACAACGTATGAGCGAGGATAGAATCAGCAAAGAGAAGTATGCGGCGTGCTTTTCATGCGAGCAGCCAGATGTGATACTGAACAGCAAACAGTCTTCGGCGACGCTTCCAGCAAAATCAGGAGGATTGTACATATACCGTTCTTGCCTTGCTACCCACGGTTCGGGATGAAATCATCCAGACGCTGCCCGTGGAGCAGATTACAGAGCAGCTACAGCAAGAGAGGCAGGAGCGATTGAGGAGAGCGGGGCAATCCGAGGCCACATCCACCGACTATCCCTCCGTACCACCAAGCGTCGCGGACGAGGATGGGAGCAAGAGCATCTCGAGCGGCAGCTTTGTGCACGCCAGTCAGATGGTGGGAAGCAGCGCCGAGCGCGGACAGCCTGTGCGGCCGCGGAAGAGCAAGGCGCAGTTGTGGCAGGACATGAAGATCCACTCCATCACCAGAGCTTTGACCCTGCTGTACACGCTATCGCTGCTCACGCTGTTGACGAGGATCCAACTCAACCTGCTCGGGCGACGGACATACCTGTCCTCCGTTGTGGCATTGGCGAACCCACCAGCAGCACAAGCAGGCAGCACCATCTCGCTGGAGAACAGAGACGACGACAACTACGATGTGTACGGCAACGACTTTGAGACGAACAGGAAGTACCTCACCTTCAGCTGGTGGCTACTGCATCGCGGCAGCAAGCAGATTATGGAGCGGGTCATGGCTGCGGTCAAGGAGGTCTTTGGCCAGGTCAACATAAGAGAGGACTTGACGCTGGAGAGATTAGCAGACTTGATCATGCAAGTCCGACGGAAGATCGAAGGCTCGACGGAGGAGGAACGCCTGCAGAATAAATGGCTCACGTACTTGCTACCGCCACGGGAAGAGGAGTCGTTTGTGATCAGGCAGGCGGGCATGAGCTCGGACAGCGAGGGCTCGCCATCGCCAGAAGCAGCACAGACTGAAGACCCGCTGGAGCAAGACGAGACAATCAGCGGCTCACTACGACGATTGTTGGATGAGACATCTGATCTGGTGGACTCGCCGACGTTTTCCCAGGTCCTTACGCGATTGCTGGACGCGGCATACTCACATCTCGTCGACTACCGCATCGCCACCGAAGCATACAAGCAATCGCCACCCCTAGACTCTGCAAGCGCAGTCCTTGGTCAGTCCGCGTACGCCGAGTCTCGCATCACTGAGGTGAATGATGTCGACAAGGTGAAGCTCGCCCACATCCTCCCAGTCTTCTGCAAGCAGGCCCACTCTATCGCAGCAGGAAGTGGAGATGTGGACCCCATGGCTGCCCTTGCGAGCGGCGAGGGAGCTGGGTTGAGCAATGAGTACCTCGCCGCGATCGACCAGGTGCATGACCTCGAGGCATTCGCTGCCGTGATCTACTCGAGCAACTTCGAGTACGAGACAATCGAGCACGAGCAGCCGCCACAGCCTACTCGATCGAACATTGGAGAATCATCAGGAATGCCCCCAATATCTGTGCCAGAGCAGCAGACCTCAGAAGTCAAGGAGACAGAACCGCAAGAAGCGACCCGAAATACTCTGCAGTCGACGCAGACTGACCTGCCTGAAACACAAGCATCGGTCGGTGCCTCGTCCAGTGGCGAGGGCCCGGCCTTGCAAGGTAACTTCGAAGCCGCATGGCAGAAGGCGTTGGCGGAGGAAGATGGGAAGGTGGAAGCCCAAGAGGTTGGTGCTGAGATACCCATGGCTGAAGAGGCACCTGTGCCGATTGCGGATGATGAAGCGGAGGATGGCGGGTTGCTCAAGCCAGGTGTAGCGGGAGTTGCTTAGGACTAGATACCCACCTCTAAGCAGTCGCAGACGCGCAATGACAGGCAAAATGCCTCATCCCAAGTTTACATCTCGTACCGAGAAAGAGAACAAATGCCATCTGACCGTCACAGTCGAGTTAGCCCCATCCACACTGCCTTTGCATCTTCAGTCCATTATCCACTCCCTCCCATCCAACTCCTCAAACACCATCTTCCCTATTGAATAATCCAGTCCAGACTGAGCTATAGTACTCGACTCGACAGACCCCTGCAGAAAGGTCCCGCAGACCATCAGCTCACCCGTAAAGCTTTGGCCTCAAGTTTTTCGTATTCGCATGGTCCCATCTCGGCACGGTCCAGCATACCTTGGAAGAGTTCTTCGGCCGACGAGCAAGGGAAAACACGATTGACACATAGCTCGTGTGTGCTAATTAAGAAGACCCTGGAAGGCGTACAACTAGCCTGGGCTATGAACGACGTGTGCGAGGCAATCCAAGCCGCGGCCTACGACGACCTAGCATTGCGTAGAACAGACGGTGATCAAGGAAAATGGGGATCTGTGAAGTAGTATAGCATTTTTTCTCGCCCCGAGGCCGCGCTGTACGTGATGTGCGCTACCAGGCGTCTGTCCACAACAAAACTCCGTGCCTTCGCCTCGCTAGAAACATCTGCAAAAAAGACCACATGCGTAAAAACTACTCGCATCAAAGCACCGCCTCCCATGCAGTGATGATCTCTGCTGCTGTATCGACACTCTGTGACTGATACCAAATTACAACCGCTAACGCAGACCTCACTGCAATCAATTCATACAATCGTGGCAAACGCTTCTTGCCCTCCTCGTGCTCCTTACACCGCTGCATGCAACCCCCGGATGGACATGCTGAAAGAAAAGCATGGCGAAAATGCAAGAGCCGCATATGCTGCTTTTTCAAAGCCCGTCGACCGTCATCGTGTGTGCTGTAATCCTCTATTGATATTGCCCCGTATGAATCATTTGCTGTGGTGGAGCCATCTCTGTATGGTTCAGAGCACGCATGTCAACATGCGTCGGCATCGTTGGCATCTTCATACTGTCCGAACCGGTCGTCATGCTAATCGCCCGGTACGCCGCCTCGTCGGGCTCCGCATCCTCACTCAAGCCTTCCGCAGCCTCACGCTCCTCCTCCATCTCCTCTTCGGAGGGCGCGCTGCCGTCGGCGCTCGTCTCGTGCGTGCGCTTGTGCTGCGCCAGGTTGTCAGAGCGGGAGAAAGCCTTGTTGCAGAGATTACACAGGTATGGCCGCTCCTGGGTATGGGTGCGGACATGGCGTTTGAGGTGCTCTAATCTCTTGAACAAGCGGCCACACATGGGGATCGGGCACGAATGGCTTTTATGCGGGTAAGGTCCAAGCTCCGTGACGGTCGCACTGCGTGCTCTACGGAAGACACCATTGGCGGTACGTTGGATGGCATGATGCTGCAGAGGCGCATGGCGGTAGTCAGATTGCGGACTATGATAATTTGCGAAATCTTCTGTGTGGACGTTGCCCATACCCATCGGCTGCGCGTGTGCGTGCGAAGGTGTGGTCTCATCGTGTGCGCCCTCAACGGTGTTGAGAGGCGTGCCATGGCGCGACAGATTCATCAGCTCTTTGTGTTCGCCCATCATGTTCTGAGGGTGTTGTGAAGTGTGCATGCCAGCGGGCGAGTCGTGGTAGCTGTGGACTTCTTGAGCCTCCGGAATGGCTTGGGGCATAACAGAACTCGACATAGACCTGCGCAAGTCACTTGGTCGGTACGCAGCATGAGCTGGTGCCATCCCAGCCGACGTGACGCTGGTGACAGGAACGCCTTGACCCAAACCTTGAGTCAACGACGACCGCCGGCGGCGTTGTTTGTACGTGGGCGACCCTTCCAAGATAGAGTAGGCCTGCTGAGGAGCATAATTGCGAGTCATCGGTGGAAACTGGCCTCCTGCAAGGTTCGGCGGCACAGACATCAATGGATTGAATGGCTGCTGCAGGCCGACGTCCGGAATAGCAGTATACAGACCAGTATCCTCATTGGCAATGTATGCAGGCTCTGCACCCATGCCGACAGAGTGCTGAGGTGGCGTCATGGGCTCGAACGAATACCCTCGCTGGCTGTAGTCTTCGAAGTGCGACGACACGAAAGACGGCGCAGGGGAGTACTCCATGTAGGCTGGCATCGAGCTATGCCGCTGAGCGACCTGGGATAGCGGTACACCATTGCGGTCAAAGACGGGGTTGACAGATTGCTCACGTGTCTTCTGGATCTGTGAGGGCATTGGTGGCATTGCCATCTGCGAGTAAGTTGGCATGTGCGTCATCGTGGGCTCTTCATGCATGGCTGGTGGCATACTGGGTGGAGGCATCGTCGTGACCGGCATCTGATGTTGCTGTTGTGGGATCATCGATGGTGGTGGCATGGAATCGGCGGCGCGCATCTGCGGAGATGCCGGATGCGATGGCGGCAGCGACTGCGGTTGCGCGTTGAAGGTGGATTGGTTGTTCTGTTGAGCCTTCGTGAGCTGCTCAAACAGTGACTGCGAAGAGTCAAACTCGAAGGAAAGAGCAGGCTCATTGACGGCCACTGTGGTTGGCTCTTGACCCATCTTCTCGCGCTTCAGGTCGCGCTCGAGTGCGTCGAGGAAGAGGCGATCATGCGGAACACTGTACCAATAGAAGACCTTCTGCTTTTTCTGTGTCCGTATGCAGTTGTTTTTGTATAGGAAATCCAGAAATGGGCTCTTAGGCTCCTCAAGCGAGGCATCGGTGCCAGACTTTAGATTGCGTAGATCGGAAAAGATGCCCTCTTCGAACTTCTTGCTGTTCTTCACTGGGCGGCCGAACGCTTGGAAGCGGAAAGACAGGCAGCGCACGATGTCGGTGCCCGAGATATGGAAGAGGTTGTTCCTATACAGCGGTTAGCATGTTGCGCAAGGAAGCATACAGCGACGCCAGCGTCAGTAGCAGCGACGGCAGCAGCAGCATGGCGAGGCGGGCGCACCATAACACGCATGAAACATATTCGCCAGTGGGTAGCAGAAAGCGTCTGATGTATTGGTCCTGGCTCCAGTCCACGGGTGCTGAGATTAGGAAGTACTTCACTACATGATCCCATGTGTTAATCAATGCCATTGTCTTTGTTGTTGCATGCTGTGTGCACGCGGTTGGCTGGTAATGCTCACAGTTATCGACCTGCTGCAACGCGACAACCGAGTCTGCTGGCAAGCTCTGCTGCGCATTCTCGTCGAGGAGGAAAGTCTCGGGCGCGACAGCACGCCCTCCTGGCTGTCCAGGCGGTGGCATCATGCTGGGATGCTGTACCGGAAACATGGTGAGGCCGGGAGGAGGACTTAGCCGACCAGGCACTTGTGCAGCAGCTTGCGAAGGTGCGCCTCAATCTCAAACGGACGGTATGAGGATGATGCACACTTGGTGAAGCCCGGCTACGACAACCAGGTCGTACGCGACGGGCCAAAGATGTCGAGATGCGACGCAGAAACTGAAAGGCCTGAGTTAGCGAGCGTCTGGCAGGCGCAAAAACGGACAGCACGAGACCGGCTCGCAGCAACAATGGTAGAATGGATAGGTATGGAGGCAGAGACAACAACAAGCAGTGGTTGGCGAGATGAGCTCCTCAAAATCGACGCGGAGGAAGGGTGGTGTTTCAGCAGAGCGAGACGGCTCGCAACTCTCTAACAGAGAGTTATCTGAGGCGCGCTAAGAATCGAGTCCGGCCTAGCGCCAGACAAGGAGCCTCTTCTGCCGGTGGCCATGGCGCCCTGCAAGGATCTCAGCCCGGCAAGACATGACTTGCCAGTCTGCGTCTTCCAAGCGCCCAGCATTGATCACGATCCATCTTCCCCGTCTGCTCACAACAAATGATCTCTCCGACGTCCGACAGCACATACGCGGAGCTGCAGCTTGCCGCTGAGGACTACATCAAGCTCCACCCGCAATTTGCAGCCCAACATGTCCAACGGCTGCTCGATCAACCACGGTCACGTTCTACAGTCACATTTCACTCCTCGGCAAAGACGGCTCTGCCCTTGCCGGCTGCTGACAGCAAGAGAGTTTTGCAGAGATCATCGCCCATGTGTGCGCGCCGTCTCGTGTGTATCCGAGTCGCTATCGACAGGCTGATCCGGCTCAGTGCGAAGCGTGGCTTGGTCCGTCGCGCACAGGCGCTTAACACAAGACCGAATCCATAACGGCCAAACAGCTGGATATAACCATGGGAGCGTCTCCGTCATTCGCCCTCAACCAGTGGGTAGCCACCAAGCCACTCTGAAGCTGTTTTCCAAGCAGCTGGCCCTCTTCTTCCAAGTTCTCATCCCGCAGATCGATGTCCGCAGCGGCCGGCGCTTGCCGTGAGTCTTTCTGCAGGTACCTCGTTTGATCGCCACAAAGACGCTCCACCTGACGCTGTTTCAGATATGCTGATTATATGTTCTAGCCTTGAGCTTAACGCCTTCGTCGTCTCTACATTTTCCTTTGCGCAAGCATCACGACAGGCCGATGATCACTAAACGATTTTGCGTCGGTCCCTCGCCGCTTCGGCCCTTTACGTTGGATGATCTGAGCGAATCCACCTTCTGCGATGGCAGACGCTTCAGGCCCTCCAAAGTGGTTCACTGCAGATTGTAAACGGTACTGGCAGATCATTTGGGATGCAGCGTGTGCCCTAGCTCCGCTAAGCGATGCCACTGCATGTCCAACAGCCAGCCACCATGCAATATCGATGATGCGATGCATCTCGAGCGACGTGATTGTATTTTCCAAGCACCGCCAACGCTTGGGTCAATTATAGGAGCCCCGCAAGCGAGTCAACGCGATCTTGGCTTTGTCGAACACATGCTTTCTTTCATGCATCTGACGGTATCATGACTCTGCTTTCGCCATGATGATCAGGCGGATATGCACACTATATGCAGCGTTCAGGTGCCGATGTTCAGGTATTTTCTTGGAAGGTGCTGGATCTAATAGTGCCGGCTAAGCGATACTTGCGATTGTGGCGTTAAGTGGCATTGCTAGGTCGGAAATGCCTGACACTCACCTGTAGCGCCCGAGACTCGAATGTCGAGCAGAGTCGGAGGATATTCGTAACAGAAACGACATGCAAAACATCAGAAGTTGCTTTCTCGTGGCTGCTCATGCCCATCCGCATGACGCGTGGGTCTTGCTTTGACTGATCGATCCAATCATCGTTGTGGTGCCCTGAGCACTCTTGGTCGACCTGCAGTGATATTTAACGGTTTCGATGCAGCAGGTACTCATCTGCTTGGTCTGAAGCACAAGACCTGCGATTGCATAGCTATCTACTACAGCCTTGTAAACAACGCCGTCCTCCAGCGCGGTCGAGACCGCCTCCTGCCAGCCTGCCCGCTGTCGAAAAACACAGGATTGACCAGCTCGTTGAATTGTGCCGCATGCCGACCAGTGCACCTGGTTCCGCATGGACTCGAGGATCGCCATCTTCCAACCACAAGACCCTGTCGAGCCCATGACCGAAGTGGGGCGCTCGTGCTGCGCGGCCTACCGTGCGGCTGTATAATATTGTGTATGCCTAGTCGGGGAAGCCACGTCTACATCGCGAAGCTCTCGCATGGCAGGTCTCGTGCTGTAGCGAAAAGTCTATAAACCTCCACAGCTAGCCCTATTGCGTTGCGACTGGTGAAGTTACCCTGCTTTTGGAGTCTTGACAGAATTCGGCACCATACCGAATTGGCTGCTTGCGTGCAAGGTTCAGCAGACGCTCGACAGGGCAAGTTTCATCACGATCCAGAGGTCAAAGATGCTAGCTGGCTGTCCATCGCCGTCTGCGGCGCTCGTATGATCAAACGACCGTCCATGACCGATCTCCTGGCCAATAGCTCATGCCAGCGCCAAATTGATCATAAGACTGATAGGACCTCTTATGTGTCTCGAACACGTTATTGCGGTCAAACCACTCCACACTCCTGATACAGTCGTACTCGCCAATGGACTGAATTCGTCCTGGTAACAGACAGCGGGTGTGCCTGTTTCAGGGACCCGACTAGCGTCAAAAGTAGAGTCGACAAACTGTGGACAGGACTCTATGCCTGCTGTGACACCAGAGCGCGTGCCATATAGAGGTGTACTTACAACGATCATACTGTGTCATTCGTGGCGCAGGCTCGACGGGAGACAGGAAATGTTGGTGATCTTGGACAAAAGGCGTTCAGCATCGCTGAACATGCCGGTACTTCGCTCGTCTACTGAGGAGATGAACGACTCCGGACGCATCTTATCCGTCTCCGACGACGAAATTGGTCTCGCAAGCTTATGTGCCCACAGTCACATCAAATAGCGTAATACGGTGAGCCTCTGGCCAAGGTCCTTGCAAAGGCGCAAGCATACCGATGTCTGATTATGGTGGAAATTCCAGCAGCAGAAAGCTTGTGGCCACTAAGACTGGACAACCGGGTAGCCGGTTTTCTCATCACCCAGACACTTGCGGGCCACATCATTCCCCTCCGACGCTGGATTTAAGTATGACTCCGAGGGCTCCCACGCATTGTGGATGTCGTCGATGATTTGCCGATGTTACCACGCAGCTACTCGGATTCGCAGCCGTAGACCAGCAAGAGATAGATTAGGCGCCAGTGGAAAATTGCTTTGAATCGTTGTGCATGCGCGACAGGCATCACCCCTCGACATTGGCGGGGCAGTAAATGATTTGCCGGGACACCCACCCCAGCGAACAGCCTCTGAATCGCTTTCTTTTGTGCAGTATCAACCCCCACCCCGTTACTACCATCGAAAGCATCTAGAACATGCGGGAGCTACCTCTTGCGCCCTTTGCCATGTCCGAAGCCGGATTTCTGCTTAGGCCCTTCGATGGACCGAACATCGCGCGAAGACAGCTTCAACGTCCCACCTCTGAACTTGCCTACCGAAGGCGCGCCTATACCTCGATTGCGCTTCTGCGATGAAGATTTTGCTGCGTTCTTAGCCTTCTCCAGTATGATTCCATTCTCGGCGGCCTCTTTCCGCCGAGAGAGTTCGCGGTTTGCTGCTTTTGCTTTGATGCCTTTGCGATGCGCAAGCGGCATCTTGTCTTGCACAGAAATACCTTGTTTGGCCCCCAGATCCTGGAGCCGCAGGTCAAGCGCTTCCAGTCGGCTCTTGCCGTCAGGCATCGTGGTTGTTTTATCGAAAGATGATTTATCCAGCAGATGGGACTCTTTCAGCAAACGCTGAAGAGCCAAGTCATGCTTAAGATTGGTTGATTCGGCGCCGTCTTCTTCGTCGTTGTCTTTAATGGCCTTTATCGGCTTCTGCGCATTTTTCACTTGAGCGGTAGGTGGTTTTGATGACATGAAAGCTTTCTTCTCCCGCCTGTCATTTTCATGATTATGGTCGTTCATGCTGTTGTGCTGGATGATCTCTACTGCAGTTTCATCGTCTGACACACCATCCCAATCAGATTCGTCGCTCTCATCGTGTTCGAGTTCGTCCTCGTCATCGCTTTTCCCTCCAGTAACATACTTCTTCACGACCAAGGGCTTGAATTTTGCCTCAAATGCTCGTTGGAAGCGAGCGCGGATCTCGTCATTATCGATACCGTCATCCTCGTCCCGTCTGCCATCAGTCTCTGCGCGCCTTTTGCGTTTCCCGAGAGCGGGTGCCATTGTGTCCTGACGAACAAAATCTTTCGATCTTCGAGAGGCATTCTTGGGTTTCTGAATGTGGCGGCCGGCGCCACGGAAGCTGATTTCCGCCGATCTACAAGTCCACACTCTTTACATTGACTCAAGCAGTTTACATCTCTAAGCCATCAAAGCAAAATGACACGCTTTAGACCTTGTATAGATCTGCATGCAGGCTCTGTCAAGCAGATCGTAGGTGGTACGCTGTCCACTGATAATGCTGGCTTGAAGACCAACTTCACGTCCGAACATCCTTCCGCGTACTTTGCAGACCTGTACCGCAAGAATGATCTACGTGGCGGCCATGTAATCATGCTTGGTCCTGGGAATGATGCATCAGCCAAAGAAGCACTGGCTGCGTGGCCTCATGGTCTGCAAGTAGGTGGCGGGATAAAGGACAGCAATGCCAAAGAATGGATTGATGCTGGAGCAGAGAGGGTATGCTTTGACGCCCACGGACTCATACAGCGTTACGCAGCTAATGCTCAGTAGTAGGTCATTATCACTTCTTTCTTGTTCCCTTCCGGTTCCTTTGCTCTTGAGAGACTGCAATCAGTCCTTAAGACCCTGGGCGATGACAGCAGCAAGCTTGTCATTGACCTTAGCTGTCGTCGCGTGGGCAATGGCTGGAGGGTGGCGATGGACAAGTGGCAGACTATCACGGAGTTTGAGATCAACAAGCGTGAGTGTCTGAGGTCGAAAATGCATACTTGTTCCTGACGTCGGGTTCAGAAAACATTGCTCTGCTCGAGCCATACTGCAGCGAATTCCTTATTCACGCCGCAGATGCTGAGGGCTTGCAGGCTGGCATTGACGAGAAGCTCGTCGCATATCTCGCTGAGATTTGCAAAATACCAGTCACCTATGCGGGCGGTGGGCGCAATCTGCAGGATCTGGAGCTGGTCGAGCGCTTGAGCGGAGGCAAGGTTGATCTCACAATTGGTAGCGCCCTCGACATATTTGGCGGCAAAGGCGTCACGTTCAAAGAATGCTGTGAATGGAACAGAAAGCGGGATCAAGCCTGAATGATAAGACAGCTTCGTACGATCATGCTCAGGAAGAGTATATTACACGCATTACCATGAACGCTCGTCAATCAGCTACGCCAAGGCTTGTCGCACCAAATTCGCCGTCGTCTATTATTACAGTGCCCCATAATCACAGCCTTTGACGCCTCACAGCTCTGGAACCTCAGGGTGGTTTGATGCCTCATAGCCTCCTGATGCCTCACAAGCGGTTGACGGCTCCAAGCCCTCTAATGCTTGACGTCTCACTAGTCTCACCTCAGCCCCCATTCTCTGGACCTCGCTCTCCACGTCACTGCTAGTGTGATGCTTCACTCCCGCTTGCGCTTGCCGCTGACTGGACGACCGCCAACGATCGAGCTGAATGATGGCAGTTGTGAAAAGCCTGGAGCTGGTGATGTGGTCGTGGTATCACCGGTGGCTCCGCCTGTGGGGACGGCACCATCCATTGGGTCACCAGCACTAGAGACTGCATCTAGATCCATGGGATCACCAGCACTAGAGGCTGCATCTAGTTTCATAGGATCATCGACCAGTTTAGCAGCGTCGCTTGGTGTAAGAGAAGAAGGCACGCCGTAGATACTATGTGCTGGGGCGATCGCATGCCACGGAAATTGTGGTCCAGTCTCGATCGCTGCTGGGGCGAGCTGCAGATCAGGTAATCTGAGCCGAGTCCTGCTGCGAGCTTCGTTCCTTTTCGCCTCGAACCAGTTGCTGAGCCGGTCATTAGGGTCATTTGGTGGTTTCCAGCAGCGCCGCAAGAGTGGAGATTTGCCTCGATGGCAACATCTCTCGGCTGGTATCTTCCCTTCGGCGATGTGGACTGTGGTAGCGGGGTGAAACGGGCGAGGACTTCGGGCTTGAGAAGCGAATCCGTAGGAGCAATAATCCTTACCCTCTTCGCCATCTTTTCCTGCTTCTCGGCTTCTCGGTTTCATTGCATACATAGACGCTTCTGATTCTCGCCTCCCCAGCCAATGGTAGTCTTGATCTGACCACTTTTGACAAGCTGTCGCCACTTCTTGGCAGCCGCGGCCTTGGCCTCTGCCTTCTCTTCCTTCAACTTCGCGTATGTCGGTATTTCTGCCTTCAGCAAGCGGTCCGGCAACTTCACACCGCCTCGTGCAAATGACGGGTCGATGCTGATGCGGATCTTGTTCTTCCAGTGGCGAAGAAATCTTGGTTTTGGGGGCGGAATTGTAGACGCCCTTCTTCGGGACAGACGAGGCATCTGCGAAGCTTGGCCATGCTCCAGGGACAGAGTAGTCCCTCTCGACTTCATCTGCTGTTGTACGAGTGGACAACGCATGCGCATCACCGTAACGACCACTTCCATTAGGAGTTGATGAACCAGAGGCAGCGTCCTTACGGGATCCGTCAGACTCAGAGTTGGTGTGGGTGACGGTGAGACCGCTGTCAATCCCGTTGAGGCTCTCAGGAGTTGACTGCAGTCCGGTGACGCTGATGTCACCATCCACTAGGCTGATGCTTGACTCGGTTCGATTGATGGTGAGACCGCGATCAGTGTCACTGGGACATGTTGCGCTTGGCTCTCCTGCGCTGCCGGTGAGGTCGCCATCAACGTCTTCGCGACCCTGAGGCTTAGACTCGAGTCTATCAACAGTGATGCTGTCGTCAACGACGTTGACGCTTGATGGTTTTGATATGTCGGCTTTGACAGCGTCATCTGCAGAATCTAAGCGTGAGACTTCTGATGGTATAGGATATTGTAGATGATGCCATACCAGTGCTGACATTGTGATCTATGTCGTGGGCGCCGCCGCGCTCGTTCTTCTCATGATCGCCACTCGCCGCATGCTGCGCGCGCACTTCTGGAGCTTGCTGCTCTATCTTCTTGCGGTGCGCACGCTTCTTACGAAGCTGCCGAAGGTTTAGAGCCGCGATATTTGCACCAAAGCGGTGTATGTAAGCAATCGGACAAGAAGTGGTGTAGTTGGAAGTCGAAGACTCGAGTGAAGTGGAAAGGAGATGCCAAGGCGTGCGATGCAAATTTATGTCAGCTTCACGTGAATCGGAACACGGTGCTGAGACAGCAATGCGTCCGCCGCAGCTCCAAACTTCGAGCTCGCTTTGCAACATCTTTCCTTCTTACACTCGCACATATTGAGAAATTTGGGCCCTTGGACCTCGGTCTTCAAGACAAGTCACTCAGCGTGTGTCCTCCTCGAATCTTGCATGGCTCCATTGACCGGCTCGCATTGTGCCTATCGGTCTCGAGCCCGTAGTCATGAGGAGTATTGCGATTCAAACAGTCCGATACCTGCAGCAGCGTGACCGGCTCTGTACTTCCACCGGCCTTTAAAGAGGCTCTCCCCGGGGAGGTTGGGATGCAGCGTCGCCACGTTGTGCATTGGGGAAGACTACCAAGACAGTTGGCGGCTTGCGAGTCACTATCGCCTTGCGCGGCGATATCGAGCTCTTCAGCTACGGGCACTCACACGAAGAGCTTGATGACACACATCCTCTCGAGCCTCCCAGAGGTTTTCTTCCAGAGAGACTCGGCACCAGTCAAGCATGAGGTCGGCTTGTCTACTGACGCGGTACGGACATGGGCAGTGGAGTCGTTCGAGGCTGATCTACGCAGCGCGAATCGCATGTCAGTCGTGGATACAGGTCAATGGACTTCGAAGCTGCTCAGGGGCTGTTCACCATACGATCACCGTGCGACTGGCTTCCCACCCCCATCAGCGGTTGAGCGCGTGCTCATCACTGGAGAGGGCCACCCGCTCGATATTGCATTACGCCCATTCTTTGACTATCGGCGAGAAAGACATGATGGCGCGAGCCTAGCGGTGTAGCACTCGAAGCCACCTCAACACAGATCTATTCACTCAAACTCAAAGGCAGAGCACTGACCATTGTTGTGAAATAGTGCGCTACGCGCAGAATGATGAAGGACTCGCTGCCAAATGCATGAACGTCTGCAAAAGATGGATAATAGAGATACAGAACACAGCAACATCTCGAGTGAAGTTGGGACTGAAACACGCTAGGCTTGCAGGGATGCCGAATTCGGGCTTCCTGACCCACGGCACCTTCCTTTCCGGTACGCCGTAGGAGGAATGCCCTCGACTACCTTACGGTACATGCATCTCAAATGCCATCAGAGCATACAAGTCTGTAAGACTAGGCGAGAGAGCAAGCAAGCAATCAAAAAATGCAAAAGGCGCACTTAGCGCTCATCCAGTCCAGATAATCGAGAACGCCTATGCTCAAGACATGTGCCCTATTCCCAATGCCAGAGTAGGTAGATAAAATCCCACTACGCCATGCACACCACTCTCAATGGTACAATCACCCAGGCACGCACTCGTCTCAGAGCGCCCATGATAACGACAATCATGCACTACACTCTCTAGTCCGGCGAAGGATTCCTCCAGTCCCCATCGTCCCTCCATGCTCTCAACCCAACCTCGACACTCCTTACTCTCCTCAACCAACCCTGCACAATCTCTTTCAACCCTACCTCGGCATCCCTCTGATACCTGAGACTCCTCAATCGCGGTTTCTACCCTTGAGTCGGACTAACATCGTCCGGCTCATAGCTCAACTCATGCACATCCCCAACTCCATTCCCGTGATGAATACCAAGTCCATTCCCGTTCGTCACATGTCCCCAGTCAACCTCACCGCCATCTTCCTCGCCAATCTTGCCCATACCGCCGGCATCGAGTTGCTGCTGCAGCACGGCTTGCGCAGAGACAATCTCCGCGAGTCGCTTTAGGCGCGGAGTCTGCAGCCAACTAGGCGTGTACGTCTCCAGCGCCGTGATGACTCGCGGCTCCGCAATCTCGTATGGACCGCTGTCTTCCATGTCGACGGCTTGCAGGAGAAGGACGTCAGACTTCGGATCCGTAACACGGGATGCAACGGCCTTCATGATCTCGCCATTGATGGGCTGTTCATAGTCGGCAACGAGGTATTGATTCAGAAGCTTCTGAATTTGGTTCGGACTCAGCCTGTGCAAACGCGTTAGCATAATGTTGACTGCTGGCCAACGGGAGAAGGCACTTACATCCAGCAGATATCCTGAATGATCTCGATGTCATTCAGGGTGGCTTTCTTCAATTGCAACAACTTCGTCGCTTGCATCAGGTGCTCCAGCTGCAGCGTCCCTTCCGGCATGTCGTGGCTCTTGCACCACTCTTCAATACGTGTAATATTGTAGTTGATCTGCAGTCCTCGCTTCCAGGAGAGGAAGTTTCTCCTCATCAGCAAGTCGTTGAAAGCCGTTACACCCACTAGTCGCAGCAGCTCGGTGATCGTTTGCGAAATGATGGTCGGCTCCAGATAATACGCAGTCATGGCGCGGAAGGTGGCGTTCAGCAGACTCAACAGGTTGTCCATCGAGTATGCTGGTTGCGAAGTCGATTGTAAGAGTTTGCCCAGGAAGCGGCTGGACTCGTTTGTAACGAAACCAGGTAGTGATTGTGACTCGATAATCGCCGGCACAATCATGCGCTGCAACTTCTTCTTCAACACCTTCATCCACGTGTGGTAGATGTTGAACTCCAAGCTCTCGAGATCATGCTTCACGATTTCTAGTAGTCGATCATATTCAAAGTTGTCTTCTTTCTGCGCCTCATACCAGTCCTCTGCCAAAAAGACGAAAGACAGCATCTCGTGCACGTTCGAAAGCCAGAAGGCACCCGGATTGATGGCGTCATCGCCCTCGTGCTGCATTACTTCTTGCTGGATGGACTGCATGACGTTTGCTAGGAAGCGCTCAGACTCCTTGACGAAGCCATTGTTCCACATCTCAGATGTGACTAGGTTGATCAGGTAGGCAGGGAAGAGAACCTCTTTCTCTGTTGGCGGTGGCTGACCCCCTGGCGCGGGGATCTTCAGGTTGCGAATCAGACCCATGGTCACCTCGTCGTTCAGGCCATCCTCATCTGCCAACAGATTTTCTAGCTCGGCCTCAACATTTTCAAGGCCAGGGTTGAACGTTGAGCCGGACAAGTTCTGCGTGTGATGACCAGTGACGCCCATAGCACCGAACGCCATCGAGACCGGTCTTGGGTTAAAAGCACCACTGAAGCGCTCGGTGTTGATCTGTTCGGGCCCGGCAGATCGCCTCTTCGGCTTCTTTTGCGCAACCATGTTAATCAAGCCACCCGGGGGCTGCACAGCCGGCGCCTGCCCGTTGACCAGATCCCGATCGCCATGGACAATCGGGGCAGCGCGCTTGGCCATCTCGAGCTGGTCTTGGAGTTCTGCCAATTGTTCACGCAACGATAGCTTCTCCTTCTCAGACACAGTCTTACTTTGCCTCGTGACCTCTAGCTCCTGGTTAGTGACCTTGAGTGACTCGCGCAAAGTCTTCTCCTCCTGCTCCAACCTCCGCATACTAGCTTGGCTTTCCTCATGAGCCGACTGCAACTTCTGCATGTCCTGCTCCATGACTGTGAGCTTGGCAGCTGTGATACCAGCTTGATTTGCCTCTCTCTGGAGATCGTTCGCTCTTGACTCCAGCGCATTGTGCCTTTCGCGCATGGACTTGAGCTGCGACTCGTAGCTCGACACCTGGTTCTTGAGGTTCCTGTTCTCCGTCTTGAACACTCCCAAGCTTTGGGTAAGCTCCACAACTTTGTTCTCCAGCTTGTACGAAATCTGCCGCAAATCTCTTGCTTCCTCGCGTATTTTTTTGTATCCTTTCCTGGCCTGCTTTCCGCGCCAAATGCTCTGTATCCTGACAGCTTTTCTCCGGTAGTCTCGCCAGTTCTTAAGCTGATGGTAACTTCTCCAGGATCTCTGGATCGTTCTTGCAGCGTCGCCTAGCCTCTTGTCCAGTATGGATTTCCTGCACAGCCAGCCCTTTGCCGCCGCTTCAAAAACGATGAGATCGTTTCGGAATCGTACGTACCGCGTCCTCTCCTTGTAGCCCTTCCAGACGCGCTGGATGGTGGTTGCGGACTTTTGCTGCCGGGCCGTTTCGGCGCGTTGCCTTGACATGTAACCTCTAGCGAGGGCCTGAAAAGTCTTGATCCCATCGAGAGTTTCGAGATAGCGGCGGCGGTAGTATTTGGCACGTAGATTCTTCTGGATCATGATTGCAGCATCGTTCAGGCGAGAAGTCCGGAGGTTCTCCAGGAAGGCCAGCATACCAGCTCGGAAGAAGATCTTCGTGAGACCAAGCTGATACTTGTCAGTAGCATCTTGCTTGCCTTCACCAAGAGCTTTCAAAAGGATATTGTTGGCCATTGCCCGTACTTCGGTCGTCCACAGGTTGGATGGTACAAGCATGTAGTATCGGAGTGCGAAATCCTCGTACGTCCACCTGGTAGGATAACCAGCACACGATATCCGGACCGTCTCAAGGACACCACAAGCTCGTAACTGTGACAAGACCATGGGACCCTCAAACTTCCAGGCTTCCTTGGCTTCGTTCGGCTTGATGCATCGGATGTAATGCACCTCGGTATTGTTGATTGTGTTCATGAGCTCGATGAGCGAGCTCTTGAAGATGCCACCCAAAGTTGGTTTTCTCGCAGCAGCCGCGCTCCTCTTCGCAGCCCCTGCTGCAGCCTTTGGGGCTACACTCGCATTGTCCCTTTCTCTGACGCTTGCCGAAGCCTCGAGGACCTCACTCAAGAAAGAGTTCGACGTACTTCGCAGGACTTCCAGATGCTCATCAGGCACAGTGTCTCTGTTCTTCTCGATGAAGCCATCAGACTCATATGTGACATCAACAGCATAATGGCAAACGGTGAATGCGCTCTTGCCAAAACGTGGTTTCTTGTAAAACTTGTGCTTGTCCTGGGAGTAGTTGTGATGCAGCTTGTTGACGAAGCTCTCGTCCGAGCCCATTGGTAACCGCGATTCTTCGTCTAGAAGCGCCAAGACACCGAGTTTGCCTTCAATCAAATCGATACACGGCTGGTTGTCGCTAAAGTCGATGAAACTCCACTTGATCTGTTCCCGCACATACTCCTCTTGCTCCAGCTTGAAGACATGCTGGTTGAATTCCTGCTGCAGCTTTTCGTTTGCATAGTTGATACAGAACTGCTCGAAACTGTTCTTGGCGAAGTGCTCAAACCCATAGATATCCAGCACGCCAATGAAGCTCTTCACTTCTGCCAGAGTCGCCTCGGTGGCCAAGAAATTGTTCATGGTCTCCACTAGCCAGTCGAACAGGCTCGAGTAGATGTACTTGGCGACGGAATCTCGGACGACTGTCGCCTGTGCCTGGTTTAAGTTGGAGATGATCTTCTCACCCCTAGTGACAAGCTGCTTCTTGATCGTCCACTTGGCGAACTCGCTCGCATCAATGCCGAGCAACGAACACGCCTTGACCAGCGACGGCTCCGAAGCGGCAAGGACCGACTCATTTCTCGAGGCTGTGATCTTGATGTTGCCGATGTGCAGCAGCGCAGCCAGGATCCTCCAAAGGTTGTTCTGCACGTCTCCCGGTACACCGAGCCTCGTGAGCGACTGCCGTGTCTC
Organism: Teratosphaeria gauchensis; assembly: GCA_007113925.1. NCBI lineage: Eukaryota > Fungi > Ascomycota > Dothideomycetes > Mycosphaerellales > Teratosphaeriaceae > Teratosphaeria > Teratosphaeria gauchensis. Next base: position 1,299,121 of record VCMR01000003.1, read on the forward strand.
TTTAAAGTCTTTTGCGTCATCCACACCATCAATCACCGGTGCCTGTCCCTGGTTCAAGAAGCTGTAGTCCTCGGGTCCCACAAGTCCCAGCTCTTCCCGCTCGGCGTCTGAAGCACCTGCAACAAGCTGGTAGAAGATGTGGTAATTCCGCTCCTTAAGCGGCTGAAATACTAATCTCGACCGCTCGAGCAGGTATGTCCGTATCCGCGCGCCAATGATGTCCGTGCTCTTGTTGAACATGATTTCAATGTACTTTCCGAAACGTGATGAATTGTCATTCCTCGTCGTCTTTGCGTTGCCGAAGGCTTCCATGATAGGATTCGTAGCAAGGATCTGCTCTTCCGTCTCGCTCATGGCATCACTCCTTCCCACGCGCCGGGCGCCCGGCTGCTCAGGAGGCTCGCGGGTGGCGAAGTAGCGCATGATGTACTTGGCGCTGACTGTCTTTCCCGCACCGGATTCACCTGACACCACAATGGTCTGGTTCTTGCCGCCGCGCAGCATGTCGGTGAAGGCCTCCTCGGCGATGGCGAACAGATGCGGCGCCTGCGAGGTCCGCTGCTTGCCGGTGTAGACCTGCACCATGCCGGGCACGTACAGCGAGTCGACGCGAGCGAAGGGGTTGGTGGCTATTAGGACGATACCGGAGTATGTGTAGATCTCTTTCTGGGCATAGCGCAGCTTGATGGCCTGCAGCACAGCCGGCTCGTTCAGATGCGACAGGTTCGTCAAGTCGTCACTCGCTTCCAGCACGGCCGGGTTCATCAAGGGCGGAAGGGTGGCATTGCTCGAGTTGGCGTTCTCGTTTTCTAGCGCCTCGAGCGTCGTCTCGATTGTCTTGGTCTGACCCATGTCATCAGCACTCGCGCCCCGGACCCCCGCCTCAGGCGTCATGAGATAGCTTACCTCGCCATTCTCCAGCGCGAAGACCAGCGTCACCTTGTTCCCGTCCACCTTCTTGTCCGTCACCTCAGACGCGACCCAGCCCTCGGTCGGGTCTGGCTGCCACGCCTTGGTCCCAACATCGTACATGTGCGCCATCGTCCCGGCTCTCCCAATGACTCTCTATCACAGCGACCCACTCCCTCTGCTCCACTGCTCCTCCACCACCACCAGCGTGTCTCACGTGTTGAACAGCTCCTGCCCGCAACGCCTGCGCTGAGACACTTACCCCACGACGACGACAACAACAACAATCAGAACACAAACGCCGCACCGTCGTTAGGCTCGTAGAAAGGAGAGGAATGGCATTTCTCGGCGTGCAGGAGTATTAGGTCGTCTTGCTGTTCGTCCGAGGGTCTCTCCCTAAATCGTCGCCAACGTTAGTACTTAGTGCCGGTACAGCCCGCCCCCTGCAGCCTGCTAAGTGGTCCCTGCCGTGAAGTTTGAAAGGACTCTTGGAATCCCCGCAACGGTCGGGTGCTCGAGCACAAAGAGTACATGTATGTATCCTTTTCCTCAATCCTGCTGCTTTTGGCAAGTGCAACTAGTTGCATATCACCGACGTCGAGGACAACTTGCATTCACGTGTCGGGCATAGCTCTAGTGAAGCGGAGTGTGGTGCTTGAGCTCCTGGTTTAGCACTGTGGCGGCTTGCTCGACACGCCTTGCTATTGGTCCACCACTTCTCGACAACTGACACCCTACCGAGCTACATACTCAGCTACTACCGCTGTCTGCCGCGAGCATCTATGAGTCTCCTGGATCCAAGCAGAGCAGGAGCAGTGACGATGGCTTCAGGCGTGAATGGTCGCCAATTCACTGACTGCACCGACGCCACGACCGCGGGTCTGGAACGGCAAAGCCTATTCCATAACAGATGCTGGTACAGCGTTAGGTTGTCCATGCACAGACGATGGCGAATACTCTGATACTAAGAAGATCACAGCCCCGGGTGTACGCATAGACCATCATGAAACCATGTCTATCCGTGTCAGCCACATACATCCAGAAACGACGTCAGTCCGACGCTCGCATCAACCACTCAATTGACCATATCAAGCAGCCAGTCACGGATTCGATTGATCAAGTCATGGGGACGGCGAGCCTGGTCACTGTTACTTGGGCTTGATTGCAATTGGCTCTGGAGATTGAGATATTGCCCAGTATCAACAAGGCCTGCACATGCAACCTCCAGCAAAGCATTGAAATGTGCTTATTGGCACTATCGAGCTTTGATGCGGCCACTGCAGTCAATACTATTCAGATGCAACCCTGCTCCGAGTTCGCGAATGCACAGGCCCATGTCAGCTCTTTCTGACATGTTGAGATTTGTCGATGTCCTGCTGTGCATGATCTTGAGAGCCGCGCTTCTCGGCATCGCAATCCGCAACCAACACGATAGGCTCCCTCCCTCGCTTCCATACTTCTGAAAAGTTGCGGCTAGCCATGTGCAATCAATATCTGCACTGTCAGACGGTTAGTGCTTGCAAGATTGGAGCTGGTTTCTGAGTCAACACATACGCAGTATTTGCCTACTGTAGGAGTCTGCAAAAATATGTCGCATGGATTGTGTCCTGTCAGTCCGCCTAGGCCGGGTGGTACGCACTGCAGTCACGGTCAGCTCCAGGTTACTGAAGGATACCAGTCAACAAATCGTGTTCAATGCGTGAGGAAACTCACTGCTACATTGACTGACTTGTCCGAAGGACATTGCCAAGCTCCTGTAGTAGAGGAGCAGCCCGCGGCGGCAAGGCCGACGAAAGACAACATGGCGACGAAGGAGGTACGCATGGTGTTCTGTCGCGATGTGGTGGTGATGCAAAGTACAATGACCGACTGCATGTGTCGCGGAGTTGCCTTATATGCAGTCAGGAATGAGGGCTTAGCTCCAGCATATGTCGCTCGGGCGTCGCCTTGGCTAGAGACCCTGAAGTGTTGGCCTAAGACCTCTCGCCCTGCTGATCTGAGTCGGGGAGCGAACAGCCAGTCCATACCGCTCTGCGCCTTCCTTTGTGCAGGAAGATCCTGTTCAGGTAAAAGGCGTATTGATGCATCCTTGATTTTTTGTCAAGTGGCGGTTGTCTGGAAGCCACTTGGCAGCACCTGGGAGGTGGTTCGAAGCTCGAGGTCAGGTCGTACGAGACCTGCGGCCTCCGAAAAAACCTTCTCAACATAGAACTCAATTGTGGTTGGCTCGTTCTCCTCGCGATACTACTGTAGCAACAGTACAGTACTGCTTACACTCGGCAAAGGACCGGAAGTCTCGAGATCGCACCCCGACGGCCGAAGCAGTCTCAAAAATTTGGCGAAGAAACATGGCATTACCACGCACCTTGCAATCACTTGATGCATTTTGGGAAACTTGAAAATAGCGAACCTAGCTGCTCGATGGCCGGATGGACCGTGTTTCACACTCCACTGGTGCGGTTCGCAACGAATTACCCGTCCGCGACAGCGAGATAGCTTTTGGCCTCTTCTTGCTACATTGAACTGTGGCTGAGTGTTTAAGGAAATGCCCGTCCGAAAGATTGCTGCCGATGCACGGTCGGCCCGCTTGGAGATGCTTGCAAACAGCAAAGTCAACTTGTCATGTGGACATTAGCCATTTGCATCCAGGAGGACCTGGCCAAACGGTCTTGCCTCCGACCTCATATCTAAAGGAACAACGAAGCCGCAGGCAGAGCTTCAGGACAGATTAGAGCACAATTCAGGGACATCGCCACTTTTCAAAGACAATAGTGCATCACGGCTTGGCAAGTACTGCAGCCATGCAACACTCATTATTCCAAGTGCCCAAGCTTCAGGCAAAAGGCCATTATGTTGCTTGCGCACACTGTGATAGGGTTGATGTCTGCTTGATCGTCTGGACGTCCATCAAAGCCAGCCGTCAAGGCCATATGAGATGCAGTAAGAAATCAAGATCCACAGGCAATTCACAGAAGGACTTTGGACAGGCGCACAGGCCTCACGGAGCTGGCTGATGCAACGGGTCGCTGAGCCTAGATGAGCTACACGAGTTATCGCAGCTTGTCTGCACCTGCCAGCGTATCATTTTGTCAATTTGATGGAGACGCTCTAAGAGTTTCCCACGATACTTCGAATGTCTCAATCGCTTGATCATACTGTGCTGTCGCCCACGCTGGTACGATGCAACGGTCACGAAGTTGCACAAAGTGTCAAGCGGATCTTCTTGAGCTATTAGATCAATTCACGCACAGCGACGACTTGCTATCGCGTCCCAGCAAAGTGACACCATATTCGTTCACGCATTCGAAACGATTCAGCATAACCGCGTGTAGCGAATGTGATGCCAAGAAATCGATCATCTTTTGGTACCGACCGTCTCGAGCTCAGTGGTAAGCATCGATTCGAAGGGGAAGACTTGTTTCGACCCAAACTCCAATCACTGCAATGCTTACCACAGAGCGGAACACATTTGTAGATTCCAACCTTTCCCCTTCTTTCACACATACATCGCAAAACTACGCAAAAAAAGCCAGCACTACCTGCTCCAGGACCAATACGAACCTCCACATAACAGTCCTCCTCGGACAAGATGAACAACAAGCACAACTCGCAACCACACCCTAGCATGCCGCAGGCTACTTTGACCACCCAACCAGAGCTCAGACTAGCGATCAGAACACCTCCATCGATAGCTCCTTCGACATCTTGTCCCTCTGCGACCGCAGAAGCCAAGTCTGGGTCATCTATTTACCCTCAGAAAGTCGTACTCACCACACCTGCTGCCATGAAAGCCAGACTACGTCGTCATTGGGCTCATATTTTCCGAAATGACAAGGGATTGCGAAAAGATTCACAAAAGCACGCGCGCATGGGTGCACGAACAGCCGATGAAGATGACTGGCTTTGTTACCAAGAGCAGAGCCTGCCGGACTACCCGAAAACAGGCTACCTCACCGATCTACGACGTCCCCCTACCTCAAGCATGACAGCAGGTGCTGCCGACTACCTCGCTATGCAACGACGTCGCATTATGCTTGTCAGATTGGCCAAAGGCAAGTCGATGTTGCAGCCGGGCGAGGCTGTGACCACTAAGCGTAGGAAGCACGGCCACCGCTACACGGAAAAGCGTGGTGAGAAAACCCGTACCTCTCGGAAGATCAAGGGTTGTCGGTGAAGCACGATGCCTCGCTAGGTGGACATCGAGGCCAAAGGGGCTGTTGAGTTGACTGCTTCGGATGAGGAAGGATAGGCTCTGCGTGTGTGCTATTGGCTGGTTGTTGCGCCGTTGCCATTATTGTTGAGCGTCGAGGATACGGCGTTGATGATGGCACGTTCATCCTCCTTGTTGCACTAGATCGGTTTGCAGGATCAGATTGAGCGACCACCTGCTGTAGATGAAGTTGGAAATCAGAGCATCGTCATGCAGCCGCCTTACTTTGATTAGTGAAGTGACTATCAGCGGATTCCTGGCGCTTGCCGCCACACAATTGGTTCGCTGAATATCACATTAGCGGCCATGTGACAGCATTAACCATTTCAGCATACGCAGACATCACTTCACTTCACGTGCCATTGTAAAGGCCTATAAAGACCACAGGCTCTACATCCTTTCCATCGTGCACTCTTACCACAACATCAACCTTTCCGGCTCATACAATTCGTCTAGCATCCTCAATCAACCAAGAAAGTCATCAACATGGTAGTCTGGAACGCAGAGGCTGATGCCAAGGTACTCGTTACGATCACCCCTGGCACAAAGATGAGACTTGACTGACGCATCACCAGCTCCTGGCCTCCGTCTTCAACGAATGTGGCGTCACCCTCAGTCAAGAGCAATACAAGAAGCTGGCCGACGTTATGGGCTGCACCCCGAAGGCCATCACCCACCGCGTCGCCAAGTTCCGCAAGGGTATCGCTTTGAACCCCGGCGGTGGGAGCCCAGGCCCTGCTGCTCCCGTCCCACGCAAGCGTGCAGCTGCAGCTACGGGTGGAAAGAAGAAAGGAAAAGCTGCTAAGGCTGATACGCCTGAGGATGATGTGGAGGAGGCTGGGTTGGCGACGCCGCCTCCGACGGGTGGGAAGAAGAGGGTCCAGGCTGAGGATGATGATGGTGATGAGGAGGGTAATTTGTTGAGTAAGAAGGTGAGTAGATGTTCATTTGCTGCACAAAGGAGTGACTGACCGCTATGAATAGGTCAAGATTGAAGTCGGCGAGGATATCGGCGAAGGATTGCGCGCCATGGTCAACGGAGCCGAGAGCGAGGACGAGTCCCAGTGATGGGTTTGCGATAATGTCGACGAATCACAGGCAGTGGTGCGAAGAGGGACATCTCAAGGCAGTTCGGGAGCGACACGAGCATGACGGAGTGCCTCAAGAGAGAGCTGGAGTCATTGTCACATCTACGCGAGATCAGTAACAGCATGATCTGCGATAATTATACAAGCAATAGAAATCAGAAATCTTATTGTACAACACCTCCAAATCGAAGGTGAGCCGCATGTGCAGCTTCATGCATCGCCTCGTGATGATCTTCCTGCGAATCACTCCTCTCACTTCCCGACTCACTGGAACCCGAACGCCACGGCTCAAGACCAAAGTCATCCTTCTTCGAGCTATCCCTACTCTCACCTCTCCAATTCGTCACCCTCGTACTAATACTCCTGCTCTCCTGCGTAGTATGCTCCCAGCTCCTTGTGACATGAATCTCCGTCCGCGCCGGCGACACCTCCTGCACACTGTGCGTCGCCCAGAGGTCCAGCGGCGCGCCAATTCGGCTGTTTCGCTTCGAGCTGAAGGGCGAGCCACCCTCAGCGTACTCGCGTTTGCTTCGTACCATCTTCCTGAGCAACTGAGCCGCAGGAGGCAGGCAAGCACATATGATGCCAAGGCTGGACTCGGCCATGGAGAGTTCGGCCAGACGGACAAAGTCCCAGGTCGGGTTTGCGCTAGAGAGTGTCGGTAGCGTGACGGCGCGAGCTATGCTGCAGCCCGTCACCGTGAAGCCGACCGTGAAGGTCAGGCAGGCGACGATTTTCTTTCGGAGGGACATATCAATGCGTAGGAGCCTCGGGATTGGTAGGATGAAAACGGCCACTTCGAGGCCAATGTTGATTGCTATGCTTGCGTAGGTGTATGCCTGAACATCGATGCAGTGGCCTTCGTGCTGGCCATCCCAGCTTGTCCAGGCGTAGCTCACTGGAGAGCATTGGAATATAAAAACCAGACAGTTGCTGATCAGGTATGCTGCACAGATGAATATCATGGCCCAGCACAAGTATCTGAAGTCATGACTGACGGACTTTGGAAATATGCGGAGGTAGAGAAGTAAGATCGAAATCTTGATGAAGCCATTGAGGGCGACATAGATGACTTCGTTGACAAAGAAGAGCTGCATGTCCGATATCAGCACAACCACGGATGACCGCGTTCGATATAGCTTACCTCAAAGAAGTTGTAAACGGCATCGTACTTCACAATCCAGATGTCATGGCCCAGACCGTACAACACCACTGTTGTCTGTCAGCCGCTGTGTCACCCACAAGCCATAGAAGAAACCCACTGAACGTCAAAGGCACTGCCAATGCGGTCAACAACAGCATACAACCAGCGGCAATTCCATCATCCCAGCTGAAGCCACACCCAGTGAGTCTCGCGAGCAATCTCATCAGTATTGCTATAAGCGCGGCACCGTATAACAGCCACGTCAAGGTCAATATGCCCGCACTTTGCGAGCGGACTGGCAGGTTGCACTCGTCTGTTTGCCATGATTTGGCTTGTAGGGCTTCTCGTACTGAACAATTGCTTGACACGCAAGAAGCTGTCTGGGCCCAAGCCGTGTTACTCGCGCATATGCAGCTCTCGTCAAACGTCCCGCAAAGGGAGCTTTCCAGTGTTTGCAGGAGGCAGTCAGCCTTCGCAATTATGTTAGTACCCGTGCTTCAATGCTCAAGGATATTCGTCTGGCTTACCGCACAAGTCGGCAGAGTGGTGTCGTTGGCCTGGCGTGGTGACAATTGACTTCGAGCATCCGATCCAGCGTGCTGCGCCAAGGTCGACACTACCAAGAGCACCGCGACAGACGCAACGCTCTTAAGTTTCCTCATTTGTGTCGATGTTTTGTACAGCCCTGCTGTACCATGCTTGACCTCGTCTGACACGGCCCTGACGGTCTTTGCAGGTCCATCTTAGTTTTAGGAAGCAGAACCCACGTTGCAAGTATACCACGGCGCACCCCTCACGTTGGGCCCCGATCAGTACCTGCATGGTAACATGATGTAGCCATACGCATGCATTGTGCACAGAGTTCTGTACGACTCAGTAGAGTTTGGTTGTTTATGCAGGTCAACTTATGTCGATCATTGTGGTTGTTCCTGCGAACGCTTGGCCATCGAGCTGTCAAGCGCCATCGAACAAGTCTATCTCTGTCAGACAGATGTGGCTTGGCGTATTAATGTATGTGTGGATATATCATGACTGCGCATCCTTAGGCTATTCATGCTGCACAGCAATGCTTATGCTGCGTGCTCCAGCTTTGACAGCAGGGTGTGAGAAGCGTAGACATAATGCGTCGAACTTCGTTCATCCTGTCAACGACACGCTTGAAAACTGCAATGATCCTCGATCATTGAGTCGTCCAGGTACGGAGCGTATACACAGTGCAATCGTGCATCAGATCGTCTGCTGTGGGACGTGGGGTTCGCATCAATGCCCAACACCCGAGTCGTGTCCCGCATCTTGTACCTAGAATTTTGCTCGGACATCACGCTTCCAGAATCTCTAGCGGCGTCCGGCGTGAACTCAAGACAGCAATGCCAGTAAGTTACCAGATATTGTCCGACATTTGTTCGAAGGCGTATACCGAAAACGTGCAATCTAGGTACGGAGAGCTTGCCAAACCTCGATTTAGGGGGCTATGAAGAGCACTTGCTCCATGGCTTTACGCATCGTGCGACGCTGTGGACGGTCTGTCGAACGGAGGTGAGCATCGAATGTCACAGGATCGGGTGAGCAACTCTCTCAAGCTGCAGTTCCTCTGCCCAGGGCCGTATTGTCATTTACCGGCGACTGAAAAGGGTCGAGTGACTCATCAGTCCGTACACTGGAACAGTGACCGATGTGACTTCTTTGCGAGTGTCGCGCATCCCAGTGTTGGTTCTGGCTGTTTTTTGCAGTGCTTGATTGAAGCCGTGAGATCGTCATTCGAGCCTTTCTCCACGGATGACCGATTTACAGCCTGAAATTCGAACCTTTATCGACCATTCATCTGCGCCCTGTCTAAGCAGTGGGCGCATATGATCAATGCTACACGCAATCCTGTAGCGGACATCTCGCTAAAACGCAGCAAGTAAGCAAACGCCATCAGCATACGGCCTCAGACCTCAGCCTTCTCCATCAATCCGACGCCGTTCCGCACAATACCCACCAGACCGCCAGTCTGAACGTTTTCGCTGCCACCTCCAGAAAGGCGATACTCGATGTCTGCCAGTCCCTCCAACCACGCCACCCGCGTCTGAGCTGGTACCTTGACCTCCGCTAGCTGATCGCCAAGTGCGGTCAAGATGTCTGCCAGCGCCAGTCCTTTTGCACGCTTCAGGGTATTGATGGTCGATAGACATGATCCAATATTAGACGTGGTCAAAAGCGTCTCTACAATCGTGTTGATGTCCGCTGGATGCGGTGCCGCAATGCAGTCGAAGATGGTTTCTTGTGTGATCAGGTCGCGCTTCACGTCCTTCCCTTCCTTCACTGGCTGTCCAGGGATGTGCAGCGGCGTCGACGAAGCGTGACAGGCTTGCAAGACGTTGAGTGCTCGTCTCATATCGCCCTTGCTGAGTGTCACCAAGCTGTCTACGGCATCTGGAGCGATATTGACGTCTTCTTCCTCAATGACCTTATCGACCAGCTGCCTGATATCTACCTCTTTTAGTGGGGAAAACCGGAACCGCGTACATCTTGACAAGAGCGCCGGACTCAGCTTGTGCGTGTAATTGGCAATGATGCAGAATCGGGTGTTTGCCGTGTACTTCTCCATGATCCTTCGCAGAGCCATCTGAGCGGTACTCGTCATAGCGTCCGCCTCGTCTAGGATAATTAGCTTAAAGCTGCCTAAGCTGTCCGACTGGTTGTTGTCCTTTGTGAAGCTGCCAGCAAAGATTTGCTTGGTGGAAGAAAACGTCTTGATCTGCTCTCGCACAACATCGATACCTCGATCATCTGACGCGTTCAGCTCTAGCACCATCTGCCGCATATTTTTGTTCCCATATATCCTTCTTGCCAAGGCGAGTACTGTGGACGTCTTTCCTGTGCCGGGAGGGCCGTACAGCAGCAGATGTGGTAGTCGATTAGAATCGACGAACTTATTGATGGTCGCAAGGATATCATGGTGACCGGAGACGTCTGACAACGTTGCTGGGCGGTACTTCTCGACCCACGGCAGGTTGTCTTCGGCTTCAACTGGCAGATTGGCGGCGCTGCGTTTGCCTTTCATGTCGGCGCCAGAGGATAATGTAATGTCGGAATTGGTCTTGGGGGCGTCGAGCATGTCGACGTCATCCTCGTAGTCGGACATGATGGTGACTGAGCGTGATTGATGATTGATGGGGAAATGTTCAGAAGTTCGCGACGAGAGACGCGTAAAGGTAGACGCGTTGAGTGCTCGATTTTGGCCCCCAAATCTGGCTCCGGCTCCACACCATTGAAACGTCAGCGGGGTTCCGCCATCTTGCATGGACCTTGCCAGCATACAACACTGACGCCTAGACCAAGTGGAAGTACATTATACAGCTGTACGAGTGGTGCATTAGACAGACCAACTTCGCATAGGCTAGACTTTGCACTGCCAGCCCTTACGACCTCCACTATGCCGGCCTACCACTCCGTCTTCCTGGACGAGCCCAACCAGCAGGTCATTGGCAACTTCGCACTCCTACCTCTCCGCACACGCACACGAGGACCAGCGCAACAGCTTCCAGCGCTCACTGATGTCTCCGAGCTCGACATAGAACCATCACACCAGTCATACGACCCACTGGACGAGATATTGTCGCTGTTCAGAGCCAACACTTTTTTCCGGAACTTCGAAATCAAAGGCCCCGCAGACCGTGTCCTCATATATGGTATATTATTCGTGAGCGAAGCACTCAGCAAAATCAAGCCGAATCAGACACGAAGAGAAGCAGAAAAGGCGGTCACGAATGTCGCGTTAGACACGAACTTTGCGATACCGGGAGATGCCGCATTTCCTCTGAACCAGGCGTTCGAGCCACCGCGGGATCGGAATGAAGCCGAGGTACTCAGGCAGTATATCACGCAGATGAGACAGGAGCTGGCGGCAAGACTATTGAACAGAGTATTCCCAGACCCGAATGGGCAGCCTAGCAAGGTGAGACATGAGTTATAGCTGTAAGCAGCCCAGCCTATCGCTAATGGATGTCACAGTGGTGGTTGAGCTTTTCGAAGAGAAAGTTCATGGGCAAGCAGCTATGATGAGCACAGTCTGAAGGTACGGGAGGCCAGCAGGTCAGCATCATAGCGTCAGGGACTGGCGAGCCTCTTCAGGCCGAAATGGAGGAGTGGACACCATGCCAGTACAGTTTTGTGCACTCAAACTGTCACCGCCGTGAAAGGCCGCATCATCAAGGCAAACACCTGAGCCTATACCGATCGGACAGAGCAAGCAGATGGTGAATCGAACATCTATCATGTTGAATGACAGGGCAACGACTTGCGCGCACTACATCAAGCCCTAAACAAGCGATACAGTGTACCTAGGCATATCGTAGCGCCTGCTTCAGCAACTACAACTCTCGACATTACAGCGGCCTGATCAGGATATTTGATTAGCTATAGTGTCTGTCAGCTCGTCCGGTGACATGTGTGGAGAGGCCAGAGGTCATCGAGAATATGGAAGCTTTTGCATGTCTGAGCGTCGAACTACACTCTTCAAGGTCTGGAGATTGCTCCCAATTTAGATCGGCCAGATGATCTACAATGCTTGTTGTGACTACGATAGGCCTTGGCACTGTGCCACTCAGTCCTGCCAAGCCCATGTCATTATCTGCGTCGTGGCCGTCTACCTCGTACCTCGTATCTCATTGTCTGAGGCTTCGAATTATAGCACGTGAGTACTGCTAAGCCTCCACAAGATTGCTTGACTTGGGTAAGCGTGATGCAAAGAACACCTTCGCGGCGGGAGAACGCGGGCAGAAGAACAAGCTTATTTGCAGCTTCCTTCCAACAATGACGACGGTCTGAGCCTCATGATCATCCGCTTGCGCCTACTGTCCATCAGCCAGAGTCATCAAGGGTAAGTGCGAAGGATTGGGTTGCGTGAGACTGTGAGATCTCGAAATCTGCTGAGCCTTGCAGATGGCACGGCTCCGTTCAGCTACGCTCGTCCATGTAACAGGGCTACCCCGTACCTCAGCCTGATCATCCTCTTCTTATCACTCTTTTAGCCACTCTTCCGTTCTCCCATCACCTTTGACTCGCATCAACTGAACACGCAATTCACTTTCATCATGCCCAGCAGGCTATCATGGCTCTTCAGCAAGGAAAAGGGGGCCGCAGCAGAGCGCAAAGAAAGCCACTTTAACTCGCCGCCACCGATCTATGCTGAACCACCGCTCGAGTACGATGCTGAGCACACTATCCAGCCACCGAACCTGACGACGGGCTTCAACAAGCTCAAGCTGAGCAACAAAAACGTAGATGGCTTCCCTACACCCAACGAATGCACAGCTCACCTCAAGGTACTAGAATGCTTCTATTGCTTACGACAAAAGGTCGGCTCCACAGATGGGCTCTTCGGACTCTGCGACAGTGTCGTGACAGGGTCTGGAATCAAGCTGGACGATAGATCTTCAGAGCTGTTGGCCAAGCTGGCAGAGAAACGATGGGTTGTCTTCGTGTCTAGGGCAGTGGACAGATTTGAGGCATGGATACTTGCCTTGCTTCCGCGAGCTAACATGATCACCACCACGGAGCTGGCGGTAGGAGCAAAGAACGGAACACTGCTCGATCGTCCGGCGGACGCGCCACTGCAGTTCAGCAAGAACGACATGCCGCCGGTCGATGTGCTGATGGTTTGGCATGCCTATATGCTGAACCCTAGAGCTTATCTGGAGGACAGTATCAGGTAAGCGTAGGTTGCGAAGTCATTACACAACCACATGACGAACGAAGAAGTCGACGCTTGACAATTAACTATGGAGACACTGTTTTACGAAATATTGACTGACCATAACACCCTTTGCTTCTAGACATGGCCGGACGAACCTTTGGCATACGCCTCTTCCCTGGTTTGCTGCAGCAAGTTGCATAAACTCCGAGACCTTCGGCTACGAGGCTGGAGAAGGTGCTGAGGCGCACTTCAGAGAGATGACTGGTCTTCCTTGGTACAATCTTGACATGACTGGCCCGAAAATAGTCAAATGTCCGAGCTGCTTCTCAGACAGCTTGTTACCGTGGACAACATGCCCAGAGAAAGCCCCCGGCGCTGGAACTACTGACCACAAAGTGCTCTCAGCAGCTTTGGATGACATGCTGAGTTCTGGTTCTGGCTATTGTGACAAGGACTTTGCTCACACCTGTCAGTCTTGCAAGATTCCTATAACGCACGAACGCTTGAGAGCTGGCAAGTTCTGTTCCGATGTCCGCAAGCTCTTCAACAATAATGTGCCTATGAGTGGTACCATTCTAGGCACGAACGGCATACCCGGTCGACTTCACAGCGAGGTGGACGTCATGTACAAATACCTCAACCAGACCACTAATAACCTCATCTCGTGTGGCCTGGGTGCAAGTATCCTCCAGCAGCCTAACTTGGGCGGCAATGGCACAAACGAAAGTATGCAGGAGATCCGTCGAATGGTCGAGCAATTCACCAAGGACAAGAGGTACATGCGTAAGGTGCGAGAAAGCTCTTCGGCTCGCATGATTCGTGCGGAGAAGATTGGGATCCGGCGCATGATGTCGCGGTACTGGGAGAACGGGTCCTCGTTTGCTCTTGATCTTGTTGGTGCGGTCATCCGACAGGGCAGTTTCGTCGAAAAGATGCACAACATTGATTGGCTGCATTCGCCCGCTCTGCCATCGACGATGAAGAGGCTCATCGTCAAGTACCAGCGATTTGTCTCGATCATGAAGGACCCGCGTTCTATGGCTGTTCCGACGTTGGATGTTGACCTCGCATGGCATACGCATCAGCTGGATCCAGCAGGTTACATGTCATACACAGTCAAGCACACCAGACAATTTGTCGACCACGACGACAAGGTTGCGGAGACGAAGCTCAACGATGCTTTTGCCTGGACGTCCAAGACCTACCAGAAGCTCTATGGCGAGCCATACTCGGAGTGCACGTGCTGATTCTGCGAAGCTGTTCGCGAGTCGCATGCCTCAGCGGTGTCCCGCTTGTTCAACACAGCATCGGCATCTGCCAGTGATCAGTTGCACTCCACCTCGCAGGACCCGCGAAAGTCGGTACATATCTCCGCACATAATGCCGTCAGGCCAACAGACGACAGTAATAGCTACCAGCTCTCCGCTGGTTTGAAGGCAGATGAGTTAGAGAAGCAGTATCAGAAAGCGTGTGAGAGGGCACGAAAGAAGGGCAAGAAGGAGCCGCGGAGAAATGACTTCTATTATTCCGATGCTTGGGGATATCCGGTGAATATTCCTGCCTACAGCTCCTTTGTCGAGTACGCGCCGTACGCTCCTATGTACTATCCTGCGACGCCAGGATGCATGGCACTTGGGCCCGGGGCATCAGGCAATTGTTGCGCTGGTACTTGTGGAGGAGGTGTAGCAGCTGGCGCTTGTGGTGGCATGGGCGGCGGCTGCGCGGGCGGCATGGCAGGAGGCTGTGGCGGCTCTGGCGCCGGAGGTTGTGGTGGTAAGTCATCCTCGTTGATCAAGGTAATGAGATCAAGGCTGACAATGATGTTCAACAGGTGGTGGAGGGGGTGGATGCGGCGGTAAGTCCTGACACATCAAATGGATGAGATGATATGACACTTACTGACATTAACCACAGGAGGAGGAGGTGATGGTGGAGGCTGCGGAGATCAGTGCTGAGAATCAACGCATATCATATTTTGAGTCCTTTACTGACACTATCGCCAAATGCAGGCGGCGGGGCTTGATAATCGCTTGATGCTGATCGTTAGGTCTCAAACGTTTCAATTGACACGTTCCTAATAGTCTTATCATTAATGGAATTCGTGTCAGCCGCTCACACACCGATGTCAAGCAGCAGCATCAGCGTTTTGTAGCAAGCCTCGGTCTCCGTGGTCGATCGAGTTCTGGTGATGCGCTGACGGGCAATACCAAATATAGGCATTACTTGTGGCTTCGTAGCAGCACCAGTATGATCATCGAATATTACTTTAATTGGTGGACCCGGTTTCTGCTGCCAGAATTGGTCCCAGTGTGCAGCACATTCATGTGTACAAGGAGTCGAGCATTGAGATGGTCAGGGCATGGTACATCGACTTGGAAATAGAGGGAATTCGTGTTGGCTGAATTGATTCTGCGCAGATAGTTGATCCTAGGGCGGCGTACTTGGCGAAGTTCGCTGATTTTAAGCAGCGTTGCAGATGCTGATTCAATCAAAGCCAAGTAGATGAATTCATTGGCCTTTGTCAAGGTACCTACTAGAGTCGGCGAAGCTGGCTCCAAAAAAACATCCCGAGGTCGCGCGAGCGACGCGCGTGGTCCGCGACCAGCACCTGCTGCCTAGGTGCCTTACCCTTGGCGAGACATTGCTTCCTCCTCGCTCATCACAGTGAACTCAAAATTCTTCTTTGTGTATGCAAACATCGCACTACTTGGCGCGAACAACGTACATGTTGGTGACCGAGACGAAACCACTTAACGCGTGAGGCTCGCGTTGCGCCACATACTAGCGCATGCACCCCTGCAGGAACCTGAAGGTTGATCCACTGATTACCAGATCGATCTTTGGCGACAACGTTCGGGCATTGCATGTGAGTACCTCATCAGTATCTCGCCCACCAACAGAATCACAGCCTCCAGTGCATTCACAAGATTGGATGTGACGGACAACAAAGTCCTTCAGAAACACCAATAGACTTTCTCGTGCAGGCAGTGATCGCCCGAAATGCCGAGAAAGTCATCGACCGGAGGGCGCAATAGCTCCTGTACGCCTTCACACTTGCCTCATTTCTTCACTGCAGCTGTCATTCGAGATTGGATGCTGATGTTTTTCCAGACTATCTGAGCAGTTCAAAAACGTCGTCAAGCAGACAATCAGGCGTCCAAACAAGCAAGTCGTTTACGGTGGCAAATCGGACTGCCATTCCTGATTCCCCAGACTCGGGCGACGAGATTGAAGCTGCACCTCGCACTCGATCGCGACGCATCGTCACTGGAGTCGTGGTTCCAGTCATGGCTCCAACGGGCCTCAAAGCCAAGAGAATGAGGGTCCAAACGCTGACCCCAACCGACAGCACCATATCCAGCGCTGCGAGTACACCACGAGCAGAATCGGAAGAGTACGAGACGCCTGGAACCACGCCAGCGGCATCTGTGCGTGGCACAACCAGTCTGAAGCGCAAGCGGAGCGCTCATAGCTCCTTGGGCAAGCAGGTGATCAAAATTGACGACTCAGACGAAGATGTGGAGCATCAGGATCTGGCATTGGCGATGCAGCTGCAAGAAGAGGAGTATGCGGAGACTGCACCGATCAAGAGGCGCAAAGGATCACAAGGTCAAGTGGACGATTCCGAAGACGCTGAGAGCGAGCTTAGTGAGCTTGAGTCCGTCGAGTCAGTGGAAGACCTACTCTTTCAGAGCAGCAGTAAGAGTCCAGACGTCAACAAGGGCAAGAAGGCAATGCCACCTCCGCCGGTGCCAGCGAAGGATAAGAAGGGCGCGATACCTGTCCGCAAAGCTAGCGCCAATGCTCGGAAATCGATTGGCAAGGCTACGAAGCTGAAGATCGAGGATAGCGATGAGTCCGAGCTGGAAGAGCTCAGTGAGTTCGAGAGTGAGGACAACTTCAAGATCGATGAGTCCTCCTCCGAGGCGGTCTCGACTGGTGTTAGTGACACAGAGTCAGATGAACCGCTTGCATCAATACGCCGGACTGCTGTACCAAAGCTCACGAAGAAGAACCTCAAGGATCGAGGCGCACCTGGAAGGCGTGAACGTCGTTTTGGCAACCATACTGCAGCCTCTGCCGCACGAGTCGCTGAGGAGATTGAAGAGTTCTGCCTCACCAGGAAAGAGCGTGAGAGGAAGAAGCTGGAGAAAGCGCATCCAGGCATCAAGACCATGTGGAAGGACCTGGAGAAGATTCCTGTCATCGCGCCCGTCGCCCGCCAGCAACCTGCCGACATCAATCGAAAGCTGAAGCAATTTCAGCTGGAGGGCCTAGACTGGATGATCAAGCAGGAGCGAACGCAATACAAGGGTGGCCTCCTGGGTGATGAGATGGGCATGGGCAAGACCATCCAGGCTGTCTCGCTCATCATGTCCGACTACCCGCAAAAGGAGCCTACCTTGGTCGTCGTGCCACCAGTCGCTCTCATGCAGTGGTCGTCTGAGATCAAGGAGTATACCGACGGCAAGCTTAATGTGCTCGTCTATCACAATCAGAACAACAAGGTCAAAGGAATGACCGTCAAGCAACTCAAGAAGTTCGACGTCATCATGATCTCGTACAATAGCTTGGAGTCGCTGCACCGCAAGGAGACCAAGGGCTGGACTCGAGGTGAGGACATCATCAGGGAGGACTCGCCAATTAACGCCATCCATTTCCATCGCTTGATTTTGGACGAAGCACACAGTATCAAGTCTCGCAACACCGGTGTAGCAAAAGCATGCTTCGCGCTCCGAGGCACGTACAAGTGGTGCCTGTCAGGCACGCCGGTTCAGAACCGCATTGGCGAATTCTTCTCGCTGCTGCGCTTCTTGGAAGTCCGTCCATTTGCTGATTACTTCTGCAAAAAGTGCCCATGCGCCTTCCTCCATTGGAAGCTTAACGAAGATCACATGTGCACAGTCTGCAAGCACTCTGGTATGGAACACGTGTCGGTATTCAACCAGGAGCTGCTCAACCCATTGACGCAGTCTGAGGAAGCCGAGGAGCGCTCGGCGGCTATGGACAAGCTGCACTTGATTACAGCTCGCATCATGTTACGCCGCATGAAGCGCGATCATACGAGCTCTATGGAGCTCCCGCCCAAGGAGGTGGTGGTGCACAACGAGTTCTTTGGCGACGTTGAGCGAGACTTTTCAAGCTCCATCATGAGCAACACCACGCGCACCTTTGACACCTACGTTGCACGCGGTGTCATGCTCAACAATTATGCCAACATTTTCGGTCTCATCATGCAGATGCGCCAAGTGTCCAACCATCCAGACCTGCTTCTCAAGAAGCACGCGCATGAGGGTCAGAATGTTCTGGTCTGCAACATTTGCGACGAAGTCGCCGAAGAGGCTATTCGCTCAGTGTGCAAGCACGAGTTCTGTCGCTCCTGCGTCAAGTCTTACTTACAGTCCGTTGAGGAGACTGGCGGTGATGCCGACTGTCCACGGTGCCACATTCCGCTCGCCATCGACCTGGATCAGCCGGACATCGAGCAGGACGAGGAAGTCGTCAAGAAGAATTCGATTATCAACCGCATCAACATGGCGAATTGGACGTCCTCCACCAAGATCGAGATGCTGGTCTACGAGCTATACAAGCTCCGTAGCAAGAAGCAGACTCTGAAGAGCATCGTCTTCTCGCAATTTACGTCTATGCTGCAGCTCGTGGAATGGAGGCTGAGACGCGCAGGCTTCAGCACCGTTATGCTCGATGGATCCATGACGCCTATTCAGCGTCAGAAGAGTATTGAGCATTTCATGACGAACCCTGACTGTGAAGTCTTCCTCGTCTCACTCAAGGCTGGCGGTGTAGCTTTGAACTTGACAGAGGCGTCTCGCGTCTTCATTGTCGACCCTTGGTGGAACCCCGCGGCTGAGTGGCAGTCTGCTGACCGATGTCATCGCATTGGGCAGAAGAGACCGTGTGTCATCACGCGGCTTGTGATTGAGGATTCTGTGGAGTCGCGTATTGTGATGCTCCAGGAAAAGAAGGCGAACATGATCAATGGGACTATCAATAAGGACAAGGGCAGCATGGAGAAGCTCACACCAGAGGACATGCAATTCTTGTTCCGTGGAACTTAGAGGAATGAAGGACGAGATGTTATGATTGCTACGCATCGCTACTATGAGGCAGAGGGGCAGAAGAAGTGAGCAAACAGTGCTCGATTGACATATGTAACGCTACGTGTATATTGCTATGCAGACAATAGCTGGGAGACTCGCCTGAGACCGATTGAGTCATGTCTGCTACCCTCTAGCTCACCGCTCTTGCCCATGAGTGCCATCGCACTGCACGCCGGCACTACATCTCATCTCATGTGCCGTGGAAATCTCGACGAATGATGCAGCGCAAAGCTTGGGTGGTCGTCGTCATGACATATGCAGACGTCCAAGCGAGCTCTTACCGAGCTGCAAACTGTGGATCATCATTTTCAACTTGTTGGTATTGTGATACAGAGCTGAATGAAGCTATCGTGACAAATACCAGACGGTGGTCATGAGTCCGTCGCCGTCGAGTGGAGCTCTATGCACCTTGCTGGAACCGAGCCCAGGGCCATGGATATGACGGACGCCGCCCGGCCCTGCATGGGCACCAGCCACAGGTGTGTTGCACTGCAGCGTGGGATACGATCCGTACTGGAGTTCTGTCAACGGTCAGGCGAGCTGCATGATTATTGTTTGCGTTACCTCCTACACCGTTTTGGTTGATGTGAGATAGCTTCATCTTGCACAACAAGCTGGCTTGATAGCTTGGCGCTGTGCTCGCTCGGCTGGTAAGCAAAGCACCACGCTGTTCATGAAGATACTGCTTGGTGAGATGCTTCATTCTGCCGACTTGGACTCCTCCGTGGCGACCTTATAGCGGGCGCCTGGCTCGAATTGCGACTCGATTGACCGGCGGAGACTCGTGCGGGCCAGGAGGCGTTTGCCGTTATCCGCAACTTGCGTACATGTATGAGGAAGGGCCTCTCTACTTTGTCATCACATCCTCACAACGACGCATATTCAGACTTATAAGACATTGTCTTTGGCGCTATCAAGTTTCCTGTGTGCTTGCCGCAGGCGAGGCGGCGCCCAAGCACGACATTCGGCGCTGTGCTGCGGACGGCTGGAAGCTCCGCATACCAACTCTGCCGCCACTCGTTTGTGACGTTCTGCTTTGTGAGGGACGCATGAAGGTCTCAGGGGTAAGCCAAGCCTATGAAGCGCGGTGTCTAGGGAGAAGGTGCAGTCCAGAGAGAGTTTCGGCAGTAAGAACCTTCTTTGAGGCCAATCCAAGCTGCAGGTGCTCAACGATACCGCAACCTGCAAAGGATGCCGCGTGAAGCGACCACTTTTCTAGTCATCAGCAGAGTACCAGAACAATGCAGCTGTCAGATGGACAAAAAATGCCCAAAGTGCATGGCAAATACAAATACGAGCTGCAACTTCCAAGATGAACAGATCCAGGCTTGACTCTGGGCACGAACAACCAGATCCACTAAGGATGACAGACCACGCTTAGGCGATCGAGCTGCACATATAGCACGCAAGATCGAAGTCTGAGCTCCGTCTAAACCTGCTTCCGCTGCCTTCACATTCGTCGATGCAAGCTCAAGGTGTAATAGACTTCAGTTCCTGTATGTCTTGCGCGTGGGGCGCTGCAGGGCAATCAACTTAATCCGAGTATTGCTCTTTCTTGCACATGCGGATCTGCGCTGTATATTATAGGAGTTAGGGCTCACCGCCCAGATCAGAGTTCACATAGATCAATTTGAGAATAATAGGGAGGTATATAGTGTCAGCCTCACACCTATGCCTGTGCATACTCATACAGCACACCCTGTCTGCCATCACATTATCAGATCATCAAAGAACCTACCATAAACGCAGTCATGGTTCACCAAGAGCTCGGCAGCCGCGAGGACTTCGACAACGCCATCAAGAACAACCCGGGCAAGCATGTCTTCATCATGGCTTACGAGGGCAACGCCCCGCCGGAAGCTGACGAGTATGTGTCTTACCGGTCGTGAGTCGTCAAGAGACTCGACTAACAGCACCTGCAGGCACGCCGCCAAGCACTCCGACAAAGTCGCCTCATACAAGTTCGACCTAGGCAAGGCACCACAGGCCAAGAGTGTCCACGGCATCGAGAAGACTCCCAGTGCTCTTATCTACAAGGACGGCCAGCTCGTAAAGAAGGTCGATGGCATGGACCCGACCGAGATGCAGGCTGTTGGCAAGATGCTTGGTGGTGCATGAGGAGGTGATCAACGGGATACCAAAGAGGAAGAAGGATGAACGCAATACAGTCTCATGTCGTCGTTATAGAAGTACAAGCTGAGCCACACACTCGGTCACCGAGATGAGTGTGCCATCCATTCCTCGTGTTTGCCTGCGTGCTCTTTCATCATCCATGCCCAAAATGGCAGGAACGCCAATAATCCACGCCAGACCTACATGCATTCGCATGCAATAGCTGCGCTCAATCGTTGCTAGCACAACCGCGACACCCACAGCTCACACACTGGATCTCTTGATCCTCTTTCAGCTGCTCGCGTGGCACACGGCATATGCAGGTGCTATTGAAGTTCGTCTCTTTCGTCTGGATGCATCGGAGGCAGCACAGCTTTTCGTAGCCCTGCTTCTTCCACTTCGCGATCAAATTCGCATCGGCATATCCGTTCTTCAGCAGCCAGTCGTAAAGTTGCTTGCTGATTGCTTCCTTCTCGTAATAAAGGTCGTAGATATATCTCGAGCCTGCACATGAGACCTGTCAGTATATCTGCCGCGGAGCCCGCCAACCGCGTGTGGTCATAGAGACGATAGCTCTCACCTTAGCGGCCTGTCTGCGGGCAAGTCTGCGATCCGTAGGGTGCGGACTCTGTAGATATCATGCTCTCGAGTGTGGATGCAATTAGTCTGGGATTACCTACGCTGATGTGTGATCTGAAATATGGGCCACTGCATCTCATGCTTCTTCTTGCCCTCGTGACTTGCGTTCTCGGCATCTTTCATGTTGTTCTGGAACTCGATGAGTGTGTCCTCGATGTCCTCAAAGCCATCTGGCGGAGGCTTGCGGTTCAATTTGCTTCTGATCGCAGGCATAGTGGCAGTTTGAGTATTTGTGACTTTCCAGAGCTGATAATTGTGCAGGTACGAGAGGTAGATTGTTCGAAGGCGGGACCGAAAAGTTAGGGAAGGCGCGCGCATGTGATCGGCTGAATTACGCTAGCGCAAAAATGTTGTTCCAGATCTGGCAGCTCCTCCAAGTTGCATCAGCGCGACCTGAAATCATCTTGCAGAGGTTCGGTCGACGGCGAGACATCTCGCACACTCATCCATTCAACCTACAATCATGGCGGACGTCGAATACAGGCGCGACAATCGAGGCTACGGCGGCGGTGGTGGCGGTGGAGGTCGAGGCTACAACAAGCGCAAGCGGAATCGAGGTCCGTTCAATCAAAGCATTGCGCGTTTGATCAGATACTAACCTGCATCGTGTATCAGAGGACGACGACTTCGACCGAGAGGGCGGCTATGGCTATCGCAACCAGCGCCAACGCCAGGACGCACCGCCAGGCACACGCATTCGCAAGGGTTTAATCGAGATTGCCGAAGACCCCCTGAGGCTCCCCATCGAGGTTGCACAGAACATCGCGAAGCTGGCAGCAGAGAATTGGGAGGACGAGTATGTTAGGGACACATTCTGCATCGTTGCGCTGAAGCTGGTGGTAGAACAGCCATTCAAGATCCCTTTTGTGGCAGGTGTCGTGCTGTATGCGAATGCTGCGAACAGCGAGGTTGCACAGGATCTGTTGAGCAGGGCGCAAAAGCAATTGCAAGAGCTACTGGATGCTGGACAATGGCGCGAGTTCAAGCTGACGCTCAGGTTCCTCGCCTGTCTGAGCCAGCTGTACGAAGAGGACGGCATATTTCCGATCCTGGACGAACTCTTTAACCGTGCTGTGGACCTGCAAACTGCGTCACAGGAGGACTCTGTTGGCATCGAGCTCGTCAAGATCATCTTGTTGACTCTGCCGTACTTGATAGCATCATCCACCGATGAGACATTGCAGTCCAAGGCATCTGACCTGCTGGAGAAGACTGACATTGTCGCTTCCACATCGCACACACTTGAGCAGCTTGTCGATCCTTATCCGGCCTCAGATGACCAAGAGGAGAAGGCTATGCAATGCGCCAGCGCATTGTCGCTTCTTCAGCGCCAACTGCAGGAGGAAGCGAGCAACGGCTGGCAGCTGAAGTGCATACCACGAGTTTACGATCCGAGTCAAAAGCCCGCTGCTGCTAATGGAGACGCGTCTACGGAGGCTAATGGTGATGGCGAGGCAGAGGCGAAGGCGCCGACCAAGCACGCTTTTCCCACTATCAGAGTCCCATCACCTGTCAACCCAGGCTCGAAGCCTCTCTTTCCGGAACTGTACTTCTCATTGTACGCCGACCAGGATGTCGAATCGGTGCCATCAACGGCGAACATCGCAGCTTCGCTCCTTCGAGACGCGATTCTAGACACCATTAATGCACTGGACTTCAACCGCAATGTGGTGGCTCGCATGCTGAACGAGATTGACTGCTTCTGGGCACCAGAGACGTTTGTCAAGCGGGCAATCGCCTTTGACAAGCTACGCGACCTTCAAGCGGATGGCAAGACGACATGGAAGCCTGAAGACGTGGCGATTGATGCCATCTTCTCACAGATCTTTCAGCTGCCGACGCCAGAACATCGGCTCGTCTACTACCACTCCCTGATTACCGAGTCCTGCAAGATCAGTCCTGGTGCGATTGCGCCCAGCTTGGGCCGAGCGATTCGATTTCTATTCAGGAATGTCGACGCGATGGACATGGAGCTCGTGTACAGATTTATGGGCTGGTTCGCGCACCATCTTAGCAACTTCGAGTTCAGGTGGAAGTGGACTGAGTGGTAAGTCTCAAAGAACATGGAATGAAGATACAGACTAACATTCATATAGGATTCCGGACCTCGAGCTGAGCAATCTGCACCCCAAGAAGGCATTCATCATTGGCGTGCTCGAGAAGGAAATCCAGCTGTCTTTCGCCAAGCGCGTTCGCGACACGCTGCCAGAAGAGTACCATCCACTGATTCCAGCCAGCAAGGAAGTCGATACACCACCGTACAAATACAGCAGTGACACCACGCCATTCGCGCCGGAGGGTCGCGAGATTCTTAACCTGCTCAAGAAGAAGGCGCCTGAAGATGATGTTCAGCGCGTCATCGATAATGTGCATGCTCAAGCAGCTGAGCATGGCGTCGACCCACTCGTCGCCAGCACCGACATCTACATGACTGCTATCTGCTCGATCGGCTCCAAATCACTATCGCACGTGCTGTCCACCATCGACCGCTGCAAGGACCGATTGTTGGCTGTCGGCCAGCAAAGCGAAGCAGCTCGACGCCAGATCATCGCCTCGGTCGTGGACTTCTGGAAGGAGCACCCGGGCACTGCGGTCAACATCGTCGACAAGCTCCTCAACTACACGATCGTCACTCCCATGAGCGTCATTCAATACTCTCTGTACGACCGCATGGACCGCGGCCGTAGCCTCGCGAGCTTGCAGATCTACGAGCTAATCTCCATCACCATGTTCAAAGTTACGAACCGTGTTCGCCAGGTGCTGCGGGAGCGCAACAACATGGCCTTGCCTTTCGAGCAGCGCCAGCAGATTGACGAGGCGCTGCCAAGGGAGAGGCAGGGTATGCGGGATCTTTTCACTGCTATTGAAGATGCAGTCGCGTCCGTAGCCTCTGCGTCTAACGATGGCATGATTGAGCGCTTTGATGGTAATGAAGGTGAGCAGCAGCTCATCCAGGCTTGGGGAGTTAGGTGGGCCAGAGTGTGGAGACGCAAGGCAGCAGTCGAGGAGTCTATTGTTGGGGATGCTGCTGTTGGCCCACTCGAGGAGCCTAAGCCAGAACCTGAGATGGTCGTGGAAGAGACCGCAGAGCTTGACGATATGGACCAGGTGGCTTAAAGATCTTCGAGAGCTTCGCAATCATCTGAAGCGCTTTTGAGGACCTCTTGTACTATACTATGAGCGACTGCTGCAAAGTCAAGATACTGCCTGTGTGAATATAAAAGCTCACATGCCGTACATGTCCCACTTCTCAGGTACACTGATGGCAGCCGTAGCACTCGTGGTGCTTGCTGTCAGAAAATCCTGCTCGCATGCTATCTTTTCAACCTATATCTGTCAGTGCTGTCAACGGTCGGTCAAGCTCCCAGCATATTGTTTTGATACTCGTCTCCAGTCAAGTTTGATCCAGCTGTCAACACGCCAGTTAACTAAAAGTCCCGGATTGACATCACTGACGGCGAAATCAGCATCTGACGTAGCACTCATTCGGTCATTATGTGTTATGTCTCGAAATTCGCTAATCAGAGATCCTGGCTCATACTGTCCATTCATCTTGCTTTCATGGCCCTAAATGGAAGTCGAAACGCTCGTCGTTGTACTGCTCTGCACAGATAGGTTTGTTACGTGCAATCCTTCAGATGTCGTCTGCTTAAGCAATTCCTGTGGCTTTTACAGTGCGACCTACCAAACGTTCTCGGTGGCGTCCCCCCAAAACGGCAATAACGCCTTCACGGCATTATACGAATCTGGAGACCGTTCACTGTCATGAGCCTTAAAACATAATAAGCGTTTTCTGTGCGACGTTCATCGGCAATTTTCTCGAACGTTAAAAATCTCTTGCTGCAGACTTTCATTATCCAACATTTTGACAACATCAGCTTCAAACTGGGCCTCTTCGTGTCCGCAAGCGATTCGTGATCAACCCGCTGCTCTCTGTGCAGATCAGCTCGTTCACCTCGGGCATGTGTCTCAGAATCGTGCTTGATTCCAAATTGCTCCGCAGGCAACGCGCAAAACAAACCGACCTCCTGGAACAATGGCGGTGACGATGTTGTCAAGGCTTCCTGGCTGCAGGTTTTTTGCCAAATCCTTGACTTCTCTAGCCTGTGTGCATGAGCAGGATGCATGGGCGAATGCCAGGAATGACATTGGTGAAGTGCTTTCCTAAGCATCCGACACGTGGGGAGTCTGAATACCAAGAGTTTGATTAAGATTGACGCTCTTGCGTCTTCCCTGCTTCGTTCTTCGTCGGTAAATATGCAGCCTACATAGCACATGCTGTTACACATTACGAGTCCTGCCACTACCGGGACAATCGACACATAGTCCATTCGTGCTAATATCGTCCATCGCGCAGGCAATGAGTGCTCAGAGCACTAAGTGGTACCTTTGTAGTTCGTGCTCCGTCTTGGTGCAAAAGAGTCTGGTGCTTGGTCGAGACAAACAGCTTCAGGGTACGTACCGTGCGGTCCCGCGGACTGTGGACCGGGAAGCGGCGGCTTTCACATGAGGAAAGGTGATCAGGTCGTGCGTGAGCTAGCACCAGAAACATGGAGAGCAGAGCAAAGACTATCCTCGGCTGCTTCGATGAGATGTGATTCTGACCGTCAAGATTGGAGAATTCCCACGTGTTGAATATGCGCAATGATGTTGTGATAGCAAGTGTGCGACTCAGACTGCCGAATGGAAAGCTCGAGAAAAAGTCAGACCAAACCTCGCTGTAGAAATGTGCATGGAGCTCTGCAGGACCGAGCCACAGCAATACCCTTAGGAAGCGGTGCTGTGCGCTGGCGATGCGTGTCGTGTCAAAGCCCTGGTTCCTATGGTCCAATATGCTTGTCCTATCATGTGCATCATTGATGATAGCAATTCATCACAGACATGCAGGCAGTAATGACCACTGCAACAACGGTGACCTGGTCTCAGAGGTTCATCTTGGATCTGGCTTGCTTAGAGTTCAGGAATCCTGGCCTTATGCTGGTTTTAGCTATTGCGACGCTGTCTGAAATCCGACCAGGGTACCTAGCGCAGGCGATCACGACGTTGCCAAAGATGCAGCAGAGTGACATGTCCATTTCAAAGCAACTGTCATGGTGAGTAAGACATGAAGACTCAAGCATGTGAATGTCTGCTGCGTGGTGGGAATGGCGCGCAGATTTGTGCAAAGCGGGTGCGCCATTCCTTTGCGACCAAGTGAGAAAGTCCATGCATCCAGGCCGTTTGATCTGACTGATGCGCGGGCGAACGCGCCTGCGTGGTCTGCCGTTCAGGTGATCTAATGAAGCATTATTCCAAAAGCTTTGCACCGGTTCTACTGACTAGCTCGTCATCAGCCGCAAAGATCACATATCGCTCGGAGGTGTGCTTCGTTAAGAGATGCGATGCCTCGGTAGCGCGAAGCTTCTACTCCATGTGAAAGGTTCGAATGCCGGTAAAGAAGCAAAGGATGAGGGGCAGACCTGTGGGTGTGAAAGCTCTTCACGCGTGCAACCCATGGTCGATATCACGCCGCACCCCCTCATTATACCGCCAATTCAATACTGGCAAGACTGTCGAGCTGCCGCAACGGGACCGTTTATTGCGCCGAGCTCGCGTGACGGGCTTCCAAAATGTGTGAAATGTCAGCGGCAGTTACTGCCTAGGCAAGCAAGGTATTCAGGGTCACAGTCAGGCATGGCTGCTTGAGCTGGCCATTCACAGCAGCGTGGACGTCGTAAATGCACCAACATAAGGTCTTCCTCGGCCCTTTGAGCCCGTTCCGTTGCTGAAGCGTAGCTGTCCGTTTCGGCTCGTGGACTGGAAGGTCGAGCGCGGCCACCAAGCCCGGACGGCCAGGATCAACGAAGCATAGGCAAATCTCACTTATTACCCAAGAGCCATTTATCATTTTCTATCATGATGAACGCGTTGCAGCAGCGCTGGCAGCAGCATGCGCGTTGTCCCACGCCAATAATGACATGACATCTTCGATGCGTTGCTAACGCTGCGGGGCGCCCCACCAGAATGATGAGATGGTCTGGCAGGACTGCACGGCTGCGCTACTGCTGCAGTGCTTGAGCAGAAAATGGTAAGCGGTGCCCTCATCTGAGGCGCGACGGCCAGAGTCCAGACCCAATGGCCCCTCCACCGAATCGATGGTAGATCCCCGCGGTCGGCCGTACGTGGCGTCGGCATGCACCGCACAACATGCCATGCTGTGCCAATGTAGCCGGCCTGAGGGAGTGCCTGGATCTGTATGGTGGTACTCCAATTGGTATGGCCTGTCATTGACATACTTATTTCGAGATGGAGAGCCGCGGTCGTGCGGTGCGTCCTGGTGCAGGGCTCCTGTGGCGCTTCACCACTTCATTTGACTAACAGGGATGACCAAGGGGTGAGATCGGCATGACCCGCGGCGATCAGTGTGCATGGACCAAGATATGCGAGATCTTGCCCGGTCAGCGCGCCGGGGACTCACGATCGTGGTCACCCCATTGCCGGCTGCTTTGAGCGGTCTCTGCCCATGCAACGAAGCCCATGATAGTGTCGGTGATATGAAAGTGACATGCAGATCTTCAAGTATTTGGTATGTGGTAGCAGGAGCAAAAAGCGCACGAAGCATTCGTGCGTTTCGCAACAGGCGCAAGGTTCAACGGGAAGCTGCAGAGGCGCGACTGCCCGGAGTGGCTGGGTCAGTGACCGGGTGGTGGGAGCGACTACCGCAGCATCATCATCAATGGCGTGTGCGCTGTCCGCGTCCGCTAGTCAGAGTCCGAAGACCGCGGCCATGCTTGCTTGTGAAGCCTGTGGTCCTGGACTCCTGCATCGCGCTTCCCTGAATCATCTCCCTTGCGGCTTACGCTAGGAGAAAGCTTCCGGGAACAGCTCTGCCACAGACACATTGACGCAAAGCACAGCGACGAGGACGGAGACGTGGCAGCAATCCGCGAAGTAGTGAAAGGAGTCGGCGCAGTGAAAGCTGGTGGAAACGCAACAGCAGAAAGAGCGTTTGGATCGTCGCGCCAAGTCGCACTTTTGGGCCTTGCGAATGCAGATTGTTCACGGCAAGCTTTCCGCCCCAAGGCACGATTGATCGACGCCAGCCGTTGCCGCCTTGTAGAAGTCAAATCAGAGCCTCAAACCCGAAGCACGACAACCACAAACCCCCCAAGTGTACATGCGTACCTACCACCACTGGATAGACTTGCGGGAAGCCGAGAGCAAGTTCGCGCATCTTCTTTCCCCAAAGAGGAGGCAGCCTCACGACGTCGTTGCCCACCTCTGTCGGACCGATCTGCTCGCTCGGTTTCATCTTTCAATAGTACGTACAGTCAGGCACTGCAAGCGACGCGTCTGACACTGCTATCAACAATAGGCAAGTGCGCAGCCTGCCCTCAATCATTGCCCCCAGCTTGGTGACCCACCTTGTTGAGGACCTAGACCACATTTGATGGCTCATGTGTTGATGCTGGTTATATCAGGTCGAGCAGCAGCGTTATTCCCAGTGCGCGGCGCCGCGAACAGCATTGCACACCCGCCGACTCGCCCAGCTCCTGTTGGCCGACGTCCTGAGCAATTTTGCACGCGCGCATCGATCATCATTTGATGCAACTTGCTTGCTGGCGTCCGCCGCCTGCCGAAGGTAAGAACACTCTTCATCTTCGCAATGACGCCCACTGACTTGACGCAGAGACCTCCGGTTCACTCGGTGGATCAGCCGAAGTATTTGACTAAGAGCACCCCAACCCGACCGTTCTTAACTCTATCGAATCAAACCCGGTACGTATGAACTCTCGGATTAAGCATAATGTGGGGTCACCCACCTTTCACAGTGTCCATTTCTTGACCAATGTTATTATTCTGCTTACAGCGATGCCATCCATATCTGTGACTTAGTTCCGCAGGACCCGCACCCTATCTGGCTTAGCATCCTCCCTCTGAACTTTCCTCATATACGGCCTCTTACCCCAGGCTGTAACCTAGAGTCTCTCATATATTGACTTTGTACCCGCTGCCAGGCACAAACTTCCTCAGAAGCTTCTCTCGCGCACGTCGGCACAGTGTTTACATCGCAGCACAGCACTGCATTGTATTCGCAAGACGCGCTTACGGACTCAAACCTAGCAAGCAGCCATTATCAAAACGGTGCAACGTCGATGCTATTGTTTGCGGGCAGCGTACGATAGAGGAAGCGCGACGGCAGCACTCTCGACGCGTTGAAGGTGCACAAAACGATCACAATACCACCACAAATTGATCGGCCATCAACTTACAAGGTCGACTTGATCACTCCAGCCCGCGCAGTCATCAATCGCGACATACCATCACTTACGATGAGTTCAGGCGGTGGAGCGGGTCCATTGGTCCCGACCTTCCATGGCTTCGTACACAACAGCATGGATGGACTTGTCTTGTTTGAGGCGTGTCTTAGCGGCAAGCTTCACCATGTTCCGCGCCGACCACATGATAGGGAGCGGGCTTCCCTGATCAAGAGCGGAAGCATTTTCATCTACGAGGAGAACGCGTCAGGAATCAAACGATGGACCGATGGTGTTGCCTGGAGTCCCTCGCGCATTCTCGGCAATTTTCTGATCTATCGAGAGCTCGAGAAACCATTCCCGCCTGGCGAGAAGAAGCGCGCAATGAAACGGAAAAGGCAAAGTATTCCTGGAGAGCCTTACCCTCGCCGCGACTCTGACGAGAACGACACTGGCGAGCTGAACAACCCCCTCACCCCACCTGAGCCTGTCCAGCCTCCGACAGGCGAAGTCAAACCAGAGCTGTCAAGCTCGACTGATCAGGACAAGGAGCTTGAACGGTCTCTCATTGGGTCTTTGGTTGATTCTTATGGATTCAGATCAGATGGCTTGGTCAAAAAGACCATGAGCATTTCTGTCAACGGCATTTCGCACCATATGGTGTCATACTACAAGGTCGACGACGTCAAGAACGGCATGCTTCCTCGGCCGCTGTCAGACCCACGGCTTGCAAACATAGCTGTCCGGCCTGAACTCTATTTGAAGCAGAACTTCAGGGCACCCGTGGAGGAGACTGAGCAATATGCACTTGATGGACAAGGGCATGCATATCCACAAGTCATGTATCCGCCAATGGCGGGCGCATATGGGGTGAGGCCAGGACAATATATCGGTACACCTCAAGGCTTTTCTATGTACGGCATGTCACCTGCGACTAGCACTTATGGCGGAATGACGCCTTCTTCAGCAGCCTCTTGGAGCACAACCCAATCCGCTACTGGCGGGCTGCCGTACAGTGGGCATGCGGGGTATGGCAGCCAGTATGGTGGTGCATCCAACCTGTACAGGGTACAGACAAGCCAGCCTGGTGCTCCTCCTGTGAAAGCTGAGGAATCTCAGGTTGGTGCTCAAAATTCGTCATACAATCATCCATATGGACAACCATATTCGTCCATCGCCCGCAATAGCACGCACACCACACCTCTAATGACAGGGTCGTACCAAACGCCCGTACAGCAGAGCTCGTCTTATGCGTCCATGGGTGCTCAGGGAGGCCGTCCATCTTACGGCAGCACAATGCCAAGCCCCACCACAAATGGCCAAGCTCAGCATGGCTATGCTTCTACGTCGCACTATCCGGTCAGGTCTCCTGTGCAAAGCTATCCGATGGGTAGTGCACCCAATAGTGCGGTGGCTCAGTCTCCGCATACCGACCTCAAAAGCCCAATGCCTGGCAGTCATGTGCCAGCTGGCGGAGATTATAGGTCTGCCTCGTACCAAACTCAGCAGTCCGCACATCCAAGCAGCGACATGAGTGGTCTGGGCATCAGCAGCAGCACACCGTATCCTGCGGCACAGCAAAATGGACAGAGCTCGTATACTTATGGATCATCCGCGCCTCTTGGCGCTCATCAGGGCACAACACAGTACGCATCTTAGTGGGGGTAGAGATTCGGTGTTTATGCGACGGTGATTGGCGGCTTAAGAAAGTCCTGCGAGGTATCATCTTGCGGTTTGGCACATTGAGCTGGTAATCAGGACGATTGCGACGAAGGAAGTGGATTCCGAAGCTGAGGATACATGGGACGGACAGCACCGGATCAGGGTGGGATCACTTGGTTTTTACGTTTGTAGGCCGGCGGTGACATTTATGAGCGCAGGCGTCCAGACAGGAATGGACTTGGGCGGTACGAAAAGCGCTACATGCAGTGATGGTGGACATGCTTCACGATGGGCCTTGGGGTGGTTTTCTGGCAACTTTTGCGCCGGCACTGCCAACTGTAGATGTATTATATTCTGCCTTTCTGTACGCACTGCTGCACTGTACACCCAAAACAGAGCGTGAATCAATACTTGTGTCGACGACAATTGACTGCTAACCATTGCCATGCTCACACCTCGTCTTGTATTATCCACTACATGATCTGGCGGCCCATGCTGGCTGACAACACCGCCCGGAGATCGACGACGTTCCAGGCACGATCTGCATCCAATTGCGGTCTGTCGATGCGCCGGAAGCAGATCTGTGGACTTTGTGCAAAGAATGCTCTGCCAATGATCCCATGCAGGAGAACAGGAGAAACGTGGAATGGCAGCGGCTCAAGCATTGAAACCTAGCTCCAAATACTGGAATTTGCGAAGAGGAAGATCAACAAGGGCAACGCAGATCACCGAAGATCAAGACTCAAGAGTGGGACGGACGGCGCTAACCGCTTTGGTCAACTGTGTGGACTTCACCAGCTGTGTTTCAACGGCGAACATGCCTTGCCAGATATGTCGAGGCTCTTTTGCTCGAGAACGCCAGCGCCCTTGCAGTATGTAACGGCATTCCGACCATCGCTGAACACGAGTCGATACGCTCCACCGACTTCAGGACGGCTTGCACCTAGCCGCATTGCATCTCGGCATTGGCCCAACGGAAGTTGTGGTGGACTCTTCTAGTATGTCGCCACTCGCTATGTGTCAGATGACGATCGGTTGACTAAAGCTCTCTCGATGCAGCAGCCGGACACCAGTCTTCCGAGCGCAACAGTTGCGACCCCTATCCGATGGCTCTGGAAGGCAGCCTGAACCACGCAAACCATTGTCCGAGGGGTCAAGTGAGAAGGTGCGGCTGTCTATGATCCCCTATGCCTTGCCTGCCAGCTTCACCCTTCGTCAAACTGCTGTCCCATCAGTCGCCGCGTTTGTGCAATCAATGTACAACGCAAATTGGCATTTCCCAAACTCGTCAATCATCTCTATGCAAGGCGGCATTGAACAGGTTGATTGGAAACCGTGCCGTACTGGTTCTCATGTCACCATCGCGAAGCGCGATGTGCCAGTGAGGGCTGTCAAGGCATATGCCCGCTCAAGCACACTTCGCATGCATTAGCGCGCGCATGCCCTCCTTCTAGATACAACGACGC
Source organism: Teratosphaeria gauchensis (assembly GCA_007113925.1). NCBI lineage: Eukaryota > Fungi > Ascomycota > Dothideomycetes > Mycosphaerellales > Teratosphaeriaceae > Teratosphaeria > Teratosphaeria gauchensis. The sequence continues at coordinate 1,332,387 of VCMR01000003.1, forward strand.
CAGCGCCCTGACATTGCGTTTGTGAGCACATGGCACGTTTGCTACAGCACTTCTAAGCGACCGACCGCGGCTTTGGGCACTGAACGCCTACATAAGAGACTGCGCGTAGAAACAGCATTGCTGATTCTCTCATACAGTCCTCCAAACCACGACCCGTGATTACACAGCGCATCGAGGATGCCAAAGAACGCACCAAGGCGGTTCGAGAGAAGGTACGGTCATCCTTGACCAACCTCTCATCACGCGAGAACATCTATACGCTTCCGAACTTCCTCACCGTTACTCGCTTGGTCGCGGCACCAGTATGCGCCTACCTCCTCGTATATGACCATTACAATTGGGCTCTGGGCTTGTTCGCCTATGCCGGCATCACAGATCTTGTAGATGGCTGGATGGCCAGGAAATGGAAGCTGCAAACCGTCGCCGGGAGTGTGATGGACCCGATGGCTGATAAAGCTCTGATGATCATCTTGACTGTGACATTGGCAGTCAAGGGTGCTCTGCCGCGTAAGCTGTGCAATGTATTGTGCGGAGAACAGAGGTCGACTGACAGCTGCCAGTCTACTTAGCTATTCTGATCTTGGGCAGAGACGCATCCCTGGCAGTAGCCGCGATCTATTACCGCTACGCTTCCTTGCCGGCGCCCAAGACATTCACAAGATACTGGGACTTCTCACTACCTTCAGCCGAGGTCCATCCGACCACGGTGTCCAAATACAACACATTCCTGCAGCTGGTCCTCATCGGGTCCACCCTGGCTTTGCCCGTCGTGACAGTAGGAGGCCAAAGCACGACCATACTCCACTCCCTCGGCCTGGAGACTCTGGACCTGCACCAAGTAATGATGTACTACCAGTGGCTCGTGGCAGCCACAACAGCATGGAGTGGGCTCAGCTACGCATTCTTGAAGAACGCCGTGACCATCCTCGGCACGAACGAGGAGCTAAAGGCTAAGCAGGGTGCGAGAGGTCGTACCATCATCGGAGTCACCTTTGGCAGCGTGGTCGCTGCCGCCGTGTACATTATGTTTACTGTGAACGATGAGCAGCGGCGATTGAACGAGCTCGAACGCGAGAAGCAGTGCGATGATGATTAATGTTTCTTACAGACATCGAGCTGTGTTAGTAGAGCAGCGGGGTCGGAAGTCGGATTATTGTACACTACAATAGGCGCCCTGTCATGCGCTGAGAGCGACCGCGTGTCCATGTCGTGGCTTTCGTCTTGTAACTCAGCCTTGAGTTAGGGTTAGTGTTTGGGTCGGGGTTCATAACCAGCCCGAGGCTATGTCCCACGATAGTCAACCACATCCTGTTCTGAAGATCAAATGAGTCAAGCAATGGGATCCTGATGCCAATGACCCGTATAGAGCCGTGCCATCACCTTGTAATAGTGCAGTCTTATCGTATCAACACCTGCCATTAGAAACCATTGGACGGAGTCTTGATCAGTCAGTCAACCGGTTGGTATGGTTGACAGCTTGTCGACAGGGTTGATGACTTGTTAACACGTTGACGGCTTGTCAGCACGATCAATAGCCTTTTAATACTGTTGACTTCTCGTGATTAAGTGACTAGCCGGTCAAACGGTTGATAGGTTGGCTGACTGATGAGATCACCGCCATCAGAGTGTAAGGAGGAAGCACCTTGTGCATCAACCCTTGTGCTACGCCTGATAACCGCCTGGTCCCGGCCACACTCCGCAACGCTGAACCTGATGTAATTTTCAAAGTTCGTAAGAGTCTCAACGCTTCAAATCTCCGCAAGAGGCCTACACGCATAATAGCGTCACTTGCCCATGACCGCTCCCAGCAGAAAGAACGATAGCAAGCCAAAGTCAGCCAATAACGATCACTGATACGAGGGCGACTTGAGCTGGAAAAGAAGCCGGGCTCATCAGTAATGGGTATACAAGACTCTAATTAACGAACGTTCCGCTGACGCCCACGCTCTATGCCCATGCCTCGAACGGTCGAACCTCAATAGGCGATCCAACGAATCCAACATTCTGACCAATGCCGCAAAAACGCCATCGCCACATGCGAGGCTGTGAGAAGCGCCAGTAGTAGTAATACAATCGCCCGCCAATAGAAGTGATACCGAGCCGCCTTGCCAGAAAGTAGCAGCCGCCCACATAGGCATCGGCTTACTTAGCACGCCGGTACAATCAAGCATCACCATCAATTACAGCCAACCTCTGCTTGACCGTCTTAGCCTTCTTGCTCAAGCCCTTCGTCTTGGCCTTCTTCGCCGGCGGCCCATCGCCACCAGACATGGGCGTAGCAGCGCCCGAAGGCTCATGGCTAGCATTATCCTCAAACTTGCCCTCGCCTGTGAACATCGTTAGTATCAAATACTGGCATGAAGTTGTCCAGTCTCCGACTCACCCTCATGGTACATATCATCCATGCTGACCTCCTTCCTCTTCGCCCCGCCAGCCGTCTTCCTCTTCTTCTTCCCACCACTCTTGGCCTCCTCCTCGAGAACCTCCGCCTCGCGCCTCTCAATCGCAGCGGCCTGATCGTCGTCGGCGAGCCACATCGCCATCTCCTTAGTCCTATTATTCTCGCGACTGCGGTTGTTGAAGTCGACGACTTGCGAGCCGCCGGCCTGGCCAGAGATGACGACACGCTGCACCTCTTCCTTCTGCAGCGCACGCTTACGGATACGTTCTTCAATGGTGTTGCGAGTGATGAGGCGATAGACGGTGACTTGACGCGTCTGACCGAGACGATGAGCACGGTCCATGGCCTGAGAGTCGATGGTCGGATTCCAGTCTGAGTCGTAGAAGATGACAGTATCTGCAGACGTAAGATTAATGCCAAGACCACCTGCACGAGTGGATAGGAGGAAGACAAAGATGCTTGGGTCGGCCTGGAACGACGCGACGGTGTCACGACGGTCTTCCAGCTTGGTGCTACCATCTAGACGGCAATACTTGTAGTTGCGGTAGGTGAGATATTCCTCCATCAGATCTATCATGCGCGTCATCTGGAAGTAGAGCAGGACACGATGGCCGCCTTCCTTGAGCTGAGTGAGAAGCTGATCGAGCTTCGCAAGCTTGCCAGAGTCGGTGACGAAGCGTGACATGCTTGGAACTTGGATCTGGGTGTAGCGCTGCCTCTCGGATTCCGGGGCCGGGAGCAGATTGGTCACGGGATACTTAGACTGAGGAAGCTTGGCCTCAATGAGTGCAGCCTCAGTGTTGTAGCTGATGGGGTACAAGGCGCGGCGCAGAGGGACGTTGAAGAACGTGTCCTCGGTTTCGGTAGCAGTCTGATAGCTCGGGCACACCATTTCGACGGGCGGCGCAGATGCACGTGCATAGTAGCTGGTCTCAAGCACGCTGTAGCCGTTCTGCTTCAACTTGTTGCGAGACACATTCAGTAATTGCGCAAGGTGGCCCTCATTGGTCACGTCGGCAAGTGCCTTGCGGTCATTACGCCTGACGATGTTGAGCATGGCATGCACTGGGGTGAAGCCTGTGTTCTCTTGCTCATCCTCGTCATCGTAAGCAATCTTGAGCGTGCTGAGGCGGTCGCCATTTTCTTTAGCAAGGTCCAGGATTCGCTCCGACAGCGATTGCTTCGCCGTCTTCGCCACGTCCGTAGCCGATTGGTCGACGAAGCGTAACCAGGAAAAAGCACCATTGTTCTTCTCGCTCTCGCGAATGTGCCTCTCATCCCAGATGCTTAGGTCAGTGGCGACTGCCTTCTTGAACCAGCCAGCCCTCTGGTTCTCGGGACCAGCCATGTCAAGACGGCCATCACCTTGGCCTAGCATGCCAGGCAACCAAAAATCGATCATGCTCTTGACAGAGTAAGCAACGTTGACGTTCTGGCCCTCACGCATGAAGCTAGCAGTCTCGGCGAACCTTGACAAAGCCAGTGGTGACCACGTATCGGCACGCTCGAAGAGATCTGGGTGGTTGCAGACCTTCCTGAACTGCATGACCAAATTCATGAGCGTAGCAGTGTCCTGCTCATCGCCAACGGCAGCCTTCTCGATGAGGTCCAAAAGGGAGATCTTGTTACGCAAGCCAGTGTACAGGGCACGTTGGCGGTACGTCAGATCACAGAAGACGTCCTCCTCAATCTTGTCGCCCAGCTCTTTCTGCACATGCTTCTTGACACGCCTAAGCATGAATGGCTTGAGGATCATGTGCAATCTACGAAGCTGGTCCTCGTTGAGCTTCGAATTGGACTGAGCATGGTTCTCAATGTCCTTGGAGAACCACTCGGAGAACTCATCATGGTTGTCGAACAAGCTAGGCATGATGAAATGGAGGAGTGCCCACAGCTCCTGCATGTTGTTCTGGATGGGCGTACCAGTGAGAAGCAAGCGATTACGGCAATGAAAGCCAAGCAAGCTCTTCCAACGCGAAGACTGCGAAGACTTGATAGCCTGCGCTTCATCGAGGATCATGTATTGCCACTTCACCTTCTGGAAATAGGCGGTGTCTTGCACAACCAGCTGGTAGGATGTGACCAGGACATGAAATGGCGAGTCACGGTTGTAGGTAATGTGCTTGCGGTCCCAGAATTTGCGCAAGACCTTGCGGTCCTTCGCTGAGCCCCAGTATGGTAGGACCTTGATGTTTGGAACAAATTTGGTGATCTCTTGCTGCCAGTTGTGCAACGTGGAAGCAGGCGCGATGACGAGGAATGGACCCCATATGTCGTGCACTTCAGCCAAATAGGCCATGACGGAGATAGATTGTACAGTCTTGCCCAGACCCATCTCGTCGGCCAAAATGCCGTTGATGCCCTGCTCGTACAAGTTGACCAGCCAGTTGAGACCTTTCAGCTGGTACTCCTTGAGCTGGCAGGTGAGCATCTTGGGCTGCTCGACGTCCATACTTTGCAGCGACGTCGGGTTCTGGAAGTTCATCTCGCCTTCGTCAAAGCTCTCCTGGGCACCCGCCAGGTCGGCATCCTCCTGCTTAGTGTCACGGTCGAAGGCGCGAGCACGGTTCTGAGCCTCCTGCACAGCGTGCTGCGCATTAGCCATGGCGGCCTGCTCCAGTGCCGTCTCGTCCTCAGCATCAAAATCCAGATCCTCGAAGTTCGTGACCTTGGTTCCAATTTTGCCAACAGAATCTGGCAGATCTACTGTATGCTCGGCGTCCTTCTTGTCGGTGATGGTCTGGCCACTTGGCGTTGTGCCATTGTCACCAGCACCGTGCTTTTCGATCTCATCAGTTTTAACCTTCTTGCCAATGAAATGAGAGTAGAGCTCAGTCTGTGAAATCAAGAAGTTGAGCTTCCTCTTCTGGCGATTGGCCTCGCGCTCGGCCTCAGCCTTGCGTGCCTTATCGAGCTCCTGGCGCTCAGCAGCCTTGCGGCCTTCGCGCTCGTCACGCTCATTGCGCTTCCAGAAACCAAGCATTTCTCTCATGGCACGCTTGGCCCGTGCCGCAACATCCTTCTGGCTCTTATTGGTACGCTGCTGCCAGCGGCGAGCCTCCTTCGCAGCCAGCTGAGCGGTCTTACGAGCATTGGACTGCTTCGTATCGATGCTGTTATTCTTGATACGTACCACCTTCGGCACTTGCTTCGCCAAGTCTTTGCTGATCTGCTCGTAGATCTGGTGATAGCCCTTAGTGTCATATCTCGCGATGCCAGTGAGTCCAGATGCAGGTGGTGCATCGAAGATGGCAGGCGTCATGTCGCTCATAGGCTCGGAGTCCTCACGCATACTGATTGGAAGATCGCCGTAGCCCTGTAGCCGCTCTTCCTCTTTCGGCGCAATCATCGGTAGCTCGACCCCTTGATCACGCAACAACTGCGCCTCCGCCGCGCGGTCCTTCTCAGCCTGCTTTTGCTCCTTGGATTTCCTAGCGCGGCCAGTGCCAGCACCACCACGGCCACCACGCCCACGACCTCTACCAGTACCAAACTCGGGAGTAGCATCCTCGGGCTGGCTACCGTGAGTGTAGAAGGATGTCATGAGACCGCCTTCCATTGCCACCTCGCGCTCGCGTTGCCGGCCGATAGCAGCCGCAGTATGAGGCGACTCATTGCGGTACTCCTTAGTGGGCGTGATGCCCTGTAATCTGCTCTGTGTGTCACGGATCTTCTTGTCGTACCGCTGAATCTCCTTCTCGATGCGTGCGCGCTCCTCATCGTCGGTCACTTTTGCAAGGCTCTCTATTGCTTGCTCGCGCTTTTGCTCCTCGTCAGCGATGGCCTTCTCGCGTCTACGCTTGCGCTGCTGGTCCTTCTTGCGCTCCTTGTCTGCCTCTAGCTCGCGTTGGCGGACCTCCTCGGCCACCTCGTCCTCGTTTGCATTCAGATAGACAGCACGCTCGCCCTCAGCAGAGTTCTGGAAGTGGTCGTGATACTTTTGCATGAGCAGAAGCCGGCGACGCTTGCGCTTCATGCCCTCGGTGATGTCGAGCTCCAGCGTGCGCTTGTGCGTCCGCTGGATCCACTCATGCTTGGGAACTTGGAACTCCTGCTGTTCGGCCTCGATGTCAGACTCGTCACGTGCCTCGATCTCCTTCCATGCACGCTCAGTGTCACGGACAGTGAGACCTGGCGGGCCTTGCTGCGTGTAGATTGGTGTCTGTTGGTATTTGGGAGGCGCGGCAGCCGGTGGCAGAGGCATCTTGCTGCGTGATGGCTCTGCCGGCTCCTCTTTGACCTTGGTGTGTAGTGGTGTGCTCGATGTTCGGTTTGTTTTCTTGCTTGATGGTTTTGTCGATGTCGGAGGGGCGGTGATTTTCGCAGGAGTTGAATTTATAGTTGGCGCGCCGGGATCGGTCAACAAATTCATCATTGCCTATTGAATATCAGCTGCTGAAATGGCGGGGGTCGGTCGACTGCCAATCTCACCATCGGGTTAGCTGCGCGCTGCGGAGGTGGAGGATGCCCATTGTTTGTGCTCTCGACGTGCGGCTGGGTGCCGTTGCTTCTCGTTGCCGCATGTGCTGGCGGATGATTGTGCATTGGAGGTGAGGACTGACTAGGAGGTCTACAAAATTCCATCAGCATTTGCACATGTTTCCAGCCAGTCGCATGCAAACAGCCCGTGACTGGCAATGCAGTAACCTGAGGATATTGTCTGCTGAACTCCTGCTGCACTGCTGCAGTGTGGGCCGCGGATATGTAGTGTTTCTCCTTACCGGCTTAGACTGGGACGACCCTCGGAATGGCCATTTGCATCGTTTAGCACATTCGGATATGAATTGGCACCCGGCTCTCGGATAGCTCTTGCTTCGCTCAGCGGATCGTACTTGTAGCTCGACACTGGCCGCGGTGACTGCGGCGGAAGTGCTCGCGATGCTGTGGGTGATGAAGGGCCACTGCGCTGGTGGTGATATTGAGTTGGCGATGGCGGCCCTGTGTTGTGGGAGGCAGATCGCTGACGCGGGTTGTGATACGCCTGGGCATGTTCTTGGGTGGTAGGCGAAGCATGATTGTTGCTGCGTTCTGCGGCGTTCATCCTAGCGGCGGTGCTCCTTGAGAGCGACCCTGTTCGTTACTCTGCTTTGCTCTTTCTATCGACTATCGCGCCATCGATGGGCAGTCTCTGGCCACGATGCGCCCGGATACGGATGGGACGTTCGCGATGGAGGCGCAGGCGTGTCTTGATCGAGACGCGACGACTGCTCTAGATACAATGCGGCTTGGCGGCGAGATGGATGGTGGATGGCTTTACCGTCAACGCATTCGATGGCGACGTGATGTGAAGACGAAGCTCATGATGGCAGAAGAGAGAAGTAGAGATAGCGCATGCGATACTTGATGCGGGGACAGATGGTTATTGGACGCATGTATCCTTCATTATTCGGCTGACTGGCCGAATGGATTCTCCCAAACCTTGGAACTCTAGAATAGCTTCTTGTGATCTACCTACCTACTACTACTTTACGCGATCGGGACGCGTCTGCCGACGAAACAATAGCAATACTTGATGTGATGCCCAACAATTTTTGCAATCATCTTGTTTTCGTGTATTTCATCGCAAATGGTCTTGTCGGCTCGTCTTCTGGTGGCAAAAGCGAGCCAGCGCGCATCAGCTTCCTGGGGCGCTTGACTCTTTCGCCATGTCTCGTTCCATCAAAGCCGGAGTTGCTGGCTTCCTAGCGCAGATCCGAGGTCCCAAGTCGAGGGCCATAATATCATTCCACCACTCAGCCATCCTATTTCAGAAGTTACCTTGATATAGCTCTCTGTTCGCAGACTACAGCGATGCATAGTATCTGGCATCATCCCGCAAATTGCATATAGCCTCGTCGTCAATGCGTGTCGTAATGTTCAAACACGACGAATGCGTGCAATCAAGCTTTGGACAAATGTAATGGTTCTAATGAGAGACGACTTCTGCCTTTAATGCTGGCTTTCACATGTACTTTTCTGAAGCTCTGCAACTTTGCGCCTAGGAAGATACAACCACGCCCATTCGCCGTCATGTCGGTATACAAGACAATGTCAAAGTCCAAGGCCAACGGCGCCGAGAAGGACCAGAACGACACTCAGCCAAAGAACAGACAGCGAGTACTCATGCTCACAAGCAGAGGTCAGTACCGCCTTACCATCACATTCTGACCATGCTCCCACACCTCGCAGGCGTAACATACCGACATCGACACCTCCTCTCCGACCTCAACGCCCTCCTCCCCCACTCCCGCAAAGACGCCAAACTCGACACCAAGACCCAACTCTCGCAACTCAACGAACTCGCCGACCTCTACAACTGCAACAATGTCATGTTCTTCGAAGCGCGAAAAGGCAAAGACCTCTACATCTGGCTCTCAAAACCGCCCAACGGCCCAACAGTCAAGATGCACTGTCAAAACGTCCACACCATGGAAGAGCTGAACTTCACCGGAAACTGCCTCAAAGGCTCCAGACCAATCCTATCCTTCGACGCAAGTTTCGAGAAGGAGGCGCACCTACGAGTCCTCAAAGAGCTCCTCACACACACCTTCGGCGTCCCACAAAGCAGCCGCAAAGTCAAACCCTTCATCGACCATGTAATGGGCTTCACAATCGCCGACAACAAAATCTGGATCCGCTGCTACGAGATTTCCGAGACGGAAGCCTCCAAGTCCAAGAAAGAGGACACCACTGAACCCACGACTTCAGAACCGAGCATCACGGAGAAAGCTTCGGGAGGCAAAGGCGAGACGAGCATCAAACTTATTGAAATCGGGCCGCGGTTTGTGCTCACCCCGATCGTGATACTGGAGGGTAGTTTTGGGGGTCCGGTGATCTACGAGAACAAGGAGTTTGTGAGCCCGAACCAGATCAGGAGTGATCTGAGACGGGTGAAGGCGGGCAGGTATAATAAGAGGCAGGATGGGATCGTGGAGAGGAGAGCAAAGAGGAGAGATTTGGGATTGAACACGAGGGAGGGACCGAGGGAGGTCGACGAGTTGGATGATCGCGTATTGTTCGCTTGAGCATATACATTGTGTGTCTGATTGACTGCTTCTCGATAGGTTTAGCGCGGCGTTGGTAGGGTGCATTTCACGGTATCTGCATCAAATTTCGGCAGTATTGGTCATGGTGCCCTTCGGCACAGTATGTACACATTATCTCTAGTACATATACAGATCACGCATCATCAAGTGCAAAACCCCTCTCCAGTTCCGTCAGAACCCCAACATCACCAGGCAGCCTCTTCAATCCCTCAGCACGACCACTAGGCGTAGCAGGTCCACTCTGCATCCCCAAATCCTCCTCGGGCTCCTCATACACAGATCCATACTCCTCCTTCTCCTCCTCCTCCTCCTCCTCCTCCTCCTCCTCAGCGCTAACCCCGTCCACATCCAGCGTAGGCGTAGGAGGCAAAACCATGACATCTAGGCCCTCGGTCGTGTCAGCCCGACTCTCCGCATCAGTAACGTTGCCACTGACATCCGGCTCCGACCGTGTGCGCCATATCCGCCTCCTGAGTAAGCTGACTGGACTTCTACTAGTCGGGGAGGGACTACCTTGCTCGCTCTCCCATCCCGTGCGGAAAGCGGCTTGAGACTTGTGCACGAGCTGTTGCGCTAGTGGCATCTCGAGGTATCCATTACCCTGTCTCGCGAACAGTACGAGTGCGAGGCAGAGTAGGAGCAAGGTCGATTGCACAATGCCCATGCGCTTCTGCCACACGAGCTCATCTGCGACGAGAGTGAGGCGGGTGCTGAGCGCAAGCATCTCCCGCTGATACTGCTCTCTTTGACCTTCGAGCTCGATCACGGTGCTTTGCCATAGCTGGTCGTACGCCTGTCGAAAGCCATGCAGTTCACCCATTACTGTGTCATTGAGATGTGACAAGAACTTCTCGGTCGCTGTCACCTGTCGCTTCTCTACCTTGGTAAACGCATCGCGCAGGATCCGTGACTGCTCTTCGATGTATTGCAAGCTGAGGGTGCTGTTGCTTTCCAGCTGCTGCAAGCGTTTGTGAACGGACTTGAAGAAGGATTCTTGGGTCGTGGGCTGTGGATGCTGCGCTGCAGTCGATGTTGCCGATATGCCTTTGGTGGCATTCCCACGATTATCTGTTGCATTGGCGGAGGCTTCCGGAGTTTTGCTTGAAGGTTGTTGCGATGTGTCTGTGCTGTTTACTGGTGTTGCAGATGTCATCTTGGACGAAGTACTTGCAGCGCTGTCATACGCGCCTAGCGATGTTGCATCGGTGCCAGACGTGTTGGTAGGAGCCAGTGAGTAGCTTGCAATCACTGGAGTCTTCGACCCTGGTGTCGAAGTCATGAAACTGCTCGCGCTCGTATCGATGGAATCAGAGACAGATGCATCGGGCTGTTGATGAGCTGAGACTGTCAGGATCTGGCTGGCGGGCGTGTCTGCAGGGTCATAGTGTGCTGTGGATATCGCAGCAGTTGAGTCTGTGGTCTCCAGTCTCTCAGATGTCGGCATATTAGTTGTGGATGGTTCTGCACTCCGGCTTGGCACGCTTTGTCCTACAGGTTGAATTGGTACTTTAGGTGTCGTCTCAATGCCGATGTCACCGGTGTCCGTGGCAGAGCTGCCACTGTCGGTCTCGGTCTGGACTGGAAGTATGGCCTCTATGGTAGATTTGCTGGCATCATCCGTGGAAACCAATGGCTCCTGCTGCACAGGTACAGTCGCCGGTACTTCTGCTTCAAAGACCGGCTCGTCCTCAATGACCTCGCCTCGCGCCAATTCTTCTTGATGTCGGAATTCCTCCATCATCGTCGTTCCGTGCACTCTCAACAGGCTCAGCGGGCAGTAGTACTCATTGCCATAATGCGACAAGAACTCGATCCGCACATAGCGCGCCCAGATCAACGGATTTTCGACCAAGAAAGCCTGCACCTCTCGCGTATTACGTGCTTCGAAGGTGCCAAGGTCCTTCCATTTGTCAGGCTTGACAGGATACCGATCGGCGACTGAGACTCGAAACTGTCTGAAAACAGAGCTGAAAAACTCATAGTTTGCCAGGACGATAGTGTCGATGAGGATGTCATTGCACAGCTCGACTATGAAGAACTTGTTCTGCGCCGAGCAGACATTCAGCATGTAGCTGTCCTTGTTCTCTACCAGAATCGACGAGGATGATTTGCATTCTGGATTGCTTTTCATGATACCTGCGGCGCAATCAAAAGACGCATAGTTGGTTCGCTCCTTGCAAGTCTTGCCCGCATCCTTTGACCTGAGCGTCAAAGTGTTTGGCGAAGTCGACTGTAACGCAATCTCAGACGATGTCTGGCTGGTATGCGTGCTGGCAGACGAGACAGGCCGAGCACCACCAAAGCCGGAGAAGTCAAGGTCTATCTCGTTCTCTTCGCCTAAAGAGTCAAGTGCATTGTTGATACCAGGTCGTGGCCGGTCTCGAGACGCCAACCCTTCTTGGCCTATATGTTCAGGTGACTGACCAACTTTAGCCAAATTTTGCTTCTTCCATTCCTCGAAAGACAAGAAGTTGGCGTTGTCGAGAGGCGAGTCCTCCTCAGGCTCTGGCTCAATTGTGGCAACAGATAGAGGCGGCAAAACCTTGGAGCTTTGTACTGACACTGCTTCGTCTGTATAAGGAACGCTTCCCGATGTAGCGCTGCTAGAGCCTTCACCGGCGGATGTGTGATCCGTCACTGTACTGGTGAATTCTGGAGGCGCCGTTGCCGTGGACTGTGCACCGCTCGGTGTGGTGGTTGTGCCATTCCCAGCAGTGAATGCTGATCGGTCAGTTCGCAGACACTGCTGCGGCAGGGTGTGAGTGATGTAGTTGACCGTCCGGCTTATGCAGGTTCCAGTACCAGGGCTGCCGTTCACTGGCAAGGTTGAGTGTGCCGAAGATGTGGTAGCCGTGACTCCCGATCCACTATCAACGGTTTCGGCATGACTGATCGGGCCCGATAGCAGTAGCCAAAGAAGGGAAGAGCGCAGCGATCGAAGCATGCTTCCACCGCGGCATTCTCGTCTGCTTCGGCCAAAGTGCAGGCTCGAAACGCGCGCGGAGATGCTAATAAGAAAGTGCGATGATATGCATGACAGACAGTTGGCAAGCCTGGCTGGCTAAACTCGGACCGGTCCGCAAGTAACCGCGGTCCCGATCTGACTTTGGGACGCATGTGATTGTAGCAGTATCATATTACCACAACACTACGAAAATGACTCTGGTCTTCTCAGCCCGGGCGCGCATGCTCTGGGGCCATGCGCCTCGCGTGAGGTCGGCAGCCGCCTTCAGGAGGAGCCTCGCCACAGTGTCTGATCTGCCTCGAAATCTAGAAAAACCACCTGTCGACGTCGTGGTGATTGGAGGCGGCCATGCAGGATGCGAGGCCTCAACAGCAGCAGCGCGAGCTGGGGCGCGAACGACACTGGTCACACCCGCATACGACAACCTTGGAGTATGCAGCTGCAATCCATCATTCGGCGGTATTGGCAAAGGGACCATGATGCGAGAGATTGATGCGCTTGACGGTATTGTTGGGCGCATCACGGATAAGGCTGGCGTGCAGTTCAGAGTTTTGAACAGGAAGAAGGGGCCTGCAGTGTGGGGTCCGAGAGCCCAGATTGATCGAGCACTGTACAAAAAGCATATGCGGGAGGAGATGCTGTCCTACCAAGGCTTGCAGGTCAAGGAAGGGAAAGTGGCAGACATCATTGTTGACAGATCGCCGGAGGCTATGTCAGTAGGCAGGCATGGTACAATCAGAGGTGTGAGGTTAGAGTCTGGAGAGGTCATACATACGCAGAACGTGGTGATCACAACCGGCACATTCTTGGGGGGCGAAATACATATTGGTTTGGATGTATTTCCATCAGGTCGCATGGGAGAAGCTGCGACTTTTGGGCTGTCAAAGTCCTTACGAGAGGCTGGTTTCAAGCTCGGTAGACTAAAGACAGGCACGCCACCAAGATTGGACAAGAAGACGATCGATTTCGCGAGGCTTCAGATACAGCCCGGTGATGAGCCGCCTATGCCATTCTCGTATCTGAATAAGCGCGTACCTGTGGAGGAGCAGCTTGACTGCTGGAGCACACATACAAATCCCAGATCCCACGATATCATACGGCAGAATCTGGACAAGAGCATACATATCCGAGAGACAGTGAAAGGTCCGAGATACTGCCCATCCCTGGAAAGCAAAGTCATTCGATTCACGTCAAAAGAGCAACACTTGATCTGGCTCGAACCCGAAGGCTTTGAGAACGACGTCATCTATCCGAACGGCCTCAGCATGACAGTGCCCGCGGAAGCCCAGGAGGCCATGCTGAAGACTGTAGTCGGCCTAGAAAATGTTAGGATGCTTCAGCCTGGCTATGGCGTCGAGTATGACTATGTGGATCCGCGCAGCCTCAAAAGCACGTTAGAGACCAAGGCTATTGGCGGTCTATTCCTTGCAGGCCAGATCAACGGCACGACTGGCTACGAGGAAGCAGCCGCACAAGGCATTGTAGCAGGCATAAATGCCGGCAATGCCGCTCTGGGCAGAGCTCCATTCACAATGTCCCGAGCGGACAGCTACATCGGCATCATGATCGATGATCTTGTGACCAAGGGCGTCAGCGAGCCATACAGGATGTTCACGAGCCGCTCTGAGTACAGAATGTCTGCCCGCGCTGACAACGCAGATCTGCGATTGACCGTTAAAGGCAGAGAGGCAGGCGTCGTTCGTGACGAGCGCTGGTCAGCCTTCCGCGACGAGAAGGCTCAGATGGATGAGCTGCGCGCTCTGCTCGAAGCAAAGAAGCTAAGCTCACGCGACTGGATCGACAGCGGCTTCCAAGTCCGCAGCGACAGCATCAAGCGCTCAGCGTTCGATCTGCTCCGGTACACCGAGGTCACCGTGTCCTCTCTGCTATCCGTGATACCAGAGATCTCGCGATATCCCGAGCGCCTGCGTGCGCGTCTAGACATCGATGGCACCTACGCGCCATATATAACACAGCAGGAAGCTTCCGCGGCAGCATTTGCGCGTGACGAGAGTCTGCTCTTGCCTGCGGACCTGGACTACCAGGCGATCCACGGACTCAGCTTTGAGGAGAAGAAAGTGCTCGGTGACACGCGCCCTGAATCGGTGGGACAGGCAAGAAGAATTGAAGGCGTGACGCCTGCTGGCGCACTGAGACTGTTGGCGTATGTCAAAGGCGAATGGCGAAGGGGGCAGCGTGAGGCTGTCTTCAAGGAGACCATGGAGTCACATCCGCCTGGCCAAGAGGTTGAAGCTCTGGCATAGCGTACGTGACCTGGCGTATCGATTCGTCTGCTTGTTGGCAATGACGACCTCATGACTGTACAATAAGGTAGATATCAAGCTCGCAGCGAGCGCAGATCCTCCCTGCGATATAACCCACTTTACTCAGTTTCTGGCACAGCGCCAATACTGACTGAGGTCTGCTTGCATTTGGCGCCATACCAGACCTACCTCAAATCCATTTAGAACAGCACACCCTTCGTACTCGGCACCTCTCCTTCTCTCCCCGCCACCAAAGTTGTAGCCTCCCTAATCGCAACCGCAAGCGCCTTAAACGCACTCTCGGCCCTATGATGATCATTATCGCCTCGAATACAATCCACATGCATCGTCACACCCGCTCCTTGCGCAAAACTCTGCAAACAATGCGGTATCATCTCACAGCTCAAATCTCCAATTTTCTCCCTCTTCAGTCCCAGATCCGTCACGCAGTATGGCCGATTACTCAAATCAATGACAGCTCTGCTCAAAGCCTCATCCAAAGGCGCATACGCAGAGCCGAAACGCTTGAGGCCTGCAGTTGTATGAAGTGCGGATTTGAACGCTTGACCAAGCGCTATGAAGGTGTCTTCGGCGGTATGGTGGTCGTCGATGTGAAGGTCGCCTTGTGTTCGGAGGTGGAGAGACCAGCCGCTGTGCTTTGCGAGGGCATGGATCATGTGGTCGAGGAAGCCGATGCCTGTGTCGACGCTGATCTGCTGTGATTTTGAGGATTGGGAGGCATGCTGCTTGTCGCCATTTGTTGCTGCGCCTTCCGCTGGTTGCAATGCTCCGCCGTCGAGGTTGAGCGATAGCTGGATCTTTGTCTCATTGGTGTCGCGATTGATGGTCGCTTGTCGGACTCGCTTTTCAGTCGTCATGGTGGATAATTCCTGTGCTCTGCTAGTGATATTGAGCTTGCTGTCTATTCTTTCTGAAGATCTTCGATTTCCAAGATCTAATGCCACGGTGACAAGAATATCTGAAAAGTGACAGTGACGTGCAAGCAAACCCAAGAGATGCGACCCTCGCAGCCACGCTAAACTCTAAAATTGACTAAGCCAATATCAAACTATTCTCGAAGCCTTCTGTCTGTTCGCAAGCAATCTTGACCTATATACAGCAGTCAGCTCAGACTCAGTCGGAGATGGCGACAGACGGCGACCAGGAAATGCACGATGCGACCGCAGGCGCGGAGGCTGATGGAGGCGAAGATTTTGTCAAGGTGGAGAAACAGAGACTACGGCTGGTATGCGGCGACATTTCTGGCATGTGAAAGTATAGGCAGCTGACATTTTTGTAGCTACCTGGGTCAACGGACACGGCTGCATCATTCGAATTCGAAAGAGAGGACCATACACTTGGTAATGCTTTAAGATACATGCTCACGAAGAAGTATGCTATGTGCCACCCCAGCTGTGCTTCGCCCTACCAGAACTAACACCACAGCCAGCCCTGATGTCGAGTTTTGCGGATACTCTATTCCACATCCTTCAGAAGCAAAGATGAATCTCCGAATACAGACTTGGGGTAAAAGAGCCTCCGTTCAATACCATGCTGCAGGACCTGGCTGACCACAAGTAAAGACGGCGTAAGCGTCTACGAAGTCCTCCGAAAGGGCCTCAAGGATCTTGCAGACCTCTGCGATGTAGTTGAGGAAAAATTCACCACTGCCCGCGACGACTTCAACGAGGCACACCCAGACCGTGTGGCCAAGCGATGAGTTCTGTGTACGGCAATGTCTCAAGTATGAGGAGTTCTGGCGCATCAAGGCAAGCAAGCCGCATTCGGGTCATGGTATATACATCTTCACAGCAAATCAAGCCTTCTAGTTTCGGCCCTGTATGAACAGTCAGCAAAGCATGTCCAGGTCGCCGCGCACTTGCAGGTACAATGCTCACCTCAATGAACCCCTGAATGAAGCTCTTCGGTAACGCCGCCGCCTTGCCATCCTCTTCTGCTCTGAAGTACTTGAGAACGTGTGTAAGCTGCTTCCAGTAATTGAGCGTTTCCTGCCCAACAAATCAGTGCCGCACTCCAACCCACAAAGCCTTGTGCCTGTTTCCCAGAATCTGGCCCGACCTACCTGGAATTCCTGATGGCTATTGAACAACAGCACATCCACTGTCTTTAATTGTGATACGTATCGATGCCTTTCAAACTCTTGTCTCATCTTGGTCCGAAGCGCGGAGACGGGCATGTTGAGCGAGTACATTTGCTGGATTTCGGGGGCCTGTGTCCGGGACTATCAGCTTCTCGCCCTCTCTTCCGTGTATACCGCAATATCTCCATCTGCATGCTCCAAGCTCTTTCAAAAATTTGTGTCCATACCGCTCGCAGCCAGTCCCGGTAGGATTTGATGACCCGCTGCTTCGCATCCGCGAACGATGCCGCTACTCCCTGTCAGCGTGTCTCTTGAGATTTTGCAGAGCTTCTAGCCTTACAGGAGCGCGTCCTCTGCGCGAGATATGTTGGATTGATCGTCATGTTGTTTGTGGGTGTCACGGTCCCCGTAATGTATCGTCCATTGTCAGTGAGGTAGGTCGGCTCGTGAAGCTGCGATCAGCGGAAGTTCCCGCGCTGCCATTGGTTCGAGTAACACCCACAACATTATCATTCGGCATGTGTAAGACAGACATTTGGACAAGTACATGGACACGACAATAACTCCGGCGAACTCAATGTGTCTGAAAGATCAGCTTTCATGGCTACCCGCAAGCTGCACAGCTATCGCAGAAGCTCGCTGTCGCTGGAATAGCAACTATCCGTAAACCATTCGCCGATCCCAGCATGGCGAGCACTCGCTATATCATCCAGCTATGCTTGCTCGGCCGCCATTCGCTCGTGTAAATCCCATTGCTCCCGTGGTGAGTATCTCAACTTTCATTTAAGACTGTGCCCATATCTAGGCCTCAATCTTCCCAAGTCCCGTTTCGCCGGTGAAGTAACAATCATCTCTCTCTCGCGCGCGCTTCTAAATTGGAAGAAGCGTGTCATGTAAGTAGCAAGCCATGTGGTCGGAGGGTCATCTACGTGGTAAGAAGAAGCAACCGGTGCCAGGACCTCGCACGCCCAATCCGTATCTCTCTGCCCAATCCTTTTCGCTGGCAAGCGTTAGAGGACTCCAGGTCCAGCTCCGCAAACGCCGAAGGCGGGAGCTCAATGGTGACTATGCATCGCTGCGTGACTTCGTGGCTTAATGCTGAAGAGTATTGGCGTGATAATACCGCGAGCTAAGATCTCTCAGTCCAAGCGCGCAATCATTTGATCCTTTGACAGTGGTTGCAAGGTATCGATGTCAAGACCCTGCGATCTCAAAGTCTCCCTCTGCCATTCAGGCACGAGCTGTTGGTTGAGTTGGGGCGCGATCGAAAGTTCTGCGAGTAAATCAGTATGCATCCTTCTCACGAACGCACAGTGCTCGACTTACCATGATGCGAGAAATTGAAGAGCTGCGGCAGGTCCCTTGGAGCGCCGCCAGTGTGACGAGAGTCAGGGAGCTTCGTGCCTTGGTCACGCAGCTCGTCAAAGAATGGGTGCACCATCGCCTCGATCGCCGACAAACGCTGAGTCGGCGTGTACTCGAGCAACCTCGAGATTAAGTCTATGGCGTTGGCGTCCGCCTTCCTGAAGACTTTGCTGAAAGGATGTGGCTTGATCTGTGGGAACTTGTGCTCCATGTAATTCGGATTCATGGTACGAATCTGATCACGCGTCGGCGTACCAAGTACCTTGATGATCTCCACCAGCTGGTCGATTCCGGATTCTCCAGGGAACAGTGGCTGGCCAAGCATCAATTCTGCCATCACGCACCCAGTGGACCAGACATCTGTGGCACATTAGTTTCCTGCATGACAACGTTTCATTCGACTGGCTTACCAATCTTCGTCGTGTAGTTAGTAGCGCCGAAAATGAGCTCCGGTGCACGGTAATACCGCGAACAAATGTAGGATACGTTCGGCTCGTTCTCGACCAGTATCTTCGCGCTGCCAAAATCACACAGCTTCAAAATGCCAGAAGCCGGGTCGAGTAGAAGGTTCTGCGGCTTGATGTCTCGGTGGCAGATGCCTTGTGAGTGGATGTATGCCAGCGAGCGGAAGAGCTGGTAGATGTACAGTTTGACCTCGAGAATCGGCATCGTCGTCTTGAGCTTGTTGAAGTGTCTCGAGGCCCGGTAGACCGTCTCCGGCACAAACTCAAGCACCAGGTTGAGGTACACCTCATCTTTCTGCGCTTCTATCAGCGCCGTCTTCACGCCCATCAAAGTATCGGTCTCTCGTACCCTATCGCCGTTCGAGTAGTAGAACGCCTTGAGCTCGACAATGTTCGGATGGCGAACAATGCGCATGATTTGGAGTTCTCTGTTCTGCACTGGCAGTCAGCCACCGTACACGCGCCGCTCCATGTGCCATGCTCTGACTGACCTTGAAGCGCTTATCTTGCAGCACGCGCTTGATGGCCGCGTCTTCGCCCGAAGGTGACAGCTTTGTCTGGAAAACCACACCGAAGGAGCCATTGCCGACAATCTTGCATTGTGTGTACTGCATCTCTTTTGTCTCGCCAGTCAGGCCGTCCTGTACTTTCTCGCGAATGACCTCTGTGTATCTAGTCAGCTCAGTG
Source organism: Teratosphaeria gauchensis (assembly GCA_007113925.1). Classification (NCBI taxonomy): domain Eukaryota; kingdom Fungi; phylum Ascomycota; class Dothideomycetes; order Mycosphaerellales; family Teratosphaeriaceae; genus Teratosphaeria; species Teratosphaeria gauchensis. Next base: position 1,351,659 of record VCMR01000003.1, read on the forward strand.
CCTTGAAGACCACGCCGGGGAACGAGCAGCGCGCCATACCACCCATCCTGAGGCCTGAAAAGGCTGGTCGGTTTTGTGACATGCTGGTCGCTGGATCTGTTGGTCACGCGCGATGGGCGCGTGCACGGTGGAATGAATCGGGTGGTTGGCGTGAGGTATCGTGAAGTTGGCGCCGTTCTGGGCGATATGGTGGTGTTGCTTGAGGTGGTGATGTGGTGGTGCTACAAGTGCGAGCGCGGGCAGGCTTGGAAGCGGCAGCTGATCTCGTTCCTTCTGACGTGGAGGCAGGTCCAAGTGTCAATAATGGAAGGCGCGAGTCGCTGCCTTAATGTACGATGTCAACAGTGACGTGATGACCCGAGGACGCACGATACCAACGGGACTGAGGTCGCAAGTTGTGAATGTCGTCGATGTTGGAGTGCTGGCCTAATGGCGGGGGAGGTTATTCGATAGAGGAAGGTCAGGGGTCTGTGCTTTGGGCACTGCTGCTGAGGAATTGACTTGGAGAAAGTCGCCAAACAAAGATGGTATACAGCAGTGCAAGGGCAGCGGTAGCTGTAATGGAGCATGAGAGAATGTCAATGCGAGCTGTAGGAAGAGGCACCCGTGACAGTGCTTCGAGCACCACTTTGAGATTGCATCTACGCATTGTGGGGCGCTCACGGGCACATGACTGCCGGCGGCCGCTAACACTGAGGCCTTGGCGAAGTGATTCAATTGCTCGTTGAACTTCAATGCTGCCATTCTCAGCGCCATTGGCGCACTTGCGTTTGTTGAGCTTCCTGCTGGCCACGACCGACCACCACACTGTTACCTCTTCGCACCATGACCTTGTTCGCAGACTGAAGCAGATGACGCTGGTGGTAAGGGACTGCAGCGAAGAAGTCACGCGCCTCCTCCCTGCGGATCCCAGACCAATGCAGCTTATTTCCCATCTCGACCACATGGAGGCACGTCATCTGCCCTTGCCGTCAGTCCTCCCTGAAAATCGGAGCATTGAACGCTGCATTGCACTATTGGAGATATGTTCCACCGCCAGTAACACTGCCTACTACCGCAGCGTGCGATAACCTATCTTCGATGCCCAACTCAAGCCCAACTCAAGCTTTGATTAGGCTTCCGCCCAAAGCCACATCTGCCTCCGCGTTCTGCCCCAGCGAAGGGACCAGCAGCAGTAGCTCTCCTTCGCCAAAAACATCGACCTGCAGGTACCACCTCATGCTGCTCGATGTACTGTTGGCTCTTACATCGCTGCCAGCCAGTAAATCTGTTAGTCAATGAAACGAGCGACTGCTTGGTGCTCTTGACTAGTAGAGCACGGCTGGTTTGATGCCATCCATTACTTGCTACACCTAACAGCACTGAATGAAGTATTGGCGGCCTCTGCGGTCTTCGTCGACGACTCAAACAGTGGCTCGGCTCATGAAATCACAGCTGCAGATAAGCGCGCGGATACCCTCGTAGCTTCAAAGTCGACGGAACTAAGGTACCAAAGTACCTCCATACCTGCATCACAAGAGCGCTGAAATTTCAGCCATGTGCTTCATATAGCCGCCACGGACGTCCAGGCCTCCAGGGTCTTGGTAATCGGTACACAAGTGTGTCACCGGCTCGCTGGCGGCCTTAGCACCCGAGTCTACGGCTGCTCAACCGCATCAAAACCACGCCCCTCGTGACACACGGTCCGGGACGCCGACCGTCGATCCTGCAGTCAGCAAGGCTGCATTTCAGCCCACGTGAGCTTGTCCCACCATGGCCGCTTTCCTCGATCACTCTAGGACTTTGCGCTGAAATGGCAGTTACCATATGTCATTGTAATGTCCTCGCTTTTCATTAGTTATTTACAGGTGTTGACCGCTCTTGGCAACCTGCGGGCCTGGGCCTCGGAAGGTTCCCAACGTCATCCGCTTCGGATGTCGCAGAAAGATGCTCATGACCAACGAGCTTTTTATCCTAAGTCTGGACCTATATGGTGTACCAGGCGCGCGGCACTTTACAAGCTTTGGAAAAGCTAAACATCCTATCCTGCATATTCAAGACGCCTTTTTCGTCATGCATTCTCAATGACACGCGTTCGATATATTTGACAAACAGAAAACCCCAGACAAGCTCATCGATAATAGCCAGATCACAACAGACTTACTGACTGAATGATTGGACCTTGGTGTCTTCGACGAATCTGTCATCTTGTCGTCAGCCGACTTCGATATCTCAACAGGCAGAGCCATGGTCTAACGCTTGACGTAGCTATCATGCTGTACTGGCTTTTAGGAAATCCATTATCATAGACAGTGAGGTCACAGATGACTGGCTGTTGACATGGGCTCCTCTTCAACGGGATTTATCACCCAGGACATGTCTGGTGACAACTAATGTGTTGCTTCGACCCTGGGCATCCAGATCTAATGCACGGATGCATATGCATACGGAGACTACAAACGCTAGCTCAGGCTCTCGTGGTCGCCTTGCAAGGACATGCAAAGATCGTATCGCAACTCTGTTACCTTTTGCCACGATGTTCAATAGTCTGCAATTGGGCTGCATGTCTTGGAGTTGTGTAGCACTTACTTCTGTGTGGGTAGTGTAGACGGATCATATCTTCGATGAACGGCTCAGATGCACGTAGGAGTCTTGGGATGCCTCTACCAGCCAACAGCACAATACAGCTCGAGCAACTCTTCGCTCACATTGCTGTTCTAGCTTACATTTCGTCGCCGAAGCAACCTCTAATGCCAATGAGGTCTGAAGATGTCAGACGCGCCCCCGAACGCCACAGTACACTCTCGCTCAAAACCAATCATGACTAGTAATCTCATGTCCGTTCCTGAATAAGACCTCCCTGTCTCCCATGCTCAGAATGTTCCTTCACCATCGTTGTATGCCGCAGCATCTCATTCTTCGTCGCTGTCAGCCAAAAAAGAGTTCTATTCCTCATCGCTGCCAACTGTGCTCGAGCTCTATTCGTCATCGCTAACAGCAGCACTCTCTGTGCCGCCTCGTGAGCCATTGCCATTAGAAGCTCCCCTGCCGTTGCCAAGCTTCAACTTGAAACCGCTCTTCTGGGCAGGCTGCGGTGTGCCGGTGCTTGACATCGGGCGAGTCGAAGTGCCATCAGCGCTCTCACCGTCGAAGTCCGCGAACTCCGGATGCTTGGACGTTGCCTCCTTGAGCTTGTCTACGCATGCACGCTGTTGATCTGTTAGCATTTGCAACGAAGTCACGCGTGTGAAAGTGACTCACCTCGATGAGATTAGCATCATTGTACAGGACAGAGCCATCCTCGTTGTACTGGCGGCAGTTGTTGCACAGGAGGGCAATATCCTGTCTGAATTCCCGTAGACTCTGATACTGCTTCTTGTTGATCTTGTTCTCGATCTGCTTCATGGCAATCGGCTGTTTAATCAATTGGTAGTAGTCCGGATAATGGGCTTTCGGTGGCAAGTCCAGGAATGGATCAATGATACCACGGTTGGGAATACCAGGCTCGGTAGACTCCTCCTCGAGATCCTGCAATGAGTCATGCACAACATCGAGAATGCCTTGCAGCGTATCACGCTCCTCCTTGGACAAAGTCTCGGTGACTTTCTGCGCACGTCCGCGCTTCTTGGGCGGCTCGGGAATGCCATCAAGGGAAGCCTCATCGGCCTTCCTCTTGTCCGCTCGGCCTGCTGCAGGCTTCCGACCGCGTCCACCCTTCTTCGTCGAGGCCGGGGCTGGTGATTCTGAGCTATCACGTGAAGCAGGCGGTGAGTCTCCCAAGCCAAAATCGCCACGTACTCTCGACTCCTTTTTGGCTGCCCGCTTGTCTATCCGTGCTTGCTTACGCTTGATCGCATCCTCGATTGTGTCGTCATCGGCATCGACAGCGTCGAGCCATTGCTCTTCGGTGAGGCCGTCGTCGTACTTCACCTTGGTCCGTTCACGAGCGCCACGGCCGTAATTGAACTCGATCTCTTCCACCACAGGGTTGTCCTCTTGCATGTAGATGTCCGGAAGCTCGCTCTCGCCAAGTAGACGCGGCAGCTTCTTGTCGGGACCATACTTCTGCGTTCTGATTCGCTCCTGGTCCACCCGCTGGAAGATGCCGAGCTCTTCCTCGCTACGGTGCAGTATCATGTTCATGTCATCATCATCCATCTCCTCGGACTCCAAAGACTCAGCAGCCTCCGCAGATTCCAACATGACACGCAGCATTTCATCACGCTCCTCGTTCGTGGACTTGTTATCGAATTTACCGGCCTGAATGACCTTGCCGTCCATGTCGAGCTTGAACTGCGCACGTTCCAGGATCTTCTCTTCCACTGAATTGGAGCTGATGAGACGAAGAATGCGGACCTCGTTCTTCTGACCAATACGATGCGCACGATCTTGAGCCTGCAAATCCTGATGAGGATTCCAGTCGGAGTCATAGATGATGACAGTATCGGCAGTCTGCAAGTTCAGACCAAGACCACCAGCACGCGTTGACAGCAAGAAACAGAAGTAGGGCGATTCTGGGGCATTGAACTGCTTCAGCAGATCTGATCGGTCCTCCGCCTTCGTCGAGCCATCGAGACGTAGATAATTGATCTCGCGTAGGCGCAAAAAGTCCTCCATGATGTTCATGATCTGAGTCATCTGGAAGAACATCAGGACTCTGTGCCCAGTGGCCTGTAGCTTTGGCAGAATCCTGTCGAGCAATTCAAATTTGCCAGCCGTACGCCAGATCAAGTCATTCGTCATTCTACTCGGATTCATCTGGTCCTCGACCTCCTCAAATACAAATGGATGGTTGCACAACTTTCGTAGTTGCATCAGCATGTTTGACAGGCCACGCATTCCAGTCTTCTTGCCATTCGGGTCGTTGACCATGATTCTGTTGTGTGTGACGAGCTGCTTGTACAGCTTGGCTTGCAATGCAGAGAAATTACACTTGATTACGCGTTCCTGCTTGTCCGGAAGATCCTTCTCGACGTCCTTCTTGAGGCGACGCAGCAGGAAGGGACGAAGAACCTTGTGCAGACGGCGAATGACAAGGATTTGCTCTTCTTCGTTCAGCGCCATGCTGTCTTGACCGCCGGTGTTGGCAAAAGGAGTATTGAACCATTCATCAAATGACTTGACAGATTTGAAGATGTTGGGTAAGACGAAGTTGAGCAGCGCCCACAGCTCAGGAAGGTTGTTCTGAAGGGGTGTACCAGTCAAAATGAGCCTGTACTTGGTGTGGTAATATTGCGTGATCGTACTCGACAGCTTCGAGCCAGCGTTCTTCATACGGTGGCCTTCGTCAACAATCATGTGCAGCCACTTGATTTTGCTGAGGATTGGACGGTCCTTGATGATGAATTCGTATGTCGTGAGCAGAACCTGGAATTGTCCATACCGAATCTGCTGCTGATAGTTCTTACGCTGATTCGGAGGACCCTTGTACACGATACGCGTCACGCTAGGCGCCCACTTCTCGAACTCGCTGTTCCAATTCGTAAGAGTAGACAGCGGCACGATGACAAGAAAGGGACCGTTCTGGCGCTTCTTTTCAATGAGATAGGTGACGAGCGAAATCGTCTGAATGGTCTTGCCCAGACCCATCTCGTCCGCAAGGATACCGTTGAGGTTGTTGTTGTAGAGCGACAACATCCACTGGAGACCCTTGAGCTGGTACTCTTTGAGAGTGCCGCCAACCAGATTGGTTGACTGCGCCTTGACCTCTTCCTTGATCCGATGAGCCACTTCATAGTAGTCGACCTTGGGCTTGCTCTCGTCCTCGCTGTCCATTTCGTCCTCTTCTTCCTCCTCCTCCTCTTCGGGTTCCGGTTGGCCATAGCGTTTCCGATTCGCGCGCTGTTGCTCCTTCACGGATGAGGCAAGCTGATTCAGGAAGCCATCAGTCTGCTTGAGCAAGTGCGAGATACGACTGTCCTTTGCCTGACCAAGCAGCTTCAAGTAGGTCTCTTCGTCGTTGGCCTTGAGAGCCTGCAGACGCTGCTTGGCGGTACGCTCAATGCGCTTCTGCTCCTCCTTTTCGATGTTGGCGTGAGTCTGGACCATGAGACGACCAAGTCGCTGATTACGTTGTCTATGCTGAATTGCTTGTTGGCGAAGGTCTTCAGAATGCCGCACGATCGAGCTAACGAAGTCATTGTGCTTCTTCTTCTCCTTGTTCTCAGCTGCATCACGCTGTTGCTTCTCAAGCTTCTCAGTGACGCGTGCCTCGCGAAGAGATTGCTTCTTGACCCTCCGATACAACGCGCGATTGGCAGTCGTCGAGAGGTTGTCGGAAGCCATCATCTCCTTTCCAACCTTGGACCGTAGATCGCGTTGCTTTTGCAACAAGGAAAGAGCCTTGTACTCGATGAGAGCACGCAGCTTGACGTTGGTGTTCTCTTGCGGCTCATCTGACTTCCTGCTGTCCCATGCACCCACGTTGGCAGACAGCTTTGCCAGCTCATTTTTGCGCGCTAGCACTCTGTTGTAGACTATGTTCTCCCGCTCTTCGCGGACGCGTTCTGGGTCTGTACCCAACGGCATGATGCTCGGAATCATAGATCGATACGGCCGGTAGGAATGGTCGGAGTGGGAGATGTTTTTGAGGATGAGCGAATGAGGGTCTGTGAACGTCTCGAAGCGGTGCCGTGGCTTGCCATCCGCTTGCGCTTCGCTGCTTTTCGTTACATAGCCCTTGGCAGCCTCATCCAGAACCTTGCCCGCTGCAGCCACAGTCTCCGCTGGAGTGGGCGGCTTCTGATCCTGCTTTGATGGGAAGATAAGCTCCTGGACGTTTGCTGGAACAGGCAAGTTCTTCTGTAGATGCTGGAATGCACTGATCTGAGCACGCAGCTTGATCATCTGCTGCTTGTCCATTTGCGGTTGAGCTGAGGCCTCAGTGTGTGCTGAGCCGGGCATCTGCATGCCCGAGGGTGCCGAGGGTGCTACCAGAGCTGCTGTAGAGCCATCACGACTTGGTGCAGTAGTCGTCGCGGCACCCGCACCATTCGTCTGTGGCTGAACTGAAGCTCCATTCTGCCCTTGCATTGCCGCCTGTTGCTTCATCTGCTGCATCCTCAGCGCATTTTGCCTTTTCATCAATTCACTCTTCTGCTGTATCTGCGTGAGGATAGTCTTGGCCTTGACCAGCTCCGGATCAGTCTCCGACACACCACTCTGCTTCATTTGCATATACTTCTTATACAGCGCCTGCACGCCCTCCTTAGTCATGCCGGCGGGAAGTATTTGGTTCGCCATGGCAGCAGCTGCGGGATTGGCACTGTTGTTGCCTTGTTGCTGCTGCTGCGGCATGCCTTGCGTGGGTTGTACAGCTGCCATCGTATCCCTGTGCTAAGAACTCATGCGCATTGGCAATGCTTCCTCCTCTTGAAATCCCCAGCTGTGCCCCAGCTGCGTGCACGTGACGCGTGAGCACGGTCGCGTCAAGAATATCAATGTGTATGCGCGCGACGTGCGCTGGAGTGTTGTTCGCGTATCGACTTCAATGCGCGCGGGCTGAATTGATGTCCAGTCGCGGTCTCCAACGTCAAGCCCGCTTGTGATTCGCGCAGATACGTGGAAAGTAGGAGGCGCGGCCACCAGGCAGTAGCGACCGTGTAAAAGTCGTGATGATGTGGCCCAGAATTATCGTAAACAGCTGTCGCGCATTCGCGCGCCTTGAGGTAGTGAGATAAAGATCGTTTCGGCGGGGTCGGAAAGTGGTGTACTGATCACCGGGGGTGCTTAAGCAACAACCTGACTTGCTGAGAGCGAGATGAAGACCACCTGAGGAAGTGGAGTCGGCCAATCGGCTCTTTCCTGCCGTTTTCAAGTGTGCCTGAGGCACCAACCACATTTCACGCGTGGTCTTCACGTCTTCGCCCCTCTATCCGGATATGCTCCTCTGTTACACAGTACATATACTGTCGACTGCGTGACGGCAAGGAATGTTGAACATTCTGCGCTTCGTCGACATCGCTCCCAGCAATGCGGTATGCCGATATTTTGAGTGATGGAGTAGATCTTTGCCAGCTTACGCCTCGCGATAGCACCTCCTACCAAGGCCACAACGATTTCCTGAGGTTCTATCGACTATCTTCTACTTCTGACAATCCGCACATTGAATCACCGCCACGAGCCACAGGTTCAATCAGAGTCCACAAAATCTGCCATACTGTTCTACTAGTGACTCGCGCATCATTCGATCGCACGAACTAGTAACTTGCTTGGTGAGGTGATGTAACAGTATCACTATGGTACTGGAAGTTCCATTCGAAGCTCGAGCCCAGTAAAGTAAAGACAGCTGTCTTTGATGGTTCTAAAGACTTATGGGTGACCACAGATGAATCATGACTGTTCCTGTCCAAGCAAGACATGGGGCATCTCTTCACGGTAAGATGAACCTTGGCGAACGACAGTGGACTACCGTAGCTTTTCACGCAAAGCGATTATCACAGTCGATCAGCGACCTGCCGCGAAGTACATGTGGTATCGTACAAAGTTGACTGAACCTAGGTGCGAAGCCGTCTGGCATGCATGTGGAATTAGCGCATCTTTCGCCTGAATAAGATGTCCTACAATTGTTCAGAGTTGAGAACCGCGATATGGACCATGCATCGATGACAATCAAATCGAGATGCCGATCGACCAAACCATCTTGATCCCGCCTCATCCAGAATACCTATTTCTCCAACGGAAGACAGTGAGCACATGTCTCTAGTCCAAGCACTGCCAAGGATCAACAAAAATGCCTTTCGTCTCCATCATACCACTCTCTCGTCCTCTAGCAATCGCACTCTGGTCCGACGACCTCAGTGCCCAGCATCACAACACACCGCGGGAATATAGCGAACATTGTTGTGATCTTGGCACTGACGGTCAGGGTTGGTACCTTTTGCCCATAGGTTCTGCTACATTGACATTGCATTGTGCTGAGAAGGAATGGATTGCATTGGCAGCCTCAGCAACCCGAGACCTGTGCGCCAGCAATGCATCTGCTTCAAAGACACAGTCTGACATGACCAATCTCCGACACGGCGTGCCGATGGCATTTGCTCCGCGGTCACTTCCTGGAGCTAAGAAAGGCTCCAGCAAATGCTCTGTTCGCCCAATGTGGTCGAATTGGCGGCCGCGTCGCCATGCCTGGCACAGTGTTGGCCTGACCAGCGACTCAGGCCAAAGTTGCCGCACTGGCCCTGGCTGACGAAGTGACGACCATCCGCTCATGGAACGGCTGTACTTCCAATGCATCAGACCCAAGTGCAGGAATCATAATTGCAGTGTGGTGTGTCAGAAGTGCGAAGACGTCATGGAGCAGGCATTTCCTCCATATCCAAAAGGCTGGCGATGTGGCTAGAGTGTCAGAGATTTCCATCAGCTAGCGATGGTCTACATGCAGAAGCTTGCTACCTCATGAGCACAAACGTAGCAGATACCATATATGTCTCCATGAACCACAACCTCAAGTTCCGCTTCACGACCTTCTCTACACTCTCATCTATGCCTGCCTGCACGTCTTCAAGGCTTTGATACTCACATGAAAACAATCATGTCTTCGTTGGGGCGGTGCCAAGCAAAAAGACGTGGCAAGCCAAAAAAGACGGAAGAAACAAAAGAAGTCACTCCTCTGTACCGAGTCGAACGGTAATAGGAGCCAGGCGTGAATTGAATTCATGGCGGTACTGGGCTAAATTGCAAGTTAGCAATTCATTTCTTCATCTTATGATGAAGCAGTACATACAATCGAACCCAGGCTGGCACGGAGTTGGGTGGGCGTGAATGCTCTCGCACCATGACCACAACGTGACGTCATACCACTAGACCATACCACCATAGTGAGATTGTTGTCAAACTTGAGATCTGTGTGAATATATTGTGACAATGTTATTGTTATGGAGCCGCTCCCTCGACATGAACCTTTAGTTCTCACATAGACCGTCCTTGAACCAGGCAGTAGCCAGGACTCAACCGCATGACCCTTTTGTTTTGTTGTGTTGCATTACTATATGGCCTCACGATTTGTCGACGTTGGGCCAAGAGATCAAATTGTTTGTTTAACTGTTGGCTCAGTCATCTTGGCTCAGTCATCTTCGATAGTACCTAACTGCAGGTACTGACAACTCTGATTCACGAATTGTTTATCGTAAAAGAAGATAGCTAGGCAAACGCCAACCCACCAACGCCACGCTAATGTTGACACCCGAGGCACGCCACACTGAGACTGGCTACCCCAACCGTGGCCTCTTATTACCACCACCAAACCCTCGCTGGTCGCCCAGACGCTTCCGCTCCATTTCCTCTTTCATGATGCGTTCAGCATTGCTCATCTTCTTCTCGACAGGAGCTAACACGACACCTCCTTTTTTAGCTAAAGGGTTCTTCTTCATCATCGGATTGCTGGCCTTCGACTTTGCAGCAAGAGACAATCCAATTTTTGGAGCTGCCTCCTTTGCCGGTGCTTCTGTGTCATCATCATCCTGTTCGGCTGGCTGTGGTGTTTCTGGCTTCGAGTCTGCCTTGCTGTCTGCTGCCGAAAAGCTTTCAATCTCGACAGACGCCTCTTCGGGTTTCTGCTTTCCAACCTCTTGCTTCGGCGTACTCTTAGCGCCCAAGCTCAGTGACACTTTGACTGGTTCAGCTGTCTGCTCGACTGTAGAGTCCGCTGCTGGCCGGGCCTGTTGTGCTTGTTTCTCCCTCTCCAAAGCAGCTTCCTTCGCCTTCTTGATCTGCTGCTCCAGCAGTCGTGACTCCAGATCCTCGTCGCCCTTGGCCAGCCTCTCCTTCTTCTTGATATCCTCTTTTCGCTGGATCGCCTCAGCACTGTTGTCGATCCACTGGATCTCAAGCCCTCTCTCGCCTTCCTCAACTCTGCAGATTCCTTCTTTCCCAAGATACTTTGCGAACTCCGTCAGGCTCGGCCACTTGGTCGCGTTCATATGGACGTGTTCCTTATCTCGGATATACTCCTGGTAGAAGTTGTTCATGTGGACCTTTTTCTCGCCGTGTGCTGTCTTTAGTAGCTGCAGAAAGTCTCGCTTGAACTGGTTGCTGTAATCGTTGATGTATTTGCGCGGATCCTCACCTACCGCAAGCATAGCGCGCACATGGCCTTCAGACATAGTATGTTGTTTGAAGCCGTTCTCATCGCGACACTGCTTCTCGCATATCTGACAGTACCATCGCAACCGCTGAAGGCCCTTTGCCTTCATCTTGTTCGCAATGAACTTAGCGCTGCCGGCTTCTGCTTTCGGCATCTTGGTGGTAGTGTTCTAACGAACAGGTTGCGATTATGAATACGGAGTCAGTAACTTTACAGCTCTGCACCGAGAGTCGTGTATTATGTGTGTTAATGTTCCGGCGCAAGTTGGACTGGTCGCAAGAGCCAAGAAGGCTTCCGCGACTGACTCAGCTAGCTAGTCACGTGTTTAATTCTTGACTCCCGGCGGTTTCCATTTCCACTTCTCCTCACAGACGCCTGCTCCGGGCGGCGTTCACCATCTACACCATGCACCCACATAGCGACATCATGACTATGTCTGGACTGCGCCGGCCTGTTGCTGCCCTGGCATCCACCTTCTGTAGCCCATATCAACACAGCATTTTCAACCTACTGCGCACCGGCAAGTGCTTCATTGGTGCTGCCAACAGTCGACTGAGCTGTCCATCGGTTGACTTTGGTGAGCGACAAGCTGTGCCCATCGACCAGCCAACTCACGATGCTACAAGAGCAGTCCATCGAGTCAATCGAATACCCAAACTGCTCCAAGGAGTCTTCTTCATGAGCACTGTCAACCACGTCAAGCGGTCAAGCGCTCGATGGACTGGTTACATCACTGGCCAGCCTCGCCTGAAGAATCGCCCAAGTGGCCGCCACGACTGCTGAGCCACTGGCATGAGCGTCGGAAACGTGGCCGAAGCCAGCTCTGGATCGCTTTCGTTGTTATACGACATTCGCCCGCATCAAAGTGGCTAATGGCTGATCTGACAGTATCGCGCTCGCCGTGGCCAGTTTCAGTATCGAGCTGCCACGCTCAAGGCTTCCATGGTCATATTCATGTTGCTGCGATTTTCATCCCGTCCTTGTCGCCTCTGCTCGCTTACTGCTTAATATGATAGGTCAACGTCTACTCAGGTAGGACCGATCGCCACGGCCAGAACGCGATGCTGCGATCGCCGCACTATCCAAGTCGGAGTTGCAGTCTTCAATCTCGAGATTCCATGCCGAGGCAAACTATCAGCGTTAATAATGAGATCGTGAGATACACACCACATGTTGACATGACGTTCGCCGGCACTTGCACTGTATTTGGAAGGTGCCATGAGGAAGCCTAGCAAATAGATGCTCATATTGCGAGGAAAGTCCACGGTGATTCCATAAGATGCAGTCTGATAGCGGGAGCACCACCTATAATCACAACAGATTTCCCATTGTTGCAAGAATATCCCCAACGACCCACAAGCTGAACTAAGCTTTGATTGCATCGGCACGCTTCACCATATGTTTGTTCTGGGCCGCGCCATGTACATGCCTATCGCAGCTCGATTAGCAGGCACTTTGGGTACCATGTCACACTCGGTTCACGATCGCGAATCCTACAACTCGTCTAGCTCACGGCAGAATGTCGCTGGGCAAGGGGCCATCAACGACGACACGGTAGCAGTGCGAGCCTCCTTCGCGACGATCTCTCTGCTATGTATGCTACTTATGGGGGCTTTGTTCGGTAGCTCTTACAGCATCGCGTTCCAGACCAGGCAATAAAGCTGACGATGAGGCAGGGAATCGCTTCCAGTCGCTATACGATTGCAAGTATTGGGGCTCAATGACCGCGATACGGGCCTTGCCTTATTTCCTATATTGCTTTGGATCTGGTTTCGTGCTCGCATCCGGCGTGACCGTCGCAAACCTTGGCCTTCACCAGACCACCGATCGAGCATGTAAGGGCGCGATGTACGTCTGTCTGGTCTTCTACTGCGGAGTAAAGATCCTAGTCCAGGCTTTCTTGATCGAGCGAGCACATGCGGTGAGACACAAGCTGAAGAAAAGGCTTGACGACTGGATTTGGATATTGTTCGTGATCATCACCGTCCTCGGTTTTGGAACCATTGTAATCTTAGCTTTTCGAAGCCCGGATGGGACTATCGACCCTGGCGACCAACAATGCCGGATAGGACTCCCACGAGTGGCGGTAATGGTCTTGATGACCTGGGACATACTGATCAACATCTCGCTGACTGGCACGTTCATCATCCTGCTTATGCCTTTGCTCAAGCGACCAAAGTCGTCGAAAGCTGAACGGACAGCTTCCCGAATACCTCTGCAGACGGATTGCTGGAAGCGAGACTCCGCCCCGAAGCTCACAAACATTGTCACAGCCAGGTCACGCGAGAGTGTTGTCTTTCCGGAGATACCAGAAAGCCTGTTGTCTCTACTACCACCTGTCGTGGACCGTAGCACCGACCACCTGAAGAGCCTAGTCTACAAGACCCTTTTCGGCACTGTCGTTCTTACGGCCGCGACCATAATCAATCTCGTGGTCCTCTATAGATACCATGGATATGAGCATGCATGGATGTGTTTCATATGCTGCTTAGTCGACAGTATGTCAAAGAAACAAGGAGTCTTAAGAAGTGCATCTATCGCTGACAAGAAGTAGTCACCTGGGCTGTCACAATCATTCACCTATTGACGGAGACCAAGAAGGAGGCTATTGGCCCCGTCCTCGCACGACAAGCGTACAGCAACGAACGCTTGCAGGCGGCGACCAACGAGCGACTGCGAGCGGTGCTTCATCGACCTAGCCTGACCAGGAACGTGATCGGTGAAGGTGGTGGTAGCCTTACGACACTGTCCAGTCTGTAGCCGAGGCAGCTGTTGATCCCAGCAGCTTTTGAAGTATCACAGGCATAAACACACTTGGAGTCACTGAGCTTATTGGAGAGGGAAGATAGGTAAGCTCCGCACGACACAGTGTGTCAATTAGGGTACGGATGCATTGCTGAGGTAATACCACGCCCAAAACTTGATTTGACTGTTAGCGATGTCTACCAACATCAGGCTCTGTCGGGGTCAGGACTGGCGTATTGGCAAACAGATCACCATTGCATGGGTGACGATAGTCGAATTGAACAGCCGAATGATGCTGACTGTTCCGTTAAGTCAGTAGAACATACAGACAGCACTAGCTTGACTGACTGTTGGGAGGCTTGAGATTGGCTGACTTGACGAGTTTGTCTCTGGCATACTGCATTGAATGATTCTTTTGGTCTTTGGCGCGCTGCGCATCTCACGCTCCACGCCAACAACGGCGTGTCGAGATAGCTATTGAATCCCTTCTGGACTACTGTTTTGTGCTGCCTACAACAATAATCGCTTCTGTCTTCAATCCTCTAGACATTCCGGCGCCCGCTGATCAACGTCGCCGTGCCCACTACCCTCGTCTGCCCTCCTGGACTCGCATATGATACACTTCCACTATTGAGCGGAGGCACGAACGAAGAAGAACTTGATGTGCTTGTGCCAGTCGCTGGATATTCTGATGACAAATCTGAGATTGTCATCGGCGCGTATCCAGCGCTAGTGCTGCTGGGTGCTGGAGCAGTGATGAAAGTTTGCTCCTGCTGAACTGACGAAGTTGTTGGAATGGTGGTGGCAGAACCGTAGTATGCGTCAAGGCTCGGTGTCACGGATGATGAAGATACTGCACTGAAGGAGAAGCTCGCGGGAATCGTCGATATAGAGGAGGCGACAGCAGTTATGAAAGTCGACAACGTCGTGGAGATCGGCACTGGTGCAGTCGAAATAGTCGTTGCCGCCGAGGATGATGGCGGCACGTAGATCCCTGGCGCTGTGTATACCTTGCTTATAGGAGACATCGACACGAGTGAGCTGCTCGATGCGGCTGCACTCGACACACTGCCTTCTGTACCGTCTGGCGATGGTTGCAGAAGTGATGGTGAACTTGTGGGGGGAGCAGTCCCGGCGGACGAGGCGCCGTTGGCAGAGACCGGCTGATCCAGCTCTTCCGCTACTTCTGGAGACAAGAACACCACAGTCCCAGAACCAGCTTCGTAAAATGTCAAGCCCTGGATCGAGCCCTCGCAAAGGGTGCAATTGCCAAGACTCCAGGTGGCAGCCAAGCAAAGTGCGTCTTGATCACAGCTTTCCAAGCAGGTTTCTTGGCTGTAGTAGGCCTTGGTGCCGTTGACGTTCGTCTCGCAGATTGGTTCGTAGTCGCAAGCCACTCTGTATGTTTGATTGACTACATCTGCGACGTTTGTGCCGTCTGAACCAGGACAGCTGGCTGAGAGAGTGGCGTTTGTAGGAACTGTTGATGTTATAGGAGTGGCGGCAAGTGCTGAGGTGGCCGGGGGACTTGCATACGATGTTGACTGTGGCCCATCAGGGATGAATGTTGCTCCTGAGTTGCTCGACACGGCTGTCATAGATGGCTTGATGCTCGTCACACCCTTTAGTGCAGCACTGGTCGACGTTGCGATCGTCGAATAAGAGCTCGCTGTCTTGTTTGCACCAGTGACGGGTACGAATGCAGTATACCCAGTGTCTTGCAGCGGAGACACATTGCCCTTGGCAAGCTGGCAGTTGCCTCCCTGCCAGAATGTCGCGCCCATGCACCAAGTGTAGTCATCGCAATGCAGTAAACAGCCAGAAGCCGATGTGTATGCCTGGACATCGTAATAGCTGCTGGCATTAAGCTTATAGTCGCAATAGACTGTGTATGCTGTCCCGTTGTTATCCGTCACTGTCTCGCCATCGCAAGCTGGACACTGGATATCACTTGCGTTGCAAGACACGGCGCTGTCAGGCACAGGCGGCGCAGAGCTCATCAAAGATATCGTGGCTGAAGAGATTGACGGTGTCATGCTCGAGCTGATCGACGCACTTGACGAAACTGTCGCTGGTACTCCCTGCATGATGAAGTACGCCACACCTGAGCTGTTCTGCTGCCATCCGAATGTGGTACCGATCGTGAGCACGCATCGGCTTCCAGGATAGTATACAGCGCCTTCACAACCGTCAAACTCGTCGCATGCGTCCATGCATTTGGCGGCAGTTGCTACAGTACTCGGGTTTGTTACCAGATATTCGTTCTCGGATGTCGCATATGCATCGCAATGGACCGTGTAGGTAACGCTGTTTCCATCCGTGAAGTTCTGGCCGTCGTATTCTGGACATAGACCACCCAAAGCACTGCTACTTGCCGTGCTGCTTGCTCCAGTCGCAGTAGGTGTGCTGACGGGTGAGAATGCTTGCCCGGATGCGAACGCAAAGTGAATGGCTGCGATGGTAGTCGCAAAAGGAGTGGACGACTTCATGTTGGGCATTGAAGTCAAGGTGGGACGCATCTGGGCAGGTCAATCGTTGTCGACTGATATGGGGGAGGTGAATGAGCAGAAAAGGAGCCCAGGGACCGTTAGGGTGACGTGAGAAGGCTGCCTGAAACATGTGGATGTGCACCCAAGAATGCGGATTGTGCGACTCTGCTGCAACATGCCGCAGGAACATGGCATTTCTGATGCAAGGTACGCCAGATGAGGGCTTGGCACCAAACGAGAAGCTATGAAGCTGCCATAGCGATATGGACCCTAAATGCTGTTTGAGTTTGTCCTCATACTCCAGCAATCAATATCACAAGTCATGCGGTCCTGGTGGTGCTGGAGCGGGCTATCATACGTGGGAACAGCAGAAGTCATAGCCAAGCAGCAATACCAGCGGCATGAAACAGGAGGCAACATCCAGCTCCTGCAATCAACTTTGGCGATCCAGCCTAACGGAGCTGAGCCCGCGTGCCCACTGCCCGTTGAGCCACCTCGCAGAGATCAATGCAATCACGACTTCTTTTTCGACGCACCGCCGTCAACTGTGACATCTTGGCCACTGACAAAACCGGCGTTGACCAGATACAACGCCGCATCAGCGATGTCCTCGGGCCTACCAGCGCGGTTGGTCGGATGATCAGCGACATCCTTCTCTTCGTTCTGCTCAGCCCACTCCAAACCCTTCTCGTCGCCATCCTTGCTCTCATGAGCGACCTTGATTCGGCCGGGAGCCACCAGATTCACTCGAATGCCGAACTGCTGGAGACTGATGGCCATGCTGTGCATCAGGCCAAGTTGGCCAGCCTTGGTCGAAGCATAGCCCTCCTGGTTTGGGTCCGACTGATGGGCGCGGAACGAGCCAATATGAATGATACAGGGACCAGCCTCGCTGTCGTCGTGGTGCTCTATGGACACTTCGGCTGCCTTGGTCTTCATGTACGGGATGCAGGCCTGAGATACCGCGAACGGTGCGGTCAAATTCGTTTCAACGTAGCTAGGAGAGAATGAGTAAGTCTCTTCACTTGGACGCTGAAAATGCCACTTACGCTTGCCACTCCTTCAGAGTGTCGGGCGACTCCATGGTCTGGTCATTGCTCCACTTCGGAGTGGCAATGCCGCCATTGTTGACCAGCACATCGATGCGGCCGCCAAGAAACTCAGCTGCTTGCTTCACTTTGTCGCGAATGTCGTCTGTGTCGCGGAGATTGCAGACGGCCGATTCGAGCGACTTGGAGTCATGGTACTTCTTGAGATGTACTTTGGTGGTATGATCGAGCTCCTGCTGGTCGATATCGAAGGCGACGACGCTGTAGCCTTGCTCGAGGAAGGTGCGGACGAGACACCTGCCAATGCCACGCGCACCTCCTGAGATAATAGCCGTTTTAGTCATTGTTGGCTACACGCTGAATTTGAGTCTAATGTTTGTGCGCAGCCGGAACGCTTCAACAGTGTTGGTGTACTTGCCGAGTTCCTCACGTCATGGTGACCGACAGCCTCTGCATGGGGTTTGTGTTGCATCAGAACACGATAAGATTGCTGTGCCTAAGACATTCGCCTTACCTTCATCAATCGCCCTTACCAAGTGCTAGTAGGAGCATGCTTCTCAGGAACATTGGCCTACTGCGCTGGCCAGTGTTGCCAAGAGATGCGCTCTAAGACGAGCATCCTACGACTCGCGCTTATGTTGGAAAGAGAATGACATGAGAAGCCTTGTTCTCATCATTGGCACTAAGCAGGTATCGTCGAGTGCTGTCGCTGTGGTATCATTTTGGGTCGTAGCGAAAAGTCGTTGTCAAGGGCTCCCGTCATAAACGTGTGTATTTTGACATTGTAGTGAAGTGCTTCATGAAACTTCCAGCACCAGGGGCTAGCCTTGGGGAAATCGTCTGCTATGGAGGTAATGGTGTGCCATATGACTGCCGTGCGTCGCGGCCTTAGCAATCGACCGTGTCGCAAAGCAAGTACGAGCGTTGAAAGAAGAGGGGTCCGAGATGGAAGGATCATCAATTAGGTAGGTGGGCCTGTCAACACGAGACCCTTGCTCTGCAGCATCTCGCTAGAAGGCAGATTGCATAGTAGATCGCATGGGTGCTTCCGTGAGTGGCAAGACCGCCGCGAGACCGTTTCATTGGTAGACTGTTCGGCCGCGTAGATGATAGTCGGCCGAATCACAAGGCGGCCTCCGCGATCAAAGTAGCTATGTACACGGACTTTGCGGGGGCAGCTGCTAATAAGACGGAGAAGAGTAGTTGTGCACGATGTCCGCTAAGACTCCAGCCGTGGATTTACCTTTGTGCATGGTACGGCTCGCATTACCTCGCAAATTCACGAACGAGATTGTTGGCACCGACAGACGAGGGACAATGAGCAAAGGCAGACGATAGACATGCGACTGGACTCAGTCAGGTCCTGTAATGCGCACTGCGCACCACTTCTCGTACCGGATCGCGCAGCGCGGCGCTGTGACTGAGAGCCACGCGAAACCGAATAACATGGATCATCAGATGCATCGTTTATACGTACACTAACCTTATCTGGCTGCCACGCGCGCTAAAGCTTAGCGGTGACTAACTTTGAAGCTGAACGTCGGCCGCGTCTCAAAGCGGCGTCGATGAGCCGTGGCGGAAGATGTACCAGCCGGTCAGCGGTCAGCACAAAGGTCCGAGTGCGTGGCATATGTAGGCGGCGACTACGCCTCATAGACAGTCTGTTGATCTTGCTTCAGTGCTCACATCTCTATCCACTTCCCTTCTCTTCTTGAGTTCTTGGCGAGGGTTTCCTTGATCGCTTGCTTTCATTGACGCAATTAGCGATTCAAGGGCGATTGGAGATTCGCCGTAACTTCTCACAGTACTAAAGTCTCTCGCAGAACATAATAGCTGGTCGCCTTTGAGAAGAAAGCGCCGAGAAGCAGCTGGGCACTGCTCATTCCTTGCCCATCATGGCCCACGCTCTAGAGAGCGACAAGCAGCTGGACCTTTCAGAGAGTTCAAGCAATGACGAGACCAAGAGAAATGAGATCGATATGGCGGATATGGAGAAGACAGAACTCGGCCAGACACCATTCCCGACACAGATGGCAGTAGAGCCAGCGCCGCCATTACAACGCTTGGACTCCAGAAAGCCCAAGACCAAGGAAGAAGAGAAGAAAGAGGGTGACGCCCTAGCACATTTGCCTGAGCACGAGGCAGCGATTATCAAGAGACAATTGGACATACCACCCGTGAAGGTCACATATTTTGGTCTGTACCGATATGCTACTCGGAATGATATCCTGATCATGATTGTCAGCGGCATTTGCGCCATAGCAGGTGGTGCTGCCCTACCTCTTATGACGATCGTCTTCGGTTCCTTAGCAGGAGAGTTCTCCTCCTTCCTACAACCCGGAGCTAACAGGTCTGGCTTCAGCTCAACTGTGAGCCACCTGACGCTCTATTTCGTATACCTGGCGATCGGAGAGTTTGTCACAATTTACGTGGCGACGGTAGGCTTCATCTACACTGGCGAGCACATCTCTGCAAAGATCAGAGAGCAATACCTAGCAAGCATCCTAAGACAGAACATTGGATATTTCGATAAGCTAGGCGCTGGTGAAATCACGACTCGGATTACCTCTGACACAAACCTGGTGCAAGATGGAATTTCAGAGAAGGTGGGATTGACGTTGACTGCTTTGGCCACCTTCATTGCAGCATATGTGATTGGCTACATCAAGTACTGGAAGCTCACGTTAATCCTCACGTCCACGATTGTCGCCATCTTTTTGACCATGGCGCTCCTTGGCAGGACGATTGTCAAGGCTAACAAGGAATCACTGTCGTCCTACGCCGAAGGAGGCACGGTTGCTGAAGAAGTCATCAGCTCCATCCGTAATGCCGTTGCGTTCGGTACGCAAGACAAGCTGGCGCGCGAGTACGACACGCACCTGGCTATTGCCGAGAAGGCTGGCTTCAAGATGAAGGCCATCCAGGGTTCCATGATTGGATTCCTGATGTGCTACGTCTACCTTACCTATTCTTTGGCATTCTGGTTGGGTTCGCGATACATTGCGGACGGAGAGAGCTCGCTTCAGTCAGTTCTCACCATTCTCCTTTCTATCATGATTGGAGCTTTTGCGCTGGGCAACGTGGCACCGAACATCCAAGCCTTCAACACAGCTGTGGCAGCGGCGGGCAAGATCTTCGCCACTATCGACCGAGTGTCGCCTCTGGACCCAGAGTCCGAGCAAGGCAAGAAGTTGGATCACGTGGAGGGTACCGTGGAGCTGAGGAATGTGCGTCACATCTACCCGTCACGGCCTGAGGTCGTTGTTATGGCGAATGTCAACCTGGTCGTCCCTGCAAACAAGACAACTGCACTTGTGGGTGCATCAGGATCTGGCAAGTCGACCATCGTCGGATTGGTCGAACGCTTCTACGACCCTGTTGGTGGAGAAGTGTTTCTCGATGGTATCAATGTTCAGGACCTGAACTTGAGGTGGTTGCGACAGCAAATCAGCTTGGTGTCGCAGGAGCCGACGCTATTCGCCACCACGATTGCTGGCAACATCAGACATGGCTTGATCGGCACGCAGTGGGATGGTCTCCCAGAAGCAGAGACGCAGGAACTCGTTGAGAGCGCGGCAAAGATGTCAAATGCTCACGACTTCATTACACAACTGCCAGAGGGCTACCAGACCAACGTCGGTGAGCGCGGATTCTTGCTCAGTGGTGGGCAGAAGCAGCGTATTGCAATCGCACGAGCCGTTGTTTCAGACCCAAAGATCTTGCTTTTGGACGAGGCCACATCTGCTCTTGACACAAAGAGTGAAGGTGTCGTACAAGCTGCGCTCGACAAGGCTGCACAGGGACGGACAACGATTGTTATCGCGCATCGTCTGAGCACAATCAAGCACGCGGACAATATCGTGGTCATGTCACAAGGCAAGATCGTGGAGCAGGGAAATCACGACGAGCTTCTCGAGCGCAAGGCTGCTTACTACAACTTGGTTGAAGCTCAGCGCATCGCCGCCGAGACCGAAGCCAAGCGTGAAGACGATATTCCTATCTTGGATGAGAAAGACGGCAATCTGACGGCGCCGACTCCCGGCACCGAGAAGGCAGAAGAGATGTACGAAGCTGATCCGAACGATTTGGAGCTCGGACGCACCAAGACACAGCAGTCTGCTTCGTCCAAGGTCCTTGCTGGCAAACCAACACAGCAGCAGAGGAAATACAAATTGTATACTCTCATCCGCCTCGTTGCCTCCTTCAACAAGTCCGAAATGGGATACATGTCCATGGGTCTCTTGGCAGCTGTCATCACCGGCGCTGGTCAACCCGTGCAGAGCGTCTTCTTTGCAAAGAGCATCTCGGCACTGGCTTTGCCAGCAAGCGAATACTCTCGTCTCAAGAGCGAAGTCAGCTTCTGGTCCTGGATGTACTTCATGCTCGCCATGGTGCAGCTCATTGCATTTTTGGTGCAAGGTATCGCTTTTGCGTACTGCAGTGAGCGTCTGGTCCACAAAACCAGAGATCGCTCTTTCAGGACGATGCTCAGGCAAGATATCCAGTTCTTCGATCGCGAGGAGAACTCGGCAGGCGCATTGACGAGTTTCTTGTCGACCGAGACTACTCACCTGGCAGGTATGAGTGGTGTCACTCTCGGCACAATCGTGCAGGTCTGCTGTACTCTGGCCATTTGCTACATCATATCGCTAGCCATTGGATGGAAGCTGGCTCTGGTCTGCATTGCTACTGTCCCAGTCGTGCTTGGCTGCGGTTTCTTCCGATTCTGGATGCTGGCCCGATTCCAGGCGCGCGCCAAGAGAGCATACGAGAAGTCCGCTTCTTACGCATGCGAAGCTACTTCCGCAATTAGGACTGTGGCGTCGCTGACCAGGGAGATTGATGTGTTTGAGAACTACCACGCGCAGATTGTTGACCAGCAAGCCGCGAGTCTCAGGTCCATCCTCCAATCCAGCTCGCTCTATGCTGCCAGCCAGTCTTGCATGTTCCTGTGCATCGCGCTCGGATTCTGGTATGGAGGCACACTCATCGGCAGTGGCGAGTACAGCTTGTTCCAATTCTTCCTGTGTTTCTCTGCTGTCATCTTCGGTTCGCAGTCCGCCGGTACCATCTTCTCGTTCGCACCGGACATGGGCAAGGCCAGGCACGCGGCGCAGGAGTTGAAGACCCTGTTTGACAACAAGCCAGAGATCGACACCTGGACTGAGGATGGCGAGTTCCTCGACCACATGGAAGGCTCGATTGAGTTCAGAGATGTCCACTTCAGGTACCCAACTAGGCCTGAACAGCCTGTGTTGCGTGGTCTGAACCTCCACGTCAAGCCTGGACAGTACGTTGCTCTGGTCGGCGCTTCTGGCTGTGGTAAGAGCACCACGATCGCCATGCTGGAGCGCTTCTACGACCCTCTAGTTGGAGGCGTTTATGTCGATGGTCGTGAGATCAGCAGCCTGAACGTCAACCACTACCGCAGCTATTTGGCATTGGTGTCTCAAGAGCCCACGCTCTACCAGGGCACGATTCGCGAGAACATTCTGCTCGGCGCCGATACGAAGCCAGAGGACGTATCGGAGGAGTCTATCATTCAGGCTTGCAAGGACGCCAACATCTACGAGTTCATCCTGTCGTTGCCAGAAGCATTCGACACAGTCGTCGGCAGCAAGGGCTCCATGTTGTCAGGTGGCCAGAAACAGTACGTCATGTTTCTCTCTATGACCATATAACAATCACTGACTTGATCCCAGACGTATCGCCATCGCCCGCGCCCTGCTCAGACATCCCAAAATTCTCCTCCTCGACGAAGCAACTTCAGCACTCGACTCGGAGTCCGAGAAGGTCGTCCAGGCAGCTCTTGACCAAGCCGCCAAGGGCCGCACCACCATTGCCGTTGCTCACCGTCTCTCTACTATCCAGAAGGCCGACATGATCTACGTGTTCGACCAAGGTCGGATAGTCGAGAATGGTACCCACTCTGAGCTGATTGCTTTGGGTGGAAGGTACTTTGAGCTGGTCAATCTGCAGAGTCTGGGCAAGAACCAATAGTGGTAGGTATTGTGAGCATTCGGAATATTTAGCGAGGCGTTCGGAATAGATGACAGGGCTTTGATTGGTGTATGCACCATCCAATTTGACGGCAGCAATAGGAAGATCTGTAGATTATGAGCAGAGGACTACACTCAATGTATAATCTGAGTGGTATAATTAAGCATGCCATAGCTGATCAGCATGTTGCGGCCATGAAGGCCACTTCCTCGGAGTGTCCTCGTTCATATTGCCCTGGTGGTAGGGACTCGGATCATGTGATGGTCAATTTTTGGTGGCTCAATCACGTGCCGAATAGTACATTGTATGTATCCGTTGCTGCTACTGTTCGCGTGCCGCCGAGCGCCGGCGAGCTGGCACAGCATCATGATACGGTATGCCCGCCGCCACACACATGATGAACCAAGTAGGCACTGTGCCCCTCTTGCCTCAAGACAGCTGGTGCTGCGTCAGAGTGGAGCATGCTTTGCCAAGCCCTGCCCTTGTCTTCCGCGGGCGTTCTGGTCTCGTTGACCACACGCCATGCAGGACGGAAGACATGAGACTGCGTCGGCATTGGCACCAGAGCTACAAAAACCTGGAATATGATTCCATACTCGTGACCATGCCGTCATACGGAGCTCTGTAATTTGGCTGGTATGATGATACTTACAAAGTCTTCCCTCGTGGTTGAAAGCTTTACTTCGCCATTCATTACAACGTGAGCAGTGTCTTTATACAGCACCGTCTCCTTTTTCAGCAGTGACAAGATGTCTACATCCAACCCAGCTCCAGGTGTCGGTGGAACAGCCAAGGACGGTGGTCTCTCAACTGCTGCAACAGTCGCGGACGGCGGACCGTCCGACCAGCAGCAGAACTCTGGCCAGTACTTGCCTGAGGGCGTTGAGTCAAGTGAGAAGCCGTAAGTAGCTATATGAACCAATGGCTCAAGATACCTATCTTGATTCTGACCACCATATAGATACACAAGAAGCCAGGACAACGCAAAATCGTCGAACCCGGCTCCGGGTGTTGGTGGCACTGCGTAAGTTACACAATACCCAAGTTTGAGCTTAGTGACATGAATAGGAAACTGATGATGATACAGGCAAGATGGTGGGCTCAGCACAGCTGCTACCGTTGCGGATGGAGGACCAGACAGTAAGAGGGAGGACCCGAGCTTCGCTGGCGATGATGGGAAATGAGTTATGAGACGCCGTTACGACTATTGCCGTTGGCCAACCTGCAAGCTGGCATTCAGCCTTATGAAATTATTTGACTCCTCCAACTCTTTCTCAATCCCAAGGTGCTGAGGCGAGTCAGTCTCTGCGCAACATATGTTCCAGCGCTGCAGTCCCCACGCACAATCTCATAGAGGCTCTCATGCATTCTGGTCCTCCCTTGAAGCCCACTTGGGTGTTGAGAACTTACATTACGTTCACGTCCTCTCCTCTTCCATCACATTCGCGCGCTTCGGGAAACCTGCCATCTCATGCCCTTCCGATGCTCGTTCTCTCCCTCATCCTCCCACCACTCCTCGTCCGCCTCCTCGTCTTCCGACTCACTTCCAACGATACCCCACGCCTCCCTCTACTCAACCTTCCATTTCTTCATCCACTCTGCATCTGCCCTCACGACCTGAATCTCCCGCTTCCACTCGTCCAAAACTCTCACCATCTCCTGACGTAGCTCGCTTGCCGTCTGCTTCGCTCGCGCCAGTTGAGTTTTCCAGATCTTCATCCGCCATGCCACCAACGCCAAGCCCGTCACAAAGGCGTGCATGATCAGGTGCCATGGAGCAAGAGGCTTGGGCAGGCAGAAGAATATCCACCAAATGATGTAGACTGCCACGCCATAGTGGAAGCATGGAGTCAAGATGGCGATGCGGGACTCGAGGGTTTCAATCATGTTGGCCGTGGTGTTGAGCCCTGCCATCAAAGGCCGGACGCGCTGCTCAACCTCTGATGGGTCTTCCGGTAGTGGGGAGTGTAAGAACTTGGCCCAGAACTCCAATTCCTCCATCAAATGCCGTCCTTCCCTCTCACCTTCTTCGCAAAGCTGATTATATCTCTTCTTTGCCTTCTCCAACCGCCATTGGTACACATCGGCGGCCCCGATTGCCGTGTAGCTTGCAGTGAAGGCACAAGCCATGATCGTTTTAGCCGTAGTCCAGCCATGCACAGGCTGCGTCGCCAGCGTATACCCAAGAAATACTACTAGACCGCAGCTTCCGTACAGTGAAAAGGTGTCGTTGCGTGATCTAAAAGTAGGGATTCTGGTTGAGAGGCTGATGAGCTCGAGAATGTTCTCGTCGGGACAGTCGCCAGAAGTTTGGAGAACCTGGCTACTTGTCACACTCGGAAGGTTTGGCGTATTTGGAGGACCTGGTGTATGACGGTCATTGACCGTGGTGTCGTCGATATGCTGCTTCGGGTCGAGCTCGTTTTGCGGTGTTGTCAAAGTCGTGCTCGGAGTGGCAGCTAAACCCAGCGAAATCGGTCCATCGAGGTCATTGACTGTCACATCGTCAATACACTGGTTGCTTTCGAATTGGTCTTGCGCCTTCGTTAGATCCATGTCCGCGTTGGTGGCGCCCAGATAATGAGCGATATAGAGTATTGGCTGAAGGGATGTCGTTGAGCTTGCAGAAGAATGTGGGAGATGTAGAATTCTCAGATGTGTCGTTCGGAAAGCAGGAGTTCTCTCAGGCGATTTCATGTGAAATGGCTGATTCACATCGCGGTACGTTTACTGCCATCTCCATAGCGATGCAGCTGGCTGAGTCGCACAACCGGAAACCTGATTGACTCTCTTACAAGCACACTCGGCAGCAAACAGCGTACCGTAGCTCCGAGAACTTCGAGATACTTCAGCGGCAGTCAATCACCCTCTGCATACTATGTGCCTCTCCATGCGCGCACTTTGCAGCTCGAGCAGCGCACTCCATCGCAGACTCATGATCTGAAAGATCGCGGTCCGTCAAGGCCTCGTCCCGCACCTCGACAGAAAACTTTAGGCATGCCTCATCCTTGAGTGGTTGCGCTCGTGGTAATCGGATGTGATCCTCATCTAATTGTTGATGGTATCCCCGGTGCAACGAGGATACGAGAGGCCACGCCATTGCAAGCCAGTTGGCATGTCAAAGGCTGTGTCTGAGACTGGGCCATCATCAGCATTGTTGTAGCAAGGCGGCTTCCAGGAAGGCTTGAAGACTCGACCAGGAGCACAGCCCCTTGGGAAGAATTCCATAAGCTTCCTCATCTTCCTGCTCTCCGCCTCCAGTCTTCGCGGTGGCCTCCTAAATTCATTCTCAACCCTCTCGCGTAGCGCATCCAACTTCTCGTAGGCCTTGTTTCGCCGCCGCTCACGACCGTCGTATACGGATTGAATGTAGCTATCCGTCAGGAACAAGCTGACCGTGAGAAACATTGCCGATTGATTGAAAAGACCCGACTCCAAAGTCGCGATGACCCACACAGTAAAGCCGATTGCCGCACAGAAGCGAAACGGTTCCACGAGACGGACGCGACGGCTGAGCTTGTCGATTTCTGCTAATAAGGCTGTGATCTCGGCGGGTCGTTGACTTTCTTCTTGCTGACCGGGATTAGGGAGCCTCATGCCTTCCATATCTGATCTTCTTGCAGCGCTTGAGAAAGATCGATGGTTGCTCAAGCATGGAGGCATTGATAATGATAGAACGTGGTGAAGACTACGTATGAGCGCAGTGCGAGCGTAGCAGGCTCTATGATAGCTCGCCATGGTGATTAGAGGTGCTGGACATCTTGCCACCCAGGAAAGGCGATGCATTGCTTATCTGAGACCAACGTGATTGCATCGACGTGTAGGCCTAGATGATAGAATGATAACCCTTGGGATATATAGTAGGAGACAGCTGCAAAGCAGCCGGGTCTCAACGAGAGGAGAGGTCATCTTGGATGCCAAAGTGGTTCCTGGTGCAACCACACCTCGCGAGGATTCCAAGACATCCTTGGTGCAGAATGTTCAGCTACTCTTGTTGATCTGTCGAGCCTACAAGAAGCCAGACCGGCATCAGTACAAATTCAAGGCGGTACATGTAGTCAGCAATTGTTGCGAGACAGTACCGTGTACTTGATGCAAAGAGGAGAGCAGGCTGGCTATTCTCTCGACCCTTGCATGTGAATGCTTAGCTGCAAGAAGCTAGCCTCGAAGAAGAATAGCATCCGCATGACTCGTGCATGCAGTAGCAGTCGCATTGCTCGTGAACATTTTTGATGATTACAACATCAACATCCATACATTCCCAACACAGCGCAATATGGCCGACGTCGCGACAGCAGAGGATACACTGCCTGCGGTGGGCTTCGAGGATCTATCACAACCAGGCGCGACCGAGACAGCGCTTGCGACGACAAATGCAGACGGGACAGTGCAGAAAGTGAAGAAGACCAAGATCATCAAGAGGAAGAGGAGGCCTGCGCGACCACAGCAAGACCCGGCGACCTTCAAGACCGAGCCTCCGCCTCAGACTGGCACCATTTTCAACATCTGGTACAACAAGTATGTATGCTCCCTTCATCCATCATTGATGCATTCATGCTAACAACTTCCCAGATGGTCAGGCGGCGACCGCGAAGATGCCTTCTCCTCCAAACACCAAGCGAAGGGCCGCTGCAACGTCGCCCGCGACTCGGGCTACACGCGCGCCGACAAGGTCCCCGGCAGCTACTTCTGCCTTTTCTTTGCGCGCGGCCTCTGTCCGAAAGGCCAAGACTGCGAGTATTTACATCGATTACCGAACAGCAGATTAGGCAAGGAAGGCGGGCTGGGCGACATCTTTCCATCAAATGTGGACTGCTTTGGACGAGACAAGTTCAGCGACTACAGAGACGACATGGGGGGTGTGGGTTCGTTCATGCGCGTGAATAGGACGCTGTATATTGGACGGATACACGTGACAGACGACATCGAAGAGGTGGTCGCGCGTCATTTTCAGGAGTGGGGACAGGTCGAGCGGATACGGGTGCTGCCTAGCAGAGGCGTGGCGTTTGTGACATATGCGCATCTGGCGAATAGTGAGTTTGCGAAGGAGGCGATGGCACATCAGAGTTTGGATCACAATGAGACGTTGAATGTGCGGTGGGCGACTGTGGATCCGAATCCCGTGGCACAGAAGCGGGAGGCGAGAAAAGTGGAAGAGGAGGCTGCAGAGGCCATCAGACGGGCACTGCCTGCGAGCTATGTGGCAGAATTGGAAGGCAGGAAGTACGAAGGGGTTGATCCGGCTGAAGAGCGGAAGAGGAGGAAGATTGAGGGTAGCTTTGGGTTGAAGGGGTATGAGGCGCCCGACGACGTATGGTATGCTGCCGAGAAGCAGAGGTTGGAGGGTGGCGAGCAGCAGAAGCTGCTGGAGGCGCCGGAAACTGTCGCAGAAGATGATGACGATGATGATGGTGGCGCACCATTGCAGATCGAGGCGAAGCCAGTGGAGAGCAACGGACTGTTGGGAGCATCGACATTAGCAGCATTGCAAGGTTTTACCGCAGGGCCTGCTGGCGGCGCCTCGAAGGCTCCTGATAAGCCTGCTGGACCCCTAGTGGGATATGGGAGTGACAGCGAGGATGATGATTGAGCTCAAGTCAGATCGACTGCACTTCGTAAGTGCTTCGCACGGCCTGGCATAGCTATCTATAGCATCTCAGGTACGAAAGCCAAGACCTCCACAACCGCTCATATCCTCCCATTGATATAAGCAGTAATATCATCCAACCCCTCCTGCGTCGTTTCCGTCCCACCAGGCGGGAAGAAGCAGAACCCATGCGGTCCACCGGGATATATCTTCAGCACCGCTTCACTCCCACTCATCTGCCATTTCGCACACATAAACACCGAATCATCCAGCAACGGGTCTGCCGTCCCGCACGTGAAGAGCGCGCTAGGCAGCACTCCTCTTTCCCCAAGCTTGCTGAAATCCGCATACAGCGGACTGATGAAGATATCCTTCCTTCGGCTCTCGATGGTGCTGTCAGGAATATATGCCTCGATGTACCTGCCCCAAACACGTCAGCTACGTGCCATTCTCGGGCAAAGGGGGGAGGGGAGGTGATAAGCAGTACTTCGCCATTATCTCCCCATCCAGCACAAGCGTCTTCTCCGATTTCTGTGGATCAGGGTGGTAATTATGCGCTTGCGGCAGGAAGTTGGAGAGATCGTAGGCCCCGAAATTCAGCACCAGTCCCCTAAACCTGAATTCCGGTTTCGTTTTCAGGAGTTGGAAGCAGGTTACTACACTCAAGTGCCCGCCTGCGGAGTCGCCGCCCATGAAGGATAGGGGCGCACCGAAGCGGGTTTCAGAGTTGGAGATCAGGTATTCGCCAACATCATAGCAGTCTTCGTTGGGAGCTGGGTAGGGGTGTTCGGGCGCGAGACGGTAGCCTGACTCACGAGATCAATTGGATTGCGACACCGAGACGAGGGTTGCTCATGGAGACTTTACCGACAGAGATGACAGTCAAGGAAGTGTGGTCGCAGATATATTTCAGCATCAGGTCTTGATAGGCTTCGGATTGGAGGACCCAGCCGCCGCCGTGGATCTTGGAGTCGAAACATCAGTGGTTGGAGTCTGATTGTGGTGGGGTTTGGGGAGAACGCACATGGTAGAATACACCTTTCGGTTTACCATTTTCCGGCTCGAAGACTCGACAAGGGATCGAGCGCCCGGATTCGCGGGAAGGGAGCATGATGTTCTTGCCGGAGGGGAGGACGACGGGTTTAGGGAGGGGAGTCTACAGTCATTCTTAGCATTCTACTCTATTTTAGATACCTAAATTGCTAGCTGCATACCTCCCCATTCCATCTCATCTGCCTATACTTTTCCGCGCCTACTTCCCACCATCTTGGTCTGACAAAAGACGCACCGTCAGGGATAAGAATTGCCAACTAGAATCGTCTTCAGAATACTAACTCTCCATCCATAATCTTAATCAACCCTTCATTGAACTTCTGCGTCTTCTCAGAAACAGATTTGGGATCGAACTTCGCCGCATCGAGGCTGAGGTCGGATTTTATGGGTGCCATGTTGAGCTACTGAAAATGAATTTGATCAAGAAAACGAATGGGTGCGGTCGGTCCAGAATGAAGCACAATGAGCTATATACACCTTTAATCACCACGAAGATGCTTATATCGGTGCCATTTATCAGCAGCAATCTGGTGCAGACGTGTGAGTGCCGGCATACACACATGTGGGGCACACTTTCTTGAGATACCCGAGGTCGGCAGGTATGAGCTCATGGCGCAACAAGATAATCACAGCACATGGGCACTCGACTCTTCTGATGCGAGTATGGTACATATAGATTCATTTGATTCTCAGCGGCATGCGTGCCTTCGATGAAGCATGCCATAGACAAGGGAGTAATGCGTCAACACGTAACCTCTTTTCCAACCCTCCTCGCTATGCGCATCAGGAGAGTGTCAACGCCGCCAACGCCATGCTGCTCATGCCCAAGATCATCCAAGCCTTATGCACAAATGCACATGCCCCAAGAATGCCCCCCACTTCAAGAATGCCGCAAGAAATGCTCAATCAGCTAGTCGAACCCAAGCGCCCTGTTCCCATCCCGCCCCGCAAACTGCCCTACATCACACTACAATCCCTATCATCCCCATTCGCTTTACTCCTCCTCTTCTCCTCCTTCCTCGCCGCCTTTTCCTCCTTTCGACTGGTAGGCCTTGACTTCAACGCTGCCGCCGCACCAATACTAGCAGTCCTCGAAGGAACACCTATGCTCTCTTTCGACGCATTCTTGCCACTCTCCCCACCCTCAATGCCAACTTCCGCCACCGTCGACGTAGCCATCGGACCATCCGGGCTTATCGTGCCTGCAGGTGGTGGAGAGGAGCCAGTGACTGCCGAGTCATGACGACTCGCTAACTCCTTCGCAACTTCACCAGACGGTGTGACTGCTGGCGCCATCGAATTCTGCGTATCCGTTCGGCTCATCCTGTGCGTCAGCTTCGCCATGTTCAAGCTGAAGCGCGAACCATTCCTCTCCAGCATTTCATCACGCCCGACACTGGTTGGCCTGCTCCAACTACCACTTGTCCCTTTCGACGGCTTACTGGCTCGGCGTGTGCCAAACTTGCTTGCAACATTGAGGAACCCGCCGGACTTCTCCTCTGATGGTGTCCCGGGGATGCTCGACGGGTCTGTCCGTACACTGCCACCTGAGAAAGATCCTTCATCGAAAGTAATGCTCGTGCGTCGACCTTCACGAAGGAAGGACCCACTCGAGCGTCCTCTATCGATATCCTGAGTGTTGCCAACGTCTAAGCTGCCGCGCCGAGAACCAGTGGCGAAGTCTGCAACCTCAGACCGTGCTACTGAGCCACCAGAGTCGACGGGCTGGAGATTGCTCGTGCTCTGCGACAAGGCGTTCTCGGAGCCTAGCGGCTCGTTCAGGTACGGTTTCTCCAATGGTGGCGCGGCGTCGGAATGGCTTCTGCTAGTCGCCTCCGCGTATGTAGGTAGATCGTGGATGCTATGACCATCATCGCCGATTGGCTGCACCTGGTAGAAAAGCAAATACGGCGTCTCCTGCTTCAGTGCTTCATGTATGTTGACGTAGCTCACGCGCTCAGGAGCCAAGTCATCGAAACGCATCCACGGATCCTCAGCCTCATCATCCGAGCTCGACGACTCTGCCTCGCTACTTTGACTTTGGTCGGTAGTGGGGCGCTGATCGTGCACATTCGACGCCATACCACGGCACAGTGTGATGTAGTGGCCACTATGGACGCTGACACCTCGATGGCACACAACGCTTTGCAGCAGCAACCTGAAGTTTCCAGCGAGTGGACCATCGTCGTGCATGTTGTCATCGCTGACAAAGTTCGGCACTCCAATCTCTAGCGGAATGTCGATATAGTCGTTTCTCCTCGTCGCCTGGCCCTGATTCGTGTACGCATATCTCTTCAAACATATGCCCAGCACCGGCCTCTTGCGCGCAAAATGTGCCGCCACCTGCGCATCAGACGTAGGCTGGTGGTCCGTGTACCAAGGTAACAGCTTGAAAAACTGCCAAGCTGGCATCAAGACTTCAGTCTTGGTACTGAGCTTCCTGCCTTTGGCGTCCAATGTGCCATTTGCCTCCGCTTGCTTAAGCTCCTCGGGATCTATGCCAGTGAGCTCTACTTTGCGTTGGCTGAAGATGCTGTCGGCTCGCTTTCTTGACATAGTTGGTCGAAGGCGCTCGAATGGATCCTTACTGCCATGCGTTGCTGTCGACTCGACCGGAGTGAGAGCGACTGGACTGGACGCTGTTGGCGTATCAGGTCGGTCGCCCAGATCTGCAACTTCAACGTGAATGCCTGGCTCCTTCTCCACTTTCGTGGGTGAGTCCGAGGATTGGAGTGTAGTAGCAGACTTCAATGTGTTTCGTCGTCGATTCTCCATATGCCGCTTGACTTCAATCCGGTTGTTGAAGTAATGCTCCAGACAGTCCTCAAGAGTGATCGGGCCTTGGCCGTCCGGCGGTTGCTCCAGAAGAGCGACTTCCAGCAGTCGCTCATTGACGAACTTGTGGTCGTCCTGCGGATCCTCCTTACCTGTGTGGAATAGATCCATCTTCAGAGTCAAAAGTGGCAACTCGAGCTGGCCGGTGATGAAGGTAAAAGCCTCACTCGGGTCCTGCTGCTTAAGCTGGGTCGCCTCCTCCCACCCGCAATCGCTCAACGCATGTTGCAAATGCGCCGTAATGTCCGTCGTGATTAATCGACCAGTCCTCAGCATGTTGACCCATAGCCTCAAGAAGCCTGCCAACTTCTTCCTTGGCAAATCCTCAAAGCTATCATAAAGCATAGCTTCGAACGAATCCAATCTCGCGAACATGGCGAATAGTAAGGCATCCAAGTAACAAGTGACACTATTTCGGTTGACAGCTCCAACCAGCTTCGCATTAGGATCGAACGGCTTGACAATGCCCTCATAGGTGTCTTGCAACAGCATCAACAGTCTGAACGCCGCTTCACTGTCGCCGTTCGATGACGGTGCTCGCAATGCGTACTCGACGTTCGCCTCAACCATCGTGTCGACGCCATAGTGCCGCAATCGCTCCAAAATGCCTTTGACTTTGCGCTCCTCATCTTTGTCTGGCTTCCTGCTGGTATCATCTTGGGCGAGGAAGACGGTGCCGAAGTGCGCGGGTTTCTTCTCTGTCTGTTACAGCGAGTTTGTTAGCCAACCGAAGAAGTCTATGTATTGTGCGAACTTGAGCAACAATGCAAGACCACGCTGCCGGTATGTCCCTTCTGTGGTAGCAATAGGCGAAGGCATTGGATGTGACCAATTGCGGCAGGTCCTCCGACATCAACACCGCGCTATCACTTCTGGTCTTCCTCTGCCGGTATTGGAGTAATGATTGGCGTTCTTCACACTCTTCGCTACAGCCAGCTCCCAGTGACAGCTGAGCAGACCTGCCGCGTTTGTGGAAACAGGCAAACCACTTGCCGCCACGCACGGGCGTCTTTTTCCTCTTCATAACTCCAGTATTGCACAATATCCAACTACACCGCAACAATAGAAGGTGTTGTAAACATACCTTGCCATTTCGCTGATGTTGCGACTGGTTCGGATGCCTCTTCTCCCTTCGGCTGAGGAAGCGGTGCACGCCGCTCATGCTTGTCGGTCACTGTCCTTGCTCTTGCCCCAACGCCATGAACGGATCAACTCAAACTCCTTGATCCAACAGATGTTGCACCTGTGTGTATCGCAGCCGCCCTATCGTCGCCGCCCTACAACATCTAGACCAAGCAGGCGCAGTCTAGGCGTTCGGGAATCTGTCGTTCGGGCGTACGTGGGGCAGGCAGGCACGACTATCGACCAAACTTTGCTTTCCTTTTTCGATCGCGCAAGAGTCTTTGCAGATTCGGCCTCGTGTGCAGAAGAGCATCCAAGATGATGTAACGCTCTCGAGAATGTGGAAATTGGATCATGACGGAGTTGCCTGTGGATATGTGGGCGGGCTCGTTGACAAGTGTGGCTTGAATGTCTTGGTTCGCGATTGGGGGGATACTTTTGAGACCCTGGTCGCCCTGCAGCTGATCCTAGGCTTCGCAGGGTTCGTACGAACTGCTACAATAGAACTGTTCCAGGGACGGTGGAGTTTGGGGTCCATATAGTAGAAATAGGTCGACCCATGGGCGGGTTGTCACTGCTTCGCGTAGTCGACCTCGCTATGCCGAGATCCTCAGCCATTGGCAAGATACGTGTCACCTCTTAGACCTCGGATATGTTCTGTTCCTGAATGAGCATTCACGCGTGCAGATCTTGGTTTCACCACGTTGAACAAGAAAACGACTTTCGTATGCCCGCACCTATCTGCAGCATCTCAAAAACAACAGGAATCCATTTCGCCGCCGCCAGACTACCAGCCAGTCCCCGTCGCTGATATGACCCTCTACGCCCGTCATCGCCATGGAAATACGCCTGCTCGCCGTGCCGCTTCAAGTGCCATTCCACAACTTGGGCCTGGTGCCTCCATCATTCCTTTGAAATATTACAATGCTCTCTAACAACAGCAACAACGCCTTTCGATGCAGTATTGGGGTAGTGGTGGTGTCGGGATCCGTGAAGGAGTGTAGGATGCTAGCCGGCGCCAGGTTGGAGGCGCGCTTGGAGATGATATGGAGGAGGTGATGATCTAGGCGATTCGCTGCAGCTGATTTTCATGCTCACTCGCGCAATGTACAAGCCGAAATTCAGCTTTCTCTCATCAAGCTCTCGCGTATATCGCAGCGTCACAGCTGTATGTAACCGCAGTCAATGGCAGGGAGAGCCGCTTAACTCTGCTTGCACTCAGCAGTCTCCTGCTTCGGCTTTGAGCCGTCCTCCTACTGCGCGTCAGTCAGCTGGTCCTCGCCACAATCTTACAAATCTCGACATACCTCATCATCATCCTCTTCCTCGTCGTCCTCATCCCGCTCGTCCTCGTCCTCGTCTTCATCATCCTCATCCTCGAACTCGTCCTCATCAAAGTCATCAAAGCCCTGCTCGAATTGTAGAGCCTCGCCTGTGAACCAGTCGATGGCCCGTGGGATGAGCTTCTCCTTGATGTCCTCACCAAGCTGGTAGTCGAGCTCAAGCTTGGCCTCAATCTCCTCGTCGATCTCCTCATCGTCGTCATCGCTTGGCGGCTTGGCAGGGTTGAAGAAGTCGAAGAACGACGGAGTTGGGATGGTCTTCTTCACGATACGGGTCTGCTTGGTGTCTGCAATATGTCAGTACTGTCACTTCTTCAATTTTCTTGCGCGGCCACTTACTCTTATTTCTCTGCTTCTTGCTTTCCACCTTGACAGTCAGGTCCTTGCCAGCCTTCCAGTCGATCTTGTCACCCTCAGCGTGGTCGTAAATGAAGTCTCCACCGTAGCCGTTCTCTTCCTGGTAGTAGTATGTCTTGGTGATGGTCTTGTTGGTGAAGAACTCGTTCTCAGCGAATTCGAAGATCAGACGGAAACCTGGGCGGTCCAAGTACTCCATGCGAATGTCGGTGAGGTGCTTGAGCGCTTCCTCGTCGCGGTCGGTGATGGTCTCGGCAAGCGATGAGTTTTTCATGGCGCTCAGCCAGAACTCTGGAATACCTTTCGCGGCCTCTGCACCCTCTGAAGCCTTATCTGCCTCCTCCTTTGCGGCCTTGGCCTCCTCATCGTCCTCATCGTCCTCCTCCTCGCCAGCCTTGACCTCCTCTTCTGAAGGCTCCACGGCACCGTTGACGATCTTAGCACGCTTCTCGTACAGTGGGGTGAACTTGGCGAAAAATCTCTTCTCCAGAGCGAGGACCTCCTCCTGGAACTCGGCCTCGAGCTTGGAGTGCTCCTTCTGCACGCCCTTCAGGCCTGCGACTCGTTTCCGCACTGGCGCAGGCAGAGACTCGACGTAGCCGGAGGAGCGGCCAACAAGGCCTTGGAGCTTGTTCTGCATCATTGAGACGAGCTTGGGGTTCTGTGCGAAGATGGAGGCAGCTGCTGCGCGATCGAGGTCCTCTACAGTGGCGTTGCCGTCAGTCATGCTGTATCAAGTTGTGAGCGCGATGCGTCATACCCTCGTTGATGTCTGGGACAGTGGGCGCCTGAGCGCGCGAAGAGATGGGCGCATTGTTCTAAAGGTGATCAGCCTCCTGTCCGGGTCATCCTGGTGAAGCGTCAATTTCTTACCGCCGGGGTGTTCTGTGGAGTCTGCATGATCGCAATGTCAGTCAATTTCTGTATTGATAGCTACAGACAATATGGCGGTCTGGGGATGTTGGTTGACAAAAAGGGTCGAAAAGGTTTAGGCAAAGAGCGTGTAGCAAACTGGAGATGTACTAACCGGAGCAGGATCGGCGCCTTTTCTGTTCGGTATCTGCGACATTTTCGCTGTGGATCTGCAGTCTGCCCGGCCGCTGGTTAGACTAAGCTAAGTGATTCTGACGGAGCTGTCGAGCTTGACGGGCGAGAGGTGTTGATTCGCGACTGCAGACAGAGGCGATGCCGTTGACAGCACGTTGGGCGTATGGCGGGGCAGTATTTTCTGAGCAGCAGCGGTCAGCGCGAGGCCCGTGCGAGCGGCAAACGAAGGAGCGTCTCGACCGCGCGCGCGCTGAATGATGCCGTGATACTGCTGGACGTGAGAGCACAAGATATCATCCGTCAACAACACGACAGCATTGTGCTACATACCAAACAACATGGACAACCTCAACATCTCGCCCGAAACGGCTCAGAGCCTGCAAAACATGTCTGCGAAGGACAAGCAAGAATTGAACCAATTTATCGTCAACGAATCGCAAAAGGCACAAATACAGTCGACAGTCCACAGCCTGACAGATACGTACGTTACGAAAATGTTTCAAATCACCATCGCCGGCTATTGACTAATTGCTGTGCAGATGCTTCCGCAAATGCATAACATCCAGGATCTCCTCCGGCAAGCTGGACCGGACGGAAGAGCCGTGCATGCAAAACTGCGTCGACAGATTCATGGATGCGAACCTGACGGTCATCAAGCACTTGGAGCAGATGAGGGCGATGTGAGCAAGGCTGATTGGCAAGAGTGTATGATGGACCAGGTGGTGTACGATACGGGCGATGGCATTGGAGCGACGTGGTGCAGTCGCAATTGGATGAGCGGCGCTGCAGCATCGAAATGCACGGCACCGAAAACATTACGGGAGCATGAGAGTGGTGATCTTGCCTACTGCCTCCAAAAGCACTGCAATCAGCTGGAAACCGAATCCACTCTGCCCCCTTGGGATGCACTACTGGCACACGTGAGACGAGACTGGAAAGCAGGGGACAGAGTATGGTCCATGGAATGGCAGGCTTGTCGTGGGCAAGCCCAGCGATAGATTGCATAGTAGCTGTAAACTACACTCGACCTCAAATCCAGCCGACGCTCTCTGTGCGCAGCTGAAAGGATATCGTAAATCTCATGCCCTTGCCCTTCGCCTGGGCTAACCCGAAACGCCATCCGCCAATGCCATGTAACTTTTCTAGAGTGCGCTTAGACGATCGCAAGCTTGGTGGCAGCGATGTCAAGAGCGTCGACGTCCGGGGTGAGGCGGGCAAAGGCCTTCTTGGAGCCATCGGGCCTGTGATTTCATCAGCACGTGTCTATTGGTCCGAAACCTCGTCGAGAGTGCTTACCTGATGAGGGTGTTAATTCTAACAACGTCCACATCGTACAGCTTCTTGAGCGCCTCCTTGATTTGCCTCTTGTTCGCCTTGACATCCACAATGAAGACAAGAGTGTTGTTCTCCTCAATCTTCTTCATCGCGCTCTCGGTGTTGAGCGGGTGGATGACGATCTTGCCAGCGTCGAGGCGTGGCTGGCTCGGGATCGACTTGCGCGGGTACTTGGGCGCGCGCGAGAGGGTGAGGGTCTTCGGCTGGTGGAAGGAGGTCGAGGTGCGGACTTTCGAGACCTTGTGCGAGTTGACCTGTGCAGTGAAGACAGGCCGTCAGAATGATGGGTTGCTCTGACACGCCTCTGTGGTCTGGACGGTTCATGTGATACATACACCGCGGAGGGTGGCTTTTGCGGCCTGGTTGGCCTTTGCGGAAGGCTTGGAGGCCTTTGCGCCTGTTCTTCTTGTCAGCCCATTTGCTTCAATGCGCACATAAACAAGATGGAGTGGTTGTTGGCGCTGGTAAATTGCCGCTTCGTCTCGCTCAAACGTACCCTTGGTGCTGCTCTTGGGGGCCATTGCGATGGGTTTTGGCGGTGATGCTTCCTCTTTCCTGAGCGTGCAACTAATCTTCAAAATCGCAAGCTGCGAAGTTCAGAGCTGGAATTCGATGCGTGCTCGCGGGCGCTTAGCTAAGACTACCATTTCTGGTTAGCGTCTTGGCCACAACTCCATCTCCAACTCCTTGCTTCCGCCGCCAATATACCACCTACAGATACGAGGAAGTGAGAAGAAGTGTGGCTCAGTAACATGGACACTGGCTTTCCCAGGAGACGCTTCACCCGCGCATCACCATCAAAATCTCTGGCAGTCCAGTGCATTACCGTAGCTGAAGGCCAACGGATCTCACCCGAATGGTGTCTCAAAACATGGTCGTTGAAGGAGATTCTTCCTCAAGCAGTGAACGTCGTTCGTCCTTGCTGGTCGAGCTTACTCCATATTGCGAAGGACTGTTGGGCTGAGCCGAAGACACACAGATTTTGCGATCGAAGATAGGCAGATTTCCATGATTTCATTCGTTTCATTTCAGAGCAAGACAAGTCGCGATTGCCAGCGCTCATCATAGGACACAGGAGGCAATCCTGGATAGATTTCATTTCGATCAATGATCGGCCAACTCGAGATCTAGCCTTTTCTTCGGTGACGTGACTGGAACGTGCGCTCAAGGACGCAGGAGGCTCATGTAACCTCTTATAGTCTAAGCCGCAGAATGTGGGCAATACCACGAACCACACAACCGGTCGACATGCCTCCACATCGCAGGCCACAACAAGCGCGTGCGCTTCCACGACACAATACACTGTTCACGCGATGCACTCAGGGAAGAACAGGACCTGTTGCGAAGTGTACATAGCCAGCAATGATTCTACGATTTCTCTTCTCAGTGGCAATAGCGGCCTGTCGAAATGCTGACGCGCAATCCCTCTCCACCATCAGTGTGTATGCTTCGACATGCTCGACCACCTCGAGTGCGGTCTTTTACACGTCTGGATCATCAACATATACGATCTCAAGCTGCGTCGCTCCCAGCACAGTATACATCGACACCGGGTCAAGCACATGGGCATCAGACAATAGATCTACCGCATGGGTGCCGTCGACGGTCTATATCACACAGAACGCCACCTGCGATATCAGTCTGGCCAGTACCACGACCCAAGCTGGAGGTAGATCCACTTCGGTGACTTCACAAACGGCACTCGCTGCCTCAAGAGACGAGATTTGTACATATGGGCAGACGGTCACAATTACTTCCTTGAGCATACGAAGTACCACTCTCTACACCAGCTCTTCAGGATTGAGCCTCGCCAACGAAACGTGTCAAGCCGGCCAGTCCATCCTCACAGTGACAGCAACAAGCTTTGTGAACGCCAGCACCACGAGCACGACAATCTTGGTCTACACAGCGGCGCCCACCGTGATAACGGAAGCACCGACCTGCGATACGTCAATTAGCTCTCCCACAATCTGTGTAGATACATACGGTAATGCGTTCAACGTCACGGTTAACCTGCTGTTCAAAGGGACTTCCATCGGCGAAGAGGAAGCATCGAGTATCGACGACTGTCTACTTGAGTGCGACGCCACCGAGGATTGTGTCGCAGTCAACTTCGTGAGCGGGAATTGTACGCTCTTAAGTGATGTTACGGGGACAGACACTTTTACCACTTATGGTTCTAAGCTCAAACGGCAAGCCAGCGGCACCGCAGTCGCTGCTTACCGGGTGAGCAGCACAGCTTCAGTCTCGACAGATTCGGCGTCCACCACCCCTGCTCAGAGCAGTTCGACGGATCAGCAAGGAGGGGCGACGTCGGCGGGCAATTTGACCGAATCCACGAGTCAGTACATGACATTCATAATTGCTGCCAAGGACTGATACTGACTGGGCAGCAGCATCTTCAGCGACAGGACAGCCGGTGGCTACGACCACGATCGTACAGACAGTGACACAGTCAGCACAAAGCGGCAATGGCACGGTCTTCCTGACTAGTACGTATCCTCTCCACCTATTCAATCTGGTAGCCGGGGTTGCTTTGGTGATCAGTCCGCGGCTGCATTGATCAGTGATGCCATTGGTCATTCAATCTCACATCCGGTCGACTTGTCCGCAGGTGATTCGCCTTCGTCAATGATTCAAGTCATGGTGTAACAAATCAGTCAGGCTGAGCAGTGACCGAGTCATTCAATCACTCCGTTGCTCAAGAAGTCATCCTCTTCATGCTGTCAAACCATCCTTCGTAAGCTGATTGATCCATTGTTGGCATCACTGATCTTGATCCTGCCATGCTCAATTCGCATAAGATGATATGGAAGCTATGATCCAAGCTATGCCACAATTCGACGATCTCCTGATTGCAATGATCTGGGGTTTGGAAATGCTATGGCTTGAACACGAGGTGTTGAAGGCCGTTTCCGACATTTATGTTTACACGGCCAGCTGCGATCTTATCATTCATTGCGTAGAAGCTCTGGCTGATCATTTCGCAGCTACAGCAACAGTAACGAGCTATGTCACTGGATCACAGTACAATTACACGGCTTATCAGACAGCTACAAGCATCCTGCCTGCCTCGACCACTACCCTGCCTGCGCAGACCGTCACCCAAACTCCAGGAACCGTGACGACGGATATCTACATCACTGAGACTCAGAGTCAAGTCCAGAACATCACGTTGCCGGCTTCGACCGAGCCTGCTTCTACAGTCATCACTACTGTGAGCGTTCCAAGACAACTTGGATTCAATGGAGCTAACGGTTGCCGACTTAGACCACACTCATCAGCTCCTATCCTGTCACGTACACGACGGTGTCAAATGTACAAGGTAGATATCTTCCGTCTGCACTTGCCTGCAACTTTCGTGCTAAATCCGAGTAGGGAGCCCGGTCACGACTACACTCACCTCTACTGAATACACCACGATTGTTTCCAGCTATCGAGTGACGCAAATAGAGACCACGACGTCGATTTCTAATGGTCCAACTTCGACCATGATATCCACAGTAGGTGGCGCCGCCGCCTCGCTTCGCGCGCAAAGGCTTATATGCTCCTAGGTACTCACGACTTCCGTCTCTTCCTATGCTGTGACTTACACAGAAATTACGACCGCTCAAGGTAGGCAGCCCTGCATTTGATCGCCGTGCCGATGCAACGACCCCAACTTGGCTCGAATGACCTCGACTTCGTGGGCTTACCATTTGGGCCTCTGCTGACTGGCAGCAGGAAGCACGATCATAACGACTGCAGTCTCTACAGCTTATACGACCATCGTATCGAGCTATCCAGTGACGATGAACATTACGGCAACAGCCACAAGTGATCAATATTTCACATCGTACGAGATAGATACCTCCTACTCGACAGTGATTGTGACAAGCACGCAGCCAGCCGTGACCTCGACTGTGGTGAGTCCAAAGGATTCTCAGTTGTAGCTCCTGGTGGATCGGTGAAGTCATTCGAGCTCGTTCATCGAATCAGCTGCCAAAGGATGTCGGATATCATGCACTCATGCTAATCGCAAGGCTCAGGTATCCGAAAACGATATTACGTACACGTATACCCGGCCCGCTTCTACATATACGACAACAACGATTCTGCCGGCATCCACTGTCCTCATCAACGTCACGAGCACTCCTCCACCTGTGACCCAGACACGCACGCAAAGCCTGACGTCCTACGAAACGGATACATATGTCACCACTGCAGTTATCACAACCACGCAGAACCTGACTTTGCCGCAGGTCACTCAGTAAG
Source organism: Teratosphaeria gauchensis (assembly GCA_007113925.1). Lineage (NCBI taxonomy): Eukaryota > Fungi > Ascomycota > Dothideomycetes > Mycosphaerellales > Teratosphaeriaceae > Teratosphaeria > Teratosphaeria gauchensis. The sequence continues at coordinate 1,393,937 of VCMR01000003.1, forward strand.
CATCATTTCTAGTTCACTTCCTTGGGCTACACGCAAGAGCAATACATACCAAATCAAGCGCAAGAGTGCACTAAGAATTGAATTGATTCAGCGATGGACTGCTACCTCCAGATAGCGATTCTCTGGAGAGGGCGCTGCCAATTCAGAGGGTGCTCTGTCGCGGGACTTAGCTTTGGGAAAAAGCAGACTTGGAGATTCCATGGCTGATGGCTTCTGTTCAGGACCTTGCCCGCCTCGACGGTTACAAGCACATGGGATATCACTTCCACTCTGCCTGCTTCGACGTATACCACGGTCTCGATAGTGACCACTTCTTACCCTGTAACCCTTGTAAGTGGGCTCAGCTGGCGGCTCGTAAGTCTAGACTGACAGAATCCGATCCTAGACTGTGACCACAACGGCATCTGCAAGCACGGTAAGCAAAGAATAGAATCTGATTTCCTATACATTGAATATCGATTAATGGATCGTCTAAGGTGACGTCGACTACTGTGTCCTATTCGACGAGCACTTATTTGACGACCATTTATGGCACTACCACTCAATCGGCCATAACTACTACCTTCAACGTCACATCGACCTTGCCGCAGGCCACATCGACGCAAAATATCACCTCCACTCTGCCTGCCTCGACGTATACCACGGTCTCAACAGTGACGACCTCTTATCCTGTGACCCTTGTAAGGTAGCTCGGATGGCGCTAGATATTCCTAAGCTGACACGATACGCGCTAGACTGCGACCACAACGGCCTCTGCGAGCACAGTAAGCTAATATTGAGGCCCGTTTTTCTATGCGTCGACCGTCGACTAACGTATCTATATTTTCAGGTGACGACGACTACTGTGTCCTACTCTACGAGCACATATTTGACGATCGTTTATGGAACTACCACTCAGCCTCCGGTAACTACTACACTCAACTTCACATCAACCTTGCCGCAGGCCACGTCGACGCAATATGTCACCTCCACTCTCCCGGCTTTTACCAATACTCTTACGACCACACGAAACAACACAATCACAGGTCAGCCATTGCAATGGAGCTCTCAGGGACCGCAGCTAACATCTTTTCGAAGCCACTACTACCTCGTCTTACGGTGTAACCCAAACCACATCTTACGCAGTAAGTATTGATCATTTGCTCCAGCAGAAACAACCCTGGCGCCATGTCGATCGACGAAAGGTCAGGCACTTTTGTTGCCTGGTCTGGATGGCAGAATGGGCTCGATTGCTTGAAAATAGAACGACATTGGCCATTGATGTAGACTGACTTTCTCTTGCTCAATGTAGGTCACGTACACGAGTTCTTACCCAATAACCTATACCACCATATCCACAGCACCAGGATCCACGATAACTACCACCTACGTCTCAAATATCACTATGACTGCTTATAGCACTGTCACCACAAGGATAAGCGTTCAAGGTATGTGGAGCCGTCAAACTCCCGCATTGCCGACTTGCTGCTGACAGAAAGCAGCCACCGCAACGACCACCGCCATCGAGACTTGTACATCGACGCCGACCGTCACACCAATCCCGTCGTTCGGCAACAGTAGCAGTGGATCATCGGTTGGCACTTATCTCGGCTGCTATAATTCCTCCTCGACTTACATTCTAACTGGCACAACCACTTCAAGCTCAGAAATGAACATCGAAGGCTGTATTTCCTACTGCACCTACGGCGGCTATTCATACGCTGCTCTCGGCTACGGTAATACTTGTGAATGTGGAAATACCTGGGTCGGCAGTACGGCCATCCAATGCGACGCCAGCTGCAACGCACCGTGCCCTGGAAACTCGACGCAAGCATGTGGGAGCACTAGCGGTAGTGTGCACTCGGTATACTCGATCAGCTGCGGTACGACGACCGCCAGTGTGCTTCCCGAATTTGCGAATACCAACGCCTCGACTCCAGGCTATGCCTATGTGGGATGCTATCTCGACACTGTCAGTCCTCGTGCTCTTAGTGCTGCAGACGAACAGTACATTAACTCGCTTACGATCGAGGCCTGCATCAGCTACTGCTCAGGATATCTATATGCTGGCCTTGAGAACGGCTGGGAGTGTTGGTGCGGGAATGCGTTGGCCAGTGGTGCTTACTTGGAATGTGCAAGTGCGCATTGCACTAGTGCTTGTGCTGGTGAGTACATCGCCTGAAAACATGGTTGCGCTGCTGACGATCTGTAGGCAATTCGACCGAGAATTGTGGCGGCACCAGTGCATTGAGCGTCTACATGAATGCAACGCTGCAGAACCAATTAAATGCCAATGCCGTTTCCAGAAGCACCACAAGCACATCGACAACATCAGTTGCTGCCACAAGTAAATCGAGCTCGACAGCGTAAGCCGGTCCTTGGACGCAGAGGTTCAGGTCAGTCGACCGGCGAGTCAACCCTTGATTCACTGCTTAAACTGACTGATAGAACAGTCATGTTGGGTGATGTTACATAGGTTATGATATAGCAAAAGTGTCTATCATTCCCAGGTCCAAAACATGCTCAAATCATGACAGGTTGATATCCACCAGCTGTCGCAAAAGCCTGCTGCATCTGAGCCGGGTCGAAAGCCCACTGATCAAATGTCCATGCCTCCAACTCATCCAGATCCAGATTCAGAGGTGCGTCTGCTACGCCGTCAATCTGGCCAGGACCCTTCATTTGCGGTACGGGCGGTAGGTAATCCAGCATGCCTTGCGGCAAATCTTGATTTCTGATCTTTGGAGGCCCAGATGGAATACCCTCGGTGCCAACTGCTGCATCTTCCTGGCATGCCATAATCTTGTAATAAGGTCTCGTGACTTTGTCGACGGCTTCTTGCATAAAGACTGCACGCTGGCTGGGATCTTTCTTGGCTTTCCAGAAGCCGTGAGCAGCAAGCGCGATCCATAGTTGCCTTTGCTCTCGCCCGAATCGAATAACTTTATCGGTCAACATTGCCACGGACTCGTCCATCACACGATCTGCATGGTGCTCGATGATCTTGCCAATGGCAGAGTCGGCTCGGATGTCAACAGTGGTTGCGATATGGCAGATGGAGAGCGAAGCACGAAGCTGGTCTGTGCACAAAAGCTCCAGAGCAAGGCAGCCCTTGTTGATGAGCGCTTTGTGCGTATCAATCATGCGGGTAGCGGTGTCGATGATCAGCATTCGGGAGAAGCTGCGCTCCATGGTCGACTCGGCCTGGCGGATCTGGCGATCGTGAAGCACCAGCAGATATTGGCGCAGGTTCAGTGAGAGCAATGCTTTGGGAGCATCAGCCTTGCTACCCGACCACGGGGGGATGGCCTGTATCTGTGCTTCTATCTCTTCTGAGAAGCGCTTTACATCGTCAAATGAGAGGTGCTGTCGAATGTTGTTCAGCGTAGTATTTAGACCATGTCTCAGTAGCGTGGATTCGCTTATGGTTGACAAAAAAGAAGAGTTTGTGAATTCGGAGGATCTGACAGGTGGTGGTAGGTGATGAATTTCATCTTCAGTGTCTTGCGCGATATCCTCATCGTGGATGTTGCTTGGCGGTGGGCAGTCAGTCTGCAACGGCCATTGCGTGGAGACCATGCCGCGATCAAAAGACAGCTGCAGCTCGAGTTCGACGACAGCCTGCCAAATCCGCCGCCTCAGCTCCTTATCCAATGCTGATGTCTTCTTCCTCAATAGATCCGGATTTCGATGTAGGCCAGCAGCCATGCAGAACCTCAGGAGAGTACCTGCATCCGTCCAGCTCCTCTTGTATTTGTGCGCGCTGACCTGCTTCGCGAAGAGCGCTAAAAATCGTATTTGGAAGTCCAGCGCTGTGACATGCTTCTGGCTTTGCAATAGCAACCAATCGTCTACTGCTTGGATATATGTAATCGCCTTTTCTCTTGCAAGTGAGCTAGCTGCTGTGTAAAGCCAGGGCTGAGTCGAAGTCAAGCACTGCGTACACGCTATGATCAGGAGCACAAGAGCCACAAAATGCCCACGAACTTCTGCCGGCTTCGCCCACATTTCCTCGTACTCTTCGCGAAAGCTTGGTATATGCAAGATGTGGTAGATGCTGCCGTAGTTATCGAAGTACAGCTGCACGAGGTGGTCGGTTTCTTCCCTTGCAGGAAGTAAAGCTTTCAGCTCGTCATCCGCGACAGATCGAGGCTTGCTTCCTGAATACTCTCTGCGGTCTTCCAATGCATGCATATCTTGTCGTATACGCGCGATCGCCGGGTACTTTTCAAATGTCTCCTTGGTGAAAACGTTCAGGTCTGGTATGTGCGCAATGAGTGCACCAGGATGAGTGGTACCGTGGAACTGAGTCTTGAAAGATTTACCACGCAATAACATCGTCTCGCGATCATTGATGGTACCCCCAGATTGATATTCAGCAGTGGCAATGGCTGATTCTGGCGTGAGCGGCAGCTTGGACACCTTCATGCGCGGCACAGGATCAGTGTGGCCAGTCTGCGCCAATGCCGCCTCCAGTTGCTTGATGCGCCGTTCCTGGTACTCCAGTCTTGATAAAGTGTCGCCCAGAGGTGCTGAACTGTGCTGAATCGGTCTGCTGATATGCCCGTCGAATGGTCCTTTGCTCTCGGATCCGTCTCGCGAGCCATCCGAGGCCTCATCCAGGTAGAGACAATTTGCGGCCTGGCCAGCCTTGGTACAGCGGCCGCATGCTGGCATTTGGCGGTCACATTGCAGCTTCCGCCGCCGACAATCGTAGCAGCTCAGGACCTTCCGCCTACGCTTACGTTCACTGCCTGGAAGCGCGTCTGGCGAGGCCGGGCGCCTGAGCGAGGAACTGTGATCTGTATGCATCCTGGCTATCTCGCCTGCGGTTGGGCTGACTGATGTCATTGTTTTGAGTTTGGGGATCAGATAAAATTTGGAGATTTGGAGAATGCTGCCGTGATAGTTGACCTCAAAGAGGTCGATAGAGAAATCGTTTCCACCAGCCAGTGGTGAGGGCTCTACGCGATATGCGCTCGGAATATGGTTTCGTTGGTCCTGCACGACTTCGGGACGTAATAATGCTGTTAGGCCGCGTGTCGCATCGGTGAATGGTGTCGCAGGAGATGCGAAGAGGTGAGGCGAAGGACTAAACCTTGTCGGCCGAGCATGAGCCGCCGCCGATAAGTCCGCGAAAGATGATGAATCATGATGGTTACATCGATTGGATGAAGGTTGAGCCAGGGGTGCTGCCCGCAAAACTGCATACTGCCACTTAGTCTGGAGGACATTTTCAGTTTTGTACAAGATTAGATTGATGATCTGCAGAAATGAGGTCGCATTGACTTTGGCAGTCTCTTAGCCCTGCGACCACATGTAGCACGGGTAGATAGCCGTAAAGGGAAGACCACAGTGTCAATCTTTCTCCTGGAAGTCTAGACAGGCAATACGCCAAAGGGACCCCAGAATTCTCGCCAGAGCATCACTCCAGCAGTCAAGTCGAGTGAGAATCTCTTTGAGCGGTAGGCCGAAGATTTCAGTATGCGAGCTTGGTTGACTGCTGCGTCCCGTCGATCATCGCTGATGTTTGTCCTGAGATTTGTATCTCGTTGACGCTGGTCCTACGCCGCAATCGAAGGTTTACGGAACATGTTTGCTTCTCTGTTGTCATGGTCAGTCCCAGCGTCGTCAAAACATTGCTTATAATGTGTGTGCCATGACCAGAACGCGACCGAACGACTTGAGCGCGTGGTTGCCCGAGCAATCCCATGTTGACGCTTCCAAGCTTTTGTCGATCAGACACTTCAAGAATGCAGCAAGCAGCACGATCCATGCTCTCTCCACCGCCAAAGCACTTCTAGCAATCAAACCACGCAGACTCTAATCGCTACATCTCCGCGACCCAAACAAATCCCTCTGCATCCACATACACCACTCACAGCCACCACAATGTCCGCCCTCTCCAATCGCGACCCGAACACCCAATCTCCGTTCACCAACCAGTCGCAGAGCGAGAAGCAAGCCCATGCCGGCGCCGAGAATAAGGTAGACAGCTTTCAGAAGAAGATGTTCGAGCAGAAGAAGGATAGCGAGAATGGACAGGATGGTACATACATCTCTCCATCAGATGCTATCATGAGTCCGGCGAGTCAGAAGCTTGTTTCCTTCAAGCAAAGACAGATCAACAAGTCACAGTGAGTTTTGATAGCGATTTCCCAAAACCAACGTCGATCAAGCTGACGGACGGTGATAGGAACGGCAAGAACCAGACGTCTCGTCTTCTCTTTGCCCGAACTCCGAGTGGCATTTCCGGCGGCGACGATGTCGAGGCTGGCAGTGAGAAGGCTGGGGGCCAGTAGTCATACTGCCCGCGTCAACAAATTAGTCAACACGAGTGGGCGGCATGATCTTGGCTTTGTCTTTACTACACATTGGATGGCGGACATCCAGGAAATACCCAAGGCGTACTGGCGTCTAAAGACTGGAGGATAGGCAGGCTCAGATTGGGGCGGGACTGGATTATTGGGGTCCGATGCCAGACTCTCATGAACGATTTCTTATGTTTCCATACGGCAGATTGCGAACGAACTGCAATTTCACTGCACCGGCCATTGCCGCCGCTGCAAATATATCTCGACAGGACGAATGGAGTTCAAAACCTTTTTCGTTCGAGTTCTATTGACTCTATCGTATCTCTGACCCATTTCCATAGCGCTAAGTCATGAACACATGGAATGTAGGGCCGGCCCGCGCTGAGGGCGGCCACTGGCATTCATCATCTATCTAGACTGCCATCAGCCCTGGATACTGTGTGTGCACCCAAGAAAATACTCGACTTACTGCGGTGGGCTTTGTACAAACTCAACACCCTTGGCAATGTTGCCCTTCAGGCCCTCGTAGCACTTCTCCAGCAGCTTCTTCTCGTACGGGTTTGCATCCTTGACAACGTTGATAGCCTTGGATGCACCATCCTTGCCAAGCTCGACTGGGACGGAGAAGAACTCGAGGCCAGTCTCCTTCACAATCTCGTCGCCACCCTGCACGCCAGGCAGGTAGACGAAAGTCGGCTCGATGATACCGCTCTCGCCCTTGGCAGCCTTGATCACGGCCTCGGCGAAGCGGAAACCGGCGTAGGCCATGGAAAGAGTAGCGGAACCTGCGCCATCCTTGGCCTTGACGACCTCGTCACCACCGAACTGCACACGGTTGGTGAGAGCGTCAAGCTTGTCCTCGGGGATCTTGACTGCGGGCTTGGCGAGGGAGAAGAGTGGCACGATTGTCTCGCCGGAGTGACCACCGATGACTGGGATAACGGTCTTGCTCGGGTCGCGCTCACCGGTAAGACTCTGCACGAAAGTCTCGGCACGGACGACGTCGAGGGTGGTGACACCGAAGAGCTTCTTCGGGTTGAACTTGCCAGCCTTCTTGAGCACCTCCGCGGCGATGGGGACAGTCGAGTTGACCGGGTTGGAGATGACCAAGATGTAGGCATCTGGCGCGTACTGTGCGATGCCCTCGATCAAGCCCTTGACGATGCCAGCGTTGATCTTGAACAGGTCGTCACGGGTCATGCCCGGCTTGCCTATGAGTATCCGTTAGCCCGCCTGTGTAACGGCATTTCCTTCTCTTGACGTGCTTACGCGGGATGCCAGCTGGGATCACGACGACGTCCGCGCCAGTGAGGGCCTTCTTGAGACCATCGTCGGCGGGTAGGTAGCCCTCGATCTGGGCGACGGAGGAGATGTGCGAGAGATCGGTTGCGACACCTGGGGTGTTCACGACATCGTAAAGGGCGAGCTTGTCGACGAGGGGGGATGCCTTGAGGAGGAGGGAGAGGGGCTACGAGATTACCATTAGCTTCACCTCGACAGTACCATTAGACATTGTTCTCACCTGGCCAATGCCACCAGAAGCACCAGCAACAACTGTCAAGACGTGTCAGTGAGCCTGTGGTGTGATCGACGCTCTGAATACCCCGCAGTCATACCTGCTTTGACCATTTTTGCGATAGAAGGGCTGAGAGATTCAATCTGTTGTTTTGTGGAAGGCGTGGAGGTCTTTGAAATGATCTCGAAATGTCGTTGTATGTGTTTATGGCAAGGTCAGAGGTTGTTCCAAATAAGTTTCGACACTAGGTTGCCCTTGAGCACCAAGTCGGAGAGGGGTAAGCATATACGTGGGGCAATCAACCAAAGTGGTCTGTGCAGGGCAACTTGCATATGCTGCAGCACGCAGGCATCGCGCCGATTTCATCCTTGTGATAGTTGGAGACGAATATATACCGGCAGGAGGCTTCCTGAGGCTGCACTTTCACATGTCAGTCCCTACATATGGAATGGAACGCGCCAACAGTATTGTAAGAACTCGTGTGAACATAAGATAGCACATGCGCTCGGTGATTGAAGCCTAAACCAAGACACCCTAGCCTTCAGGTCCCAGGACCATTGACCGAAGAGCACCACGATGCTTTAGCAACCACCATTGCATCATAGACAGTGACCGTCAGATGATAAACGTTGTTTGACTTCACGTTAGAATGGCGAGAGAAAATCGTCGTGCAGCACATCTTTGAAGTGAGTTCTAAGTCCTTCAGCCTCAGCGTTGCACATTAATCTCGACCAGCATGAATGTCTTTCATGTGTAAAGTAACTCTTTCAACCGATACCTACAGATTGCCGACTGCTCCTACAACCGCGGCAAACATGACATCGCAGTCCGCGCCTGCAACTAATCGTAGCCCGACTCCTTCCGTGATTTTGACATTCATCCGCCGCAGCGCCGCAAACACCCGAACCGCCAGCAAAACGCTCAGTGCACCTAATACGCCATTCCGCCATGTATAACATCCAGCATGCGTACTGTACAAGCTTGTGTCCATCAGCATGGTGCGCATGTCACAGACAACCATTTCTCATCAGATGAACACTGCAGCAGGCACCACTTCAGTCTTAGTCGCTATCTTCGTCGTCCGCAGCCGCCTTGCTCGCACGCTTCTCCTTCTTCTCCTTCTTCTTCCTCTTCCTCTCTGCCTTCTCTTCGGCAGTCTCGCCCTCATGCTTCCTCTTCTTGTCCTTCTTCTTCTCAGTCTTGACCTCGGCATCAGCGACCTCTGCAGCTGACGCGTTTGGAGCGACAGGCTCAGCCATCTCGATGTCCTCCTTCTTGACCATCTCTGAGCCCTTGCCTGGAACGCCCTCCTTCACAGCGGCGCCCTCGGCGGCTTGTGGTTCTGTGCCCAGATTCGGGTCAAGGATGGAGCCATTGACGCCGTTCGGGTCATTGAAGTCCTTGTACTCCTGCTTCCATTGCGCCGGAGTCTGCTCATTCGGCCGACCATACTTGTCCAGCTTGCCACTCTCCTTCATCTTCTTCTTCTCTGTGGCAACAGGACCCATGCCCCATCTTCTGGGGTATAGGTCACGCTCCATGATACATCTCTTCACCTTGGCCACGACACCATGATCGCAGGAGCTCAGCTCAACGGTGGACATCTGCGCGATGCCCAGGGCGATGGCCTCGCCCTTGGTTGTGATGAGAACAACCTCCTCGTGAACCTCGATGCCGGCCTCGTAGCGCAGCAGACCAGGAATCATGAGCTTCGCACCGTAAGTGACGGCATTGACAGCGCTATCCTTCACGACGATGCGCTTGTACATCGTGAGGAGCGATTCGAGCGGTTGAATGATCGATCGGAGGTAGGACTCGTCACGCTGATTGTCGTAGAGCCACTGGGCATCCAAGCAGTCGTGGAGTGTGACCATGCTCTCATCTTCCTTCATCGCACCAGATCGCACACGGCGCAGCTCTTGCATGTGACCGCCAACACCCAAAAGCAGACCAAGGTGCACGCAGAGAGTACGGATGTACGTTCCAGCTTCGCACGACACCCAGAACACACCCAATTGACGATCATTGTCGAATTCCAGCAGCTTGCTCTCGTAGATCGTACGCACGCGCAGCTGACGCTTGACAGCTGAGATGAGCGGCGGACGCTGGAAGAGCGCGCCAGTCAATGTCTCGAGGGCACGCGCGAGTTGTGCCTCACCGCCTGGAAGCTTTCCATGCAGTCTTAGTACACAAACATATTCCTTACCTGCGCCTTGTTGGCTCTTCACTAGTCTCGTCGCGCGGTCAATGCAGACGATCAAGCATCCAGTGACCTTCGGGTCGAGTGTGCCAGAGTGACCTGTGCGGTCGACGCGGAGAATGCGCTTCAGCCACGCAACGACCTCGTGTGATGATGGATTGGACGGCTTATCGAGGTTGATCACACCGGACGAAACATATGATTTGAGGTCGCGACGGAGAGGTGTGCAGCCGGCGGGAATTGGAGTAAAGTGCCCCGTTCGTACAAGCACTGCGGCATTTGTCAGCGCTTGCCTTGCCCACATGATGAACGGGATGGATCTCAAGCATTAAGCTTCTGCCAGTCTCCCTTCCAACTTACACTGATCCCAGTTCTTGAGGAGCAACGGCCAATCGCTGGTGTTCAAGGATGGTGTGATTGCCTCAGGCTTGATGATCTGGTCATCATCGCCACTCTGCTGCTGCTTGACAAGCGCCATGTCTACTGCTGCACCCAAGTGTCCACGCAGCTGCCACCGCTATCTTCTTGAGATGTCTTCAAGATCTGCCCTGTAGCTGTCGCGTGTAGGGTGGGCTGTATGCGCTGCTCCCCTAGCTCCTGCGGCACTAGCGATGGCCGCACAAGATATATGACAGGGGGGTATGCGCGGAAGATGCAGTGGTAGAATACGGTGTAAGGTAGGCTGCTATCGCCAGAGATTGGTGGTGGTGTCGCTGGAGAGCTCGAGAAATTCTGGACATGGAAGCCGAACTTGAGGCTTTGCGGCGAAAGGTATGACCGAAGCCCTACCCTGTCCAGACTAGTGCAGAACCTTGAATACATACCAAACCTCAGGCTCGAGAAAGCTCCAAGCAGCAGCAAACCGTTGTTCGCGCGATACAACTTCAGTCGTCGCCAAAGACAATACTCGCGACTCGGCACCGTGGTGGTTCTGTTCTTCGCCGTCGCGCTCTCTGGACAATATTGTTACTGGCGACCCCTACTAGTACACGACACGAAGCAAAGGTCCGCCGGACGATCGTGTAAGCTTGGCTTCGTAGCATCGGGGACACCAACACACATGAGTGCGCACACGAGCACGTCGGCAGCTTCGCTTTCCCCTCCTTCCCCTCCGGCCACTTTTGATGGCGCCTTCGAGTGCTAAGCGCAAGCGCCAAAGCGACCGGCAGCACTCACATGACGATGGACAGACCAGACCATCGCCCCACCAACCGGAAAGATTGAACATGGCGCAGCGGAATGCGAGTGATGGCGGTGCAAGGGGAGGACGTGGTGGCAGGAGGCAGAGCAAGCAAGGTGGAGGCGGAGACAATCCTAACGCTGTGCCTGTAGCGCCGCGAAGCGCTGCATCACCAGCACCACCAGCGACTGCTGCGGCACCTCAGCAGACGATGCAGAACCTCCAGCCTCCCGCAGCTTCACCACAGCCGAATGGGAATGCAGGTGTGGAGATCTCAAGAACTGGAACACCTGCTGTGTCTGCGCCTGCTTCCGTCGAGCTACCTACGATGATGGCTTTCGAATTTCTTACAGAAGAGGCAATAGGAACATGGGGTCAGAGCGGGAAGCAAGCAGTCCTGGCGGCTGCGAGTGGGGTGAACGAGGAGACTGTGAGCGTCATCTTTCAAGAGTTGGTGAGATCAAGCTTAGATAAGAGGATAGACCCCGCCGAGGCTGGCGAGACGGTGCGGCGCATCATATATGATCGGCAGCAGCAAAGTGTGGGACTGGATGCACGAGATTTGTTCTTGGACGCTATCGCGCTCCTGAGTGAGGCGGAGAGCACGAAACCTGAATACCTGGCCATGCTCTCAGCAACAGACATTGATCCCCAAGAGATGCGAATCGTTCTGGAAGACAGGCCCCTCCAGAACGCTGCCCTTGTACAGGCTAGCTTCAGAGCCCAGCGGATCAGAAAAATTACCACCCTGTTATACCGACAAGCCAACTACAACTTACTTCGAGAAGAGTCCGAAGGGTATGCCAAGCTTTTGACAGAGTACTTCAACATTGTCGATACCTTTCAAGGCAACCAAGCAATTGAGACGGGCGTTGTTGACGATGCATTTCAGCGCATCAAGGCGCTCATTGGCGCGTTTGACCTTGATGTTGGACGGGCATTGGACGTCACCATGGACATTGGAGCCAACACATTGGTCCGGGCTTACGTGTTCATTATCAAGTTTTACAGAGCCAGCTCTTGGTGGCCAGATAACAGGTTGGCGGAAGGAATCAAGTTTGAGGAGCCGGCAGTCACCTCGTTTCCAGCTTGGGCGCTCCCTGGGTCTACACATTCAGCGTACACTGAGGAAGAGCGACAGGCACTTAATCTTCGAAAGCAATCGCGGGATGAGCTTTTCTGGAACCAGGTTCGAGACCAGGGCATAAGTGCTTTCTTTGAGCTAGGCGCTCGCAAAATTCTCAACTTTGATGAAGTTCAGGAGCTCCTGAACTCTGAAATCCCGCCGATAATGGAGACCAAAAAGGGACAAGAACAGGAGGTGAACCCAGAGAAACGGATTCGAATCAATGAAGCGAGAAGATACATGCGCAAGACAAGACTGCTTCCGCCGCCCGGGAATGCGGACGCCGCGCAACTTCTGGGCTTCAAACTTCGATACTACGCTTCGACGGCTCGGAGTGCCAATGAGACCTTACCCGATAATCTCATCCACTTCACGGCCCTTCTTATCAAGATTGGCTTTATCTCGTTGCGCGATCTCTATCCGCACCTGTATCCATCGGACGACGTGATGCCGGAAGAACGAAAGCGATTGGAGAAGGAGAAGGCTGAAAAGGACGCGAAGGAGAGACCTGGCGGTGGACCAAATGCGCTTGCCATGGCTGCTGCTTTGACTGATGATACTGAAAAGCCTGGAGCCCGGCTACGGAACGAAAAGCTTGCCAATGGTGGTGCCACACCGAAGTTAGGCGAAAAGAAGGACGACAACGCGACCGAAGAGCTACCTACGCCGGCCAATCAGAAGCTGCTCATTTTGAAGGCACTTCTCATCCTTGGCGCTCTGCCCGAAGCTTTGTTCATCCTCGGGCGCTTTCCATGGCTGGTAGAGGTTGATTCAGATCTGCCAAAGTACCTACATCGCATCGTCAAGCGCACGCTCAGCAGAATGACCGAGGAGCTACCGCCCCTGCAAGATCGGTCTGCGTTCGAGCAGCCACGCGAGATTGTCAAGGACACGGCGGCAGATGGCAACGGCAGGCTCTCGCGCATCACTGGACCGTCACGCCGATCGCCTATGAAGTGGTTGAATGTTGAGGGTGTGAGTGTTGAAGGCATCGAGGGTCGATACTACTATCAGGACTGGGACGACTGCGTGCCAGTTTGTCAGAGCATTGAAGACGTCATCTTGCTGTGCAATACACTGCTTGGTTATCTGGGTCCAAAGATCGGTCAAGACCATGTGGTCTATGGCACACTCCTACGCGTTGCGAGGAGGAGCCTGGCTGAAGACGACACTGAGACGAATCGCTCGCGATGGCTAGATCTCATGAAAAGGCTTTTGGTACCCGCTTCAGGCTTCACCAAGCACAACCCAGCTCTGACCGACGAGCTGTACCAGCTGCTGATGCTTTGGCCCATCACAACTCGTTACAGCATCTACGCCGAATGGTTCACTGGCAGAACATCTCGACTGCCCGATGTGAAAGCAGCGTTCGACTACAACAGGGCCGAGGTCAAAGAGGTCATGCGGAGAGTCTCTAATGACAATGTCAAAACACAGTCGAGAGCGCTTGGAAAGGTCTCGTATTCCGCACCCGGCGTATTGATCATCTACATGATCAATCAGATGGAGAGCTACACAAACATGATTCCAGCCCTGGTGGAATGCACCAAATACTTCCCGAAGTTGGCTTACGACGTCCTTACCTGGTGTCTTATCAACTCCGTTTCAGGTGGTGGGCGGGACCGAATGCAAGCAGACGGCATGCTTACCAGTTCATGGCTCCAAGCATTGTCACAATTTGTTGCATCGCTGTTCTATCGGTATTCGGACGTCAATCCTTCGCCTATTCTGCAGTACCTGGCTGCAGAGCTTCGCAAAGGCGAGTCAACAGACTTGGAGATGTTTGAACAAGTGCTCACTGAGATGGCGGGCATTCGTCCAGATATCGAGTATAATGACCAGCAGATTCTTGCAATGTCCGGCGGCGAGGTGCTCCAAGCTCAGGTGCTCCAGTCTCTGGGTGATGCTAGGCATGCGCGCAAGAGCTCCGCAAAGCGTCTCATTAAGGCTTTGTCTGAGCCCGGCCTCATTGGCCAGCTCTTGATATCGATTGCGCAAGAAAACCAAGCTTACGCCCATCACCCATCCTCTGCCAATATGCCGCTCAAGGTGCTTGAGAATAATCTGGACAAGATTCACCGAGTCTTTTGGCAGTATCTGGAGGTACTGAAAGCCAACTTGCGACTAGAGGAGTTCGAATCGGCTGTACCAGATGTTACTAGCTTGATTGGCGACTTCGCGCTACGGCCGGCTGTTGCATTCACCGTCTGTCGCGCGATAATCTCCGATCGTGTCAATGCATTTGATGAGGCGAAGAAGCAGGAAGACCAGGAGCGGAAAAGACAAAGACTCAGCACCAACGCCAAAGACGTCGAGATGCAGGACGCAGAGAACAAGCCTGAGACCAAGGACGATCAAGCAGTTGACGACTCTGAAGACGCCAAAAGCACTCTCCCAAACGGTGAAAATCAGGAGACACCGGCACCTGCAGTCCCGTCCCAAGACGTTTCGCACTGGCACCCAGTCCTGCAGCCTATTATTGATCACCTCCCCGAAGTCACAGACGATCTGAAGGACCGTATTAGCATTCCATTCTACGTAACGTTTTGGACCCTCGGTCACTCTGATGTACTGGTGCACACAGACAGCTACATTGCTGAGAAGGAGCGCCTCGATAAGCAGATCAGTGCAATCATCAGAGATCGCTCTAACATGGCGGCTGCCCAGATGCAAGAGCGTGATCGTAAGCGAAAAGCACTGGCAGAGACCATGCGCAAGCTGCAGGACGAGGTCAAGGCTCGAGTGGTGCACTTTACAGGTGTAACCAATCGCTTGAAGCGCGAGAAATCATACTGGTTTGACAGGTCGAGAGATCGCGAGCACCTCGATGCTCGTCACGAGGCATTGCTACAAGAATGCTTTCTGCCGCGCGCTGTGATGAGTCCGACGGATGCACATTACAGCTTCTTGATGCTCAAGATTCTCCATGAGCGCGGCACTCCTGGCTTCAGCACGCTCCATCTCATGAATGCTTTCTTTAAAAAGCAAGCACTCGCTGCACTTATCTTCCAATTCACTGAGGATGAAGCGCAGAACTTCGGTCGCTTCCTGAACGAGGTGCTTAAACTCCTCGGGACTTGGCATGCCAAGAAAGAGAATTATCAAAAGGATGTTGTGGGCGAATTCCGAAAGGACAACAAGCTCCCTGGATTCACCATCAAGGCTACAGACTATGATGATCCATCGACGTGGAGCTTTCTTGACTACGAGAGTTTCCGTCGGATGCTTTACAATTGGCATGGAGCCGTCTACAATGCCCTCATCGCGTGCTTTGACACCGCGGAGTATAGTCATACCCGTAACGGTATCAAGGTCCTCAAGGCTATCGTACAGAATTTTCCGCAGCTCAACTTCCACGGCAAGAACATGGTGGCAGCTATTCAGAAGATCGTGGATCGTGAGAAGTCCTCCAGGCGTGACTTGGAGACTATGGCAAGGTCCGTCCTTGCACCTCTGATGCAGCGCGAAAAGTCATGGGTCTTGCCCCAAGCGTTCAGGCTCAACGACGTGACGAAGGACGGCAGACCCAGCAGTCGGCAGCCTAGCGCTAAGCCAGAAACACCCCAGCCTGCGAATGACACGCCGAAGCTCAATGCTACTGCGGCAGAATTCAGACCTGCAGGTGGTACAAGGAAGGAAAGCGCAGTTGAGGATGGTGAAGTGCAGGAAGAGAAGAAAGCAGCGAAGGCTGCAGAGGCCGCGGACACGGACATGAAAGATGCTTCCGCCGTCAAGGATGAGTCAAAGTCCAACCACCCTGAAAGGTCTTCCGCCGCTGCACCCAAACAGGCCCCGACTGCTCCAGCTAAGGACCAGAAGAAGCTGGAACCACGCGTGGAGCCTACAACAACTCCAGTAGCACCAGCTGCACCAAGATCTTCTCAGCCTTCTGTCAACGGTGATGCCCGCCACGAATCAAGCAGAGCGCCATCTGCTCAGCAGCCGCTGTCGCGTAAGACACGCGAGCCGTCGCTTCGTACGGAGCGGGCACCGCCTCGTGCTGCCTCATACGCAGACAAGCCTTTACCACCACCGCCAGCTGCAGCGCCGCGCCCGGACAGCCGCTATGGTTCTCGCGAGGGCTCAAGGCGCGCAGAAGACTTCGGTAGACTCGAAAGGCCTGGTGACGTACGACCACCTTCCTCTCGTGATCATTCGCCTGGGTCGCGAGCCAGCCGTGTCAGATCGCCCCCACGTGCCGCGCTTGTACCTCCAAGAGATGAGCGCTCAAGGCAGCGCGATGACCAATATCCTGCCTCGAGGCGTGACGCACCAGTGGTCAGTGCTCGGCCTACAGACAGCCGGGATAGGGTCAATGGCTCAATGGGTCCACCGTCGGCTCAACCGCATCCTGACAGAGCTGCCTATCTGCCCTCTGCGCCTTCACAGTCGTCAACTCAAATGAGTTCGAGACCCTCGTCTAGTGGTGCGCCTGCAGCACAATCTCAGGCATCAGCAAGCTTCGGGGTCAACCCTGAGCGGCAGCGTTTGATCGATGCACAGAACACGCCTGCGTCTTCTCCTGTGACAGACAAGGATCGGAGAAGGGAGCGAGACGTCAGAGATGCTAGGGAAGGTAGGGATAGCAGGGACGAGCGCAATACGATGTCATTGTCGCGCAATGATAGCAGGTCCAATGGAAGAGGACCGCCGGAGCCTCTGCGCGATGGTTCCAGGCGTGAGCAGCCAACGGAGATTGCACCCTCCGGGCCAAGAAATGGCAGACTCAACAGAGATCAGCATGGTGAGTCATCGTATGGTCGATTGGACGCACCTCAAGACATGCCATCTGGACCCAGCGGCAGACCTCCAAATGGTCCGAGCGGTAGTAGAGGCGGTCGGAACTTCACGGCTCCTCAGCCCACTCGCAACGAGCCTCCAGCCAGTTCGAGACCTCCAGAGCCCTTGAATTCGTTCAGAGGGCCGCAAGGTCACGATAGGCGAGGCTCTGGGCCTCTAAGCGACCGCCAAGGGCCAGGCTCCGCACCACAGACCCCGATCGCCGAGTCTCCATCTGGAATACACCCGAGTCGTCTGCAGAATGTTCAGCATCAGCAGCCACCGCCAATACAAACCATGAGCCAGAGCATGAACGGTATGCGCGGTGCCAACTCTCCATCCTCTGGAGCTCCTCCATCTGGCCCTAGAAGTGCTGGTAACCGTGCTCCTTCCGGTGCTCCAACCGGTCCATCCCCAGTCGCGTCAGCTCCTCCCTCTGGGCCTGCCGCTGCTTCTGGTGACAGGCAAAGAAGCTCAAGGCAGCGAGGCCAAATGTCGCAAATCAATGCCCAGCTGCAGCAGGCCAACAGCCCTTCTGCAGCGCCGCGTGGTCCAGGTGATGTGAGCTTTAGAGGTGCTTCTACTCGCCAGAACGGTTTTGCGGCTCCTTCTGGTGGCGGTGTACCAGTTGTGGCGTCGCCCATGGAACCGCCGCTGCCGAGGCGTGGCGCTGGTGACGGTCCCGGGAGTAGACCACCCTCGAGGTCTGAAGGCAGGAACGACCTGTTTGGCATTCGCGATAGTGGCGAGGCACGTGAGGACAGCAGACCTAGACGTCGCGAAGGTGAACGTGGGAGTGACAGGCATCACGGCGGTCGTTACCCGAGCCGTGAACGCAGGCGAGATGACGAGCAGGCACCGCAGCGTCTTCCGCAGCCCAGTATGGATGATGGAAGGGACAAGCGTGGTCCTCCTCGCGGCGATGAGCGAAGAGGCAGGGATGATCGTGACCGCCGAGAGCCGCCGAGAGATATCAGGCCTGAGCGTGGGCCTAGAGACGATGGTCGTCGCCCGCCCGAAGGTCCAGGTTCCCTCCAAGGCCCGGCCGTAGAATGGGTCCGCGGCGACTCACGCGTTCCTCGAGACAACAGAGACAGTGGCAGGCCTGAGGAATTTGGCAGAAGTGGAGGAGGCAGGTGCGAAGAGGAGAGGCGTGATGGTGGCGGCAGAGGAGGCCCACCAAGTGACCGAAAGCGTAGACACGAGGGCGGACCACCTTTTGGAGATGATGCGAAGAGGAGGAGGAGCGGCAGAGGTTGATTTCGTGAATTGTCATTAGCAAATTGAGCGTTTCTGGAGGCATAGCGATGGCGCATTGGGCATATCGAAAGACTATCGCAGCGGAGGGTGCATGTTAGACATTCAAGACTTGTATTTATGGACTGCTGTGATGAATTATACCTGGCCAAAAAGACCCGACCATATGCTACTGCGTCGTGGTCTCACGACTCTCTGTACCTCGGACGCTTGTTGGTTGCATGCCGCCTCAATGCTGCTTGATGTTACGCCGACGCATGCGGACGTTGTACAACATGTGCAAGTCGAAGGGCTTAGATCAGAGGCAGTCAGCAGACAATTCCGTGTCAAGATTTCTCTGTTCTCCGTTGATATTCGATCCAGGACCATACTGCAATTGTGCAACTACGTGTATAGTCTAATATACCAGTATCTCACATTCCACCCTGCATCGTCAAGGACACCACCACTTCGTCCCATCCTTCAAGATGCCATCAAGTCACAAGCATTACGACATCTGCATATCTACATGGTCGCATCTGTCCTCCCATATGCCAAAGAAGATAGCCGCATCCCACTGCGAGGGGGTATCTATAACATTTGCCTCTGAAACTCGGCATCAAAATCCAGTAAACATCAAAAAATACAAAAACTCCTAAGCGCGCAGCGCCGATCGCTAAAGGCACTCTCTGGTATTACCGTCGCTAATCTGTGGTTGCATCGATCTGCATCTGTTTATCTTGGGGTCTTGTGGAAAAGCCGTTCTGGGTCGGCGTGCGTGGTTCACTGAGGTCGTCTATATCAGCATCAAGTCTAAGCTGCCGCATTCTGGCTTCCACATAGGCGTCATCCGAGTCCGGTGTGCCGGGGCCGCTCTCTAGAATGAACTGCTTGAAGCCTGCTGCCTGCTTCTCATCCATTGGACCCGCCGAGTCATGCGGGTCATTCGCTGGCTCTCCGTCCTCTTCTGCGTCCTGGGATGGCGGCCCGAAGTACAGCGGCTTTTCAGCTCGTGGCGTAGTATCATACTTGACTTGCTGCAGCACCTTCGTGATGGATCCGACACTATCAGGCCGCCCTGCTAGCTCATCGTCTACAGCCGCATCGACGGGGAGGCCGTTGAGCAGACACCAATTGCGGTCAAGATACTGTCCCAAGCGAGCGACTTGCCGATCCCATTGCTCAGACAGCACGCGATGAGTGACTTGAATATCCTGCACGGTGAATCCTGCAGGTGCGACCACCGGCGACATCGAATTCTGTCTTGTCCTGGGCGGAAAGTTGAGCGAGATGGGTGACGACGTTCGGCTGTCAGGCGACGAGTGGGATCTGTTGTATGAAGGCAAAGACGATAGTGACGGCGTGTAAGTCGACGTTGTCCTTGAGGCTGTTCTACGCACGCTGGCCATGCCCCGCTTGAGGGCAGAACCGCCACCCAGCGGAGAAGGCTTTGGGAATGTTGGCGATGTTGGCTCCACCTCGGACATGCCTTTCATGGTCGCCTCGGCGGCTTTGAATGCTGCAGCCCTGCCATCATCCATGGTCGGCAAATAGATGAGCGTGGTGTTGTCGACGAGAGAGTTAATCAAATCAGTCAGGCCTTGCAGTGGGATGCCATTGTTCGCACAGTGTAGCTCGCGAAGTGTATTGTTCTCCTTGAGCACATCGGCGAGCGTGCTAGAGCCCTGCAGGCCTAAATGCTGCTTCTCAATCCGAAACGACTGCAGAGCCGTGTTGCGATTGAGTCCAGCAAGAGCCTGGTTGAGCCCGGGCCCGAATTTGGACGTCGCCAAACGCGAGTCTTCGCCAGAGAGGTCAAGCTCAAGCAGAGAATTATTTTCTGCAAGTAGCTTCTCGAGCGCACGGCAAGTGTCTTCGCCAGCATCACCAGGAAGCGCTGTCTGCGACATGTCAAGATACCGGATGGTCTTGTTGTTCGTCAGCGCCGCGAGCACCTTCCTAAACAAGGACTCTTCTCGGTACTCTATCGCACGCATGGTAAGGTGTGAAGGCGCCAGACCATCAGCAATTGCTTGCGTCACCTGCTCCAGACCTTTCGTGAGATTGTTCTGACTGATATCAAGATGCAGATCGCGAGATGCGTGTGCCCCTCGTGACATGCTGTGCATCAATGTTGCAATATCAGCACCCGACAAATACGCATGATCGATGTACAACTCGTGCAGGCTGGTTGACTGTGGGTGGGCCAGATACGTCGCAATCGCGTCAATGCTTGCCGGATTTAGCGACGTGCCGCTTAATCTAAGCTCCTGCAGTCGCCATATGAGAAGCGTTTCCGCCTGCAGCAACGGCTCATGTCCCGACGTCCTGGACACATATGATAGATTGAGCTTTCTGATGAAGCCGAACATCCCCAGCTGGCCATCAAAAGTCACCGGATTGATACGCGCATTGTTGCCGGCAATCTCGAGAGCCTCAAGAGTGTTGTCTTGAGCGCGCAACGCGTCCAGTATCAAGCCCACGCTACGGTCGTTCAGGCCGCAGCGATTGAGCTCGATGGCTCGAAAATGACACGTCTTTTCCACTGCAGCGCCGACCAAATAGTCCAGATCCGTGTCGCTAAGATTGATGCCGTTCAAGCAGATCCAGTCAACATTCGTGGTCTGATGCTTGCACAGTGGGAACAGCGCCTCGACAATGCCACATCCTATGTCTTTTGGCCTTACCGCCTCATCTTCTCCCACGCTTTCCAATGGCGCCAAGGGTGCAACAGGCTTGGTTGTCACACATTGCGAAAAGTCCATGCGGCGTAGCTTTTTGCTTGTTGCAGCTAGTGCACGAATTTCTTGTACCAGGAGGCAAGAGCGGCCAAGCTCTTCAGATGTCAATCTGATGGGTGTGCCACGTTTTGTGCGCGAGCACACATATTCCTGACCATAGTTATCGTGCAAGCCATTCAGACTATCCAGCGGTATGCCAGCGAACGACATGCCGTTGAAAGTCTCGTTGTATCGCAAAGCTCGCATGATCGCCAGAAGTTCAATTGGTCCATATTCCGGTCTTCGTGAGTCAGCGGGCCCAAGCAACTCAAAGCGCGGCGCGTCTTCGCAGTCGTAGTTGATCGTATACCGAATATTGGATGGATTAACGCCATATGCTACACAATACGCTATCAAGGTGCGATCGAGGCAGCTGTGCTCTTCGTCAGCGGCGACAGCGGGTTCCAGCATGTCTTCAACTTCCGCTGGCGCAACAAATTTGAACAGCCGGTGCCCACATTCTGGTCGCAGATAATTCTCGGCAAAGTGCAATCGTGCTGCGATCTCATAGGCTATCGACGATGCAAGATTCAGAGTCTTCTGCCGTTGCAGTGGCTGTCGAAATGTAAGCTCGAACGAATCGTCTTCGCTGTTGACCTTGACTGCGGTGAGAGTCAGAATGCCGTGAGAGGTTTGAGAGGCAGCTGCGTTAAGTGAAGGACTGGAGCTTCTAGCCACAGCCTTGACCAATTGCACGATATGCACTTTGTGTACGCCAATGGCCAGGAAGCAGACATGTGAGGCCACCTTCTGCAAGTCGTCAGAGGAGGAGCGCCCGGAGTTCTTCGACGTAGGCTGCCGTTGTACCACTTTGAAGATTGCGCAATTGTTGGGATCATAGTCATTCTCGCGCTCAATAATGCGAGCGGCGTTTTCGACGTACGATGCCGAGATTGAAGCAAGACCTTTGGCTCTCGTGTCAGAAGCGGCACTGCGGATGCTCCTGAGCCAGATGTCACGCTCCTCGGGATTGCTGAATTGCATGGTCATTGCAGAGGCCGTTCCAGACTCGTCGTCAAGGTAACATACTTCGATAGCGAAGTAAGGCTTTCCGTCATCAAGCCGATGCACTGCCACCACTTGTCGCATAGGTACTCGTCCATCCTTGTCGCCTGAATTGTCTGACAGGGTCTGCAGATCACTCTGAGATCCCAAAGATGGCATGGATCCATGCCTGACTGTCGGGCTGCGCCCTACTGGATGTGGTATGGATTTGAAAGCCTCCGCAGCTTTTGACTGCGACTTGTATCGCAGAATGTGTGATTCTGTAAGGACTAGGTATTCCTTCTTCTTTCTAAACATTCCCGCGCTGGTCTGTACTTCTCCGTGCAGCAGCACGGTCTTCGTGGGCGGTGCGCCCTCGATCTCGTCCGGAAGACCTATTGATGGCGCTTTCGAAGATGTTGCAGACATGGGCTCTGCGAAGTCCGCTAGCATGTCTGTGCTCGAGCGCGAGGAGGACCGCAAGGAGCCAAAAACGGAAGGAGGTCGCCTCATGCTGGATTTGACGCTGATTGATGGTCTGCGTACTTTCGGCGAGTCCGATGGGGACGGCGCAGTCATTCCTGCATCGTGTCCGTCGGTCGATCGAGCGAGCTCGCGACTTGAGCGTCGACTGCTCTGGCTGCCACCAGAATATTGACTTGGCACCCGTGCATGTTTGTGGGCCTTCCTAAGCACCCTCGGCAACGGCCTCCCACTGCCATGATCGCTGCTGCTTCCACTCAGCGGCGTGAGGGCAGACAAGCCAAACATACTCTTCCGCCGGGTCCATGAGCTCTCGTTGCTGTGCCGCGACATCACGCCAGCTCACAGCGCAGTGCTCCCCGTTGCCGTTCTCGTTCCAAGTCCACCAGCGCCGATGCGCGCGCACGCGAGATTGCTGCTATGCCCCTAACGTCATCTGCTATAGCTCAATGCAAACCAGCGAGTAGCAGCCCCAACCAATCATCCGCCCAGCGTCTTGCTATAACACGGAATCGAGTATCATAGCAGCTGCTAGCATTAAAAGGGCGGCGCCAGCACCGAATGTGAAGCGAGGTTGGTGACGGTAGGATGATACGGACAGTGTAGTGAAAGAGATTTAGGGTTCGTGGTGAGGGCAGCGACCAAGGACGCCATGAGGCTATTTCTGCTTGCTTGGTGTTGAGAGATCCTGTCCCGCCGCCAATGCTCCCGTATTAACTTTGTCTATGAACGATTAGAGCGGTAACTGGGACCCCCAGAACCCGTGCCGAGTGACGCGGTGACGTGCTGCCGGCAGGCGTACGGTCAGAATTCGAGGGGCAGGACAAAGGTGACGCTTTCGGTTTCAAGTGAACAAGCGTGGCTAAAGAATGTGCTTGACCGAGATATTGATCTTCAATTCGCTGCGCACAGCACATACGCGGCCACCGTAGTTCCGATGGGCAACGTCCAGGCGATGCAACCTGTGGACTCCTGGCACGGTCGACGAAAACGTCTTGAAACGTGCCAAACCGTTTTCCTGGTCCACAAGTCCTCGGCCGGCGACATATTCTGCCCGTACGTTTAATGCTATTTCTGCTGGTGGCAACGACATCGATAGTTCAAATATAGCATCACGTGGGCATGCGACAGCACTATAGCTTGCCAGATCATACGGTAGTGGCTACGATGAGCCAGAGCTAATCCCATTTCTGTTCCCGCAGCACACAGTCGGGAGAGACGCGCCTCTCGAGATGCAGGAAATTCATGGGCATGGGGCGTTCGAACGTGTGGGGATGTGTGGAATCATGCATAGCTCTCGCCACGCTCGGGTTGGTACGCCTAAACGCCTATGTCCCGAGAGCAGGCATGCTCAGTCTCTTGTTATACCGATACCAATACCATGTAACTGCTGTTGCAAGTAGATGGAACCAGACGTTGGACACTCGCGCACTCTACCTGTGAGCCCGCAACCGTTGTTGATAAGCTGCCGTGTGTTCATCACCTGCAACTGTACGCGGGACTCGAGACGGATACCTACGCTTGAGGCTGAAGCGGCCATAGTCGCCGACGAGTGGCCGCTGGTATGCTAACACTAGTGTCAGGAGCGCAGGATAGCCAATAGCGTCAAGCAAGGTACAGTTGTATATCACAGTATATCCTGCTCAAGATGTCTTGAGCCATTTGGTCGAATATGCCGCTACCAGCGAACAACAAGCTCCAATGAACAAGCACACTGCTATACCACTGACGGCCTCGCCAGAAGGTTGCTCATCCTGGAGAGTAATAAAGTCAGCAAATAGTCATGAGACGCTTCATAGAGCGGTGTACGACTCGAGCGGTATCGAAAGGAGCAGCGGGAGTCGCAGCCAAGCTGGGCTCCGCAACATCAAACAAAACTTTCACCCAACCACCACGGCTGAGCAGAGCAAGAACCAGGAACAGAACCTGACTTACCGATTTCAAATCACTGAGCTCCGGACTCTTCCCTGGCTCCAAGATCGAAAAGACAATCCAACTTATTCCAGTGCCAACAAACTGAGGCAGTGTGGTGTAAATGTTCAGGATGCCAAAATAAACCCCGGACAGCTCACCACTTGAACCACCCTCGGCGGGCGAAATATCCGAGTCGCGTCTCAAGAGCGATTCTCTTGGCTTATCACTGCTCTCGGTTGACAGCTTCCTGCTGTGACCATGCGACACAGGTAGCGCACTGCTCATGCGATTCACCTCCACGCCCAAGAAGGTGCCTGGCGCCCAGTCCGCAATCGTTTTCGAAATGCCACATAGCGCGATTAGTAGCGTTGCCGCTTTGACCGAATGCACGAAAGGCGCAAAGATCATGCTCGCGCCGAATAGTAGGCAGCCATATTTCCATGCTGTAAGCAAGCTTGGCTTGTTCTTCCTCAAGGCACCGACAGCCGGCTCCAGTCCTTGCGGTGGTCGTGGCGTGTAGCTCGTCTTCTCGTCATCGTCCGGACTGCGAATGAACCAGGGCATAACGATCGCGCAGCCAAACCCGATCATCGAACAGATGATGAACGCCGTACTGCCATGCCTGCCAACGTCCGTCAAAGCATCTGTAGAAGCAGATGGCGCCTCATGCCTCAGGTAGATCTCGCCAACCCATGTGCTTCCATAGAAACCAAATGGGAACCACCCAATCCAAGACCAGAACTGCACCCTGCAAATTGCCTTGATGTTCTCCGGCAAATGCAACGTCCTAGAATATATCTGCTTCAACGTCTCGCCCAGTGTCTGCTGCGATTGCTTTTCTTTCTCATCGGGCACGTATATCCTCTCCGTGACCGCCCAACAAGTCGTACCCTGCGCCAGCACCATAGCAATAGCCGCAATCAAGCACACCTTTTTGAACTGCCCCTCCACCACGTTATGCCCAAAGATCCCATCTAAATCAAGAGACCCAATGCCATACATCAACATACTCCCCACTCCGCCCATGCGACTGCACCACGCCGCACCCAATTGCTGCTTCTCCACTGGCAGCGTATCCACCACCAGCGCCCGACAAGTGCTCTGCGCGATGTTGATCACAAAGTCCAGCACGAAGATATCAAACACCGCCAGTGCGATCGTGAGCTCCCTCTTCAACTCCTGCTCCTTCACAAACATTCCCACAATCTCGCCCGTCCATCCCAATATAATCAAGCAGACCACTACCAGCACGGTACCCAGCATCATGAAAGGTCGCCGTCTCCCATACTTCGACGTGCTCTTGTCACTCATCATGCCAATAATTGGTTGCATGACGAGGCCGGACAGGGGACCTGCTACCCAAACGAGGGAGAGCTTGGATTTGGAAAGGCCGAGAGAGAGGAGGTAGGGGGATGCATAGGTCATCTCTGTGCCCCAGCAGAAACAGAGCCCGATTGCTGCGATCGTGAGGAGGATCATTTGCGTTGACTCCGAGGAGCCTTTGATGCGCGAGACATTCGCGCCGTGGAAGGCCATTGTCGCTATTGAGATATCTGCGTCGCGCAGACGGTGTTGGAGCAACTATGATGGCATTGATGGACTGGAGGAGTGTGTATTGAGCTGTTGCTCAAGCCTGCAAAGAACTTCGAAGTCTTTTCGGACAGCTCAGCATCGACATTGAAAGGGTGAGCTTGTAGACACGGGGAGCTTCCTCAAGGTGAGCTAGAACATGACGCGTAGGATCATCGCATGAAAGCCGAGACACGCGCCAGCCACATGCTACCGAAACAGCCGAAAGTATTTGCATATGAAAGAGCCATGGCGCCATTGTTCAGGGACAATTCAGCGATCTTGCTCACGCGACTCTGAGCCACGAGAATGCAGGACATGGATGCCTCTCAGATATCACAGAACTCTCTATATATACTCAAACGCATTTCATGATCTTCACGTCTATTTCTTGAATATGATACGGTACGCCTCTAATCCGAGCTTGCTCTGCCATGCATCATCATCTCGTTCTTTGGTCACGCAGCACCGCTATGGTACAACCTGTCGCGCCCTATGCTGTAGTCCAACGCCTTGCTCCGGGGCTGCAGGTCCGACTTGGAGTGGCTCTCCTAGAGCTTGTTGGGCTCGGTGGTAGTCTGCGGCCACTGGTAGCCGGCTGCGTCGGAGAACTTGTAGCCGTAGCTGGCAGTGAAGTCGTCGAGGACGGCCGGGCCGCGGGAGCCTGCGATGAAGCATTAGTACAGAGATCTGACAAGGTTGAGAGCTTTGGTCTACTCACCGTACGGGTAGCCCATGGGGATAATCTCCTTGTTGTCGTCCAAGTAGTGCAGCAGCGGTGTGAAGATCCTCCACGACGCGTCCAGCTCATCGTCACGCACAAAGTTGGAGTGGTCGCCCTTGAGCGCGTCCAGGATCAAACTCTCGTACGCCTCAGGGATCTTAAGGTCCGAGAACCGTCTTCGGTAAGTAAGATCCAGCTCGGTAACGACGGTCTGCATGCTCAAGCCCGGCAGCTTGGAGTTCATCTTGATGTACACTGACTCGTTCGGCTGCACCCGAATGACCAGCTCGTTCCTTGGGATGTCCTTGAAGATGCCAGAGGTCACGTCCTTGTATTGGATGCGGACCTCCGTCTTCTGCTCGTTCAAAGCCTTACCGGCCTTGAGAATGAAAGGCACACCATCCCAACGCTCGTTCTTGATGTATGCGACCATGCTGGCAAAGGTAGGACAGCGCGACTCTTTAGGCACAGTGTCGTCCTCCTTGTAACCGGGCTTTGTGCCATCGAGAGACTTCTCGTATTGGCCAATGATCACGTTCTTTGGCTCAATGCTGGGCATGCCGCGCAGCACGCGCACCTTCTCGTCACGAATATCCTCAGCAGAGAACGAGATCGGGCGCTCCATTGCGAGGAGTGTCAAGACCTGTAGCAAGTGGTTTTGCATGACATCACGGATGATGCCGAACTCGTCAAAATAGCCTCCTCGGCCCTCCGTGCCAAATGGCTCCTTGAAGGTGATCTGCACATTGTCGATATGGTTGCGGTTCCAGGTTGCGCCGAAGAACTCGTTACCGAATCTGAGGATGAGGATGTTCTTGACCATCTCCTTGCCCAGGTAGTGGTCAATGCGGAAAATTTCCTCCTCCTTCCAGTTGGGGCGCAGAGCACCGTCGAGTTCTCGGGAAGAGGCTAAGTCCTTGCCGAATGGCTTCTCGATGATGATTCGTGCAATGCCGGACTTTGGGTAGTTGTTCTTCTTGAGGTGCTCAGAGACAGGAATGAAGACTGATGGCGGCAATGCCATGTAGAAGATGCGGTTTGTCTCCTTCTGTCCCTTCTCCAACTCTTGCAGGTGCTTCTCGAGATTCTGGAAGCTGTCGTCCTTGTCATACTGGCCACTGACGTACGTTGAGAACTTGCAGAACTCCTCCAATTGCTGCTCAATCTCTTTTGTTGGAGTCTTGATGTGCGACTTCACCCTCTTCAAATACTCGTCATGATCCATCTTCGTCCGGGCATATCCGATGATCTTGACATCCTTGGGCAGGAAGCCGTTCCTGAAGAGTCCGAAGAGGGCTGGGAAGGTCTTCTTCTTGGCCAAATCGCCGGAAGCGCCGAGCACGACGATGATGGTGTTCTCCTTCAGTTCGATGGTGCTGTGCAAGACGTATGTCAGCAGGGGTCAATGCATAAGGATTGGGCGAGTCGGTGTAGCATTGAGTGCGATCGCTGTAGGGAGAGCAGTGTTCGAAGACGCGTCTATCGATTCCGCGTGGTAGTGTGCAATGTTGATAATTTGCGACGTACCCAGGGCCCTGCTCGACTTCCGGGTCTTTCGCCGTCGAGTCCTACCGTCAGCGCAAGTTGCTCCACGTATCAAATCGAGGGCGCCGGATGCACTCACGAATGACTGTGTCCGCCATGGCTGGGAGCGGAAGTCTGTGTTCTGGTATTAATCTGTCTAAAGACCGGTTTCCTATTGTTTGTCTGTTTGTCGAAAGACTTGTTCAATTGTCCCACAAAAAAGGTATGTTGAGGAAAGCTTCGGACTTAGAAGGGCGAGCTTTGCCTCGAGTTAGTGGGGTCCTTCTTCGGAAGACGTCAGAGGGCGATTGTGAATCAACAAGACGGCTTTCACGGACTTGGGTGAGTGGGCTGAATTCGAATGTTGGGGCAGAGAACGAAGTCCGGAAAAAAGAGCTGTTCAGTGCTATTCTCTACTATGCCGTCATGATGCCCTCCGAACGTTATCAAGGCGAAGGAGACATTCAGACGCGCCGCTGTGATGCAATGTCCCGCCAGGTCCGCAGGGCAGACGCCGACGACGGCGACCGGGGGATTTATGAAGCGTTTCTGGCGGAGGCGCGAAGAACTTCCGCCAGCACGTGAAGAAGTACTCGAGGGCTTCTCGCGACTGCCTCTATCATCAGGACACTTAAGACTCTACCAGGTGTCGCTGCCACTGCATGTGCGTATCCAAGCATATGACGAGAGAATGATGGATATCTGACCAGCTGAGACTGCGCGTAAATAATGGATGTGACAAACATGTGCCACTCCCTTCTAAGAGAATCATCAAAGCACACAAATGCCGTCCATCTCACCGTTCGCATTCATCAGCGCTCGCGTTACTATCCTTCTCAAGTTGCTGAAGAAAGCCATCCATCTCAAACAAAAGGAGATAGACAAGGAAGAAAGAAGAGCGGCTGCTGCTGACAATTGAGTTGAGTTCTGCCTGAGGCCATAAGTCTCGGCAAACCTGCCCGCTTCCTCCACCCACGCCAAGCAAATTGACACTTCGAAAAGCGACGCTTCGTGGAAGTGAGCGACCATCGACGACGACACTAACGACCAGCAACACCCATCCCCGGACCCGTCGACACGCCCAGGACAATCACAATGGCCGCCGAGAAAGCTGGTAGCGGACACCGCCTCTACGTGAAGGTGTGTACAGCCCGACCCAACCTCCGAAATTCCGCAATGCGACGGCGATATCGAAGCAAAAGGATGAGAAGGCAGAGAGGGACAGATCGCTAATGGGACATCGCAGGGCAAGCACCTGTCTTACCAGCGCGGCAAGCGCAACACCAACCCCAACACATCCCTCATCAAGATCGAGGGCGTCGATGACCCGAAGGCGGCTTCTTTCTACAACGGCAAGCGCATCGCATACGTCTACCGGGGCAAGAGGGAGATCAGGGGCACCAAGATCCGGGTGATCTGGGGCAAGGTTACGAGGCCACACGGTACGATCAGATGTTGAGACATAGGGCGGAGAGTCATGAAGACTAATATATTGACAGGCAACTCCGGCGTGGTGAGGGCGCAGTTCAGGCACAACCTGCCGCCAAAGTCCTTCGGCGGCATGGTCAGGATAATGCTCTACCCAAGCTCGATATAGACACGGGTCACGAGTCCAACCGTGGATGACGAGCAGGGGCGAGGTTGATGGAAGTGGTGGGCATAGCAGGAGCAGGAGTTGATGCATGATGCTTACTGCACGGCTTTGCAGCAAGTACGGCGTTCGAGATGGACAACTGCGACTCTGGCGGATATCAAGGAAGTGTGGAAGGGTCGACGCTACCTACCAGCTTCTACCATTCTGCTAACAACTAGCTGCGACTACGATCAACATGTAGCTACGCTTCATTGAAACGTTGTAAAAGCCAACCATGGTGGTCATATGCCTGCACGAGACAAGACCCTTTTTGAGGTTGAACAAGAGGTGGACGGCATCTTTGGACGGCGAGAGCTCGCGACTAAATTGTGCTGCCACCTGCCTTACAGTTAATTTGCAGCCCTCTAGCGACCGGCCCTACCTATTCTGCCATGCTTGCCATAAGCGGCCTGGTCTCCTCACGTATCACCGACCCGTGCATCTCGCTCCGGAATATTTGCATCAACTCAGTACTTGCCATATGGACTATCAGGCATGCTCCCTCCCCATCTTCTGAGCTCTGCATTTGTCGTACACACAGCTGGTGGAAACTGATGTTGGTTGGTCAGGCGTGCCAACGACTATCCTGACTGATGAGCCAACGACTCAAAAACGTGACGCAGGCCATCACCAAAGCTCGTTAAGCCATGGTCATATCCCATAGGATGACTGCTTCTCCAATGCTGAACAGCACATTGACCAACATTCATTGACTGCTCACGCAACTATCACACCTGTTGTCCGGTCGATGTCATTCACATTCATTGTATATCTAGCGTTGCGCGCATATTCTCCCGGCTCATCAATGGCTGTGCATGGCTTGCACTGAAGCCGCGAGAGCAGCTCCAACCGCGGCTCAAGTCTTCACGTGCTACTCTACGTCCTGTTTCGCTTGCCCTCAAGATATCGGACTCTGGCCCGCAAAGCCTCAGTAGTGCGTCCACGAAATTCTTCCATTAGTGCTCTGTATTTCATGCGACCAGTATTCTGTATCTTAAACTTCAGCAGTCGTGCATCCTCATCAGGAGTCCATGCTACCCAGCGGCGAGGTCTCATTGTCTCCTCCCTTCGATCTCTCTTCTTCCTTCTACCAGATCCGGTGTGCGGACATCGCTGACTGCCACCAAATTAAGGCGACGTGTAAGCCTCTAAGTCGTGGCCAGGTTGACCGCATAGTGCACATGCATCGCTTGAGGCAGACTCTGACACTTCCTCCATGTCTTCATTGAGAGGACCTCAAGCCTCATTATCCTGCTTGACAGCAGTGAAGGCTTGGCTTGTAGCACGAAACGGAAGCTTAGGAGAAACGACTTGCGCTGGACGCCACGACCCTGTTTGGGGACGTGGCGACGATGTCTTTGATCACTTCGATGTGTGCTCGTCTTCATGCCAAGAAGATCCAGCGACCTCAGCTTTCCGTTTCCCGCCAGGAGCAACGCATGACCCCATCGATACGCAGCATAGATGTGGACCCATCACATGGTAGCATTGTCGTCTCCAGCTGTGGTTTGGTAAATGCTGGGATACAGTCCTCATGAGTTGCGCGTCCTGAATGGAATTCGTGAGCATGCTGATAGTGGTACGTGCCGTGGTCTCAAGATCCTTGGTCAGCTGTGTGCCTCCCTGCAGGAAGAGCAGATTCTCAATGAAGTCTTTTGGGGTCCAATGTAGGCTGCAAATGCATTCAACTACTGTGTCTACTTTGCAACGGTTCGCGCAGGCTTCTTCTGAGGCCGCAGTCGTCGAGGACGACCTCCATGACATGGAAGGCGGGTCAGAGAACGATTGCGCCTCAAGGTTGGCCGCTGTTTGGTATGCTGAAAATATAAGAGAGAAGTGTCGGAGAAGGAAAGTGCCAAGGTTCCAAAGTTTCCGGCCTATGATCCTTGATCTCTGACCTTACACAAGGCTACTTGTAATAAGACGGCCATTTCGAAATCTGTGGTCATCTAAGACCCAAGGAACAGAATGGTCGCCTGGGATCCGACACGCAACAGCAGAGATGCTCAAGTCGTTGGATTGGGTTCCACACTTGGCTCAGATAATCTTGGTCGGAATCGGTCAATGCTAGCCTCGATGTGTAGATCAGAGATCATACCCAGAATAGAGGAAGGTCATCCAAAGTCGATGTTGTCGACCCCTTGCAGAGCAAAGTCAATGGCAGTCGGTGGAGTTCGCCAGTACAGCATTGGTAAGATTGCATAAGCCGGGCTAGTCAAAAATTGACGCTCAGTCAGTCAATTTCAAGTGTATCGACTGTAAGTCCTCGACTTCACATGCTAATGATCGACCCGCGACTCCGTTGATCGGCCATTACAGCTACAAAAGTATCTCCACCATAGCAAGCACAAGGTCTCGGCCACAATACTCTTGCAATAGCCCGCCAGTATACTCAATGCTGCCGTAGCTTGCAATCGCGTACTGCACACCATGTCTCGCCAGCTCCAACAGCCCGAAGAAGATGATCCTCGCAATCCAAAAGTAGCGGCTTCAGCTTTGGACTTTCTGCTCATAGAGCTAGTACCATCGGCCCAGCGGATAACAGAACAGCTACATGCACGGGAGCAGGCGATTCAAGAAGAGTATAGGAAGAGCCGCTTGTTCAACAAGACAGCTGCGAAAAAACCAGCACATGCATCGACGGGCAGTGGTGGTGCAAGTCCCGCCGCGGTCACAGTCACAGATGGCTCGGTCAAGGACTCAGTAGCGGGGACTGTAGCAACAGAACCAGGAACCATGACGAGTCTGGGGTTTCCAGTCATGGACGAGCACACACGGGAGGGCGTGTTCTGGCGATTAGACGGCTTAGGATATAGGGTTGGACAAGGGCTGGTTGAGCGGTAGGTAAGCACCTCCGACTCGTTCTGTTGCTTTATTCGTCCGGATCCATGCAGCGAGGCACTAATACGAAGCAGGTTCTCCGTAAACAAACCCAGGCCCAGCACGCCCCTGGATGCTATCAAGTTTATATGCAAAGATCTATGGACGTTAGTCTTCCGAAAGCAGATCGACAATCTCAAGACGAATCATAGAGGGATCTTCGTCTTGACGGACAATCGATTCCAGCCGCTCAGTAGAATGAGCGTAGATCGAAGAGCTGGGCCAAAGGCCGCAGATGAGGCTGTCGCGAGAGCGCAAACAGTAAGTTTGAGCCCACCCAGAGCCTACAGACGGTCACCGCTAAAATTGCGCAGTACATGTATTTCCCATGCGGCGTACTCCGCGGCGCTTTGTCTGGTCTTGGAATCGAAGCGACTGTTGAGGCGAGTAGTGCCGAGATACCAGCCGCCACATTCCAGATCAAAACGAAAGGTTCGAAGCCGTAAGGTATCATGTTTGCAGTATCGGAGCTGGCAAGGCCGGAATTGGCATCGTGCCATGCCAGAAGCAAGAAGGTCATAAGCATGAAACCCTTCAGACAACCCTGCTTGCGCCGTGCCACAGTCAGGGCTTGGTCAATCGCCCATGCTCACATCATAACAACGATGCGTCCAATTGGCTGGACAGACCGAGACAGTGCCACCAGCTTGAGGTGCGGGCGCTTCAGGGCGACTCAATGTCGAGAGCATCAGCTGGCGCAGCGAAGCATAGAGGCGTGGGCACACACCAGTGCGTCGCGATAGCAGTTCGCCTTTGCTAAGTCCAGCAGCAACCAAACCATGATTTATGCCAATTGTAACGAGTAGAACCTGAAATCGGGATATGCCTATGCAGAATCTCGACTTCTGTCCATGGCCACAGTATCCCATAGCTTGAATTTTAGAGCCGAGCTGTCGAGCACAGACCAATATCTTGAACTCGGAAGTGTCTAGAAACGCTAAAAGCATCTATTTCCTTTCCATCTCCCATCTCCTTCTCGACGTTTACAGTTCTTGCGCATTTCGGGATAACGGACGTACCTCACCCCTAACTCCTCCCGTCTCTCATAATTTTTTGGCACAATGCAGCGGGCATTTTCTAGCGCGCCACGTGCGGTGGCTCGCCAGACGAGCAGAATAAACAGCGGATCTTTGGTGCAGCAGAGATTCGCCCACAAGGAGCTGAAGTTTGGTGTGGAAGGCAGAGCATCGCTTCTGCAGGGTGTGGACACTCTCGCAAAGGCTGTGGCAACAACACTAGGACCAAAAGGCAGGAATGTCTTGATCGAGTCGAGCTATGGTTCGCCTAAGATCACAAAAGGTGTGTATCAAACCGCACTTATGATGATGGTTGAATCGCATACTGATAGACGATGGATGCTAGATGGTGTCACTGTCGCCAAGGCAGTCGCACTCAAGGACAAGTTCGAAAACCTCGGCGCCCGCCTCCTCCAGGACGTTGCTAGCAAGACCAACGAGGTTGCTGGTGACGGTACCACCACCGCCACTGTCCTCGCCCGCGCCATCTTTTCCGAGACCGTCAAGAACGTTGCCGCCGGGTGCAACCCGATGGACCTGAGGAGAGGAACCCAGGCTGCCGTGGAAGCGGTCGTGCAGTACTTGCAGAAGAACAAGAGGGACATTACCACCTCGGACGAGATTGGCCAGGTCGCTACTATTTCTGCCAACGGTGACACGCACATTGGCAAGCTGTTGTCGCAGGCAATGGAGAAGGTCGGCAAGGAGGGTGTCATTACTGTGAAGGAGGGCAAGACAATTGAGGACGAGCTGGAGGTTACTGAGGGCATGAAGTTCGACCGTGGTTTCATCTCGCCTTACTTCATCACCGACACCAAGGCTCAGAAGGTCGAGTTCGAGAAGCCGCTGCTCCTGCTATCCGAGAAGAAGATCTCAGCTGTTCAGGATATTGTGCCGGCTCTTGAGGCCTCTCAGCAGCTCCGCCGTCCTCTTGTCATCATCGCTGAGGACATTGACGGCGAGGCTCTTGCTGTCTGCATTCTCAACAAGCTCCGTGGTCAACTGCAAGTTGCTGCTGTCAAGGCCCCTGGCTTCGGTGACAACAGGAAGAGCATCCTCGGTGATTTGGCGGTCCTTACCAACGGCACTGTCTTCACCGACGAGCTGGACATCAAGCTTGAGAAGGCCACCCCGGACATGCTTGGCTCCACTGGCAGCATCACCATCACGAAGGAGGACACTGTCATTCTCAACGGCGAGGGCAGCAAGGACGCTGTGGCTCAGCGATGCGAGCAGATCCGTGGTGTCATGGCCGACCCGACTACCAGCGATTACGAGAAGGAGAAGCTGCAAGAACGGTTAGCCAAGCTCTCTGGCGGTGTGGCCGTGATCAAGGTCGGCGGAGCTTCTGAGGTTGAGGTAGGTGAGAAGAAGGACCGTATGGTCGATGCGCTCAATGCCACCCGCGCAGCCGTAGACGAGGGTATCCTGCCAGGTGGTGGCACTGCCCTCCTGAAGGCCGCCGCCAACGCGCTCAAGGACCTCAAGCCTGCCAACTTTGACCAGCAGCTCGGTGTCTCCATTGTCAAGTCCGCCATTACCAGGCCCGCGCGGACGATCGTGGAGAACGCTGGCACTGAGGGCTCGGTGGTCGTTGGCAAGCTCATGGACGAGTTCGGTGGCGACTTCAACAAGGGCTTCGACAGCGCCAAGGGTGAGTATGTCGACATGATTGCTGCTGGTATCCTTGACCCGTTCAAGGTTGTGAGGACGGGTCTCATGGACGCCTCTGGTGTCGCATCGTTGTTGGGTACGACGGAGGTTGCTATTGTAGAGGCGCCTGAGCCGGCGCCGGCTGGTCCGCCGGGCGGCATGGGAGGTATGGGAGGTATGGGCGGCATGGGTAAGCTACATTGAACCATTGTTTCAACCCACTCGGATACTGACTTATAGCAGGCGGCGGCATGTTTTAAACAGCTGAGCCCCTCCCGGACACACTTTAGCGAAACGTGATACCCAGCCACCCAACCTTGTATAAATACGCTACATTTCGACGCATTGTCTTACATAAAGGCCACGATATACTCCGCTCTTCTACTACAACCGCATGGCGGGGCAGGAATGGCGCAAGCATCTTGGCGTTTGGCTGGACGGCCAGCCCTGTATGGAGAAAGTACCTTTGGTGTGAATGTGTACCATAGTGTTTAGATAGCGAAGAGCATTTGAAAGTATTCAAGAACTCCATGTATGATGCAGCCAGCAAACGTTGCCATCTTTTGCAGTGGGGTGATTTGATCAAAAGATTATTGGAAACTCCTACATCTGCGGGCTAGTGCGTCGTGATCAGGATGGGACGTCATTCGAGCCAAAACGAGGCATTGGCAAGACTACACGTAGATACAGCTCAACTACGTCGTATGGACTTGTTCTTTTGCCTTCAGACACCGCACCTAGACAAGTTCGACATGACAACAACGACCAGAGCCTACGTCGCCCGCGCGAATCCCGACGGCCTTGAACTCGAAACAACTACCTACCCAGATCTATGTGCTCACGAAGTTCTGGTAGACATCGTCGCTTTCTCAGTCTGCCACACTGATGTCCGCACCATTCAAGGCAACTTCTATCTGAAACCACCAGTGATACCTGGCCATGAGGCATCCGGCTACATCAGATCCGTCGGCCACAAAGTGACTTACATCAAACCAGGTGACGCCGTGGTCCTCGCTTACGCATCGTGTGGGCAATGCAGACGATGTTTGCAAGGCAAGCAACCGTACTGCGATCACATCTTTGGGCGCAATTTTCCTGGTCAGCGAGACGGGACTGCGGAGCCTACGAGAGATGAGACTGGGAAAACGATCAGTGCCTCGTCCTTTGGGCAGAGAGTTCGATGGGAAGGGTGGCGATGGCACATGAGAATTGTTGTCTTAAGCTTGAGGGTACAAGGGAGGAGATGAAAATTTTTCAGGGCTTGGGTTGTGGGATCCAGACGGGTGCTGGCGCGATCTTGAATGTTGCCAAACCTGTAGTCGGGTCATCGATTGTGGTGTTTGGGGCGGGTGCTGTTGGGCTCTCTGCGGGTATGGCAAAACTGTGCAGCCCACATGCGGTGATACTTGTCGATAACTCAGCGACCAAGCTTCAAATGATTTCGGGGGAGTTGCTTGAGGGCGTGGACGTGATCAATGCCTTTGGAAAATCGCCTCATGACCTGGCACAAGAGATCAAATCTCTGACCCCAGGTGGTGCAACCACAAACGGTTCCCTTACGGACCACAAAAGTATAGCGTATTTGGCATCACAAATGTGACGCTTAAAGAGGCTCTATTTCAAAGAGACAGGCTCGTTCCTCGCTCTCTGCTCATAGATGCCCTCTTTTCGCTCGCGAGAAGAAAGGGAATCCTACTTCTAACCGTTCGCCACGGGGGCAGGCGTAATTTAGAGTGTATTGGCCAAGGGCATAAGATAACCACTCGCCGTGGGGGCAGAGGCATACTGGGGTTTTGTGGTCCGTAAGGAAACCGTTTGCGGTCCGTAACATTCGGGGGCGCGGACGTCGCGCTCGATTGCGTAGGCTCCACCTCTGTCCTGCAGACTGGACATACATGTCTTGACAAGCTTGGTTTGCTCATAACCGTCGGCTCTGGCTCTCCTGACGTGACAATTGGTGGGATTACAGCAGGCCAGCAGCTCACTAAGGGCATTACCACTCGGGGTACAAATCAAGGCGATTTGATTTCAAGAATGATGATTCCACGACTGGTGCATCTTTGGCGCAAGGGAGAGTTCCCTTTCCATGCATTCTTAGCAACTTATGGATTCGAGGAGTTGGAAAAGGCACTGGCCGACATGAAAGCTGGACAGGTAATCAAGCCCGTGCTTGTCATCGACCAGTAATCCAAACGGCCAAGTGGTCAATTGCTTGATTTTGATCGTCACTCCTAGCTTGTCAGTCGGTCAATGCGCGCTGCAATTAATCAACCATTTTGAGGAACCAATCGTTTCAGGCTGAATGAGTTGGGTCCGTCGGCTACGTCAGTCGTCACTCGTATCATGACCCTTCGATTGACCGAAAGTACGACTGTCACCAACGATCACCATGCTGCTCGAGAACCGCTCCATCCAAGGAAGTGGTGTAAGCTAATTGATGTGTCACTCAGCGGTCCCACGCGTGGGAGTAGTCCCCGACGTTGTTCCAGAAACCATGGTGATCTTCAAGGTCAGATGGCATACTGGCTCAAGAGTCGCAGTCATTGTGACTGTAAGTGTTGTCCGGCCAGTGCAGTGGAGCTTAGCACAGGGGAAGCTAAGAGCGATCAATGAGCGTACGGGGATGAGAGGACCATGTTAGGTGATAGTCAACACTTGGTCGAAGAGGGCAGAAGCATGAGTTCGCGGCATTCGCCAGCACGGAGCACAGAACGTAGCACAGAATGTAGCACGCTCGACGACCGGAAGCCGTTCCTGCTGCTCAACCACTTTCTGATCCCCACTCGTCAATTGCCGTCGCGACGCCTAATATTCCAGTTTTGGTATTTGCTACATGCGTATATTAGCCGGACAATGCCGGCCTGCATGCGCCGCAATAGTGCAATAAGGATAACAGATACTCCTGGACTACAGCTCGCCGATCGCTCTGATCTCGCTGGCTCGACCTTTTCGCCACAGAAAGATGAAACCTGCAATGCACTACGTACCCTATTCTTACGTGGCTTACACCCAGCCCGGACCCATCCTTTGTACATTTCTGGAGAGAAGCGTGGAGTCTGGAGAAATGTTGTGGAGAACAGCCTCGTCGAGAACCATGCGGCTGGGCCCTTCGGCGGTTGGTCACACTCTCGTGCGAGAGTACGCACAGGCTGACCACTCATCCGACCGCCCAATCAAACTTGTCAATATCCTTGTACGACACTAGACATGTGGATACTACCGTGCAGGCTATGCAGGCCGCATGCGGAGTACCCCATGGGAATCGCGTGGGCATTCCAGCCGAAGCATTTTCGCAAGAATGTAAGAGCAGAATAAGCTTTGGAGGCGCTACTATGGTACGCGTGCCCCAGAGGCGGCTAAGTCTTCTTCCCATTATATCTATCAGCACTCATTTCGCATCTCCTGGCCGCGTGATACAGCAGCATTTGTTCTTTGTTGCCCACCGCCTTGGGTCGTTATCTCTCCACCTTCTCCCTCCACGCTCCACAATTTCTTCCTAGCCACAGTCCTGTCGCAATGGAGGAGACCATAGCGCAAGAGAAGCGCCACGAGCAATATGTAGAGAAGCTTGGGCCGGTGCTCACGCACATCGACAACCAGGAAATCGATGGTCTGACGCAGGAGCACCGCGATTACCTGCTTCAACGCCATGGCACGCTCGAGCTGGATCCCGTCCCCGACATGTCGGACGCTGATCCATACAATTGGCCGCAATATAGAGTAAGTATACTGGCAGCGACCTTCTGTGCAAAATACTGACAATAAGCAGAAAGTACTCAACCTAGTGCTAGTGGCATTTCACGCCATGATGGCCACCTTTACGGCCGCCGCCATTCAGTCTGCTTTCGAGGTCATCGCCGCAGACCTCAACGTCTCCCTCACCAGAGCGTCGTACCTTACATCTCTGCAAATCGCCATTTTGGGAGCAGCGCCGCTCTTCTGGAGGCCTCTCAGCAATCGCTATGGTCGACGGCCTATCTTTATCATCTCCCTGATCTGCTCTCTGGTCTGCAATATTGGATGCGCCAACAGCCCCACGTATGCAACGATGGGCTTTTGCCGAGCACTTGTAGCCTTCTTCATCAGCCCTGCTGCTGCCATTGGATCCGCCGTCGTTGCCGAGACATTCTTCAAGAAAGAGAGAGCCAGATATATTGGAATTTGGACCCTCATGCTCACTTTAGGGGTTCCCATTAGTCCTTTCATCTTTGGATTTGTAACGCTTCGTGTGGGCTACAGATGGATCTACTACATCTTGGCTATCACCAACGGCGTACAGCTCATTGTTTACACCCTTCTTGGACCTGAGACACGTTACCTTCGCCAGGGTGTCCGTCACACGGGCTCAAGCTTTAAGCAAGAGTTCCTAACCTTCAGGCGCATCGACCCTACGCCACTGACATGGTTCGACTTCGTCCAACCACTCACCTTCGTCAAGTACGCCTGCGTATTCATCCCAGCATTCAGCTACGCGATGATCTTCCTATTTGGCAGCATTATGATTACAGTGGAAGTGCCTCAGCTCTTTGGCGAGAAGTTCCATTTCAATGCACAACAGCTTGGACTGCAATTCTTGGGCCCAGTCGTTGGTTCGATCATCGGCGAGCAAATCGGCGGCTTCTCGTCGGATCGCTGGATGCTTTGGCGTAAGAACAAGACGGGAATGTCTCCAAACAACGAGTTTAGGCTGTGGCTGGCGTACTTTGGCGAGATCGTCTGCATCGTGGGGGTGGTTGTATTCTTGGTACAATTGCAGAAGGCACCAGAACTTCACTGGAATATCACACCGGTGATCGGAACGGCTATTGCGGCTGCTGGATCCCAGATCGTCACGACCGTTATGGTAACCTATGCCGTTGACTGCTACCGCGAAGAAGCTGCATCGGTGGGTGTGTTCATCACCTTCGTGAGGCAGACGTGGGGGTTCATTGGTCCCTTCTGGTATGTATTCAGCCCCCTTACATCTGAAACGCATGTTGCTGACTTAGAATCACAAGGTTCCCGGCAATGTTCGAGAAGGGCCTATACGTCAGCGCAGGTGTTGCCGCCGCACTTATGCTGGGCTGTGCCTTGATACCCACCATCTTCCTGCAGGCGAGAGGCCACAAGCTGCGATGAGCATAATTGTGGCCACGGTGATATATACATACCGACAGTCAACAACAGTGAATATATGTATTCAATATAGCAAGATGAAGTTCTTCTGAGCCTTCGATTCTGTAATGCCATTCTTGCAACAGTGTTGTGTTGTGTACATCGACAAGCATGCTATCCTTGTCTCCAGCGAGCAACATCAACTTGCCTCTGAGCCTCCGGGTGGTGTACAGCAGCCCATGACACGTGCCACGGCAGACGCATGGCAATCTGCTAGCGTCGCTCCACGGTGTGTGCTGAGCGGATCTCCCATGCATTGCAAATGGCTTCAAGCTAACAATAAGTGACAGAGGTGTGGGCTGAAAGTAGACCGTAATGAGGCCTGTTCTTCACTGATGGTGACCGACGCAACGCAGAGGCCACCTGGTGCTGAACATCCATGAGGCTTAGATCCCTGCGCCAGACCAGCTTTTCTTGCATTCAATCACCAGCTGATCAGAACATTTGTCCTTGCGGGTGAAGTCGTTGCAAGTCATCAGTCTCGACGTGAATGCAAATGTGGAGCGCTTAGTCATTGTGCCAACCGGCAGGCACGTAATCAGACGCTGGCCGACGGAAGCACATGCTCACATGCATCGCATAACAATGATCTTGTGCTCAGCATAGCGCATCAATACCGTTTGCTCGCCATGCTGAAGTGAATAACATAGTCGTTTGCCCATGAAATGGCAAGCCATATCTCCACCTAATCCTGTACCATTACCTTTTGCGCAAATGGAGGCGCGTAGGCACCCGGAGTGCACCGTCGAACTGTCTGCAGACAGGTCGAGCGTCAAAGATGTCGTGAAAGGTATATGACGGTATGCCATCATTGCCAAAGTACACGCTGACAACGCCCAGGCATCCTGCACACCATCTTCTTCCACAGGTACTTCACACCCCTCCACCCTGCTACCCACGACGTCCTCGACATCACCCTACCCTACGTCTCCGACGAAACCATAGAAAAGCACATTGAAGCCAAATCCACCGCTCTCCTCCGCTCTCTCGACACACCTACTACCTCCCAACCTTTGCCCAAGTCCAGCCGCAGCACCCTCGTAGTCCAATTCTCGGAGAAGAAACGGCGCAAGTCCACCTGGTTTGGGGTTCAGAAGGGTGAGGAGGAAATGGTGTGGGAGAACTGGATCATTGACATTACGATGACGAGTGCGAGGAGCGAGCCAGAGGCTGCCAGGAACAGGAGGGTGATGGAGAGCCAATTGCAGAAGGCGGCGATGGAGGTAATTGAGATTGTGAATAGAGAGAGGGAGCACATTCCGCCGATTACGACGAGTGAGGTGAATCCTTTTCCGTTTCAGATTTTGGTCAATCCGAAGGGAGAGGGATGGGGCCAAAAGATTGGGATCTTCTAGGCTTGGAGACTGCGTGGGCTTCTGGTTGACGCATACAATCAATGTGCTTCCCAAGCATTTGCAGATAAGCCGCTCTGGGTCCAGACATAAGGATGACCTGGTAAGGAGCAAGACCGCTCAAGACTCGAGGGTATCCTTCCCGCAGATCAGCTAGCGCTACCTATGGTATGCGTTAAGTTGCTATGGCGAATGCTCATCTTTGCCCGGAGCCACCACGTCCGCCGGAACAGCTTGACGCACCATCCGCTTAGTAGCTGGCGACGGTGCCACGACACGCTGCATAGAACTGCCTCACCACCTCCTTAGTCTTCCGGCCATCACCTCTCAGACCCACGATTTGCTGCAGAAACCTACGCTTACCGGCCTCACCGACCTGCTCATGCACTGGCGGGAAGTCTTGGCTGAACAACGCGACCTCGAGCCAGCCCTTGACTGCTGGTTGGTTGGTGACGAGTGCTTTCAGCGGCTCGCAGAGCTGGTCGAGATCTGATCTTTGTGACAGGCCACCAATCTGACGCATGAGGATCAGCGCCAGACGTGGTCCATATGCGTCAACGACTTGGCTCATGCGACTGCGGAGAAGATTAGGCATTGGCACTGTTGGTGGCTTCACCAGTGCGGCCCAGAAGTCAGCGCCAGAGCGCTTCGGAAATGGATCTGCGCCCTCAATAGCTGCTAGAGTGAACTCAAGGATGGATGGCACCTGGCCTGATAGCGGCGATGATTCGTCGAAAAGGATATGAGAGTAGTATGGCGCTAGACGGCATAGAACCTCAATGCAGCTTTGTGCCACTCCAGGATCCGCTGATGGCACGCCGAGCTGTCGGACGAAGCTCGCCACTTGCTGGCAAATGCCAGCGACTTCTGCATCAATGCGCTTGCCTTTCGGTTTCGAGTGCTGCGTGATGAGAGTGCACGCTGTACCCAATACGCTCTCGACCTGGGGCGTCCGTACTGTACATTGCTGAAGGAAGCTCACGGTGACCGACGGTGGTAGTACGAATGGTCCAGGCTCCGACTCAGCGAAGCCACTTTTCAGGACTTGACACGCCGCTTCGATTGCGTCGCCATTGTTACTGAGGACTTGCAAGACCGAGAAACAGCCCATGATACGTTGCTGTACACTCTGTCCTTCTGGTCCGTTCCAGAAGTTCGGCCTGTCCGGCTGTTGCTCATCATCGTCGTATATGTTTATCGCCACATCGCCAGGGACTTGCAGCCCTTTGCCTATCGCGGCAAGGCAGTTGAGGGCCATGACGCCCATCACTTCTGCCAATTCTGGGTTACCTGCCGCAGCAGCATCTTGCGCGGCCTGAACGTCCTTCTCGATATTTGCTACCAGAGCCAGAAGCGGCTGCACCTTGCGATTCTCAGGTTCCAAAGCTTGAACAATAGCTGCAATGGCACCAATGACCTTTTCTTTGGTGTAAGGATCGCTCGTCGGACCAGTCAGGAACTGCTCGTATTGCTGTAGGAAGCCTCCGAGCTCGCTGGTCAGACTGTTCCGGCAAGCCGAACATAATGAGCCGATCGATTTTGCTGCTGCGCTGGCGAGTGCGGCAGTCTCTAAGGAGGCGAACAAGAAGCGTACAGCGTCTGGCAGGAACTCGGCGTGCTTCTCAATATACGGACCGTAAGCGCCGAGACTGTCGATGGCCGTTCGTCTTGCTTGTGATGGGACTCTCTGCGAAAAGTCGCCAACTTCTCGAAACAGGGTTGAGCTGAAGAGGCTCGCAAGTACCTCTTCGCTTGGGTCATCTTCGAGGACATTATCAGCAAGAGCGTTTAAGCAGAAAAGTGCAGCTTCCATTGGCCGCCACTCCTTGGCTTCGAGCGCTCTGAGTGCGAATGAGACAAGCTGCTCTAGCATAGCTTGTCCGAGGCAAAGGTAGACGGACAGCATCAAATCAGTAGAGTCCAGGCGGAATTCGCGAAGTCCTTCGCTCTCTGCATCGGACCACTCCTTTGCCACGTCTGCAGGTGGTGTCCACATCTTCTTCCATATCAGCTCGATTAGCTGTGTCAGAACGGACTTGGAGTAGCTTAGCCACTCAGGATCTGGGTCGTCTGAGTCTTTGCTGAAAGTGGTATCGTTCACATGCTCAATATATGTGTTCCAGAACTCGATGCTTTGTATAGATAGCTCATCTTCGTCGCCTGGAAAACCAGGAGCCCTCAGAATGTCGAAATGGAGCTTGATGATGGCAGCCGACTCGTTGTCCTCATGCGGATGCTCGACGATCTGCTGGATGTTGGCATTGCCGAACGCAATGACGATCTGCCCGTACGGGAGGACTCCAGGCTCCATCTCCTCCAGGCATTGCAGTAATATTGGCTGGACCTGCTCCGTAATGAATCGGGCAAGAAGAGTCATATGTGCCGGTTGGAAGAAGCTGGTGTAGCTTTCGAGTATGTCTCTGA
The DNA here is from genome assembly GCA_007113925.1 of Teratosphaeria gauchensis. Lineage (NCBI taxonomy): Eukaryota > Fungi > Ascomycota > Dothideomycetes > Mycosphaerellales > Teratosphaeriaceae > Teratosphaeria > Teratosphaeria gauchensis. The sequence continues at coordinate 1,438,357 of VCMR01000003.1, forward strand.
ATGCGTCCAGGGCATCGACCTGGAGCTCGGGCTCCATCAGACACTGCATAGCAGCTGGAATAAGATCTCGTAGATACTGAAGACACTCTGGCTTCCGTGGCCAGACTGGCTGTGCATAATTTACCCAGTTCAGGAAGGCCTTAAGCGACTCAGCCTGTATTCTGTGATCGTCATTTTCGCTTGGGATTGTGAATGTGTGCGCCAGCAGCGCATTGGCATCTGCGACGATCACGTCCATCTGACTGTGCGCCTCAGCATGAGCGGCAGTGTCGACATCAGCCCTGACAACTTCGTCCGCGAGGGTTCCGCACAGCCACAGCAAAGAAATGATCTGATTGAAGCCCAGTCCTTGAATGGAACTCTGCACTGAGGAATTTTCGGGTAATGCATCTTCGTCGATTGCATTGCCATGCTTCATGGCAGCGGCCACATGTAATATCGGACGCTTCCACAATATGGGCGAACGCAGATAATATGTAGTCAATGTAGAGCAGAGCTTCTTAGTCACAAGTGCAGTCTCTCCTTTCAACACTAGACGGACGAGCCAGGACACAAGACGATTCTGTACTGTCTTTGCTGTCTCAGCATCAAGTGTAGCCCTATATTTCAATAAGCGGCGAGTCTCACCCTGGGCTCATCTCAGGGTCGAATACTGACCCATCATTGTTGAGTTTGACCGTGAAGGTCAGAGCAGCGAAGAAGCGAACGTTCGGGTCATCGCTGCCTAGTAGTGCATCGGCAACTTGCCAGCCTTCTGGCGATAGTTGAATTTTCTGGAGCTGATCGTTGATGGACGTGATGAGATATGGTGGTCCAGGCAGGTATAGACGTTTTACTAGTTGCTCGACTTCTGCAATACTCTGAGGCGGCGCAACGGGCATTGCGTTCTGATCCATATTGCTCCCATCAAGTCTCGGGTAATGACAGGATGCTGGGGTGTCGGCAAGGCTGCCTGGAACAGAGCTGCAGAGTGCTTAGAAGGTCGCGCCTGTGCATGCGACACTATGGCCCTTGAGCTCCCAAATGATGTGATTCTTGTCTGCGAGCAAACAAAGTCTTGCATAAAATCGAAGAGCAAACAATTTGTCCAGTCGCATCGCTGACAGCGAAAAGTCAAGGTGGGTCTCGAGAGCGGCTATGCACCGGGCCGTTCCCGCGATCTCCACCGAGTTGGGACACCCTGCTGTTTCCAAAATAGAATGTGAAAACAACCTCGTCAGCATGTGGATGGATTTGCTCGCAGTGACTTCGGTAGCCCGACCAACTACATGGCTGCCGGCTTCCCAATTGCGATGTCAGAAGAGGATCGGCAGACCCTACAACACTTGTCTGACCTCCTTCACATCTTCCACCACAGAAACAAGAATCAGCATCGTCGGAGCACATGGTGGCGTCACTTCTCTATCTTCCGCAAGCAGCTCACATGCTTGAGCAACGAGATCACAAGCCTACACGAGACTCGAACGACACATCTGGAAAAGTCAAGGAAGAAATCCCGTGATGCACAAACAAGGAAGCAACTCGAACAACGAACGACCTTCTGGCAAGATGTAATGATTGCGAAATGGCAGCACGCATTCTCTCAGGTCGCTGCGGATGGCAGATTCTCCGTTCTTGGATTAGTGTTGCTTGCTACATTGGCAGAGGCATGTCGTATCACAGGCATCACCGCAGCAATTGAGGATCTGGGTCAGGCTGAAGTGGAGAAGGTGCTCGCTAGATTTGCTGAAGAAAGCTTGGGAGCTGAAGACGGCGCCACGGTGAAGCAATTGCCACTGGCTGACCGCGAGGATTATGGGGAGGTGGTTGCACGAGAGCCTGTTGTTGAGAGCGATGTCAGGTCTGACGAAATGACGAAGCCCAAGGAGAGCGCCTCATCTGCGGAGACCCAAGCAGCGTGGACTACAGCGCGATCCAAGCAGGATCTCAAGCGGCCAGCTTCAAAAATCATTGACATCAGCAAGAGGAAGCGGCAGAAGAAGCGAAAGGGAGATGCGATTGACGATCTCTTTAGTGGCCTTGGCTGAAGACAACCGACCAAGCACGTCTAATGCTGGCCGTTGTCGAATGAGTAGAAGGTTCGGTGGGCTTTGCTTGTTTTATGTAAGCGATCAGCTTCCGCATCAATTTTCGGGGCTGACTTTGCTGGTTCCCGTGGCTCTCTTCGTGCCACTATAGTGCGGCATCGCTGATCTGCGGTATCAAAACGCAGACCTTCTTGGACATTTCTCGCGCGCTGAGCGTACTTGACGGCAGAAAGATGTCCGAAAGATGTCCCTCGATGTATATCCAGCCGCAGCGAGTGAATATCAGGCATTTCCAATACTCCTTGATGCCAACTGCCCGGTCGATGGCGATAATTGGCTGCGCGGACTAGAGATCTCAAGCGCTGGTGAGGTCTTGTTCACTGAGACATCTCAGAGGTGGTGCTCACAGATATGAGAAGCTGTGGCTTTAACTGCGTCCGCATAGCGAACGCCAGCTTGCTAGTGGCGGAAGCTTGACAGGCAAGAAGCCGAGTCGATAATCAAGCAAGTGGTCAAAAAGGTCCACCAAATCCCCAGGCAGGCCATGGATTTTAAGCCTCTGAAATATAGGGAAAGCATTGCCGTAGAGCTCAAGCTGGGAGGAGTAGCAAATTTGAGCTATCATCGCTATGAGAACATCACAGCCTTCTTATCCAGCGGCCTGCCATCGGCTCCAACACCTTCCCTCCTAAATCTCTGCTCCGTATATATTCTTCTCGCTTCATCAAATGTGACCTTCCGTAGCTTCATGATCCTGTAGACCTCCTGCTTTGCATTCTCATCAAGGCCCCTGCGGCTGTCCTCTGCCTCGATATTGCCCGACAAGTCGAAGTTGGACGAGTGCAGACCTGCTTCAGCATCCTCGGCGAAATTGGCAGATGAAGGTATTCGAACGTAGCGGAAAGAGTCGATGTAGCTACGAACGCGGTCCGATATGTCGTAAAGTGGTTCGGGAATGGTGCCTGGAGCGGTGATGTAGGGGATTGGAGGCGCGTAGGGCTTCCATTGTTCGCGGGTAAGGTAGAGGACTAGACCACTATTAGCAATGTTTGCGATTGTGTTTAGCAGACGACCCACCAGTCGCAACGACCAGGAAGAAGAAGACGATTGAGTAGAACATGTAGGCCATGGCGTAGGTGAGGAAGCTGTCGCAAGTCGCAAATCGCAAGTCAGAAGCAAGCTTGGTGCAGTGGAAGGGCTCTTGCGCCCGATGTGGTCTTGCTACATGGGCAAATGTGCTTGCGATAGTGAAGAAGAGGACAATAAGGCATCATTACGGCTCAATCGGGAGCTCGTCGTCAGCACGCCTCGGCGTCTTACGCGACTCGCGCCGAAGTTACACTAGCCACATGAGGAAGGGACTCTCAAAAACATCTGAAGCATGTGAACGTCTTGGTCGCAAGTACATTTCTTTACCTCTCGTCACTGCGCATTGGCGCAACTATACAACACCCGGCCATGGCATCCTCACACCACCACAATCAAGACAAAGACAGCACCCTCTACGTCGGCAACCTCGACGAACGCTGCACCGATGCCTTGGTTTGGGAACTCATGCTGCAATGCGGCCCGGTCATCAATGTCCACCTGCCCAAAGACCGCGTTACGCAGAACCACCAGGGCTACGGCTTCGTGGAATTTGGCAGCGAAGACGACGCGGACTATGCGGCTAAAATCATGAACCAGATCCGAGTCTGGGGCAAGCCGATCAGAGTCAACAAGGCGAGCGCGGATCGAAGAGGTGGACCTGTTGGCGGACCTGGTGCTGAAGGCGGAGGCTTAGGAGGAGGGCAGGGTGTTGGCGCGGAGTTGTTCGTGGGTAACTTGGACAGTATGGTGGACGAGAAGGTGCTTTACGATACGTTTTCGAGATTTGGGCCGTTGATCCAGGCTCCAAAGGTCGCGAGGGATGATTCGAACCTTAGCAAGGGCTACGCGTTCATTTCTTATGCGGACTTTGACGCTTCGGATGAGGCGATCAGTAATATGCATGGGCAGTATCTCATGAATAAGGAGATTACGGTGCAGTATGCCTACAAGAAGGACGGGAAGGGCGAACGGCATGGCGATGCGGCGGAGCGCGCGTTGGCTGCTCAGGCGAAGAAACATGGTGTGCAGGTCCAGATACCGGCGATGCCTGCATCACTTGTGCTACCCGTTGGCGCGCCCTCCGCTCCAGCAGCCATGCAGAACGGTTTCGGCGCGCCACCTACTCCTACAGGCATGAACGGCGTCATGCCTCCTGGTCGCGCACCTCAACCACCACCAAGCTACAATCCTTACGGCGCAGCTGCCCCCTACGCTCAACCACCCACACCAACCGCCTACGGCATGCCAGCACCAGGTATGGGCTACGCACCTCCACCTGCTCCCTCACCAGCAGCATACCAAAACGGCGTCGGAGCGCCTCCGAATCGCGCTTATAACCAGAGTCCACTACAAGCGCCTCCAGGTGCTGGTTTGCCTGCAAGACCACCGGCGAGTGTAGGTGGGTATGGTGGGCCACCTATGGGTGTGGCGCCGGGAATGCCCGGGGCACCGCCGCCGACGTTCGCGCCTCCACCGGGTTTTGCGCCACCGCCAGGGATGCCGCCGCAGGGGTTTCAGCCGCCGCCGGGTCAAAACGGGTACCCCAGGAGGTAGTATCAGTACTGAGGAGCCTCGAGACGGGTGGTCGGGAATGAAGCGAGTGGGCAGAGAAAAGGCAAGGGCTGTATACTACGAGTGAAAAGCATGGGGTTGTGGTATTAGCGATGGCGTTTCTGGGCATGGTGGATTGTGTTGTATCAAGAATCTAGATGGTGAAGATACCCGTAATACTGCACATTAGCTACGCAGGCTCAAATGAGGAGCATGTACAACGGCACGTCTGGTTTGATATTCAGGCCACTTGGCGTTGGCATTGCATTCGCAATCGTTCTCATACTGGTCTCACTTTCGAGCTTGCTCAGCCAGGCCTTTTCGCTCTGAACCTTCGCAGTCTACTCGTGTCCATCTAGCTCCCCAAAGCGTCGCAGTATGCCTCGCACTTTTGACTCCAGCGTAGCCATAACCTCTCACCGCATCCCCAAAGACATCTATGCGCTGCCCTCGACCGCCTTCTGCGCCCTGGCAAGCGCCTTCTTGCCTCTCGGCTTCGGCGCCGCCCTGACCTTCTTCTCCCTCTGGCTCTGCTTGACAGCCGACGCGCGCGCAACGGCCTCAGCCCTCAAGTCGCTCCTGTAGCCCTTCTTCGCGGTGCTGTTGACGACGGAGCGGTAGAGCTTCCGGCTGGGGGTGCTGGCGCTGAAAGACGAGGTCTGGTAAAGCTTGGCGGGGTGGTTCTTTTGCTTGGGGAGCCTGAAAGCACAACTCATTAGCTGATGGTGCTTGGTATGTTTGGGCGCGGGAGTAATGCATACTTGGTCTTGAGCTCAACAGTGTTGTCATCAGCGTTGATGCCGATGGCCTGGTCGTTGACGTAGCCCTCGTACTTGCGGCTGTGCTTGTTGAGGAGGTTGAGCGGGTCGCGGGAGAACTGGACACCGCCGGCTTGCGCGCGCTTGACGAGGAAGGAGTTGTTCTTGCCTGTATCGCCATATCATTATAAGCATTTATCCTTCGGTTTCCTTCAAGCGTTCCAAGGCCAAGATTTTGAGTGCAACATACGGGTCAGCTCCCAGACCAGGTCGCTGGAGATGTTGTCGTATTGAGTGGCCATTTTGACGGTATTGACTGTGTTTACTGAACGGCTGGATCAAGGAATTCCTAGGCGGCGTCGAGGTTGCTGTCTTCAATGCAATGTTCAAAATCGCGAGTGGGATGCGGAGGCTTTCCGCTGCTTTTGGCGCTAGCGAACGAGGAACTTCGAAGTGATGGATGGATGCGCTTGCTGAGGGAGAGAAGAGCATCAAGGAAACGAACGCTTCAAGAACACCATATCATCTACAAGTTGCTGGGACTGAGTCGCAAAGATGGCATACTTCCAGCTTTCAGAGGAGACCAAGGCACGCCTTATGCTGCAACCACATCTTTCCCACCTTGAGTCCGCCATACTAACCTTCAGGTCTAACAGGAGCGCATCACCAGAATCATCGACTTCTCCCGCGTCGCCGTCCACTATGGATACCTCCCTCTCATCATCTACCTGGGCTACACGAGGAGTAACCCAAGACCCAGCTTGATCAGGTAGGCTTCATGGCTATCGTCGGAAGGTAGAATGAGCAGAGACTGATTCCTGGGACAGACTATTTTCACCTTTGGCGCAATAGAGGACCAATCAAGGACTATTTCATGTTAGCAGATGTGATGATAAGAATAAGACTTTGGTGATCCGCGATGGGAACTCCGTTGGACTTGTACGATATGGGCGGGAGCAAGAGGCAGGGGTCCAAAGTTGAGGATCGGAGTACCGATACGAGCAGACAATAATGCGGACAGTATCGCGTAGCGCGGCGCAAGAGGCGTTGGCATCAGCATGTTGAAGTATGAATTGTGGACGAGCAGCTGGGCAATCAAACCAGTAGCCGGGCAGTCGAACCCGCTGCCGGGATGACAGCCACAACACAAGTGTACAACAATCTAACCTCAAATTCAAATCACTTTACAGCTGCTATTACGCTATCCCCTCCTCGAAAACCCACCAAACCTATCACTAAGATTCCCAAACCGATCCGCCACCGTCGCCTTCCTCTGCCCCATCTCCTCCTGCTGCATCACCGGACTCCTCTGGCTCCCCATGCCTGCCGCAGCACTCTTAATCTCCACCTTCTCCAGTAACTCCGCACCCTTCAACTTATCCACCTTGCCAAACCTCTGTGCCGAAACACTCGAATCGAAGAAATCTTCACCCCGTCCCTGCACCGAACTCGCCATCAAATCCGCCGTCTGCTTCAGCTCTTCAAGAGAGTTGATGAGAACACCCGGCTTGTGTTCTTCCGGTAGGTTCTCGACGAATTCGAGGAGATGGTGGATATCTGTTATGTAAGCTTCAGCTGCTTGCCAGGTGATGTGCTGAACTTCTGGGACCAGAGGGAGGCCGAGGAGGGCGTCTTGCACGAAGGTTAGGGCAGAGAAGTAGAGGGTATCTTTAATTTTCTCGGGCAGGCCGAGGAGAACGGAGGACATGATGTTGGAGAGGTAGCGCGTGAGCTCTTGCATGTAGGGTGAGGCTTCGGACATTTCGAAGGTGCTGTGCCAGTCGTACTCTGCCGTTTCGATCAGGTCGTCGACTTTACTCTGAACGAGCTCGAAAATGCGTTTCTCGGCTTGCTCTTTGGCGCGAGCGAATTCTTTGGTAGCAGATAAGGTGATGGGACCTGTGGCGGAGGAAGAGGAGCGCGCTTCGCCAAGCAGGTGCTGGAGGTCTCCGCAGGCGTGCTCGAAGTGGTCGAGGTTTGTGAGAATTTGCACGATTTGACCAGGGTATTGGGAGCGCAGACGTTCGATGAGGGATTTGCAGACCTTTTCTACCAGGAGCTCGTCGAGGGAGCGCTGGAGGGTGTTGTCGATTTGGGTGGTGTGTTTGAAGTGGTCGTCTGCTGAGAAGAGGTAGATCTGGTTGATGAAGTTGCGGATATCGATGCAGACAAGTGGGTACATTTGGCTGAAGGGCAGGATGCATGGGTATTCGACGTGGTGTGGGTCTGCTTGGTCTGGTGGAGGAGTGTACCAGCTGACCTCAAGGACTTTCGCGTACTCTTCTGTGTTGTTGACAGGCATAGGCATGTAGTCATCCGTACCGACGATTTCCTGAAAGTCGTCGGAGAAGCGCTTCTTGAGCAGGCTGCTATACTTGTCGAAGAGACCCTGTTGCAGGCTGTCGAGGTTTTGCACTGAGTAGCCCCAGGTATCCATAGTCTGTATGAAGAGCGCCATCACGCCCTTGATCTTGAGCAGCGCGTCGTCATTATTGACAGCATTCAGAGCACTGTTGATGAGCGTAATAGCTGATTGGCACATACTGTCCCACAGCTCTTCCACGTCGCCTTGAGCCCGAAAGTTGGAGGTCTTGGCCATGGTCGCCTTCTCCACGATCGCAAAGCCGGCTATACTCTCCAGTAGACTCGACAAGGCGTTAGTTTCTTCGTCTAGCAAATTCAGATTCTGAGGTATCAGCAGGTCCTTTTGCGTCCGTCGAGTGGCAGCATAATCTGCGCGAAATCTGTCGGTCTGACCGAGAGCTTCGTGGATGTGCAGAGCTTCGAACAGTGGAGAAAAGTCGACCTGGACTTCTTCATTGTTGAGGACGTCAAACTCCTCGCTCTCGTCTGCCACAAGTTCAACAGCTGTATTGAGTTTATAGCTGCCGAGTTGCTCGTCTTGCTCTGCTCTGTCTTTCTGCCGGGCTCGACGCATCTCAGTGTGGTAGAAGGCAACTTCACCCAAGAATTGGGAAGTCTCGCGAATGCGATACAGCCACATATTCAGGTCTGCCATGACAGCCTCAGAGATGAGCTTTTGCGTGGCTGGTACTGACCGCTCGATGAGGGAGGCAATATTGTACCTGGTGACCTCTCGGAGGTGGACATTCTGCAGTTCATCCAAAGCTCGAAGTGCCGCGTAATGGTTCTTCTTGCCAAGCAGGTCATGGACTTGGTTCGCAAGTCTGAGGACTTCTAGACAGTCCTTCAGCGCTTGGGTGGCGTCATCAATATTCTGACGCACACCGCGAGAGTCGACCAGCGCCTTCTTCTGCTCTGCTAGCTTCTCTGTGCTGGCTTCGATACTACGGCTGAGCGCCATGATTTCACTCGTCAGAGTGACTGTGCCCTCTCGGACTGATTGGAGCTGCTGTACGCTGCCGATGAACTCCTGGTGGTTGGTGTTGCATATGCGCTCGATGTCCGCTTCTCGGCTGGCGGAAACTTGATTGAGCGCATGTATGAGGGGCGTGACCTGAGTCGAAGCTTGTGCGCTCTTTAGAAGAGGTATCAGCTGGTCTAGGTAATCTGTCTCCGACGAGGAGAGTATGATCTGGCTCGCCACACAATCAGCATATTTCATGATCAAAATCAAGCTTCGAAGACGGAAAGCAAAGGCGCAAAGTTGGGCTTGGCGATGTCAATCGTGATACTGCGAGTAGCACCGTAACAGGAAGGTGCGCCCGGCGTTATCACTGTCGCCGCTGTCACAGAGCTTATAAAGCAGGAGCGCCTGACATCCAAGGCCACCTCACCACCGACGAGTCTTCAAGTAGGGCGACTTGGTTCGGTCGCATCTACCGCAACAACGTTCTCACATCCATGCTGACCGCTCTACATGGCATCGACGTACCTGTTGGACTGCGCCTGTCAAGTCATCATACTGCTCATTCGGAAGCAGTCCAGGCATATTGAGCGCTCCTCGAAGGTACTGGCTTACGAAGATGGGCTCTGTGGACCGGTGTCCAGATTTCAGCCGCGTGATTCCGTGCGAGCTCGTTACGTGGATGAGGTTGCCAAAATCAAAGTCCTGGCTCGACCAAGATGGTGCACTTGATCTGTCGTTCTCGGGTTTTCGCGCTTAAGACCAAGTCTCTGGATGACTTTTTGTTCTTCTGGTTAGCGAAAGATTCGCACGATAGAGCAAATACTAGATTGTCCGCAGCGCCAATTCGAGCTAAATATGATGAGTTGTTATCCAGCAGCCTGGGAAGAAACAGAGCGCTAGTCAACTCGATTTCGGAGGTAAAGCTGTTGCAGGAGGCCCACGCTAAGGACTACACAGCAGCTGAACGACAATGGTCACGTACGAGGCCCTGACTGAAGACTTTCACAATGAAGTGGAATATAAGTATAGGAGGAGTTCAGACTGGAAACAGTACTGTACATGCAGGCACGCTGAATAGCGCATACGATCATGAGGGGTGTCGCGGTCGCACCTTGCTGTTTTTCCGAGCACCGATAAAGCCCGAACATAGCGGCCAGGATACGGGCCGCTGCCGGAAGTCTCCAGTCTCTCGGTACATGAAGCTTGCGCCTGCTCTATCAAGGTGCACGAGCCACGTCTTTCGATGAAAGGACGATGAATGGGAAAATCATTTTGTCTTGATTCTGTGGCTATTGCAGGGGGGTTCAGCTGCAACTTGTCGGGCGCAATGAAATAAACGTGTGTCGCATTTGCAACACATGCCTGACCGCCTGATACCGACGCCATGGGGCAAGCGTCGCTGGGGAGTTCTTTCCCAAAGCTTCCCAAAGTCCCCAAAAGTCAGCAGCTCAACCAAGAAGGGGCCATAGAGACATGCGAAATTTGCAGAGCTTCAGTACTGCGCAGACGAATAATGCAGCTCATTGTGATCAATCGCCATCTGTTCGATGAATGTTCGACCATGAATGGAGAGGCGGTCAAGCTGAGCGTTGTGAAGACGGCGAATCAGATGAGCACGAGGCTCACTTGAGACGAATGTGGGTCTGGTCGCCATAGAAGCGGTGAACGCTCTTGGCAGCTCCCACGCAGCTGCCATTTCCAAGCCCTTCTGCTCAATTCTCCCTCACAAACTTCTTCCACTTACCTTCTACCACACCATCGTTGGACGACAGACAGCTCACCATCCCTCAGTCATCATTCTTCCACACATCGCTCATCCATTTTTGGTGTAGTATCTGCGGCCGTTGGGTGCCAGTTGATATTCACCACCAATCACTGCAGCAGTTTCGCAGCATCACACTCCAGTGTCAGCAGCGTGTCAGCGCTTTCACGCAACGCAGAGCAGCGCCAGCTGTCCTTCATCTCCCCGAGCAAGAGACGAACGTCCCGTGCCGTCGCAGACAAGGGAAATGGGTTCCCCTCAGAACAACGCTGTGCCCACGCACGTCATGTAAGTTGCTCTTCCCCCAAGCTTTCTTGGTGCTGCAGCTACAGCGGCACTGCTTGCCAGAGAGCAGTTGAATTGCGACCGCGCTGACAGTCACAGGCACCACGAGCAGCAATACGCACGCGACAGACAGCTGTATCACCAGCACGTCCAGAGCACCGGTCAGCTGCCGACCGTCTTTGCGGCGAACGGCACGACGCCAATTCTCAACCTCGCGCCCTTCGGCACGAAGGCTAACGGCGTAATGACGCACGCCGAGAAGCTGCAGCAGCAGCGTAAGCCGATGCACTTCCTGAACGCCAACTCACAGCTCGACAACGGAGCTGCTCCTCTCATCGTGAACGGCACTACTCCAGTCGGCGCAGTAAAGCCCGTTGGTGCGCACGATGGCCCGAAGCCACCAGCGAAGAAGCAGATTACCTTCTCGACCGACATCATCCCTGGCAAATGGGTCGGCAATCGCTATTTCCTGCTGTCAAACGTGCACAAGGATGACCTGCTCAAGGGCGGCAGCTTCAAGAATTTGAGCGAGGACGTGAGTGCACCCCTACCGCGACCCCGTTCGCGAACCAACTGACTGTCTTTATAGTGCGACTGGGAGCTCCAGCTCTACACCTGCGAGGCCGTCAGGAACGCTGCGACCGGCAAGTTCGACTACTTTTTGGTCTTCAACGACCTGCGCGGCGCTGCTCACGCGTTTGATGAGGCTTGCATGTTCATTGATTGCAATAGCTGCGGCTGGAAGGCCTCGTGGTCAAGCTTCCAGGAGCTCAGCTCCGCTGTCAACAACTCTGGTGCAGTGCTTAAGACCAAGCTCTACTTCTATGAAGGCCAGGTCGTGTTCTTCGCCAGCTTCAAGGGCCCGTCTGCCGAGTTCACCATTGAAGGCGTCGAGGCAGCCGTCAATAAGGTCGCGGAAACCTACGGCCAGATCCGCGCTTTCCAAGAGATCGAAGGCGCTGAGCACCCGCGCATCATGTTCCGTGCGGAGTATTTTCGCATCACTGATGCCCACCGTGCGCTCAAGGAGGCTCCCAAGGACAACCCGCGGGTTGAGAAGGTATATAATGCTCCCACTACCATGTCCGGGCTCTTGACAGCTGGCTGACCGTTGTACAGAAGTGGCACATCCACGCTGAGGAATACATGCCGTCGCCATCATCACCTGTCGATGGTATGGCGGTCGCCTTGGCCGGCACTCATCTGAGCACGCCGCACCGCACCCACAATGGCGCTGAAGTCAGCCCAACCGGCCGTACAGGCTGGAAAGTCGACGAGCACGGCAACACCATCCCAGTGCTTCCGAAGAGGACCATGCTCAGCTACGGCAACACCTGGACTGCCATGCCTCTCGTCCCGGCCTACGGCGTCCCAGGCATGCATCGGTTCTCCGAGCCAGTGATGGGTTCGCCTGGCATGGTCACCACATTCACGCCACGCTCCGGCTCATATCCTGGTGACAATTCGCCCATGATCCATGATGGCCAGCAAGGCTCGCCGACCGATGGTGGTCGTGCGGTACCTGGACCACAGGCCGTTAACGTTCAGCGCATCCGCGATGGTATTGATATGCGCACGACCTTGATGCTCAGGAATATACCCAATAGGATGATGGCAAACGAGCTCAAGGCCATTCTCGACAAGACGTCCTTGGGCAAGTATGACTTCTCGTACTTGCGTATCGACTTTGAGAAGGGCACCAACGTAGGCTACGCCTTCGTCAACTTTTCGCACCCTGAGCACATCATACCATTCGTCGAAGAATATATGGGCAAGCAGTGGGCGGCGCCAAACAAGCGTGTCGTCGAGCTCTCCTACGCTACGATTCAAGGCACAGACTGCCTTATCGAGAAGTTTCGCAATTCGGCCGTGATGTCCGAGTGTCCGCATTACCGTCCAATGATGTGGTACACTGACGAGAGCGCGCCCTCACCCGACCTCGTTGGCACCCCAGCCAAGTTTCCGGCCCCAAACAACAATATGAAGCTCCAGCGTAGCCACGACAATGCAGGCCAGGTTGGCCTCTACGCTCCCCGCTCGGTTCGCGAGAGCCGTGGTAGTCGTTGTCGATCTCACTTCGATCGTGGTACGCCGCATCAACAATACGAGGACGCATATCATCAGCAGATGTCGCCATCAATTCCACACAATTTCGGCCACTACACGTACCACCCGCAGGGCCAGTACCCAGCCATGCATGCTCCTGCCCCACCTGCGTGGCAGATGCCCGCCTACGCTCACCCGAGCATGATGCCTGGCTACATGCCGAACCACCACATGCCCGTCATGCCATACGGTCACGGCTTCACGAACGTCGATCCATTTTACAATGGCGGCTACCAGAACTCCAATGGCTTCCACCACGGCAGCCAGCGTCCATTCGGCACGGGTCCTGACGTTCCAGAGTCTCGTCGTCGCACCATTACCAATGGTTACCTTGGGTACGCTCCCAAGAAGCACATGGATGGTGGTCCGGTCCAGCCGCCGGCTGACTTTCACGTGCCGCGCATCCTCAACGGCGAGCAGGAGTTCATGGATCATACGAACAATGCCGTCAATGGTGGCCAGGACGCACGCCGCAACCCGAGTCCTCACCAGTTGTAGGCATGTTTGGCTGATGTCTTGATTCTCTTTGGAGGATTGGAGACAGCTGTGACCTGGATGTGATGAGAAGACCTTCGGTTGGTGTGAAGGTATGCTGGACGAAGATATCCCAGAGGCAAAAGTACCTCGTCGCTATGCTTTCTTTCTGTTGATTATGAGCGAAGCACGCTGTACAGCAATGCGAGTCTGCATATGCCGCCGCGTCGGTGATCGGGCATGGCGACTAAGGCTCTCGGCTTGGTGTGCTTTCATGTTGACAGTGCTTTAGCATCGAGAAAAGGGAATTGCGGGTGGCTTACCGGTGAATGCGCAGCTAGCAGATAGATGAGGTGGTACCGACCTTTCCCACAAATGATGTTGTCGCCTCTCCGTTTGTTGATGTCCTTGTTCCGGTGACCTGCCTTCTTCCATACGGCCACTGCCACTCGGAGCTGAAAAGACACAGAGCAGGGCTTACTTGAGATATAGGCTTACCTTGAAATAAGTATGCTCATTCCTGATACATGGTTGATGATGCTGTTATTTATGTACCTTTGTGAAGGTTTGAGAAAGCCATCTCGGAACGCGTCAAACCCGTGTCGCGACCGCGGAAGTCAAGCAGGCTTTCCCATCTGCAATCGCAGCATCCCATCCTTTCACGCCTTCCCAGCACAACGGACCAACCATGCCGAGTCCACTGATGTATGTCCTGAACTGATTGCGGTGCAGGGAATATCTACAAGATGGCGCGAAGCCGAAGCGCTCGACTTACGGGGTTGACTCTGGCGAATGTCCTACTCCCTGTCGCCATCTTGGTTTTCGCAATCGGCTTCTTTCCGTTCAAGCCTCTGTTACCTGGTTTAGCTGTGTTCGAAGAGGAGGATGAGGATGTAGCAGGATATGGTGGTGGGCAGCCAGAGGCGGTGTTTGATCGAGTGGTGTTCATGGTGGTGGATGCGCTGCGCAGCGATTTTGTGTATGGGTATAACAGTGGCTTTGAGTTCACGCAGAGGTGAGACCCGGTACTTGGGCATGCGTAAGATAGAGACTGATACGTGTGCAGTCTCATCCGCGATGGAGCAGCCATACCCTTCACAGCGCATGCGACTCCTCCCACCGTGACTATGCCTCGAGTCAAAGCCATCACAACCGGCTCCGTCCCCTCCTTCGCAGACCTGATCTTCAACCTCGACGAGAGCGGCTCAGGCTCTACTCTAGCGACGCAAGACACCTGGCTCGCGCAAATCAGAGCAAAAGGCGGAAACCTCGTCTTCTACGGCGATGACACCTGGCTTCGTCTCTTTCCCGATGACTTCTTCGCCCGTGCAGACGGCACGAGCAGCTTCTTCGTCTCGGTCAGTAGAACTGGCCCTGGTATGCTGTCTATAGAGCATATAGCTGAGTTATGCAATTTCTTTTCTTCTAGGACTTCACAGAAGTGGATCATAATGTTACTCGTCATGTGCCTGAGGAACTCGCGAATGATGACTGGAGTGCGATGATTATGCATTATTTGGGTCTTGATCATATTGGGCATAAGACTGGGCCCAATGGGCCGAATATGCTGCCGAAGCAGAGGGAGATGGATGGGATTGTGAGGATGGTTTATGAAGCTATGGAGAGGGAGAAGCATCATGCTGATACGCTTCTTGTGTTGCTGGGCGATCATGGGATGAATGCTGGTGGCAATCATGGTGGTAGCGGGCCGGGTGAGACGGAGCCGGCGTTGTTGTTTGCGAGTCCAAAGTTGAAGACGAGGCGGGAGAGGAGGGAGTATGAGTGTCCGACCAAGCCGAAGGATGGGACGGAGTTCCATTACTATCGCAAGATGGAGCAGAGCGATATCGTGCCGACGCTTGCTGGTTTGATGAGGTTGCCGGTGTCGAAGAACAGTCTTGGAGTGTTCATTGAGGAGTTTACGAGCTGCTGGTCAGCCAGTAGTGGGCTGAAGCTGCTGCACGAGAATGCGAAGCAGATGAAGCGGATTGTCGAGACGGCAATCGGCGTTGAGGGCTTCGCTGCGCAGATGAGCTCCTTCAAGCAGCTTGCAAGCACTGCCGATGAAGGATCCTGTGATGCGGCTACAAGTGCTGAGTCTGAGCTTGCTTGCAAGTGGGCTCTGGTCGAGCTGTCCATGCAGCAGCGAGGCCGTCCAGCAGCAAATGCCGACCGCTTGCTCTTGAACTTTCTCAACGCGGCTCAAGCGACCCTCAGCAGTGTTGCCAGCTCTTACGACATCCCCAAGATGGTCACCGGTATGAGTGTCTCTGCTCTTGCCCTCACTCTTGCGATCATGTCGTTTACCAAAATTTGGCCACCCACCACTGCGGGCACCTTCTTCACCCTGACCAGTGTACTGTACGGCGTCATGATGTTCGCCAGCAGCTACGTCGAGGAAGAACAGCATTTCTGGTACTGGCTCACACCTGCCTGGACTGCAATACTGACCATCAGGAGTCTAGCTCGCAGCAAGGAGGGCCCAGCGAGGCTGAATCTGGCAACCGCCGGTATCACCATCCTCGCAGTCCATCGCATAGCTATCCGCTGGAATCAGACAGGTCAAAAGCATGCTGGTGAGCCGGATATCGTGCATGCCTTCTTCCCCGATCACCATATCATGATGTGGCTCTTGATCCTGGCAACACATGGCTACCTCGCTTTCCAGCTCGCTCAACGGACGCTTCTCGATCTTGTGGCTCCGGAGATTGCTGCTGGCATCGCTACTGTCCTGGTTCTGCCCGCAGTTGTCTTCAAGCTCAACTTTACGCAGGCTGATGCGCCTGAGCTGGTTCAAGGTCTCGCGCTAAAGGTTCGCGAGTGGAGTGCGCCGCTCAGCTTGGTGACGCAGGCGCAGGTCGCATTTGCTCTGTTGGCTTTGACTACCATTGGTGTGGTGGCAGTCGCTGTGAGCTTGGCTCGAGGGACAGTGTTGTCGAAGCTGTCAGTCAAGGTGACGCTTGCGGAGCGGCTGCACTACCTTTTGAGCCTCTTCCTGGTCATGCAAACCCGAGCACCCAATATTCCACTCTTCCTTGGCCTTGAGCTGCAGCGCCTTGCTTTTCAAAAGCTTCTGGCATCGCCAGCTGAGCAGAAACCTGGCCGCAGTGCCACAATATCGCCTTCCGAGCTGGCCACCAGTGTCTTGCTGCTGGGTCACACCTACTTCTTCTGCATCGGCGGCTCGAACTCCATCTCTTCTGTCGACCTCAGCAACGCCTACAATGGCGTGGCGAATTACAACATCGTCGCCGTCGGTGTCTTGCTCTTCGCCAGCAACTGGACGGGCCCGATCTACTGGTGTAGTGCTGCTGTCTGCTTAACCTTTTCCAAGCTTTCGGTGCATGCTGGTGCAGCAGCGAAACGGGATAGACGGCGGTGGATTGAGGAGGAGCGGGAGAAGCTGCGGAAGGAGGCGCTGGGCAGTGGTGCGGTGCATGGCGAGGTGGAAGAGCTTTGTGAGCATTGGTTGGTGTATGTTTCGTGCATGACTGCTTTCATTGCTGTTAGCTTGTTGGCCGTCATGGCTGCTTGCACGGCTTTGCGGACGCATTTGTTCATTTGGACTGTGTTTAGTCCAAAATATCTGTATGCTATGGCTTGGGGTGTTGGGTGGCATGTTCTTGTGAATATTGGATTGGGGAGCTTGTTGCGGTGGTTTGGGCAGATAGCATAGCGTATGTGTGTCTCTCGTGAACTCACTTTTGTTGTCATGTCTCTTGCTTCGCTGTGGCATTCTTCAGCAGGATGGTTGCGCCATCCGCTCCACATAGCTTTTTGTATTGTGGCCGAGTCCACAGCTTGTCGTTCGTACCGTCAAATCTACTATCAAGGTAGTAGGGTTCCACTCTGGCGAAGAGTTCCGTCACCGTAGTCTCTTCTTCGTCACTCCATTCTTCCAAGAACCGAAGCAGAAAGTCACGTAGGTGACCCCAGTCATACCACTCCTCATCCTCCAAGCGACAAGTCTCCTCATCGCCAGCGGACGAGGCAAGTACTTCCACAGTGTGGTCTTGCTCCAATCGCGGCAAGCTAGTCGGGCAGAAGCCGGCGTAGCAACACTCAAGAACGAAGAGAAAGTCGCTTCTGCAATAGTTCGCTGCGAACACCTGCAGCGCTGTGAGATCTATGCCGGCCGGGTGATACTGCGAAGCTTCTTCTTCTCTACAATGTCGCTGTTAGTTGTGACCTACCTTTGAGCACCGGAGTGCCCTGTGGACTGTGTGAAGTATAACGAAATGAATATCTAGGATAATAAATCCTTGTGAGTATACGAAATATGAAATAGTAGTCTTCATCAGAACTCATCACCATCTCTTGTACTCACATCATCGCAACCAGCGAATCTTCATGGACATCGGCATGTCCACTATACGCGACGATCCAGAGCATGCCTGGCTTGTCCTTGCTCCTCAAAATGTCCATCACGGCATTTAGCCGGTCTTCTTCTTCTTCTCTTGGAGCCCCCACAAGGGCAGCCCCCATTGTGACCTTATGGACCTCAAAGCCATGCTTGTCTGCGGCATGCGCGAAGAAACGGTCCATTGCGTAGACCGTTTCGCCTGTCCAGCCGAGCAGCAGGACAGCCACGTCTTGGTATGGATGACCAATACCGAGGGAGAAGCGGTCCGCTGGACGGATGCCGTGCATGACCATTGTGGAGAGGTCGGATTGCGTTGACAGATTGATCCTGATGGTGGAGGTGCGCAGGAGTAATCCGCGAGAATAAACAAGTCCACGAGATGCGAGTGGAAATCAATATGGACTCGCTCGGCGATCAATGGCAACGATCCGAGAAGCCAACAGGGTCTATGCGCCGACCTTCCGCCGCAACAGAGAGACCATTACATCACCCGCATGAAGCATTATCACGCAAGATGCCATGCTAGATGGGCAAAGCCAAAAAAAGGTCCAGAGTGTCTGAAACAGCATGAATGCCGCGTGACTTTCCGGGTATTTGCCAAGGTCACATCGTAAGCCAGCCGCCAAGAAATCCAGTCCACAAGACAAAAAGTCCATTCCCGCACGAGCTGAAAAGCCAACATCGACACTCTGCAACAGCATTGCAGTAGAGAAGACAGGAACCCATTGCCAGTGAGATGAAAGACGCAGGCCCGTTCAATACTCTATGAGAAAGACCGTACGGCTAGCGAATAGACGTCAGACATTGCTGCGATGATGCGCGGCCTTTGCTAGCGGTTTTTTCAGGCCTCAGAAGGACTCGATGCTCGAGGTCGAGCAGACTCCAGTCAGACCGAGGGCTTGCCACTTCATTTTTCCAAGGCCACAGTCAATTACCACATAATCAAGAGGTAGAATCGTACTATCGTTCGTGATATGGCGCGGTCCCATACTAGTCGTATATTCCTTGTCGATTGGCATACCTCCCAGGTCAGAAACCGCAGAGCGGCAACGTAGTATGTATTTCATTTTTCATGAAGTCCCGAAAACGACGAAGCCGTACAGTCTATGCTCCCGCTATAGCCTCGATACTGCTTGCCTGCTGTCTACTCGAAATCAGTCTCATTCCAGGCCGCGCTTACCAGTGCATTCTACAATGTGATAGTCCCTGCGCCTTTGCGGACATTGTGAGATGCAGAATTGGAAGGGAAGAGTATGTTTGGAATGTGTAGTCAATCAGATTATTATGTTATGGTAGTTGTGTGCACCTTTGTAAGAGAAGCTACTAATAAACCCAGGAAGCAAGAGGGGAAGTCAAGCTTACTCTCCCGCTGTTCCTCCTTGGCTGTCCATTTCCGACCGTCTGGTGTCCGCCACGACCTTCCTCCCATGCCATTGGTACCAATCCTATCCCTCCACTATCTTCCCAGACGGCTCCTTGACCTTTTGCTGTCCTCGACTTGCGACTTCTCGACGACACTGTCATTCAGCCTGTAGTGCGGGTTTCGCGGTCTGCTGGAAGACGTGAAGTCTACGTTGGTGACCTGACGTTGACATTGAGTCCGACTAGCGGCGGCTGCGCACATGCAAGGTTTGCGGAAGGCACAGGGGGGCTGCAACTAGCTTCGATCTGTCCGGATCAATCTATGAGTGGTCGCAAGCTGAGAAAAGCGGAGCCCTCTGGTGAACGTCGGTCGTGTCTTGCCCTCCCCCGTGCTCCTGGGCCAGCAACACCGTATTATGTGTATGTAGATAGATGAGGTTGCTCTGCAGACTGCCCTGGGAAACCTTAACGTCTCAGTTTTCTCATCTGACTTCTTGTTGTGTTGTCCTTGGGAGTGAGGGCTACAGCGGTCAAGTTGGCGCTAAGACAGTAGAATGGCGGCAGCGAGCCTCACGTCCGCTTTGATGAGGGCAGCCAGTTGTTCAGGGCCTCGATACGTGTTGAATATTTGCAATCACAAAATCAAGCAGCTTTCACTGCTTTGGAGCGCTTCGCCTCATTGTCGAAGGCTCTTGAGTACCGTCGGTGAAGCTGCGGGAAGAGCCGCTGGAGCACCATGAGCGTCGCGTTTGGCACAAAAGCTGCTCAAGCACGATGCCATGAACGGGGGCTGTGTACGCTTGCTACACTGCTAGGCATTCATACAACGGGCGCACGCTTTCCGTTCTCATTTGCAGACTCCACGGACAGCAGCAAGAGCAGCGGGAACACGCTATGCAGCAATGAAGGACCCGCGGCATGAGCATCTGCAGGCATGGACAATTATGAGCCTGGCGAGCTGAAAATCAGCGGAGGAGGGTGAGACTAGCCACCAATGGCCCTTATATTGCTTGGTGGCGGCAAGGCTGCGTAGACCACTGCAGTGCTTGATACAGCAGGGACACGGCTTCAGCAGTCAACGCAGACAGCCATTGCCAGCACAGTGATGTGCAGGTCCGTAGAATCCACACACCAAAGCAGCGCGCCGGACACTTTTGCGAGAAGGCCTAGCTGGCTCATGCAAGCAAGCGTTTGCATACCACCTATCCTGGCGGTCTTAACGCTGGAAGCAACTTCGGAACCCACTCAGCCTCCGACAGAAGCGCCGGTAACCAACAACACCTAGCATCGGTGGTAAGAGCAGATGGATGGGATGTAATCACAACTGCTGCATGAATTGCTGGCCGCCAATGAAGCGAGCTCAAGATCACGGACAAGGCTATTATTGGCCTGCGGCAGAGTGCATATGACCCAGAACGCAACGCATCAGCGCTCAACACGTAATTGCAAGCAACGACAGCGTTCTGTCAAGCGAGGGATACGTGTTGAGAGCGGTCTTGGGGCAGATCTGGCGCTTCTGAACACGCCGGATGTCTGAAGATAATTGCTGCCCTTCACGCGCGATGGCAGAATCAAAGCAAAGGCTCAGACGTGGCACTCAAATGCCCAACACACGGAGGCGGTCACTGCCGCAGAGAAAGTGAAGCTGATGACCAGTTGCGTTCAGCACGAATTGCATATCGACGGACATGGTCAGAGGAAAAACGCTGCTGCTGAGCTGCAATACGCGTTTGCCCGTAGCAAAATTGGTCCACAAGGGCAACAACAGAGGATAGGATGTCACTCCAAGCACTGCCAGTATGCAGTATTCCTGGCGAGCGAGCGTTGCAATTTGGGTGGGTTGCTGGCGAAAGCTCGTTGCTTGCGAATCAACAACGTTCGACTTCATGCGCAACTATTTCCCAAGCGCATGATTTGTGGTGGTCTCGTACATACATGAGCGATGATACCACGCCTCAGTACGAATGTGCCTGGGGGTGGCGTTCCGCGGAAGCCCTTGGCATGTTCTGTAGGCGTACTTGACCTCGACATAAATCTTGGCCAACGACAGAGGGCTGTCGACTCGATACAACTTGACAAAGCAGAAAATGATACTTGCCTGCTGGCTTTTGATAGCTGATATGGCTGAGCTTGCTGTGATGCTTGAAGTGGCCGGCTATGCTCCACTCCTTTGCAGTCAAGGACGAGGCATTGAGCCGTTTGAGTAAACACAGTTGACAGTGCCTTCCACTGTCGGCACCTCAAGATTCATGCTGGGCATTATGGATCAGTTGCTCTGATCGACATACTGCAAGTGCCTCCTGCAGTCTTCGATGGTTCACAGGACTGTAGATGAAGATTGAGCTAGTCCAGCTATGGCGCTCCGAGACTCTGATGGCTGTCTGCGCGTGTGTGATCGACGATCATTACACCCCCCATCGCCACACTGTGTCAAGAGCAGATGACTGATATGTTAAGTGAATCGCTGGTCCGATTAGATCCATATCATGGACAGCAGCGACAGAGCAAGCCGCACGCAGCGGGTTGCTGTGCAGTAGAACATGGGTTTCATGGCTGCGTTCGGCAGCGCTGCACAAGGCCTGAAAGATTTGCATGTTGAGATTGGGCTCTTGTCAGGGCCCTTCTCAGCACTCCTGGGTCTCAGAGCTGCACTCTGTTTGTATACATCTGGCATTGGCTTTGTCGAGGGAGCTCAGCCGAACATGCTGCCATAGCGGTCTTGCAGTGTCTGGTCCAGTGACACTCAACGCCGGGGTGGCAACAAATCTTCACACAGTCCCAGCCAGCAGGACCTGTGTCTGCTACAGCCTGTCCGAACGAGCACTGTCATGTCTCGGCTGCTGCTGCCAACTGTGACGCGCCAGCGATGATGTTTCTCGGGTTGCGCGGTCATAAGTGGTTGAATCAAATGCTTGAAATGAGGCAGCCGCATGTATTTCTCAGACGCTGATATGTGCTTGTGGCTATGGCGAAACCATGCGACCTGGTTTCTGGTGCTATTTGGTCCCTAATTCAGCAACCCGTGGCAGGCGCTCAAGCGTTTCGATGTCAGGGTCCACAAGGCCAAGAGGACGTTCATCTCAACCCGTCTCTCCACACCCGAGATCGCGTTTGAGCAGCGCAGTCTTGGCTTCACGTATGGCTGGCGCCTGCTTAGTCGCAGTCTTGCCGTGCCGCCACATATATGGACCTCTTCAAGATATATTGACAGGCCAAATACGAGATGGCAGCATAGACATGCTCGAGAGCACTTTCAAGAGCTCCTGATTGAGATCTAAGCTGTTTCGTTGAGCCGCGATGTGGTGTCGTCAATAGACGCGTGACACCACCTCGTTGTTTGCCGAGAATACAAGCTCATTGTGGTGTCTTTCCAGCATAAAGACCTGAACCGCTTCGCTCGCTCCTCGCCTTCGCTCCGACTCTTCACGTAAGCTCTGGACGTTTCTGACACTGGGCCAGTCCAGTACCGGCATGCCAGTTTTCGGCCTTTCCGCTGATTACTCGCGTTGTATCTTGATGTGCCTGGCCGTGTACCCGAGCGACCGGAAATGAGTAATGCGGTCAGCTCTCGAGAGGCCATCGCGACAATAGCTCGACGAGTACCGGCAGAGATCAAGGTCACTGAGCCAACATGCCCGATCATGAGCGCAACTTAGCTTCACATGTTGCTCGGACTCTTTAGGCGTCGTATCGATTGGTGCTGGTCTGGTGCAAACCTGCTCTGCGCCGAGCGTTGGTCGCTCTATGCTTTTGGACATCAATCTTGCAATCCGTGTCCTGCAATCCTGAGCAGCTTTACCGGAAGACTGGTTGTAGCATTGCTCGATCTTCTGCTGTTGCTTGCGGACGGTGGTCTCTGAGAAGTAAGTCATGGTGTTGGCAGACGCGCCTGAGGTCAATCCGGCACATTGGGCCTGCGGCATGCTGTCCATCATGCCATGCTCGAGGCGCCAAACCACTGCTTGTTGTCCCTTGCTCTTGCGATGCCGATCGTAATTCACCAAGCCTTGCCTTGCGGGTGGCATTGGCGTGCGGCTCAATTGTTCCGCTTCTCTGCTTGTCGATGCGACGGGCGGCATGCGTGCGCGGCGGGCTTAACAAGAAGTGCTTGCTACCATGTCCTTTGTGGTCGACGCTTGCTGCTCCATTGCTTGCCATGCTGCAATTTGAGCTTTGCGTCGATCAATCGTATCCCTGGCCTGCTGTCGCTTGCCTGCTCGCCTTGTCATTGCTGGTGCTCGCGTTGCTGAGGCATTGGTGTCCTTCATCTTCACCTCTGATTCAATGCTACAGCAAGTGGGCTGCGCTACACTTCCCGTGCACGAGCAGACCGTTCATCCTACGGTCGTTGCAAAGCCCTCCATGCATCTTGGACCTGCTGGGCGTTTGCTTGCTGCGCATCACGAGCGGCGATTGTCGCAGTCTCAGCTATGCCAACAGATGCAGAACCTGCAGCAGGGCGTTTTCCGTACTCAGGAAGAACTAGCTTGTCATGCTTTGGGTTGTCGGCGGCAATCCTCGTAGCATATCAGTGCTGGCCGTCCACATGAGCTGTTGCTCGTCGTGCTGCATGAGCATCCCTCGCCTGTCCAACGCCCGCGCCATCTGTTGGCATCTTCGCGAGCACCTTCTTGATTCCGGTATTGTCACGGAAGAAGCGAACCGTCTCGTGAAGCAGCCTGCGCCGGAAGTTCAAGGCGTCCTTCATCCTCCACAGCCCCTCCTTCTCGAGCACGTATAGCCCACCATGCTATCTGCAGGCTTCCGATGCCCTCGCTCTTGCTTCCGTGTGGTGTTGCTGGTGTTGACGCGAAAGAAGCAAGGCTCAAGAAGCCTCTTGCATCCCAGAGCAGACTGCCGCCTTCCAAGCGCCTTATACTCGCCAAGCACATCCCATCCCGTGCAAAACAGGCACCTCGAGCGTTGTGTAGCCTCCTCTTTGCTATGCTTCTCGTCGTCCCTGCCTTCGACTGCTGGGGCGCTCGGCGGACGGTGTTACCGTAGACGGCCGTGACCAGAGCCAGAGCCACTTGGCACAACGTACTGCGAGCTTGATCTTGCGAATAAATGTCATCATTGCTGCTCTCTGTCCTACTGGGGTGGTGTTTGCTATGATTGCATTCGTTTCCTCGATGCCAAAGGCCCTCGCCCGTCAGCTTGACGGCAACTCCCGCGGTCTCGCAGGTCTACCATCAGATGGGCATAACACAATAAGACGGCGATATAAAACACATTTATCATTACGAGCTCCATCTACAGATCGAAGGCTACCTTCGCATATGTATCTTGGTGTTATTCCTCTAGCAGGAAGATAGTAATGTGATGGGCATGGTGGTTGGTTCTGCGCTCGCATGGCCCCCCAATCCGGTGGTATGTCGGCACCGCTTTTGAGTGTATATATACTTATTTTCGAGCTTTACTCAGCACATCTGAGTAGTGGCACAGTCGGCTGAAGCTGTGTCACGAAAGGGTGTTTGATGGACAGTTGGCTAACCAATCTCACAGATACCAACCACGCCTCGATTCGACCCTCCGCCGCCGCCGCCGATGCCACGCTGCTCGCTGATCAACCATTTGGCTCTTGCTAAATCATGCTAATTCGATTCGCAGATCAAGTATTAAAATCAAGGCTCTGCCTCATCAAGATATCTCTGATATCAAGCATTCTTTTTTGCCAATATTCCCTTGACCAAGGCTGATGGTATTGCCAGGCGTATGTCTAATCTTTTTGCAGCAACGATTAGCTGCTACCAACGAGCGAACAGATTGTTCAATTGCAAAAAGGTCGCGAGTTCGATTCAACATCATCTCGCCCACTGGCAACACAACGACTTCCGCCTCATCCCCGCGGCTGTCTTTTGGCCCTCGCCCAAAAGATCTCGCCAAGCAGACATCCATATGACATGGTATTCACACGACCAGATTGCCCTGAGTCCGTAGATCAAGCACCCATCAATCTTGTTACATGAACATGCGATGTGTCTTTTTGCAGAACAGGTAGGCGTAGGACAAGACTTTCTTCCATCGGCTACGCCAAGCCCGCCCCGAGTTGGTGGGCGCCCTCCTTTCAAAATCTTTCGCTACTTCTTCTCAAACCTTGACAACTTCCCGCAATCACCTGCCAGTCACTCATTAACACAACATCTCGGACCTATACCCCGACCAGCGAGCTCAAACATACTCTAGGCCAGCAAGCCGCTCCCATCGTCGGCTGACGACGCTACGCAGCATCACGATTCCATCGCCGCAGTTGCCTACGGCTGGAAGTGCAGAGCAAACAGTGTCTCTGTGCCAGTGGTAAGCCTGAAAGAGCTTGACGACAAACATTGGCACGATTGCTCACCACCTTTCTGTTCGCAGGACCGCAGGCACGGAGACTCCAGCCTCGCCGAGCTCATCCACAGCGCCCAATGCCAGCTCACCTGCTGCAATACCCTCCCGCTTGAGCATAAAGACAAGCCTCAACCGCCACGGTCAGATCCCGAGTTCATCGCACCACGGCCAGCTGTCTGACAACGCTACGCTGCGCAAACACGGCATGCCATTACCCAGCAACGTTGGTGACAAGCCCAGCCTGCTTCCAACGTCGAGTAGTCCCGCACTCTATAATTGCGTTGACAATGAGGCGACCATCAACACAATGGGCCTGACACCAGAGCAATGACACCGCCATCAAGCCGCTGAGACTGGCGTGCCGACAATGAGGCCATTATCGACCTCTCCGGCCATCATCATTCAGCTGGGGCTCCAATCAGACACTGTGAGGCAGCGTCACCCCACTGAGGGTACCATCAACCCGCTGAAGCTAGCACCACCGCCATTGACCTCAGCATCAGCGACAGCTGACTCATGACCGAATGAATATGAAGGCGTAAATGGGACTGGACATATGAAAACCGCGTCTGGCTGGATATGAATTCCGCTGGAGATGGGATCATACCGGCGATGATTGACTCGCCATCGCCTATCACATGAGCGAGTCGCCGCCTGCGTCACTTTGCGAGGATGTGTATCATTTGGGCGGTAGATACCCCCCTCGCAATACTGGGTAGGTCAATGGTAATGGCGCCGCTTTGGATATGAGCAATTGCTAACAAGTTACCAGGCTTGCGTATCCGCCCCCTTAAAATTTTGGCTCTTTCTTTTTTGAGCCAACTGTTCCTGCTCGTCTACCAGTCCATCGGTGTGAGGGCCGGCCTTCGGTCCTCAGACCATTGCCGCTGGAGCAGTGGGAGAAGCTGTACTACGTCTGCGTCGCTGCAGTCCGGCGGCTGCATGCCGATCTCCAAGACCGATACGGGAAGGAGCTCGGTAATGGCAGAGCCTCCTGGACTCCTGGAGATTACTGGTCAAACGGGAGCGATGAACAAGCTGCGCTGCTACTCTGCCGTGACGGGCAAAGTGGAGGATGCTCTCCCGTAGGACTTGGCATCGATGTCCTGCTCTGTTGTCAACTACCCGCAAGAGCAGTCCTGCTGTGAGACATTGTGCAGTCATTGCACGTGGTGAAGGTCTGGAGAGACAGGTGTTCGCGTATCTCGTTGCAGATGAGGAACATGCAAAAGAGAGGCCGTCTGTCCCGGTTGACGAGTCAGGCTAGAATCCGGAGGCTAGGAAGTGCTCCCCTCGTGTCTGGCGTAGTAGATACTGCCAACACTTTCACCACGCAGGGATCGCCATCGCAAGAGGTTTTCGGCGAAGTTGACTTGAAGGGCTTGCCAGCTCCATTGTTGCGGGCAGCGGTCTACGCGGTCGAGACAGTGCTCTTGTTTTTCAGCTTTCATTGGAACGATCGGGAGCAAGTAAGGTAAATGCTACATATCACGTCGCAAAGGTCACGATAGTATCAGATAAGACCAAGCGAAGCTCAAAGCAGATGTGGTCAATACTTCTTCATTGCCTTGCACGTCGCTGCACTTCCATCACTCGCTGGCGTCTCGCCCGAACAAACCTCACTACTGCTCTGCCGCAGGCTTTTGTGCCCACACAATCTCGCTAGATGGACACGTCAGCTGAAAGGCCTTCCTCAACTCGTGATCCTATTCATGCTGCTCGGTCTTGCTCACATTTGCATATAGGCATGTGCCTTCCTGGCTTTAATGTCCCTCATTACTTCTGCGACATGCTTTGTGACCTTGTCTTCAGTCCAGCCCAGTGCAGCTGTGTAGATCCTCATCGACACCGTCTCGACCAAGCGAAGTACATCCTCCTCGAACATTCTCCCGATTCGCTTCTCGCGCTCGCCTTTGGCCCATGGACCTATCGGAAACTTGGTCGTGGCCGTGGCAATGCTTTGAAAGCCTTTGGCTTGAAAGACAGAAGGCACCGCCGTGAAGGCTGCGATATCGATCCCGAGCTTGTTTGACATGTCATTGGTTGCCTTGATCCAGGTCTTGAATGCTGGCGCAGCCGACAGGGAGTCATCGTCGGATCTGAAGGACATGCTATATTCCTGAAATTCCACCCAGCCGCCTGGCTCTAGATTATCCCAGATGATGTCGATGAGGCTGGGCCAGGATTTGACACCGACATTGATTGCGCGGCTGTGGATGTAAACGAACTTCTTGTCGAACGGCCAAGGTGTTGATGTGATGTCGTGGATAACGAAGTTGACGTTGGGTGGGCGAGTGCTGCGTTGGATGGAGCTGAGATCTGCTCCTGTGACCTGACATTTGGGGTACTGCGATGCGAAATCACATGCCCAGGCGCCGGTGCCACAGCCAATGTCAAGGGCATTCTTGATTGTTGATGGGATGGGAGCCAAATGCAGGCGTCCGTCCAGAGATGCTTCCCAGATCAAGTGCTGGAGCTCTAGGCTCACGGTCAGCTTGAGTTGTCGATCACACTCCGTGCCAAATGCGACTTGCCTAGCCTGCGAAATTCGAGCTCGTCGTGCGGCAAAAGGTATTTTCCAACTGCGTGTGCATGATGCTGATGACCAGATTGCAGGCCGCGGTCGACTGGTGCGACCGTCTCTGTAGATTCTGACAAAGTACTGGGATCTTCGTCGTGGGGCAGTGGTGACTCTGGCTGAGCATCATCCAGTTCTTGATCAGCAGATATATCCTCGGGTATCAACTTGAAGACGTACGTCAACCTCAAGGACTTGAAGCACAAGTCTCGGTATGGATGGCTCGGACATGCTTGCGGATGGGTTTCTTGTGGTTTTCAACTCTAAAATATAGACTACTGCTTCAGAACGATATGTCAACCACCAGCTACTGCATGAGGGCCCTTGACTTAGCGTCCTCAATCGATCAGCAGAGTGCGGAATCGTGGAACCGGACAGTATGGTAAGGAAAAGAGCACTTAGGAACAGGGAGCAGGAACCCGATCCACCCGACAACGAAGTAGGAAGCGCAATGTAGAAACGTTTGCTTCCGTAGGCATGCGGACTTCAAGCAAGAAAGGGACAGCGAACGCTGGGGCTGTTGGCGGCTTGAGCATGCAATGCCTGCAAGCAAGGCACTTGGACCTCCACTAAATCCAGCATCCTTGTCGACGAATCGAGCTACTGCGGAAAGTATCGTCTTCCTGTGCATTTAATGCTCAGTGCAAAGACAGTCCTGGCTCACAAGCCGATGTCACGAGGAGCACACCAAATCATTTCCGCACATCGATGACACACAGGAGCACGCCAATACACTCCACTACTCATGCGTTGACTCTGTGATTTATGCCAGTGCTGAGAGCCAAACGTCCAATCAGCCAAGGCCGACCGCCTTCTTGACCTTCTTCATGGTCTTGGATGCACTCTGCGCCGCTTTCCCCGCTCCTTCTTCCGCCACAGCCTCCAGCTTCTTCTGATCCTGTACGACACCCTCATATCGTTCCCTGATAGGCCCAACAACGCCACAAACAGCATCTGCTACATTCGCCTTCAGCAGCCGCATACTGAGACCACTCAGGTGCTTCGCAAGCTCCGCCGGACTAGCAACGGTCGGATCATCCTGTGCGTGATACAGCATCTCTACTAGATTGCTGACACCAGGCCTCTGCTCTGGGTTAAAAGCGACGCCTTCGATAGAGTCGGTGACGGCGCCATTGATCTTTTTTCGAATTACATCGTCCGCATCCGTGAGAAGAATGCGTGACTTGGGATTCGGGTGACTCTTGCTCATCTTCTTCTCAGGCTCGGTCAGGCTCATGACCCGCTTCGCGAGACTTATGAGCGTCTCTGGCGGCATCAGGATTTGCTTGCCATTGCCGAAGCTTTCATTGAAGCCATTGGCTATCTGACGTGAGAACTCCAGATGCTGGGCTTGGTCGTGTCCAACAGGCACATGCGTGGCGCCATGCACCAAGATATCGGCCGCTTGAAGTACTGGGTAGGAAAATAGCCCCAGCTTGAGTTTCTCGCCACCATCCTTCTCTCCCGATGTCTTGTCCTTCCACTGTGTCATTCGTCCCAGGTAGCCAGTCGAGGCTTGACAAGACAATATCCACATCAGCTCGGCGTGTGCAGGCACATCACTTTGGTGGAATATGGTCGATTTGCTCGGGTTCAATCCAATTGCAAGCAACATAGCAAGAGACTCCTTTCTCCATTGCCGCAGTCGCACAGGATCTTGGCGAATGGTAATGGCGTGGAGATCTACGAGTGAATAGATGGTTTCTGCGCCTGAAGGCGACTCATTCTGCAATTTTACCCATTGTCTGAGTGCACCTAGATAGTTTCCTAGATGCGGCACGCCTGTTGGCTGAATGCCAGAGAAGATCCTCTTAGGTGATTCAGGAGGCGAAGTGCTTGCCGCGCGGACTTGGCGCTTCAGGCCATTGCTTGCAGGTGTCGTGCAGTCATTCAAGATGGCAAGTTTGTACGGTGCCTGCCCACGCCTCAGCGTGCGGACCATCGAGGTCATCAAAGTCTCATGAGAGTACCGCTGGTTGAAGTGTCGAAGTAGACGAGCACTCGAGTAATGCAACAGCGGAAGCGTTCCGTTGATACCCCAATCAGCCGGCTAGCTCGTGCTCTTTACCCACTATCATATCCTTCACCGCAGAGCTTTGCAACAGTCGTACAGTATGGAAGATGCTATGGACGTCGACGACTTTGAAGGACGGTCTAACAGCTTCTTGAACTGGCTGCAGCAAAGCGGCACCACTATATCTCCCAAGATCCAACTCGCCGACCTTCGAGATCAATCTGCCGGCCGTGGTGTACTTGCCAAGGAAGATATTGGTGAAGACGAGGTGTTGTTCACGATTCCAAGATCTGCGATACTGACAGTCGACAATTCTGGTCTGCCTAATGAGGTCAAGAAAGAGCTAGACGACCCATGGCTTTCACTCATCGCCGCCATGATATATGAATATAACCTTGGCTGCGACTCAAGATGGAAGGCCTACTTCGATGTATTGCCAAGCGAATTCGATACACCAATGTTCTGGAACGATGAGGAGCTCGACTACCTTCAAGGGAGCGCCATGAGAGAGAAGATCGGCAGAGCAAGTGCCGATGAGGCTTTCAGCACCAAGGTCGTCCCCTCGCTTGGACAGCACGCCAAAGCCTTCAAACTCGACGGCATGAACAACCAGCAGTTGCTTGACCTATGCCATCGAATGGGTAGCACAATCATGGCATATGCCTTTGACCTCGAGAAGCCGGACGCCGAGAAGAGCTTGGCCAAGGATGGCGAGGATGGGTGGGAAGAGGATGAAGAAGAATCAGAGGGATTACCAAAGGGCATGGTACCATTAGCAGATATGCTGAATGCAGACGCGGACAGGAACAACGCCAGGTTATTCTACGAGGAGGACAACGTGGTAATGAAGAGCATCAAGTCTATCGAAGCTGGTGAAGAGATCTTCAACGACTATGGACCGCTCCCGTCTGCAGACGTGCTCAGGAGGTATGGATACACTACGCCGAATTACGAGAAGTACGATGTCGTCGAAATATCGCTGGACTTCATCAAGGACCAGGTCAAGGATGGAGCTCAGAAGCTGCAAGTGCAGGATCTAGATGAGCGCATCCAGTACCTTGACGAGCAAGGTGTTGTCGATGATGCTTTCGATATCAGCCGCACGGAAAACGAGGATGGACAATTTCCAGACGAGCTGTGCGTTCTTCTCAATGCACTTGCACTGTCTAAGGATGAGTTTGCGAAGCTGAAGAAGAAAGACAAGCTGCCCAAGCCCAAAATTGAGCCCGCGGCTGCTCGTCTGCTCTCAGAAATCTGCCAGAAACGTCTCGCGACATACATGGAGCAGCCGTCACAGGATCAGCCTGAGGCACTCGAGGCAGACAACAGCAGGACCGCACGTCGAAAGCGGATGGCTTTGCAGGTCCTGAAGGGCGAAAAGGAAGTCCTGGACGAGGCGATCACGACTTTGTCGAAGCACTTTCCTCAAATAACCAATGGTGGCAAACGCAAGGCTGAAGACGCAAATGCCATCAATGGCAAGAAGCAGAGAGCGACATGAGCTGGTTCTGGGTGCGAATTGTCTTTCAAGGGGTATCTGCCTGGCTCTACTTATACTGTACAACAATCGCCAACGAGAATGAGCTCATAATACATCACCAAAGTCGCCCAAATGTCGGCAAACAACGATGTTCAAGAGCCACTGGACGACGGCTGAGGATGACCATGCGCGCCAGCCGCAGCCATAGCGGCTTGGTGCTGAGCCAATACCATTCCTGCCTCGTTCTTCGTGGTTCTGTTAAGCGCCACTCGATAATCGAAGGTGATGCGCTCGCTGACTGGAAAGTATGCCGGAATGTAGTCTTCGTCGTCAGAGTCGGCGTCTGAAACCACGCCGTTGGCGAGCTGGAACGCCGGCTTCCTCTTTCTGGACTCAAGCCACATCCTGCCACCTCGGCCCATCCTGAGCCGGCAAGAGGGCCGCGAAGCCTGGTGTGACTCGTCCTCGTATTGGATCTCTTCAAGCTCTGGGTCTAAATCGGGCTCTGGGAAGGCGCTCGGGATGTGGAAAATGTGTGCTGGCTCTTGCCAATATTCTGCTCCTGCAGTCGCTTCCGCTTCCTGGTCTGTCTCGCGCTTGATGGCAGGGTCAGCGACAGAAGCATCTGCCATCTCAACGTCACCGGTCTGACTTTCTTGCCGTGACGGCAGGCTTGGAGGCGGCGTGGGATAGTTCGACCCATCGAGCAGGTCTTCAGGTGGGAACGAAGCCCATTTGAGCATGGGGTCATCTCGTGGCTCGGGTGGCGGTGTGATCGGGTACTTGGTCTCGTCGACCCAGTGCTGGTTCCACTTCTTGTGCTGCTCTTTGCGGGCCTCGATGGTATTGATGACGAATGCGTCAGCTTCAGCACGGAAATCCTCGAGCTGGGCAAGGTCGTTATCTGGCGCTGCGCTCCTAGAATCTGCGCCAGAACGAAGGCGAATTGTAGGACCCGGACGCCCTGAGGCATCCGTCGAAGGTCTGGCTTTAGGTTTGACAATGCGCTTCTGATCGACCAGCAGCTCTTCGTCGTCGCCCTTGTCGCCGACGATGTTCTGAGCGACTTTAACCTTCTTGAGCTCCTTGCGCTCGTTGAATACCTTGCGAGCAACCACCAAGGATTCCATGTTGAGCTTCTCGCGCTGATTCACCATCTGCAAGAGCTGACGAGCCTGCTCCATCTCGTTTCGCAGCTTCTTGAGCTTCTCGACGACTTGCGCATCACGGCCACGAGTCTTGCGCGTCTGCCGCACCTCACGACGACGGAAGCAAACATACGGATCTGAGTCATCGGCTTCATTGGCAGTGTCCAGAACCCTGACCTTGATGGCTGGCATGAGCTGTGGGTGCCCAGTCTTTTTAGAAGCCCAGTAGTCATATATCGGCTTCAGCCATTTCTGCGCTTCTAGTGGAAGAGGGTGTGAGATACCATCATCCTGGCCGTTGATGTTGCGTTCCATCTCCTCCAGTGAAAGGATAGGTGCATTGTCAACATTAGCGAACGGTTGAAGCTTTGCGCTGGTCTCCTCGAAGAAGTTCATCACCTCTTCGAAGGTGTCTTCGCTACATTGCCCCAGCTTGTCTTTCCGGCTGTGACCGTTGAAGTCTTTACCATCATTGAGCTTGGCGAGCACCTCGACGTCTTCATCGTCTATGCAGTACGGGCATCCTATGCAGTCTTCTACGGTGGAGCTAAACCTGATGTAGGTCGCCGGCTCTTTGAAGACTCTCGGGTAAAGGGCGTCATAGTTGACATCTTTTGCCCGAACGGCGTCTGGTGTTGGGATGTAGTTCTGCTTGGCTGACTTCGCGCCAAGCGCAGCAGCGTTGGATGCATTGATGACAGCTTGGAGATGGTATTCCTGAAGGCATTAACTGGACTGTGCGTGGTAGGTAATGGCAAGGTGAGACTTACGATTTCTTCTCCCTTCTCAACACCAGTCTCTACCGACGGAAGAAGTTGTTGCGATTCAT
This sequence comes from Teratosphaeria gauchensis, assembly GCA_007113925.1. Lineage (NCBI taxonomy): Eukaryota > Fungi > Ascomycota > Dothideomycetes > Mycosphaerellales > Teratosphaeriaceae > Teratosphaeria > Teratosphaeria gauchensis. The sequence continues at coordinate 1,471,847 of VCMR01000003.1, forward strand.
CAGGCTGATCCTCGATCTCACTTTCTCGTATTATGCGGAGCCCTTGTTTGGTGTTGAGCTTTCGTTGCCGGACATGTCGGGCATTCGTCGCTCTCGTTGTTGACATCCTTCACTAGAGCCTCACTCTCTAGTGTCCGCCTCAGGCACAAAAGGCCCGTGCGTCCCCGGTCGCAAGAGTTTTGCGGTGCGACAACAGGACCGGCAAATGCGTGTTTTTGACGTGTTTTTGATGGCGATATGAGTATCATTAGATAGCTGACGACTCAAGCCGCATTTGAGTATAATTTGAATGATTTTGGAGATGATTTCTGGCGTAGGCGATGGCTGCTTGTACTGTGACTGCTCGAATGAGGTGCGTGGTTGCTTGGGGAAGGCTCGGCTGACTAGCCCAAAGCGCTCGGCCCCCGCTTAAAAAGAAACCTTCGGAATGTCATCAGCAACTGTCAACGTGAGTATCTGGAGCTGATCACGCCAACATATGCCCAGTGAAAAGCTATCTAGATACACAGATGTTCAGCCAATTCTGTTGCTACGCCAGCGCGGTCGCGACTACTGGCAACGTCGACAACGACTCCAGCGACTTCTCAGTCGATGAACAACTGTCAACACCTCCCTCGGTCTATGCTTTGTCCCTCACATCTTCACCAACCGCCTTCACCCACGCGCATGCTCTGCTTCTGAACATCTCGAGCTTTGGCGGTGGAAGATCAACGACGTCGGCGAACAGGCCATACTGCAAGCACCACGTCTCTGGCGCTGTACCCTCCACGACTCGGACTGGACTGCCACACTTTGAGCACATGCTGCGCTCCATTGGCTTGCCACTGGAGGTGTCTTTGTCTTCGTAGATCACATGTGTTTGTCCGAAGATCTTGACGTGCTTTGCTCCTTCGGGTATGATGAATGCGTAGCTCGCAAGGCCGCCAGATCTTTTCTTGCAGGAGTTGCAATGGCACATTAGAGTCTCCAGATCTGATAACGGCTGGTCGACCGTGACCTGAGTCATTGTAAGCATTAACCTTGATGGTAAGGACTTATGCGGCTCAGTAACCTGAACTTGTCCGCACAGGCATTGGCCTTTTGTCGTCATTTTGTATCTGTTCTTTTGAATTTATATGTGCACTTTACCTCAGCAATGCAACGACTTGACCCTAGTTCGTAGGTGATTACATGTATGCGGGTTGCGAAAGAGAGCAGATGTTCTTCATGATGACGTAGCAAGAGGCTCATGCTAGCCATAAGCCGTCTGAGATGCACACCTCACTGGACCACGACGACATCGAGGTCAGCACACTCAGCACTCACATGGTTTTTGATTGAGCGACCACATTGTTGGAAACGCATCGATGAAGCACAAGACTCAAGCAGTATTCCGCATCACTGCCACTGAAACCGCATTAGTGTTGATCATGGAGTGGGGCGTCAACATCTCAGGCTGTTGATCAAACCATGGATCGACTGACCACACACTTCGCACTTCAGGATGCTTCTGTCCTAGACACAATCAAGCGAACAACCAACAACGATCAGGATCAACTGTGGTCTGAATTCCGATGCGCTCATCTGTTCAGAGGCCAAGATCTGGATGTGTACTGCCGATGTCACCCCATCTTATGTCGGAGAAAGTGACAGAAGTAGTAGGGCTCTCTTTCACAATTACCGCAGGATCGCCTTCAATACTGTCGCATGGTCCACTGTCGCCGCTATCAAGCCAATTCATGAAGCCGCCCGGCTCTGTGTCGATCATATGTCAGTGACCACTCGCATTATGGGCTGGATGATTTACATACGGTTCCATATGCAGAGGATCGGCACCATGCCTTGCTGCAAGGCCTGACCCATCTGTGCCATACCACCTGAGGATTGGAAAGCTGGAGCTGTTGCCGCACAGTAAGCGTTAGTGGCCGAATCGATTGTCTCGTTTTCGAATTGCACTGGAGCGCTCCGGATAATTTTGCCATTTTGCGCATATATTTGCCTGACTTCGCTCAGACTACCTCCGGACGTCTCGGTGACGAACTGGGTTATGACAGTGAATGGTCGAGTCGTGTCGACGGCTTTACCACGCCCATAGAAGTCCTTAGCACCAAGCTCATATGCGTTGTAGCCGCAGCCGTTGGCTGCACATGCCGCTTTGCAACTTTTGGTGTTGCATTCGAACAGGCCGTCTTGTTTGCATGGATGCAGCGCTAAAGCTGTGGCTCGAGAATTGGCTTCCCAGATATCTACCTCCGCGCAACAGGCACCTGAATTGTTGACGTTAGCGACGCCGTTAACCCAGGGAGAGACCGGGCATCCAGCGTCACAGTATCCGCAGCCATAAGCTGCACCTGCTGGATTTAGGTCGCTAAGACCACCAGTGCGGTCCATGGAGGACAGAAAGAGGGCGCCATTCTGGCCTGTACTCAAGAGCTGATGTTAGCATTGCTCTCTCCTATGAGTACTTGCGCTGAGATGACTTGCCGCAAGTAAGGTTCGACACATCGACCGTGAAGCTGAACTCCTGGTTCAGCAGCTGCAGCGATACATATTGTTGATCTTCATCAAGCAAGTACACGCGAGGCAAAGAAGGTATCTCAGCCCCACCTATGTTCAGCCATTGTCGAAGCAGAGCTGAATTGTCTCCTTGTATGAAGACGCCGTGCTTCTCGTAGTCCGCAATTCCATCGATTGCACATCGTTCCGCACATGTCTCAACGGTAGGACATATCTCGGTGTTGAGTCCGCCGCTGGTGTTGAAACAAGATTGTCCAGTTCTTGTGTCGTTGATCTCGCGATAAAGCGCATCGAGGACTAGGTATGTGTTCTGGTTGACGCATCCGCCAAACTTGGTACATTTCTGGGTTATGAATCTAGGAGGCTGTTCTGGAGTTGGACCACGTTTCTGTGCATGGCTTAAGGAAGCAAAAAGCAAGACGGTCAATACCCCGATCAGTCCTGCTGCTGACATGTTGACTTCTCATGGAGAATCTCAAATGCGATGCACTGTCCGAATTTGCTTGCGGAGTCGATTATCCAGAAAGCGCAGGGAAGAGTAGCAGTTTGAGGGTCCCACCATCATCTTGTATCGTCCATGCATGCTTGACCTTGTCACAAAGAAACTCTAACCATGCAGAGCGTTCAACCAAGTCCTGGGCAGGAAAGCTTCCATACGATCGAGAGAATCAAGGTTGTGTTCAAGCAAAGCAGTCTCTGTCAGACATCGTACGATTGATATGGAATGCAAGTGCTGGTCGTTCAGTCTTCATCGACATCTTGAGGTAGGCATTTAGGCATTTCAGCCTCAACCCAGGGTCAAGGTGTTACCCGCGACACCCTTCACAGCCGCCTCCACATTTTCACCTCCAAGCAAAGTGTACTTGTATGGGACTGAGGTGAGCGTGCCCTTTGGCAGCTTGTTAGAAGTCTCTCCCCACTTGTTCTGCTTAACGATGGCATAACCCGTAGTGTCGCTATACATATTGGCCAGACCATGTTTCACGGCCGTGGCAAAGTCATTGCTCTCGACCAAGACCTGTGCGCCATTGCGGACATCGATGGCACTGAACTGATTATCGAAAAGGGAGTTGAAGACGTGGACTGGATTCTGTTAGTGCCTCGGTAGACTGCTAGCAATGTTCTCTTGACTTACCCTTGCCGCCTTGCACCAGCGGCGTGCGACTGAAGATGTTGTTCCAATAGTTGTTGGCAAATGTCACCTGGAGAACCCCATCCTTGTCGCCATGACCAGCCAGACATGCCTTGTAGTGGTCGTGGAAATAGGTATTTGACACAGTAATGTAGTTCGAGTCGGCTGATATGTCGACTAGTCCGTCATAGTAATCCTTGCCGTGGTCTTTGTCTGAGCTGAGGTCAAGATGATCCAGCCACACGTTTCCTGAGGCCTGGATGCCAACGGCGTCGATCATGTCTAGCACGGATTGTCAGTGGCAGCTCTCCAATCGAAGCAAATCGTGCACATACTATCGCCGTTGGACTTTACTTTCGAGATGGCAAGGTTGCGAATGATGACGTTAGAGGCATGATTGACCACGAGCCCGACGCCAACAAGACTGGCTTTGGAGTCTTTTCCAAGAATTGACTTATTGCTGCCCACACGGACGATCCCACTGCCAGTAATGGTGCCAGAGACGTAGACGATGGCCTTTTCGTCGCCTTCCACGGCAGCTTTGAGCGCCTCGAGAGACGAGACCGTAGTGGTAGATCCACCTTGACCGCCGGTGGTGCTATATTGTAGGCATGTCAGCCAAGTGCCGGGGAGAAGCTGTTGTCAAATACGAACCCCCCGTTGAGTGAAGCATAGCCGATGGGCGCGTCTGTGGAGTTGAAAGGGATTGTGTCGTTCGTGGACGGTGTGGTACAGTTTGTGCTATTGGAGGAAGCTGAAGGAGTGGGAAAAGCGCAGGCCAGCTGCGCGATCGCCGCCAGGGCGCCGACAATCATTCTGAGCTTCATCGTGTAGAGAATGTACTAATGAACGTGGAGCGACTAATGCGCAGACGGCTAAGTGAAGAGACTGAGGTGCTCCAGACCCATCATCGTGGAGACGAGTCGTTTACATACATCGCAGTGCGGGACTGCCAGCTCTGTGATCGGCAAGATTCGTAGGAGCATTGGCATTACCTTCTCCCATTGCTGCACAATGAGACAGATTCATCATGCTCATGACGGACTGCCAGGAGCGCCATGCCCATGGTGGCGCTCGTCTGTAAGGTCGCCAAGAGAGCAAAAGACCTTGTGCAGACGAGAGGTGCCATGCGGAGGAAGGATTGCTACTTCGGTTGGTCTTGGTGAACCTGCGATCCCACGGTGGTTTGCGGGTCGAGATCGACTCGCGGATTATATTCTTGTGCACTTCGCGGTGGCCTGTAGCAGAGTGACAACACCAATGTCCGGAATTTCCCCAGGTCTCGATCATCCTCGGCTGCAGGTGACTGCGCCGCAATCATCGTGTCTTCTGGCATCGCCAAAGTACATGAGTACACCAGATGGCGTGCATTCGAGGCCTTTAGCCAGTGACCCGCAATCTAGCAGTGATTCAGATTCGCAAGAGGGCGGATCTTGCGGCCATGGCATCGTGGGCGGCCGTCAAGCAGGGCTACGAGACAGATTGGACCGAATTGAGACGAAGGAAGATGGCTACCTCCTACATGACAAGTCTTCGGGCGCGACTTGTGGCTCAACACGAATTCTGCACAATTAGGATCTAAGCGCTGCCTTCTCGAACGCATGAACTTGACCGGAAATTACATACCAAGCATGCGGCGTGTAGCCCAATATGACAGAACGAGAGAACGAGAGAACGAGAGAACGATATGAGGTGCGGATTGCAGCCTAGAGCGCAGCTGGGTGCCCTCAACTGCGCGCTCGTAACGTCAGTCAGCGTGCGGCCACCTGATCATGCATGGCCTCGTGTGGATCGCGCCCGGATTACGACAGAAAGTGTATATGTACATGAGCAATGTGCTTGCGGGTGGCCTCATCTGTGCCATCCAGAGTACAGAAAGACCAGTTGGACGGTAAGTAAGGTAAGTTCAGCTAGTAAACTATCCAGGCCACCACCTCGAGCACGTGGCTGCTACTTGCACACGTGCGGGTCATCTAAGACGCATCCAACGTATGCACATAAGCAAGATGTCACTGCTCGATCCAAAGATGTAAGTCCGGCTTGGATCATGATATGCTTCGTTTCAACAGCCGTGCTTCCGCAGCGCTCAAAATCCATACCCGCTCACTGGCGCGAGCTATGTCGGGAGCATATACGCCAAAGAAACTCATTGTAAGCAAAGCGTTGTAGAAATTACAATTGGGCGGCCGCTGATTCCTCCATTCAAGATCTGTTGCGACGGCACATGGAAAGACAGCGACAGCTCTGTCTCCCTAGGCTCCGGCATCTCCTCGCTATGGAGCGGCAAGAGACAGGTCGCCACTAATGTGACGAAGATCTCACAGGCAATCCTTCCCCTGGACGACGAGGGCAAGCAACAGATCATCTACTACCAAGCAGGCATAGGCAGCTCTGGGAATATCCTCGAACGTGTCGTAAGCGGAGCCTTGGGTGTCGGGGTGGCAGCGAATATCAGCGAAGCGTACTCATTCGTGGCCAACAATTATGTCGACGGCGATGAAATCTATCTCATCGGCTTCTCCAGAGGTGCATTCACCGCTCGATCGATTGGTGGCATGATAGGTGATTTTGGGCTTCTCACGTCTGCTGGCCAAGGATATCTGTCTGCTGTTGTTGACGACTGGGAACATGCCGGCCAGTCTGGCTACAAGACTGAATTGGCGAAGCAGATGTCCGACTTCACGATCCCGGCAGCGTCTACGTCCGAGCCAAAGGCATATGTGAAGCAGTACCGAGCTGAGTTACTTCGGCTCGGTCTGACGCGGGACATGATAGTACCTATCAAGGCGATAGGAGTCTGGGAGACGGTTGGGTCGCTTGGGGTTCCAGTCAGTCCATTCCTCCAGCGCATCGGCTTCCCGCTCATTCTCAGGTTCTATCGATTCTACAATACAGACCTTGGCAGCAATGTGGAGAACGCCTTCCAAGCACTAGCACTAGACGAGAAGCGGGCAGCATACCGACCTACGCTATGGCAGAAGCTGCCGGGTATCAAAGCAAACTTGAAACAGACCTGGTTTCCTGGCGTCCACAGTAATATTGGTGGCGGCTACACCGACAGTGGTCTTTCCAACAACACGCTTGCATGGATGATGTCGAATCTCGCGCCTTTCCTCAAATTTGATCCAGACTTTATTCGACGGCAGTATGAGATGAACCAGGCAACATTGAAGAAGCAGAGTGTACCCCAAGCAGCCCTGAAGTGGGCGGCAGGTCAATTGAAGAACACGGCTTCTGGGCTGAGAGCGCTGCTTGGAGTGGTGGTCAGGACCCCTGGGCGGTATAAGGTGCTGGACAAGGAGACTTTGAGGATTGCTGCAGGAAAGCCGTTGCAGAATACTAACGAGCATATTCATGTTTCGGTGCGGTCAAGGGAGTTTACTGGTGGGCTTGATGCGAAGGACAAGTTTGTTGCTTACAAGCCTCAGGCGCTGAAGAGGGGCGAGTATGAGCTTCTTGATGCGCATGCTGAGCCTGGTAAGGCGTCTTGGCGGTACATTGGGAAGGAGAAGGATTTTAAGGATGAGGTTCTGCCGGAGGATGAGCTTGGTGTCTTTGAGAAGGAGATCATTCAAGACTATGTCACGAAAGCCTAGATCGAGGATCGCTTGATAGTAATGTTATAATGTCTGCTCGTGAGATGGCACCAGCTTGATCTGCCTTTATGCAGACTTGGGCGACAGACCTACATCCAGTCCGGAACAATGATTATCCGCCACGTGAAGTGAAGGCCAAGTCTGCAAATATCGCATTCCATCACGGTCATCGCTACTACAAAAAGAGCCAATGTCGTAGTCAGCTTTTCCACAAAGTACACAGGTTGGTAGCTCCAATTTTCCGTATTCCTGCGCTCCCCTTGACCTGTACATAGCTACACAAGCCCATCTTCGTAGACTCACCATGGCTTCCACCGAATGGACAACCATCACCCACAGCAGCAAAGGTAAACGCAAGCACATCAAAACCAACCTCCCGTCCGGCCCACTCCCATCCAGCAACCAATCCCCAGCCGGGTATCGCCCACACAATCCATCAGACCCCGACCTAACCCTCTCCAAACTCACCGCAAACTTCTCCGCGCAACTGAAAAAATGGCAAAACAGCAGCTCTCGCCGCACCCTCCTCCGCCACCTCGACAACGTGAGGGAAACCGGCGTCTGGAATTTGACGAAAGCTTTCTGCGTCGCTTCTGGGAGTTTCAGCCGCTTGAATCAGACGAATAATCGGCGTGCGTTGTTGCAGTTTGCTGCGTTTGTGGATATTGCCACATATCTTGAGGGAAAGCAGGTACGAGCCATCGTCGCCAGCGCCGCCGCAACCAGCACCAGCTTCGTCGAGTTTGAGAGGGTGAGCGGTACTTCCAACCCCACGGGAGAGGCAGTGGCGGGAGGCATTAAGCGTTTCGCGCAAGACCCGGCGTACACGGACCTGGATAAGCGGTTCCTCTCCCACCTCGGCGTCCAGCACGTCCCTATCCCACAGCACCCCTCCCCCTCCCTCCCAGACCTGGACCCCTCCTCTTTCGTCTTCGAACCCTTCATCGAGCGCCTCCCCGCCATTCTCCGGAATCTCTACTCCGCGTGCCCGGCCCTGTACATCGGGTCTGCGTTTCCGGAGCGTCGCGCTGATCTGGGGGCGTGCACGATTCGGGAGTTTTTTACCACTGCTGCTACTACTGCTGCTACAGTTAGGGAGGGGGAGGTTGTGCAGGGGGAGGAGAGGGAGAGGAACGAGGCGGCGATTGGTTTTGTAGAAGGGAGGAGGCCGGGGAGGTATTTTCCGAGGTTTGAGGAGGATGAGGGGGTGTTTGAGGGGTTGATGGTTTATTGGGTGCCGGAGGAGGGGGATGAGGGGGAGGAGGGGAATTAGGGGGGTGAGGGGGCTGGATGAAGTAGTGGGTATTTGAGGGCAACGATGAGTTAGTGGTGGGACAGTATTGCATGCATAGCGAAGCGTTTTTGATTTGCATCGGCAGCGCAGTGCAGGGGCTTGGCTGTGTTGTGTGGGATGCAGCTGCTCTATACCCATGATATTATTGTAGCAGACGGTACGGATTGTCATGACAAGGCAATTCTTCCCGCAACTGCAAGCATGATAAATACCAGTGCACTTTACAGTACTTTCACCCGAGCAGTCTTGATACAGTCCCACTCCTATGCCAACTCTACAACTACAAAGCAACACCATCTGTTGACTCGTAAACTCCCACGCTAGTGCCTTGATACACTTGCTGAAGCAACCCGCCCCCAATACCACAACCTCACTCCCCATCCTCTTCCTCCTCCTCCCCACCCACCGCAGGCGCACTCACACCCGTCTCCCCATCCTCCTCCTCCTCCTCATCCTCATCATCAACAACCCTATTTCCCCTCTTCCTCTGCGGTTTCGCCACCGCCTCCCCATCCTCCTCCTCCTCATCAACCATCTCCAAATCTTCATCAACAGCACCCGCTCCGGGCGTCTCCACCTGACTCCCACCACCACCACCACCAGGCGCCGCAACCCCACCATCATTCTCATCCTCGCTCGAATCCTCCACCATCTCACTGCTCTTAAACTTCGAATTCGACTTCTGCGCCTGCCCTTTCCTCTCCAACTTCCTCTTCTTCTTCCGCCTCGGTGCCTCCTCGTCATCGCCCGTAGCAGGAGTAGAAGTCGCTCGGCTCTTGCGGCCTTTCTTGGTTGCACCGCCGCCATCGACATCAGAGTCGAGACCGAGACCATCGCTGTCGGAGTCATCGCCCTTCTTCTTCCGCTTCTGCCTCTTCTCCTTAGGCTTCTTCTCGCGCTTCTTCCGCTCGCCGGTTTCGGCATCGGTGGTGTACTCCGCCTCTTCTCTTGCTTTCTCCTCTTCCATACGCCTGCGGATGAGAGCGCGGTCCTCTTCAGCGATGCGCTCGCGCTCCTCTGCAATTCTGCGGCGTTGCTCATCTGCTTCAGCGGCGGCTTTACGCTTCTCTTCTTCGCGACGGGCGATTTCTTCTTCACGCTTCCGCTTGGCTTCTGCGATGCGCGACGCGTTCTTGGTCTCATACTCTTTTTGCTTCTCGAGGGCGGCAGACAGCTGCTTGCGCATGGTATTGCGACCCATGTTCGCACGGGCTTCGAGGTCGCCGCGTGGGAAAGGTGCGTTTGGGTTCTTGGCGATCTCGGAGAATGCATCAATAGCCTCCTCGAGACCGGCGCCGCTCTCCTCGACGTCGAGCAGAGTGCGCTGTGATTCTGGCAGACCAGCCAGGAGCGTTGCAAGCTGAATCTGCACAAAGGCAACGTTGAAGCGGAAGCTGATGTTGTCTTTCGCAAGCTCCAAAGCCTGCTTGGACATGTCAAGCGCAGTCTTGTACGCCTCCAGCTTCTTCTCCTGCCGACCGCGCATCAGCCAGACACGACCGAGACAAGCCAGTATCTGTGCATCCGCTTTGCCGGTGTCCTTGATGCTCTTCGTCAATGCCATCTCGTAGTTTTCGATGCTCCTGCTCCATTGCCGCGTTTCCGCGAAGACATGGCCAAGGTTGATATGCACAGATGCGCTAGCACCTTTCAAGCTTTCGCGCACTTTGCTGAAAACCTGGATACCCGCCGCAGTGTCGCGCTTGTCTTCTACCATTGCAATACCAAGACCTTGAGCAGCGAATGCGTTCTTTGGGTCCAGCGTGAGCACCTTGTCGAAGAACTCAACGGCTCTCATATAAGTCTTTGAGCGACGCTCCTTATCCTGGTCCGTCTCTCGACGCATTTCACGCGCGACTTGCAAGTGCAGATTGCCCATGCCAGTGAGTGCGTAGAGGTCATGCTTGTCGTAATTCTGTAGAGTGTGCTTGTAGTGGCGTTGCTCCTGGTCCTCGTTGAGTTGATTCGTCCGCTTCTTGTGCTTGTTGAGGTACCAGCCGTACAATGCACGGACTTCGAGATTTGCTGGGTCAGAGTCGAGTAGCTCTTTTACCGCCTTCGCACCTGCCTCTGGTTCGCTGTTGAGACTGATGTAGGCGAGCCGTGAGTTTGCGTCGATGTAGTCCGGATGACGCTCAAGCAGGCCCTGATACACTTTCCTGGCCTCATCATACAGACCTTCCGCTTCGTACGTCCGTGCCAGGTTGTAAGAAATGGACGTCACGAGCGCATCCGTGTCGACGGCCTCGTCGCGCTCGCCCATCTTCACACACGAGTTCAGCGCAGTCTGGAAATCTTCCCGAGCTTGTGTATACTGCGATGCCTGGAAGTGGAAACAGCCAATGTTGTTCAGCAGCTGCGGACTCAACAACTCCCGCTTGGCTCGCTGCTCTTCCTGCGCGTCGCCCATCTCGTCCGGCAATCGCTCGTCGTCATCTGCAATCTCGTCGATCTCCATCTTCTCGACTTGCTGCAGACATGCCAGCGCACGTTCAGGTGCATCCTGCTCGTAGAGTCGCGCGAGGTTCAGCAGCACTGCAGAGTCTGGCGAAGCTTTTCTCTTCGGGTCTTTCCACGCAACCCTGACTTGCTCCAGCAGACCAATTGCCTTTTTGTGCTCTGCGCTCTTGTCCTCTTTGCCGCCGGCAGCCTGATTGGCAAAGACATCCTCAGCATACAATATGCCCAGCAAGGTCATTGCCTCCAAATTCTTCTGGTTTTGGCCAGCACTTGAGATCATCTTTTCTAACCTGAACTTGGCGCCATCAAAGTCCTTCATCAACGTCTTCAGCTGCGCGGCGCCAAATTTGGCTGGCAAATGTCCTCGCTCGTCGCCACCACGGGCCTGGTCCGCCTTGAGGTAGTAGTCTGCCGCTTTTGCCATATCACCCTCGTAGTGCTCTTTCCGCGCAAGGAGGTACCAGCCGTCTGAGGCGACTGCATTGACGTCGGTCTGCTCAATCGCGCGACGAGCCAACCGCTCCACATTGGCCCAGGCTTTTCTTAATACGAAGTAGGAGCCAAATACAGCACAGGTCATTGCATTCATCGCGTCAAGCTTGAAAGCGGTCTGCGTGTGCTCGGTCATCGCCTTCTTGTACAGTTTCGCAAATTCGGGATCTGTGGTTGGATACTGCCCGCTCTCGTCCAGATAGCACAGCCCGAGCAAGACGTGGGCAATCTTGCTGTTCTCGTTAAGGTCCAGCGATCTCTGCCATGCCGATTTTGCATGATTCTTGTAGCCAAGCTGCCACAGACAGCATCCTACTCCTATCCTTGGATCAGGATCGAGCATGTCCGGCGCCTTCTCAAGAGTCTGCTGATAAAGTGCGAGAGCCTCCGCAAATCGTCCGAGTGAGAATTGCGCTCTTGCCTTGCCCAGCATTGCCATGACATTCTTTGCGCCAGATGTCTTGTATGCCGCATCGAAGCATTTGGCCGCTTGCTTCAGGGTCTCTGCTCTTTCTGAGTGCTCATTGCCAGCTTTGTATGGCTGCAGTGATGCGCGCAACAGGTACAGTGTGCCTCTCGCCAGGTTGAGCGGGGGATGTGACGGGCTGATTCTTGAGGCATCGTTCAGAATGCTAGTCGCCTGATGCAAGAAGTAGTCCTTGGTCCGATCGTCCTCCGTCTGCTGGGTGGGCTTCACACGCGGCGCATGTCTGCACTTCCACAAGAACATCCAGCACAAGCACACCATGATGCTCAGCTTGTCCTCGGGCTTGGCCGGTCTCGCGTTCTGTGCGCCCAGCGCTCTCTGCAGCAGCTCAATGGCGATGTTGACCTTGTTCTGCTTCGCGTACGCCAGCGCAATCGTGATCCAGTAATTCTTGGCCGCATTCTCACTCTCCAGCAAGTCACACAGCTCGTCGATGTCGTCTTGCAGCTCTTGCAGAGTGAACTCGACCACCTCGTCGCCGTCTTCACCGCGCACGGGGATATCGATCTGCGGCGGCACCTCGGAGAAGCGATCGTACTTGTGCTCGTAGTAGCCATTGACGCCGTTGACGTGGCCGTTCTGGGTGGCCGCCATGTTGAGGGAGGGGAGGGAGGGAGGGAGGGAGTGAAGGGGTCGGAGTGGGAAGGGCGGGATGAATTGCTAAATCGCGGTCTATCTTGTCATGCTGGTGGAGTCTCCCAAGCGCTGGATGAGGCTGCGCTGGTGGTGGGTGGGTGAGGAGGCGCGATGAATTGATGGATCAAGTCGTTAATGTTCAACTTTCTCAAGAGACCAAACGCGTGCTGCTAGCTAAGCGAAACCAAGTCTCGTCTTGACAAGGATCGCCGACGCTCATGTACCCCACACGGATGCTTGCCGCAGAGCCTCACTGTAAGCTGCTCCACATTCACAAGCAGCTCTAGAAGCAATTGAATCTTCCCCCAAGTAAGTGTTGCGTCAGTCGCATTGCTATAGCATAAGTGGACATCCACGAAGGCATTAGATAGATCTGGTCGCATCGGACTTCAAAACAATGCGGTGGACATCCCGGCGATAGCAGTCCGGTGGCCGAGCTTGGAGAAGGAAGAAAGCCAACTCCTCATTGGGGCTTGGACAGGAAGCACAGCGGTGATTTAGCACAGGCATTGACTTACACCAACGGGAGGTGGCTCGATCGTAATAGAACACAGTCAAAAATGTCGTACATGCGCAATCAGGCCAATGGCATGCCCAGCTACATGAATGGTGCGGCCAGAGCTAGCGCGAGCCGCTTAGGTCAGTTCGACTTCGACACCACCCCGGACACCAGTGCAGATGAGCGATCACGGTCGAGGGGACCCGGTGGATATGGCGGCATGGGAGGAGCAAGCCACACAGCACATGTCCAAGGTCCAGCCAGAATAGAACGGGCACATCGGAGAAGTCGCGATGGATATGCAGCTTGGAGTGCGAGCCGAAGTCGCAGTCGTGGTGCTACAGTCTCGAGGTATGGAGCGGCGGGGAGTCAGGTCGACGAGATTATGCGCTACATCAACCAGCAGTGGGCATTCATGGCTAGCGACGAATGCATACCCATCAAAGTGGCGTTACAGCTCATGGATTCCTCGTCATTAGGGCTGCAGGAGCAGTACGACCAGTTCCAAGAAACTCACCAGCAGCTACAGAACGCGCTCAAGATCATTGTCAACGAGCACCATCAAGGTTTCAACAGCAGTATTGGTACCTTCCACAAAATCCAAGCCGCAATACACACCAGTCAGCAGAGGGTGCGGTCTCTGAGAGCGGGATTGGTGCAGTCAAAGCAGAGTCTCAGCACTGCTAAGCCTGAAATGAGAGCGTTCGCAACCACCAGCCAGAGTTACGATCAGATGCTGCAGATTCTTGGCCAAATCGAGCAGCTACAGGGCGTTCCCGAGCTGCTTGAGGCCCAGATATCGGAGAAAAGGTTCTTGGGTGCTGTGGCGACTTTACAGGAAGCTCTCGCTTTGATCAGGAAGCCTGAGATGGACGATATTGGCGCTCTTTCCGATCTACGGGTTTACCTTAGCAATCAGGAGCACAGTCTGACTGACATTCTAATCGAGGAGCTGCATAGCCATCTGTATCTCAAGTCACCGTACTGCGAAGAGCGATGGAAAGCGCACTCACGGCGAGAGCTCAGCAGTACTTCGGTCATGACAGAGGAAGAGAGAGCTATGCACACATTTCTGGACCAGTACGACGGCTCGCAGGTCATGCACGAGGACACTGCGCGAAATCCGGAAGCAGATACGTTCTACTATATTCAGCTACTTATCGAAAGCCTGAATCAGCTAGGCAAGCTGGAGGCAGCAGTCGATGCAATAGATCACAGAATGCCGGTCGAGCTCTTCAAGGTGGTGGAGCGTTCACACTCGGAAGTGGAGCAACGACATCCGGCGACCATGCGCTCAGTGGCCACTCGACATCGACACCAAGCTCTCGGCACTATCGGTGCTGGACCTGATAGCGAGCGAAAAGATGTGCTGGAAGATCTGCTTACGACGCTGTATGCCAAGTTTGAGGCCATCACAGAAGGCCACAGAGTACTGCACGATGTTATGAGCTCGATCATCAGGCGTGATGGACTGCAGCAGAATGCTGCAGCGCTCAATCGATCCTTCAGAGAGCTGTGGAATATCTTGCAGAGCGAGATCAGATCGCTGTTGCATGATCATCTTGCCAGTAGTGAGGCGGTTGGTGCGCAGCGCTCTAAAGACAGGTATGTATTATTGTGGAGCCATAGTATTGTTAAGATACTGATCTTTTGGTGCGAGTAGTCACGCAAGCCAAAACATTTTCCGACCACAACCTCGAGATCGAACACGGAAAATCTTCGCACTATCAAAGATGAACGCCAAGTCGACAGATCTGATGGCTGAGAAAGACGACCTCGAATTCATCCTCAAATCCTCAGTGCCTGGTCTGGTGAATGCAAACGCTGGCCATGGCAAAAAGGATCGAGACGACGAGATCATGGCCGACAAGTCCGCGACTGGTCACAAGCTGTTGGTGGAGCCTAGCGTGTTCAACATGGGAGTCCTGCTTCCTCCCTCATTGACGTTTCTGAATCGACTGAAGGAGATTGTACCATCACATGGATCTGGCGTGATGGCGAGCACCTTGACATCATTCCTAGACGACTTTCTGGTCAACGTCTTCTACCCACAGTTGGAAGAAACACTAGTCGAGCTATGTAACAGAAGCATCAACAACGCCGACGCTTTCCAGCCGGACCCAGATTGGCAGTCACACAGCAAACGCCCCGTTTTCAAGGGCACGATCAAATTTTACGAGGTTATGGAGGTGGTGTGCTCGATGCTGGACAGCCTCCCGCACGAGCAAAGCTTCAGTCAACTAGTAGTGGCTCAACTGAGAGCCTACTATGACAAATGCTTCAGCTGGTCTAAAAGCCTCCTGCAGCGCGCCACGACGCAGCAAGACGGCCAAGTCGGCATCAAGATGCGTCTCGCCGCCGACCTGGCCACTACAGGCGACGTCAGTGACTGCGCAGTGCAGCTGCTAAAACTGAGCGCCACAGACGACGAAGCAGCCACCCAAGATGCCCTCGTCCTCGCAGAAAAAGAATCCGTCCTCCTCATCAACCACGCCAAGACCCGTCGCATCTCAGAAGCCGACCTCATCTCCGACCGCAAATCCCTCGCCGCCCTCTGCACCCTCCACGTCAGCATGAAATGGCTCGCAGCCAAATGCTCCAGCCTCCGCTACATCA
This sequence comes from Teratosphaeria gauchensis, assembly GCA_007113925.1. Classification (NCBI taxonomy): domain Eukaryota; kingdom Fungi; phylum Ascomycota; class Dothideomycetes; order Mycosphaerellales; family Teratosphaeriaceae; genus Teratosphaeria; species Teratosphaeria gauchensis. Next base: position 1,487,555 of record VCMR01000003.1, read on the forward strand.
GCCCCAAAGCCGTCGACATCCACAGCGACGCCTCCCCTCGCCCAGACGCCCCCAAACGCCGCTGGACCACCTCCTCCGCTCACGCCAGCGTGCTCGAAAACGCGCCTCAAACTCCTTACCTCCCTCTCGACGACCAAACCGCGCAAGAATTTGACGCCGTCGTCGGCTCTTTCACCGAAGTCTCCACCCTCGTCCTCCGAACTCTGCATATCGATGTCCGCCTCCATCTCCTCCGAGGCATCTACGCCGCCCTCGATAAATCTTACAAACTGCGCCAACCTTTCACAGACCCGGACGCGCAGATCATAGACCTCAGCAACGACCTCGCGAGCTACGACGCCGAAATCTCAAACCACCTCCTCCCCAACCAATACACCTACCTGTCCCACAACCTGCACATCCTCGCCAACAACGCCTTCATCTCGCTCGTCAGCCTCGTCAGAGAAATGGACGACTACGGTAATGAGCGCATGCAGCGGAACGTTCTCGTACTCCAGCAACGGTTGAAGAGTATGGAACCGCTGAGATCTGTTTCTTCGGGGAGGAGGAGTAGTAAGGATCTAGTTAGCCTGGCGAAGGCCGGGCGCTTCTGGCAGATGGGCGAGGCGGGGTGTGCGGTGATTGTGGGGGAGGGGAAGGCGGAGGGGTATGAGGGGAGCGAATTGAAGTATCTGGTGAGGCTTTGTTGGACGCCGGAGAGGGATGCGAGGGATGGCGGGGTGGAGGAGTGGGTGGCGAGGTTGTGGTAGATGTGGGGTTTAGTTTTGTGGTGGTGGTGTTTGTATCTTGCTGGACTGGTTCGATCAACGTCCGAGCAGAGGCGCAATCTCAGCAGCGATTTGTTTGTTGGTCGAGCTGTGTGCTTAATCTACTCACTTGCCGACTAATTGATGTATGTATCTACTGACTTACTGGTCCTCCCCAACCGATTCATATGGCAAAAGCAGCGTCCATCTCCCGCAGCAGCAAATCGCTCTCTCTCTCTCCAGTTAGACTCGCCACACACCTGTCGCTCCATGTCGCCAACCAAGCCAAAACCGGAGGCAGGCGTGCTATCGACGTCTTTCTGGCATCCAGCGACGCCTGCGTCTTAGCGATGCCTGCAGGTTGCACTCCTCCCAAGTGCGGCTCCACTGTATCCCACAATAGCGGTCGTCGCCCATCCAAGACGCGCGTACCAGTTATGTCGCAGGCGATATGTTCATGAGCGGGAGGATCTTGTCTGAGCCCCGTCTCGGTAGCGACTTCAGCCTGCTCTGCTCTGCTCGTCAGCCTCTTACTTCGGTTTTATTCTGGTCACGTAGCAAGGAGGTCTGGGTGTCTCTCGGGCTTCTTTTTTGATCGAGGCGAGCGACCTGGCGCACATGGTGTGAGGAAGGTGATTGTAGTCGGTCTGCAGCGTTGGGGTTCATGTTACGGGTAGGAATGTCTGTTAGCCAGTCTGGGGGGATTGGGTTGGATTTGATTGGATTGGATTTGACTGATGGACGTATGGACGGAGGTGTTGGGCTCGGGCGAGGGAGAGGCAGAGCAGTGAGTTTCGGGGTGGCCGCTGGTGGAGCGATTAATTTGACTGGTCTCGCGAGTGGGGCGATGCGGTGGGTTGGATGATGGTGGGTCTCACTTGGTTCTTTTGTCCGCTTTGGTAAGAAGGCGGCGAGCTTGGCTATTCCGTTGGGCTAAGCAGTCGGTAACATCACGCAATCACCGCGGCAGTCAGTCGGTCGACTATGGTAGTTGATCAGTTGATTGTTTGGCGCTTACAGAGACCGAGTGAAAGCAATATATGACCGATCGATTGCCTTGTGCGTCAAGTATCTAGTCGACTAGAGCTTGCCGGGCTGCTGCTAAGCTGACTCAGTGAGCATGAGGTGGCTTTGCGATACGCAACTTCCTGATACGTCAGTACCGCCAACTAATTCGCACAGCCCACTACTGCAACAAAAAGCACCCCCCCACCGAAAAGGAGAACGGCAATGGAGGAGCGACCCAGCAAAAAGAAGACAATTCGAACCACCGAATACATCTCCTTTCAATATCTTATCGAATTCGCCGTCGGCATCATCGAGGTAGTGATCACCCGCCACGTACTACGCCCTTGTTGTTTCATTCAGGACTCGGCCTCAGCCTCATTATTATCCCGCCAGCGTAGACCTGACCATGCTCTATGGGTAGCGCCAATGGCGTACGAGCATGCGGTACTGACTTTTGATCACACACAAACAGTCTAGTCTAGACTCGCCCTGGAGTTGTGGAGGTTAGTTAGTTAGTTTGGGTTCGAATAGGGGCAAGGGGGTTTTTTGCCCACTAGGACATTGGTGAGGGTCTTACGGTCTATTTCGCATCTGTTTGGTTGGGGGGTTGGAGGGGAAGTTGTGGTTATATTCGGGAGCTTGGGGGCGGGATGGGTTGGGTTGGAGTGGGATCGCGCGGATGGTATTCCTTGGGCGGTGCTTGGTCTTGGTGGTGGAAGAGAGGTTCGAAGGTTGGTATTCCGAGTTGCATGTGAGTTGCTGAAGCGAGCGCAGTCTGCATGTGTGCTGTGGCGGCGCCGTTCACGCTCTCCATGAGGTAAGCTTTCCACTGGCACTTCTCTTGACCAACAGCAGGACCGTACAACAAGAACAGCGGCAAACGACATCAGCAAAGCATTTGCCATTCGTGACTCGATCAAAGTGCACACAAGCTTCCAGGCAACGGAGCTCATCAAGTGTTATCGGATACCATCGCTCGCAACGACAGGCAGTATGGGTGAGTCAATCGCTTCTGATGTCTTGCTCTTTCGAGACATATCCTGACCGATTATGCATCGACATCATAACAGCCAGCACCAGCTCCACCTGCGAGAAGAGCGAGAAACGCCCCCTACCACAAACGCGACCTTGCGCACACCGACAGAAATCCACTGGCCTTCGACCGTCCATTTTCTTGCTCATCAGTCCCTACCTGGCTAAATTCTACACGCTTAACAACTTCGATAACCCGCCCTGGCTCATGCTAGCATATGCTGAACTTCACAGCCTTCATGCTCCGATTGCAGAAAGATTTCACGAGATGAACAAGGATTCGAACTCCACCTTGTCTCTCGTCGGCTGTCTATGGCCTTGCGCAGTTCTTGCCGCGGTCGATGGCTTCTTTGTCGCTCGTACGACATTGGTCCGGGCGTACAGGAGCGAGGAAACTGGGGGCAGTTGCTCGTCACTCGGTCCGCAGGGTTTCGCCATGGCCGCTCGCGATCCTGTGCACTGCCAGCTTTCTCACCAGCGTGGGTGCTGGTGAGATGTTCTGGTTAGCCGAAAGTTGAGAACACGGCAGGAGTCGAATGTCATGTCATCTCTGGTGAATACTAGAAACGATTACTAGGGCTGATAGGGTGGATCGATTATACAGTCGGTCCCGGAGGTTAGCAAGCATGGGAATGCGCGACAGCATCACGAGGTACTTGTTTAGTGGGTAGCGTGGCAGTATCTTGATGTTCCGGCTTGATACAGAACAATGAAGTGACTCAATGGGCAGCAGCTCCGCGAGACAAGGCTGTAGTACCCACGTGGGACATCAATCAGCGAAACCTTACACAGATCCCGCTTACGCTATTCTGTCTGCAATCTTCTCCATCTCTCGTGCTGCCCCGACTGCCCGCACCTTACACTCTTTTCGAAACGCCGAGACCTCGCCATCATTGTCATCAATACCATAGCTCTCGAAGCCCTTTTTCCAATGCTTCCAATCACGAAGAGCAATCTCCCGTGCGCCATAAACACAAGACCTTTTCGCGATCTGAGCATAGCATTCTGCACCGTACTCACGAATCCATTCGGCAGCTGATAGCACATAAACGTCTTGGCCTGTATGCTCAGCTGTCTCTACTTCGTCTTTACTCCTACGAAGAAGCTTCGAGACTGTTGATGCTGGCATTTGTCGTCCGAAGGCGTCGTCCATAGTCCAGCTCATGCGGTCAACTCCCCCTTCAAGTAGTCCGGCAGAATAAAGTGCAGCTTGGAAGGATTCGAAGCTGACGTATGCCTGTCTGTCTTCAGGGTCAGTAGCTGGCATAGTCTGTCAGTGACTCAGCTCGTTTGTTATCTGCACCAATACAATGCACTTACTATTGATCCGATCTCTTAAAGTCTCTCCGAGCTTCTGATATAGATACCTGGGGTTGGTATCGATGCTCTGCATCCGCCGATTAGTACTGGCGCTTGAAGAAGCCCAAGACAGCACCAACCTCACTGCCAGCCTTGACAAGAAGCCTTGACGAGTTCATGACCTGCTGAATAATCGATACGAGCTCATGAGTCTGTCTTGACCCATACGGAATCTGCTCGGCTGCGTAGTAACAGACCGTCAGGAATCTGCCCACCTCCTGAGAGTAAGGTCGGCCCTCCGGCATCATAGATGCAATCCTCTCCGCGGCCATTGACGTGGAAATTGTCTTCTCGCCGTTTCCGATGAGGGTGCCTTTCAATATATCCATGATCTGGTCCTTTAGAGAATCATCTCCCGGCTCCGGGAGGGCGAGCCTGAGCATTGGAACTTCATCTGCACCCATCTTGCTTATCGTTGTAAATGTGATCGGATGTGCGACTTTCGAAAGACTCTCTAAGTCCCACTGATGTAAATGCTGAATGGGTACAAGACACTCAAAGACAGAACTGGAGGAGTGTATTCTAGGTAGAGGACATTGCCTTCGCTTTGCCGCAAGTGCTCGAAGCAAGCGACATTGTCTAGCCGCTGCATCACAAGACGCACTTCGTGATCTGCGCTTTCGTTTATGCAACTCCCTTCGTGGAGGATGTGCAGTACTGCGCCACCTATGTCGAGTGTTGTGAGACGCGCCAGGTGCACAGCCCGGCCCGTCTGATTGGCTGGTGGAGGCCCACTATCAAGAAGATAAATGCTACTGACCATTCATCTGGATACTTTAGGACTTGTTGTCGAAGCGCGCGCCACCTGTATACTCCGATTTGTGCTATGTGTGGCCTTACGTGTAGTCGATTGATCTATACCTGCTGTCCTATCGTCTAAAGCTGACAAGTTTCGCTAGAATTAGACATAGCGCTGCGGCTTACGAGTCTCGCGATTGTTTGCGGCGCGGGTCTCAGTTGCAGACCATGGACATATTCGTCGCACAAAGGCAGAGGCATATAGCTCACTGCAAGGCCTACACAGACCGTGTCGAACGTCAAGCTCCCTTCTACCAGTCTTGTGTCTCCATTGCCCGTGATCACTGTTACGAACTGCCAATTTCTGTATTGAAAGCAGCTCGCTGGGCGGGCGGCCTCATCTGTAACAGCCAGTAATGTGTTTCGGATCAAAGCGGAAGCAAGACGAAGATCAGGATGATCTGGATAGTCCGATAGTACATCCAACCTGACAAGCTCAGTCGCATCGGAGGAAACAAGCCAAGCTGACGGATCTTGTCTCCACTAGGCTTACCAGGTCCTTCGCGCAGAACATTACCGTGGAAGCCCTATTCCTGGACTCACCTTTCGAACTCGTACAAGCATCCAACGCCATGCCAATTCTGCTCCGGATCCAAAGCCACAAAAGGGCAATCGCTGGCCAAAACCGCACAAGAACTATGAGCAATACTACAATGCTCCAACAGGTCCTAGCAGCGGCTTGTGGGAATATCCAAGTATGCCTTATGAATATGCGCGGCAGAACAGGGAGGGCGAAGTGAAAGTGCTAGATGAGCATGGAAAAGAAACTGGGGATAAGGTGGATAAGAAATGGACCAGAACGATCACGGACGGAAATAAGAAGATCCAGGGTGTGAGCTACCATCCGCATACCAGTAGACAGGATCACAGGAGGGCGGCAGAGGTCCATCGATCCGGTAATGTCTATGAGTATGGGCGTGACGGCAAGGGTCAGCGGCAGAAGGTGGTACTGGACCCGCAGCAGCAGGCGCTGATAAATTCGAGGCAGAAGGCGTTGATGAAGCAGAAGCAGGCGGCGTTAAAGCAGCAGCAGAAGGTCTTGAAGCAGCAGCAGAAGACCTCGAAGCAAAAGAGCAACGCCAAGCGATGAATTTTTGTAGTCGTAGCCTTAGAGCGAGCATCTTTGAGGGCGCAGTGTATGGGAAACAGCCCTCAATCGGCGTCAATTTCGAGCTGTCATTCGTGTAAGTTATCGAAGTGCGGACTGCTTTGGTCTAGGTGCCAAGGCAGACGCAATTGCGGTCGGAATGCAGCCATCTCGTCCGCAGGTCAGTGCTGAACATCTTGGCGCCGCCACGCTGCGAGAAGTCAAGGCTGGTCTCGCAATGGTGCACGAAGAGCGCCCTGCATTGTGGCCGTGGCATTTACGTGGAATAACCGAGTTATGCATCTGAGGCCTCTCCCCATTGTCTCTCAATCTCGTCCATATTTCTCGTCGCCTTCTCAGCCCACAATCTGCACCTGACACTCCAACTAAACGCACGTCCACACTTCGCACCCTTTGCAATCGCATCAAATTCTCCTCGAAATCTTCTCCACTCCCCCTTCGGATCGCTAGTCATGTGGATTGCATCCTCACCTCCATGGTCAACCAGATCATAGAGCCGCCGGCCACATCGCTCGATCCACATAGCACAAGCAATTACATAGCCCTCTCGCCACGCATGTGTAAACCTCGCTTCTGGCTCGAGATCCGGTTCATCCTTTCTGAGCCAGCCCATCATGCGCCCGACTGTGCTCGAGAGGCGTTGCGATATAGTAGGTTTAGGTGGAAAAACTTCCTTCAACATCCAGATCAAGAAATTGGTATAGTTAACCATGCCCTCGTCAGTGATGCAGGCCAAGAAGCATTCAAAGTTGATGCGCATTTCGACATCGTCGTCTGGCTGCCTGCCGTGGAGGTCGCTGCCTGCTCCATTGTAAGTTCCTGTCCATGAGAGATCATGCTGCGACGAAATAGACGACTGACCCATCCACCAATCACGCAAAGTATCTCCCAGGGTACGATATCTATATCTATTGGCGTCGCTGCCGTCCGCGCGGTATCTGGCAAATCTGCTCGATTGCAGCACCATTTTGATGAGCTGGGCCAGTCTCTCGTGCAGGACGGTGTGAGTGTCGAACGGGATCTGCTCAGCCAACTCACAGAACAGCTCCACGAACTCGATTACCTTCATGTTGTAAGTGTCGCCCTCGGGTAGCAGGTTCTCGATCTGTCCGGCGGCCTGGACCATGCGAATGGGCAGCTTCTCTTCGTCCGCATGTATCGAGAAAATGAGGTTATTCTGGAGAATGCTGAAGATCTGCGAAGCAAGAGGATAATCCTCTGGGTCGGCGAAACAGAAATTGAGATCCATGATGTCGACGTTCAATGCCTATTCCTGCTGCAAGTCAGGACCGGAAGATACAGGAGCGGTAATGATACATATACCAGATATACCCGTCAGTCGCGCGGCGCTGTGCCGTGTGGCATTATCGCCTATGCCTGCCTCAGGCGCCAAGACTGAGCAGTGGTCGTCGCTAAGCGCCACGCAACAGTGACCTGTCAATAAGCGCCGACGTCGATCATCCTCTGGGGGACAGGCTCTCAGTGCAAGGTCGACGGCATCGAGTATGATGAATGCATTCACCGTGTGGCTTATGTGTCTAAGCCACGGCAAAGCACTCCGGCGAAGCGCTTCCGGCTCTCAGCTGGCGAACCAAACGGTGGAGCGCATGCTACGAGAACTTCTTTGACATAAGCTGGCTAGCGTGAGTCCAGCGACTGACGTGTGGACAGCCCTAACCCTCATAGGGTTGCCTGGTATAGACTCGAGTTAATGTACACTGTGTACACTGCTTCCTACTCACACAGCGCTCGCGAGAAGCCTAGTTGACAAGCTTGCCATAGAAAGGTATGCCCAGCTGTGTCAGCAACAATCTCGCATCGCTGTCAGTCTTTGCCGTCGTCTTGATGAACACGTGAAAACCAGGAATCATCTTCGGCGGGTACCTGCAAAGCACGTCAGCACATCTCGCTCGACCTCACGAGCTCCGAAGCAGAACTCACGCATCATAATTGACCTCCACCTCGGGAAACAAGGCTGCCTCCTCACTCGTAAACCCAAACGCCAACGTCCCACTCTCATCCCCAGTACTGCCCTTAACGCCCCTCCAATCTTTGATCTTTGGCATGACCACATCCACACACTTCCCCAAGAAATCCCACATACCCTCTCCTCTCAACTCACACGTTGCGCTCAAATACTGTCCAGCCCTTATCCCAAACCCAGCCACGCTCTTCTTCGCCGCATGCGTCGTCGCCCTCACGCCCGTGACAGCCTGCAGCACCATTCCCGCCACGTGCAAGTGCGCACTATCGTCCATCGCGTCTTTTACCATTGTATGCACCACGATTTTCTCTATGGTAGGTATGTTTCGGAACGTGATAGGTTTTCTCAACGGGCGCAGCACGTCGCCACCACGGGGCCCGCGAAGAGGTCGGTTCTTGTAGTATGGGCTCTCGCCGACCCAGGGACGCAACCGGTCGCCTTTCTGGTGTGGGACGTGGCCGGGCGGGAAGTGAGTATAGGCCAGGGTCATGAAGTCGGAGGCGAAGGTTGAGTCGTAGGTCTGTTCTACTCGCGGCAGGGAGAAAGGTCCTGGGACAAATTCACGCGAGCCTGGATCAGACGGAGGAAGCGGTTGGTGAGGATGGAGGGGACCGCGGTAGTATCGGGGCGAGCGGTATTGGTATCTATTATGCTTTTAGCATCTGGTTGAGTGCCATCGCAAGTGATGACAACCATACCTGCTGGGCGGCAGACGCCTCTGCCTCTTCCTCGCCATACTCGCCGGATCAAATGGCTTTGACTTGGCATTCTCGCTTGCGCCGTCATTGAGAAAGTCAGACTGCTCCAGCTCGTTGGTCTCCTGCTCTGCGACTCTGGATACTTCCGTGGCGTATCCTCGACATTGTAACTTCGCAACCTGATACAACGGCCCTTTCGAGGCCTGAAAACGCCTCAAAAACGCCTGCGTGACCTCTTGTAATGCCATGATGTGGATGTCAGTGGAGATGGATGTCGCGTTGATACTTCATCAAATCTGGAGTCGCGCATGCGCTCGCATGAGTCATGCATGCCATAGGGTTAGAGAGCACGACGTGCAAAGCAAGATAATCATCATTGGGGACTATGTGTCCAAAATCAATATGGCATCTGGCTCAGACGCACTATTCCATTGGGTTCCGAGTCGCACTGTTCAAGGCAAAATGATCATGGCCAAGCTATACATGAAGCACAAATCATCGTTATCATTCATTGGGCCACCTACCAGGGTCGCGCCATAGCTATGCATAATTCACTGCCGTCTCGAACGCCTCGCTATGCTCCAAACAGAATCCTCTATCCTACCACACAACCTCATTTCTTCTTCCTCAAACTTTGCCCTTCACCCTTGAACTGGTTCTTCTGCTCTGCTTCAGCCTCCGCCTGAGCCTCCTTGTTCTTCAACGGCTTGATCTCATAGCCAAAGAAGAGCTTGCCTGGCGGTAGCCGGAGCGGTTGCGGTCCATTGCGATTCCTAATCGTCTTCGGCAGCGCCCCTGCAGGTATGCTCACACCTTGGGCTCCCTGGATGGGTGTCGAAGTTCCTGGGGTTGACGCTGGTGTAGAGGCGACCGTCGAGTTCTTGCCTTTCTTTGGCACTAGCCTGTTGCCTGTACCAGAGAACGCTGCAGAGGCCTTCGCATGACCGACTGCAGCAGTATCTGATGATGGTGCGATCGCAGAGTAGTTGATCGCCTGTGCCATCGTGCCTTGACTGTGTATGTGCCCACCCTTCCCAGCCATCGCGCTGCCTACGCTTCTTGGCGTGCTTGTCCCGCTTGTCTTCTTCGGCTCTTCATAGCCCACCGGTGGCGCAAAGTCGACCTCGAGATCCGTCTCCTGCACACTAATCGCCTTCTTGTCGCCTTCTGGCTTAACCTCCAACACCGCTACCTCGTAAATCGTGTCGTTGTATGAAAATGTGAACACATCGCCCAGCGTCAAACATGAAAAGTTCCGGAAGGCCGTCTCAAGCACAGCTTTCGGGTCGGAGATGTCAAGGAAGTTGGTGTTCTGCGCTTGGAGTTTGATGAAGGAGCCGGGTGGAAGATCAGTCGATCGCATCTGGAGTAGATCGCCAGGTTCTAGCAGTAGAGTCTGCATGAGCCAGAATGGGAGGTAGCACCTGCCTTCCTCTGCAGTGAACTCCAAGACACCTGCATGCGAGCTCTTGCCTTTCGCGCCGTTTATGACCTCGAATAGCATAGGATATGTGATGTGTAATTGCGTGAGCTTGTCGAGCGCAGACGCTGGCATAAACATCTTGCCGCCATGGTTCGCTGTTTCTCGTTCTGGACCAGGCATCATGGCAATTGGATAGCATCGGTAATATTCGTCGAAGCGTCGCGGTCGACCGCCACGCGCCATCATCGCGCGGGCATACATGCCGGCGTCATCGTCGCCGTAGCCAAAGCCGTACGACATATTCGCGGTCTGTAGGTGGTGGTGAGTTGGTTTGATGTTTGCTCTGAACGATCTAAGCAAGTTGGAGCTCGACATGTGAGAGCTGTTACGTCAGCACAATATGTTATCGATTATGCAAAGCTGCCTTGGCGATTTTCAGGCATTCAAGCTTTTACTCTCCCTCTTCTCATCTTTGCCGCTCCTCCTGCATCATACATCGGGGTTGGCTGCGAGGCGATACACCCTGGCTTGACACATCTGGGCCTCTGGCTCACTGCTTACTGACTACAATAGGCCTCCAAGCAAGGGTGCAGAAACAGGCTAGATCTGGGAAAATCGCCGGCGTATCTGCACATTTGATCCACGCATAAGAATGACAGCAGCGGCAGTAACATGTATTCGGTAGCGACGTCGCACGAGCTTTTCAATGACAAGTCGATCTGGGCTCAGCTACACTAATAACCTCCGAGGCGCAGGGGCATGCACATGAGGTGCCACATGTGTTCCATCTGCTATCTGACACTGCAGCATGTCGTGTGGCATTAATTAGACCACGCGCCTGAGTAAACAATGTCTTTGATGAACAGGCGCCCGAAGGCTAATATCCACATGTAGGCTACCGCCAGTATAGTAGGCCTACCAAGCCTATCTCTAGCAAATGGTTTCAGCCAAGTGGTCGATCCATGGGTTGTGAGATGAGAGCTGTCGCACTCGACGACCATGTAGGCAGCCCTCGTGCAGGTTGACCAGTAACATCGGTACAGCGTGCTCGCGCTATACACGTTGAGGGCGTTGTAGGCTACTGTTACAGGCTGCTTGCTGGCCTGCGTTGTTGTGGGGCCTGGCTCGTCCTCGGTGCGCAATATTGCTCACTGCAGCATGTGAGGGATTGGTTACTGGCGCAACAATATGGAGACTGCAGCATCTTCACCATGCTCGATGATTACGCTTCCATCAGGAAGAGCGGCAAACGCTGTTCACACGAGGCCTGTCCATTGAGTACAAATAGGCGCATGGTTCCTGGTCTCTGTTGATCTCATTCTCCTCGTCAACTCCAAATGCACCATTTGAAACATTCCTTCAGTCACTCCTTAGTCAACCACACAGAACACGTCCATCAAGATGACTCAATCAACGTTCATTACTGTCGCAGCCCTGGCAGTTGGCGCTCTTGCTCTTCCGTACGATTGCGCGATCCGACATCTTTGAAACATCTGCTAAGATAAAGTATGTAGGTACACCAACACCACCACCTCCAACGACACCGTCTGCATGACCGATGATCAAGCCTACACAGTCGCTTCCAATTTTGGCTCTCTCATCAGTGCTTACTCCAATGCCTCTGCGAATGCGTACCTGACCACCAACTACACCGACTATACCGACTCAGTGACCGAACTTCTCAACGCGGGATGCAACGGCCCTTACGTGCTCGGTGAGGCGACCTTCGCAGGTCTGGCTGCCTTTGAGGCTGGCCAAGGATCTCAGCCAAATATCACTTTCGAGATCCTCAATGTTTGGTATGCCCTGCTCTCTCTCAACCCACCAAGCTAGCTCATACTAACGCCTTGGACCAGGCACAACTGCGACACAGTCACACTCCGCTGGGAAGGCCCAATGCCAAATCCTGATACCTCATCTGCACCGGCGATCCAAGAAGCCGTCCGTGGAATCATCGTCCTTGAGACAACGTTCGCAGGCCCAGATGCTCCTGAGCCATTCTTGATCAACACTTCTTACTCGGAGTTCAATTCTGGTGCATGGTTGGTCGACCTGGGCGTCTTCGTGCCGCAGAACTGCTCGAGCCCGCTCAAAAGGGATCTGGTTCGGAAAAACTTGCCTGTCATGATGCGCAAGCATTAAAGAAGACTTCTTAGCTCAGCATGCCTGTAAAACTTTTCGTAACGCGGTTTAGCGATTGAGAAAATTGGGAAATTGTATTGTAAATACTGAACATAGATTTTGTGCACAGGCATGTACTTCAGATGTATACTTATGCTTTGCAAATGTAATCCATCAGAGCGATTGGCTCATGATCGATGCTCTTCACTGACTGCATTGTCTCAACGACTGCGTTCGACCGACTATAGCGTCGATCGACTGATTGAGGTGATCCTAAGAAATGGCTATCGATGGGACATACACTGAACAATGTATTCGGTCTCAGCCGTACGTCAACGATCACTTCCGGTGACCGCATGGGCTGGTAACACATTGCTTGCGTACTACTTGGATATTGAACATCCGGCAAAACTCGGCGATATATCGGGGCTTGTTTTCTGCACCTTCCCTCTGAGAAGGCGCGTTTGCTTTGTTCTTGCCATGTTTGACATAAACATCGGGCACGCTTGCCGGTTGCCTGCTTGATCATGACGCGACGCCGGACGAAGCTGTCGCCTGTGCTTGGAATCTCGCAAGTTCTCCGTCAAAACTGACAATCCATCGAGCCGGTTCAACCAACAACTCTTCAAATAATAACGGTCTGGCCCCCACGCAAAAGCCAACGATGGCCGAATCGATTCGGTCCGAAAAAAGTGTCAAGCGCACAGGTGTTCGTGCTGGGCTGCCAAATGGCGTGAAGAAGTTTGCATCTATCAAGAAGACTGGCTTAGCAAACGGCAATCAGAAGACCACGACCAAAGGCATCAAAGCTGGACGCCCTCCGTTGGCCAAGAAACCGCTCGCACAAGTATCAAAGAAGGTCACGCATACCAAGATCCGTCAGTTCCATCAGAGCCAAAAGGAGCTTGCGAAAGCCGAAGCCAAAGGCGACGAGGTCAAAGCAGAAGAGCTTAGGAAGCGTCTCGAGGACCTCGGCGGACTGCAGGCCTATCAGCAAGCCAGCATCCTGGGACAGTCTCAAGACCGCGGTGGTGACTCCTCGATTGTCCTTATGGAATGGCTCAAACCTAATGCAGCAGTCATGAAGGACCAGGAGCCGAAGCTGAGACTACTTGAGGTTGGAGCGTTGTCAACGAAGAATGCTTGCTCGAAGTCTGGACTGTTCCAGATTGAACGCATCGATCTTTACTCTCAGGCCGACGGCATCGTTCAGCAGGACTTTATGGAGCGCCCACTCCCAACTCATGACCACGAACAATTCGACATCATTTCACTCTCGCTCGTGCTCAATTTCGTGCCGGACGCCGAAGGCCGTGGCGAGATGCTGAAGCGTACTACGCAGTTCCTCGATAAGCGCACGCCGCGAGAGATGCCAGACACACTCCAGAACACTTATCCAGCGCTCTTCCTAGTCCTGCCAGCGCCGTGCATATCAAATTCACGTTACATGGACGAGGAGAGGCTGACCCTCATCATGGCGAGTCTTGGCTACGTACAGCTACAGCGCAAACAGAGTGCGAAGCTAGTCTACTATTTGTGGCAGTTGAGGGATCCGCCAGTGCCTGAGGAGCAGAAGTTCACCAAGACTCAGGTCAACCCCGGAGGCGGCCGGAACAATTTCAGTGTTGTGCTGAATGGCCAAGCGTGAAGGCAGTCAAGTACGACTGAGGCGAGATGATGACGTGAGTGTGGCATTGAGCTGTACGCTATAATCGCATGCTTGGACAAAGTAGGCGTGGAGAGATCAGATCAAAGGCTGTCAGCCTCATTGACCGACGCAGCACACAGAAGTCAGTCGATCATTGTCATTCGACCAAGCTACTCTCTCGCTGAGTCCAGTATCGAAGCGAATCGATTTGCTACGTCAAGGTCGAGATGTATGACTAGCGATCGTGATACGCCGGCAGCAAGTGGAATCTGATATCCCGGTTTCTGGAGGAGGATGAGGCATCAGAGTTATGGTGTCCGCTGATGTATTAGTATGATAGACGACGACCATTTAAGCGCATAGATCATGCTGTCCATGCATACCACAAAGACTAAGTTGAGCAATGTATGGTCGATCGATTGTTGCAGCCTCTTGACCTTCTGCCCGTGGTACTCGACTACAGCTGTTTGGCTTCATTCAAAAGCAAGCAGCAGCATCCCCGTGTACGACTATTGCCAGAAGTTGCTGTAAGCATGTGAACTAATTGGCAGGAGCGCGTGGCGCGTGGCGCACGGACCATAATACTCGGCGTCTGATGCACTTTTCGCCGAAGCTTGGCGCCCTAGCGCCCACATCTCGAAAGCTGGAAGTGTAAGACTTTCCACGACATTGCCGTCGACGTCGACTCTCGCACACACCCACCATCTCCCACTCTTTCCGCTACTAACCCGCCAACATGGCTGTAGGAAAGAACAAGAGATTGTCAAAGGGCAAGAAGGGCCTGAAGAAGAGGACGGACCCGTTCGCCAGGAAGGACTGGTACAGCGTCAAGGCCCCGTCGACCTTCAACATCCGGGAGTACGTCTAGCCCAATACCACACACCCGAACGATCATGCGCAGGAGAGATGCGAAGGAACGAGAGGCGCAGGCAATGGCTGTCAGGAGTAAGGGCTAACGGATATTGCGCAGTGTCGGCAAGACGCTCGTCAACCGCACCACCGGTCTGAAGAACGCCAACGATGCCCTCAAGGGCCGCATCTTCGAGGTCTCCCTCGCCGACCTCCAGAAGGACGAGGACCACGCATTCCGCAAGGTCAAGCTGCGAGTGGACGAGGTGCAGGGCAAGAACTGCCTGACCAACTTCCACGGCCTCGACTTTACCTCCGACAAGCTGCGCTCGCTCGTCCGCAAGTGGCAGTCGCTCATTGAGGCCAACGTCGTCGTCAAGACCACCGATGACTACCTCCTCCGCCTCTTCTGCATTGCTTTCACCAAGAGGCGGCCGAACCAGATCAAGAAGACCACCTACGCGCGCAGCTCGCAGATCCGGGCGATCCGCAAGAAGATGACCGACATCATGCAGCGCGAGGCCCAGGCCTGCACACTCAGCCAGCTCACCACCAAGCTCATCCCGGAGGTGATTGGCCGTGAGATCGAGAAGAGCACCCAGGGTATCTACCCTCTGCAGAACGTAAGTCTATACACAACAGACTCGAAAACTGCGAGCGCACTCTAACACACTTCTACAGGTCCATGTCCGCAAGGTCAAGCTCCTCAAGTCGCCGAAGTTCGACCTCGGCAACCTGCTGTCGCTGCACGGCGAGTCCTCGACCGACGACGCCGGCCACAAGGTGGAGGGCAACAAGGAGTTCAAGGAGCAGGTGCTGGAGAGCGTGTAAATGTGGAGACCTTCTAGTGTTGCCAAGGGTTGGCAGGCAGTGGTAGACTACGAGGAGTACGGCGGCATGAAAACGGTATAGTGCTGTGCAGAGCCATGGCGTTGGCGCTGCATCTGAGATTAGCACAGACGGAGCGCATTTTCATGGGATGCTCCGGGGTTGCCATAGGTCTTCAAATCATGTTCTGAGCACATGCTGGGAGTTCCTTGATGTCTCAGCGTACTTTCCGGCGTTGCGTTGGAGATCAGCGCGAGCCTGAGAAGTATGTGCGCTTGCCGTATTGCCTGCTGTAGCCCTACATAGCCACCCGTCTTCCTGTCACGATGCATTCACGATAAAGACGTACATGTGCAATCACCGTCCACCATCGGCCTGACTTAAGAATATCTTCCATCAGTGCTCATGCCCCACCATCGCTGCCAACTTTCGTATTCGCCACAGAAAATCATTTCTCAAACAGCATCACCTCCACATTCGGTGTTCACGCTTTCACAACCACATCACTGTACTCATTATTTGGCTTTCTTACTTCACCACACCGGAGTCGCAATCACTTTACCAATCCTCGTCATGGCACCACCGAAAGAGCTCAATTTCATCACAGGCAACAAGAACAAACTCGCCGAAGTGCAGGCGATTCTCTCCTCGACGCCTGTGACGCTGCAGTCGCAGGCGATTGACTTGTTGGAGATACAGGGCACAATTGAGGAAATTTCGAGGCATAAGGCGAGGACGGCGGCGGAGGTGGTGAGCGCATCAAGATTGTAGATAGGTCACGTTCAGGGATTGTGGAGCTGATGAGATGTGTGTGTGTAGGTTAAGGGACCGGTGCTGGTGGAAGATACGTGTTTGTGCTTTGACGCTTTTGATGAGTTGCCTGGGCCTTATGTGTATGTTCAAATTTTTCCCTTTGATTTGATCGATGCTATGATAGGGTATACATGAGGACTGCTATCTTTTCGTACATTTCCATGCTTATGCCACTGACGCTGCCATTTGATCGCAGGAAATGGTTCCTCAAAGCCCTTGGCGTCCAACAGTTTCATAGGCTGCTCGCTGGATTTGAGAATAAGGGCGCGCAAGCTGTTTGCACGTTTGCGTATTGCGAGGGTCCGGGCGCGGAGCCTATCGTCTTTCAGGGGCGCACGAAGGTATGCCACCTTACTGCCATCCTCCCTCCTTTATTTAAAGTGCTAACGTCCTGCAGGGCAAGATTGTGGAAGCAAGAGGTCCGACTGACTTTGGTGAAATTTGTTGGTCCAAGCATGGCGGGTGGGATGACTGCTGACTTATCACGCTTGCAGGATGGGACGCCTGCTTCGAGTATGAAGGCCAGACGTACGCGGAGATGCCGAAGGCGGAGAAGAACAAGATCTCGCATCGAGGCAAGGCGCTGGCGAAGCTGGTGGAGTGGTTGAAGCAGGAGGCGTAGATGCTGGCGTCCACTATCCATGCATGCTAGCATGACTCCCTCCGAGCGCTCGACACCAGAACATACCTATGCACAGCGACCTCAACCATGCAAAAACATCGGATCATCCTCATCCCTCTTCCCTTGCGCCTCCACCTCCCCACCCTCTTTCCCGTGATCCTTCTTCCACTGTTTGATCCAAGACTCAATCCTCTCCACATTCCCATCAATATCCTCCGTCTTCTCGCTCTGCAATTCCACCACCATCCCTACATCATACGCCTCCCGCGCCTCATTCAACAACACCTCCATAATCTCACAATCCATATTCTCCTCCAGCTTCTTCCCCGCATACCCCCTCCCCCTCAAACGATCATACAAAATCTCCGTCTTCGGACACCTGACCACGCACACCAGATCTATGAGGCTCGGCGGGAATAGGTCACAAGCGTGCCAATCGATTATTTGCCCGCCTTCTTCGAGGTCGTTTTCGATTACGTCGAGCAAGCGGTCTTCGTCTACGATCTTGACATTTGGGTCGTCGGGATCATCTGACTTCTCGCCGATGGAGTGTTTCTTGACGACGTCGTTGATGTCGAGGTGGTGCAGGCCGGTGCGTTGGGCGAGTTCCATGCAGTGGGTGGTTTTGCCGACGCCGGGGGTGCCGGTAATGATTATGTTTGGGTCGGTGCGGAGCATTTCGCGGGACATGGTGGCGGTGAGGCGGCGGGTGGTGTGGCGGAGGTGAGGGAGTGGGCGGAGTAAAGGTCGTAGTGGTAGGCGCATGGAAGTGGGATGGGATTGTTTAGGGTGACGTCAAATTCTGCAGCGCGCTTCGCTTTCGGGAGCTGGAGGAGCTTTGGGATACTTTATTATTGTGTCGCTTCTGCATATACTTCACTACGCTATCTTATTCTCACCTGATATTGTCTATGAGCGCAATGCTCTCCTCTCGCTCTCTGCTAAGATCCACACCACCTCTGCGATATCCTACAGCACGCCCCTCCACCCCTGCCCGCGCATTCTCCACGACCAAACTTCCCAATGGCATCTCCCTCGCCTACGACTTGCACGATCCTCCCAAAGGCAAATCCTCTAGTAATGCTCCTCCAATCATCTTCATCCACGGCCTCTTCGGCTCAAAGAAGAACAACAGGAGCATGAGTAAGTACGCTCCCAAGCACTCCCCTAAATTGACCACCAAAACCTTTCCTCACACTCCACACAGAGTCTTCGCCCGCGACCTGAACCGCCCCGTCTATGCCCTCGACATGCGAAATCACGGCGACTCCTCCCACGACCCGCGACACGACTACACCGCCCTGGCCGAAGACACCGAGCTCTTCCTGCAAGAACACGGTCTCAAGGACACAACCCTGATCGGGCACTCAATGGGCGCAAAGACCATCATGACCGTCGCCCTTCGAAACAAAGTCAAAATCTCCACCCTCATCCCCGTCGACAACGCCCCCGTTGACGCTGCTCTCAAATCCGACTTTGGAAAATACGTCCAAGGCATGCGGCAAATCGCCTCTGCGAACGTCACAAAGCAAAGCGAAGCCGACGCCATCCTATCCGAATACGAACCCGCGCTGCCTATCCGACAATTCCTCCTCTCGAACTTGGCGAGAGATAAGGAAACGGGCGTGCAGACGTGGAGGATCCCGATTAAGTTTCTGGCGAACGCGTTGGATAATATGGCGGATTTCCCGTTCAAGGATCCGGAGGAGGCGCAGTGGAAGGGGAGGTGTTTGGTGGTAAGGGGCACGAGGAGTCATTATGTGAGTGATGAGACGTTGCCGATTCTTGGGAGGTTTTTCCCGAGGTTTGAGGTGAGGGATGTGGAGGCGGGACATTGGGTTATTTCTGAGAAGCCGGAGGAGTTTAGGAGAGGTGAGTTGAGGCTGTGAAGGATGGGGATCTTGTAAGGTGTGGGTTTGCTGACGTTTTGTAGCGGTGGTCGATTTCTTGCAGGAGAAAGAGTGAAGTGATGTCTACACACATCCTTGCTGTACGGGTTCTACGATGGAAGAATGCTTGGTTTGGGCGAGGTATTGTATGATTGCATGAGCGCTGGCGTCCTGGTATAGCATAGAAGGCTTAGAAATGCGGGTAAGAATGGGACTTCTTCGCAGTGTACATTGATCTCTACAGCAACGTCGTTGCCGCAACACTCAACTCTGCTGGTAAGTGTACTCTCAGCTGAACACGTCCACACGAAGGGCTAAAGCATAATCTAGTCCTTCGATTTCAGCTCAGCATCGCCACTTCCTTAGCTGCTTGGTCTGACGATCAACTGCAAGCTGCCTCTGAGCCACTGGCATTAGGAGTACATGTATTCCTTGGTGTACGGCACGGATGTGCCTAGCAATCAGACTTATCAGTACTGCGTTCGCAGTCAAGGTCCTCATCGTGGACTCAGGCCATGACTGCACTTACAGCCGAGCACGGCACACCCTGGTAAGGGCCGCCTTCGCCCTCTCCTGGTATGCAGTTTCCGGTGCCCCCGCCGACGTTGAAGCAACTCTATTGTTTGCGAGGTAGTTGTCAGCTTGACTCTGCCTAATGGCTCAATGAATAGATGATCGGCCTTTGGATGCGCGTGATGAGGAGGGGGAAACGTACCCATCCCCAAGCTACGGAGGCGAAAAGGGTGATGAGTAGGGTGGTCTTCATGTTGTCTGATGTCAGGGACTCTTGGTTGGTATGGATAGCGTTCGTTCATCACGATCACAAGTGCGATTTATATATGCTGTACGTCAATGGGCAAGAGCAGTTGCCAAGGCCGTTTCCGGAGCCTAGACATGGGACACGAGCACTTTGAGGTATGGTTGTGTGAGCGGTTTCGCAGAAAGTCATACAGTGTGTCTTATATTCGACTGGATAGCGCATGCGATGTCGTTCACAAAAGGTCGGGGCGTGTCTTAAGTCGGCAAGACAACGGGCCCGCTGCTACTATGGCTGCAGATCAATATGTCTCTATGCGCTGTGCGAACAAAGCCATCTGCACGGTTTGAGAGAATTGCATTCTGCTAGCTGGGGTAGCCGAGGACATCGTCGTGCAGAAGTGCCATTCTGCAAGATCACAGAGCCTTGCCATCTTGGGCTCCAATTTTCAGCGTACTTGGATCTTTCAATCGTACTACTAGCTTAGCGGTGTGCAGGGAGGATAGATCTAGGACATGTCCAATCCTAGCCAGATGCCTGAGACTAGAGCGTTTCCACGTAGTTGTGGAGAACCCACTTCGGTACACTAAGTGAACAGTACCATGGCGCATGAATAATGGGTCGTACGCAAGCCAAGGCGTGGTATTGGATCGTATGATTTTTCAGCGGTGTTGGAGCCTCTGCGAGCCTAGAGCAGGCTTCGATGGCGCTCTGCTTGTGGTGCTTCCCTCGGACATGGCTTTGGGTGGGCCAATTTGGGGGGTATTGCTGAAGCGTAGTACCGTCTTGTATCGTGCATGGGTGGAGAGATTTTTTACTCTTAGGTTGGAGAATGGGCATGACCTTCTGAAGGGATATGAGATTGGGGGCTGCATTCCCACCTGCCACATCAGCGCCGTTTTCGTCGCGAGCGCAGTCCACGCGTGTAATGTATACTTGAACGCCACGACCACTGACAAAAAGACTTTGCCAACTTGACGACGCTGTGGTGCAGAGCCTAGAATGAGGGTATAGGCTTTATGTCGTTGCAGAGCGCTGGCGCCCTGGGATAGAAGTCTGGGGCTCAGATCCTGGGCCAATTCAGATGAGATCAACACTCACGACACTGTATACCGACATCTTTAGCAGCATGTTGGTCGGAATGATTTTACACTCTTGACAAGCGTAGCATCAGATTGACACGAACAGTGCAACAGGCAGACTTCGACGAACATCAGGACGCAAAAAAATGTAAATTAGAATCAGGGGAGGTGTGTGATTTGCTCTATTCACAACCAGATATCATAATGCACGTAGCGCTGATCAGGTCTTCATCCCAAGGGAACAACCAAAGCCCGAATCCCTGAGATTCCCTTCTTCATCACGTTGAAAGATTGAACGTGCATAACTATCCACTCGCCTGGTCTCTAGCCCCTGGCAAAGTGCTCATGGTGGCATACTCCTTTCTTCGGCTAAGGGCAGCCGGGCAACTCCTGTCCGGGAGGACTGCACGTTTCCAAACCATTCTTCATGCCCTCCGCATAGCACTTGCCAGTGGAGGAGCAGTAGCAATAGTTGCCGTACCCTGAGTCGGGATCCGCCCTGCATAGGAGAAAATGTTAGGTGCGGGTCAAGACTTGTGTGATGATCTATGGAACTGACTGGTTTTCGCAACCTGTTGGTGCTGCGCTGACGAGAGATATGAGAGATAGTGCTGCGAGCAGCGAGGACCAGTGGATTGAGACCATTTTTTGTTGAGGTTGTGTCGGTGTTGGGGTGTTCTTGGTATCTGGTGGAGGTTGAGAGGTTGAAGTCCTTTAGGGTATCAAGTTTTGGGTCGCAGTGATTGTGGGATGTGGAAGAGCAGTTCAGAGCGGCGTGAGCTCAGGCTATAAACAAATTTGAGGTTTGAAGGAGCCATCGACGATGATGTTGGGATGCGATGTCATACGTGCGAGCACCGAGGATTCCATTACGGAGATTCAGCTGATGGTATCATACTGCATGTTCCGCCAACAGTGAGGGCCGCAAGATGGAGCGCGCGATGGAGTAGACTGCATGTTGCATTGCATGAAGGGTCGCATGATGGGGTTGCACGATGGAGCAGATGATGGATGATATGATGGAATGGAAGATGGAATCCGCAGGAGTTTAGATGAAGGGCCATCCGAAGGCCAAGGCCAGGACGATGGGTAGATTGCTCGATGGATTGCATGAAGGATGGTACGACGGTTAGTATGCTAGAATGAACTTTGAACTCCGCACTGGGTCTATGACGGGTTATTGCAAAGGACAGCATGATGAATGGGTTGCATGAGGGATCGCATGAGAGAATGGAGGATGGGCTCCGCGGAAGGCTATATGATGGGCCATTTGAAGGACAGCTCGATCGATAGGTCGCAATGGATGGTATGATGAAATGAAGGATGGATAGTATGATGGGGTGAAGGATGGACTCTGCGGAAGGTTACATGAAGGATTATACGAAGGACAGAAGACCAACAGGTTGCATAGTGGACACTGTCCAGAATTGCACAAAGGATGAAATGTGGACCTTCCAACTTGCGTCGCCGAGGTGTACTAACAATCCAGTAGCATCTGAAGAACGTTCAGATGGATTGCACGGTGGAATGCACAATGCACTGCCCAAAGTGGAAGGTATGATAGAATGAAGGATGTATTCCGCGGAAGACTATGTCGGCGGCTATACGAAGGACAGAAGATCAGCAAAGTGCATGATGGGCTGCATGAAGGATTGCACGAAGGATGAAATGTGAACTTTCCAACAGATGTTACCGGAGCGTACTTCCAGTCCAATAGCATCTGAGAAAGGCTGAGCGTGAGCCCGTGGTCGTCCGTGAAAGTACCGCATGTTGTTCGCCAGTAACATAGATATATAAATTCCTCGCCCGTCCGGTGGGCAGACAGAGAGGTCCAACCACCCAGAGCAACATCTTCCTTCAACTTAAGTCCCGAGCTTCGCAAAGTTTAGCTTTACACTGTGCCCGATTCGACGGAATTCCAACATGAGGTTCTCCATTTACGCCGTTGCACTCGCGTGCACTGCGGCGGCTTCAGCGATGCGCCTTGACAACAGGGCCACGGAATATGGGGTACGTTCTGATTGCGCTACTATGCAAAACCGCAAAACCGCGTCTCTTGCTAACATTGGCATTGCTTGAGACTTGCCGGACGCAAGGCGACGGCACTACATACAGATATGGTCTGTGTACGATCGAGGGAGATGGAATCGATACGGAGTATCCCTGCCAGACGGACGAGCCGGTAGGTGACAGATCGCTCTGTACTTGTATGACTTCCGTACTAATTCTTACAACTTCAGTGCACGAAGAGCGGAAACCTCTGCTATTACGACACCAAAGCCGAGAAGGCAAACTGTACATGAGGCGTAGGCAGACGTCTGCTCAGCTTGACGTGGTCGTATTCGGCGTAGTCCTTGCTGTACGGCGGGGATATTGATTTCGGCTTCCACAAGATGTTGCAATATGTTCAGACATTATACGCTCGCTCGAGATTTATTTAGCAATCGTGTCGCCGTTCGAGTCTGTTCTCAACTTAGTATTGTTCATTCATCTTGTCAAGTGGTGTGCCTGCTCGGCTGTTCTGCCGTTTTAGTTCTCGCCTCATCCAGCTACTACCTCCTTCACAGACATCGATAGTATTGGCCTTGACAATGCAGGATTGACAAGCAATTACCACTTCATTACTTGACGACTGACATCTGCGATATCTCTTTGGGCCTCCTTGCATCGAGCCTGAGATGCCTTGGCTTGGCGTGCATCTAGAACATACGATACACAGCTGCTTCCCGCCCTGAGAATGTGAATCCTGGTCTTGCGCGTCAATGAATTGCCGGTTTTGAATGCAGGTTTGGTGACGCCCATGCGGCTCTCTAGAAATATATTCCGTTTGGCTCGACGTCCTCTTGATCTGCCGTGTAGGTCCAGAACCTGCTTGTGCTAGTAGCACTATTGCAGCTCGAACGTAATTGCAGCTCGAACCTCTTCGATGAATTTTTGCGATACTTCCGACACTGGCTGTTGTAGTGTAATAGTAGTCGAACACGTTGTGACTGGAGTCCCTTGGCATTGCGGCACTAAGGACGTCATAGGTCACACGGTCGGAGCATCCACGAATACATGTATCCAGGTCTTACATGTACCTACAATTTGCCAAAGCATCTTCAGCCACAAGCACTGTTCTGCTCGCCGTCTGCCACAATGCCCAAAGCCGTACCGGGCACGTTGGTCCAATGCGACCCAGCTATTATAGCGATTATTGAGAAGATCAACGAAGAACATCTAAACGGCTTCATTAAAGATCGCATCGATGATGAGCACCTGCTAGTTGTATCTGAACGGATGCATGAGCTCAAAGGTCTCTTGAACGAAGTATGCTTCAGATCTTCCTGCATCGTCTGGTGAAACTGATAGAAAGCACTCAGGCGCTCAGATCCACGACAAGAGAGGCGACGGATGATAGCTCTAACTCTGAATAAGCCGTTCTACCACCAACCATTGAATGTAAGACGAAGCCTTAGGGACAGCTGGACGAGCGTGGCAGCGCTCAACAAGCGACTTGTGGTCTAATAGATACGCGGTAGCGCCGTAAAACAAGCCATGTGATCTGGCGAATGCGGGAGTTTCGTGATATGTACCCGCAAGCGCTTGTACAAGACAAGATTGATCGCTTCCCAATCTTCACGAGCATACGCTATGCGTCTGCTTGCTCTAGGAGGGTTCCACTCACTGTATGTACCGTTCTGGAGAAGTCATCAAAGCAATATAGGTCATGATGCGTTCCGCGGAAGCCCTTCGCTTGCCCAGCAGCTCCGGAGGCAGCGAGTTATTCCCCTGCGACCCTCAATGGCATCGAGCGCATCACAGATCGAGGAAGAGACTCTGCCAGACTACAGTCATGAGGAGTTCTACCCAGTCCGGATCGGGCAGCGACTAAACACACGCTACCATGTCATCGGCAAGCTTGGCTACGGGGCGAGTTCGACGGTGTGGTTATGCAGAGATCTCAAGTATGTGCAAACAACAGGGCAGTGCCATCGACCGCTCTTGCTTGCTGACATAGTCTTCTAGCACGGCACAGCATGTTGCAGCAAAAGTATGTACTCGGACACCTCCTGGCGGAGTCAATCGCGAAAAATTGGTGCACGAAAGATTGAAGAACGTCTCTACGACACATCCTGGCGCAGCGAGCATTCGCCCAGCGTTGGACATGTTCGACCTCGTCGGCGAGACTGGAGACGTGCACGTATGTTTGATCCATCCACCGCTCCAATGCACCTTGTTTGCCTTCCAAAGATTAAATGAGCGGCCAGCATCGCTACCGGTAGGGATTGCAAAAGCAGCTATGAGGAATCTGCTTGAGGCCCTCGATTTCCTGCACACAGAGGCAAAGATATTACAATGCGGTATGGAATTCCTGTCATTTGGTACAAGCGATAACTCATCGTCTGCCGCCAGATCTCAAACTGTCAAATCTGATGCTACAAATTGAGGATGAAAGCATCCTAGAAGACTTCGAAGAGGCAGAGAAAGAGTCACCAAGCGCGTGCAAAATCGTCAGCGAGGACCGACTAATCTATACCTCCCGAGCGCTCCGCCAGCCACGTGCACATGCCTATGGCCCTCCTCTACTCTCAGATTTTGGTGAGGCTCATATAGGCGTCTCGCAGCCATGGGCAAACATTCAGCCAGATGTGTACAGATGTCCGGAAATCCTCATGCAATTCGAGCGTTACGGCTGTGCGATCGATATCTGGAACGCAGGCTGTATGGTAGGTCATATATTTTCTCCTGGCTCTTTCTTACTGATGCAGTGCTAATCGTTACATTAGTTATGGGACATGCTAGAAATAGATCATCTGTTCGATGGCCACGACCAGGACGATCAACACAACAATCGTCTTCATATGTCTGAGATTGTGGGCTTGCTCGGGGAACCACCAACAAATTTTCTGCAACGGAGCCCTCACACATGGCGCCTCTTTGATGAGTTTGGTAAGTCTTTGGTTGTCTGAGTCGTCTTTGGTTACTTTGTGCTGACAGCGAATGTAGGGAAATGGTGTGCTGAACCAACAATCGTTCCCTCGTCGCTGACGAGCAGGATGAAGCATTGTCCCGAGGATTCTAGGGCGCAAATTGTGGACTTCTTATCTGCAATGCTCCGCTGGCTGCCAGAAGAAAGGGCGACCGCGGGGAAGTTGCTTCAGCATGCTTGGATGCAGGACATGTGCTGAACAGCCCCTGTCCGATCACGCTCCGCAAGCCCCCTTGCACGCCTTCCTACTGCGATCATGGTATCAAGATCAACGGCGACGAGCCTGATGAGTCTTGCAATTTTGACTGCGTACAGTGGCACCTTACTCGGCGACCGACGCAAACCTTGAAGTTTCGTATCCGCGGCCATCGTGACCAATGAGCTGCACTTCTCATGAAACAAGAGCCGAGCGACTGTTGCAGCTCCCATGCCTGCCACTTTGTCTAGAAGCACTTTTGAGCTGCTCCACCGGCGCATCTCTCCAAAAATTCCATTTGCCACAGCGCAGCATACGCCGAAC
Organism: Teratosphaeria gauchensis; assembly: GCA_007113925.1. Taxonomy (NCBI): domain Eukaryota; kingdom Fungi; phylum Ascomycota; class Dothideomycetes; order Mycosphaerellales; family Teratosphaeriaceae; genus Teratosphaeria; species Teratosphaeria gauchensis. The sequence goes on from VCMR01000003.1 coordinate 1,513,812, forward strand.
CGCAACTCGCCGCGTCGACGACCGCAGCCACGACGAAATCATGTATACCAGCACCTTTGCCATATCAGTTTCTCTTGCCCCGGCCCTGTTGCTACGATCATGTCTCCCCTGACATCGTAGCCCCATGATCGTGGACATACCATAACCCAAGCAGCTACTCGAGCGCTGCTACTGACGCACTTCGACTTACTGTGGCCGTGTTGCTCAATCGCACGCGGGTCAAGTAGTAACTTTTAGCAATGTTGTGAAAGAGACCGCACGGCACTCTACCAAGTTTCATTCGTATCCTTATGAGCGTCTGGTCAAGCACTTTTCACTCTAGGTGCCAGCGTATCTAAGCTCCAGCAGCAGCTCGGCAGAAGCTCGCCATGGCCGACTCTGCTACCATCTTCCCTGGTTCGAAAGCTGCTATGAATACGGCCGCGGAAGGTGTCTATGATCCGGAGTCTGGAGCTTTGAAAAAACGCTGTTGGGTCAGTCGTTGCTTGGAAATCTCTCGCCACGCATACCATGATTGGCTGGCATGGTTGTGGATGTAAGGATGGGCCTGACACTGATAGAATTCTTGCCCTTGATTGCCGCAGTATTTTGTAATGAGCTCGTACCTATAAAGCGCATGCTCTTCTCGATCCTTCCACTCCAAAGGAGCTTAGCACAACCAGGTCAACACACAGCAAAGTACAACACAGTAGACCGCCAAACAATAATCCTCCACCTAGCAAAAGACCATTGTCGTACCGATCCAAGATGAAGTGCACACTCCTCCTCCTCCTCCTCCTCTCAGCAGCCGTGGCAGTCTACGCCGGCAACATCAGGCCACCTTACTGCCCTGACCACACGGACTGTTCTGGAGGCAACGGCGGAGCTTGCCCAGTCTATGATTGCGTTAGTGATAGCTTTAAAACTTGCTCTGCTGCATGGCTCTGGCTGACACTTGTTCGCACAGCATGGCCGTTACACGGGCAAGACCCGTGGAACGTGCGCCAATTTCAAGTGCTCGGTGGGTTAGAAGGGGGTGGCAGGTATACTGAAAGCTCCGAACATTGGGAAGAAGTATGCTTTCAGGTGCTCCGTGCCGTAGGGCGGGAGTCCATGACGAACTGCACCTGGACCCTTTTGAGGTTAGAATTGAGGGCGACATCCTGCTAAGAATCGAGATGCGTGATGAGTGCAGTCTTTGAAATGGCTGTGGCCTCGACAGGTCGACTAAAGTGCTGAAAATATCCCCCGTCGACCTAAGCAGCATTGCGAGTGCTCAGGCTGGAATATCGCATCCCATCACACTACCCAACAGCTTGTTCTCTCCTCAAAAACACCTCCAAACATCTACACTTCCGCCTCTCCATCACCGCCTTCTGCTTCTCACCTAAACTCTTTCCATCATCTCTAAACGAGACCTCCGCAAAACATTTGGCGAGCGCCACCGCCCTCTCTTCCTCTCTCTTCTGCGCAGGCGAGGTCGTGTTCTTGCCAAGCGCCGCAAACTTCTTGAACGTGCCAACTCGCTTGCTTGGACTCAGTGGCGTGGGCTCCTCATCGTGCTGTTGAGCGATAGCGCAAGCGATTTCGCTCATGATGCGCTCGAGCATACTCGTGATCAGGATGAAGGAGATGCTGTGAGCGGGTTCCTGGGCCAGAATTTCCTGGATTGCCGTCTTCTCATCTTCCAGGCTGGGTTTGTTGGCCTTCTTCTTTTCTGTCTCGGCGATTAAAGCCTCAATTTGCTTCCACAGCTCCACAGTGATGATCCCGTCAGGCATACATCTCAGGAACAGCATGAGCAGGCTAGCAAGCACATAAAGCCTTTGGGTTCGCGGCATCTCCGGTGGCAGGACGGAGTAGTCAAGATCTGGCGCATCCGAATCCAGCGCTTCAAGCACCAGCCCCATACCCTCCCGGAAAGCCTCCGTGTCCTTCTCGACCCAGGCGGCTTCTCCGAACGGCCAATCTGCAAACTTCTCCCATGGCGGCTTGACATCATCCTCCACTTCCCGATTCGACTGCATGCTTGATCGCCCATCTGAAGACGGTCGTGCAGACCTGAGACTGGACGAGTCCGGCCTCGTCATCTCAGCTTCAGCAATCACTTTGCCGGCGAGCGCTTCTACCACCTCCGTCAGCTTGAACAGCTCGCGCGGGGCGGAGAAACGTACTGGCATGTCATCCGTGATCGGCGCCGGACTCTTGCTTTGAGGCAGGCCCAGGGTGACCGGTCCAAGCTCTGAGCCACCGCTGTTCCTGTTACTGCTTGTAGAACTCTCCTTGCTGCGTCCACGGATCCTCGGGCTTTTGCTCTTGCTAGACCCGCTCCGACTAAGCCGAGAGCTGCCAGAGTCAGGTCTCTGTCTCTGCAATTTCCTCATGCCTCCTTCAGGGATCCGCACTAGTCTGTCAATTGAGTGGCCGAGGCTCGTGGCTTGCCATTCTGCCCGGACAGGGATGAAGTGATCTCGCCCGTTGTCTACCCGGAGGACTAATATGTCGTCCAGTTCTTGCATGCCTTCGTTCAGATCGTGCGCGATCCTGACATCGAAGATGCGTATCTCCAGCTCCACCACGCAAGTCTCGCCTGGCTCCAAGTGCAACATCTCTGTGTTCTTGGAAGACGAGGCAAAAGCTTCATGGCCGACTTTAAGGTTAATCCATTTAGGCGCAATGCCTTCTGACTGCGTGGCACCGACGGGACGCTCAATGAAATTGAAGCTTGCTGGGACTCGTCCGGTGTTAGCGATCGTGAGCGTTCTATGTTTCGCTTGGCCCCATCTTGTGGGTCCGAACCATACGCCTGTGAAATTTGCCGGATCATTGTCCGTGTACTCTGTATCGCCTGAGCGGTGTGCATCAACGACGACTGTCACATTCGGTCGCCCTTCGTTTTCTGCTTTGTCGAGTTCCTTTGCCACTTCAGCGTGGACTTTGGCCTTGAGCTCAGGCACCACTGCATCATATTTGAGTATGAAGACAGCATCTAGAGGCTTGTGATCACTGCTCAGGACTCGTTGGTGTGCTGTGTAGTATTCCAGCTGTATTTCATCCTCGAACCCTTCCTTGGTGACGACGACGCCATCCTCGATGTCATCGTAATCATCGTTCTCGTCATAGTCATCATTACCGTACGCGCCATCTGTCTCTGGGTCATAATCATACAGTATCTCTTCATCGTTAGGATCGTCAAGCCCACTAGCGGTCATTTCTTCATCGCGTTTGCGAGCCGCTTCTTCTCCTCGTACCTTGGCGTGATAGGCGAGTCGATCACGTCGTGTGCGATAAAGGATGCGATCACACCAGGATGGCGCTCGCTTCTTCTCGCTGGAATCGAAGACACCTACGCTTCCAGCATCATACTTATATGTAGGTAAGAAAGTGATCGGACCTTCCCGCCAGCCATCATGGAAAGCCTTGCGTGCTTTCATTTGCTGGTGAAGCTCGTCATGGGGTAGCAATGATGAGAGCGTGGTCTGGAGGGAGGTTGGGTCTTCGCTTGCTGCAACGTCATCTACCAACGTAGCTTCGGTGCTCCTGGTGCTGGTGGTATCTATGCTTGACCTGTTGTCGAAACTCGACGCTGTTGGTGAGGTTGTGGCGCTGGATCCAGTAGAGTTCGTGGAGCTGGTGCTCTGCCTGTTCTCTACTCTCTTCTTGACTGACTCTGTCGCACCTGCCAATTCCTTCTCAATCTTCTTCGCAGACTGCTGGCTCAAGTCATACTCATTTCGAGTGTGCAGCATCAGAAGTCGCCGCACATCGTCGCCGGGTATCCCTTCGAGTCTGTAGTTGAGATCCCCACACCAAAATGCAAAGTCCTCATCACCGATCTGCTCACCAGACGTCTGATTGAGATCCATGGCGTCCTTGATAGGCTCAAATCGCGTGCGACTAATGATCTGTGCCGCGTCCCAGTTTCGTCGTTCCAGAGCAGTCTTGTCGGCCCCTGCTGACATGTGGCTGTTGACAAAGACCAATCGCGTTGTATCACCGAGCACAATGCGAGCAGTGACAGCACCCTTATTACCCATATATCCCGCGATACCAGTTCCGACAGAAGTTGTGCTGACTGACTTGACATCCTTGGCAACATCAGGAGAGGCGTAGACCAGGAGCAGCATACCGATGAGCTGCTGCTCTGCTACCAGCGTATAGCCCCACGGCAGTGCATTGATCATGGCATCTTTCCACTTGGCCGCAACGGACGGGTCAGTGTATGGCCGTAGTGCTTCTGTGAACGAATTGACATCCACAACCTCCTGCAGGCCCAGCACATACAGTCCTACATCGCCATTTCCAGGCAGAGACCCTGGGTCATTCTTTGGCACAGTCGACTGCTTCTTCTTGTACCTCGCCTCCTGAGCAGCAACATCTTCCCGCTCATCGTCCTTTGCTCGTGACCGCCCCACATCGCTCTCCTGGTCGTGCAGTCTCAGACCACTCAACCCGTGCGCAACTCCCTTGCCACCTACGAACCATCCGCCCACATCCTTCTCCACCCCTTTATACGCGGCGACGTTCCAGCTGCCCACTTTGATCCTCACGTGCTTTGGTCGGACATATTCGGACCGTCGGGCATAGATGGCTTGAGACAAGCTCTGGTAAGTTGACTCTTGCTCTTGATCTAAGCCTTCGGTCGAGCTTCTCATAGCAGGCGTGGTCGGAAAGGCACCAGGCACATCTTGCATCAGACTACCCGCCGAGCTCGCCTTGCTCTGAGCGCGTGATCGCGTGCCTGTCATGATGCTGGTCGACGAGTGGTGGGAGCACTACTCCGTGCTGCTCGTCGACGTGCGACCTCGACACCTGGCATGCACTGGGGACGGACGACGTATGGGCTCCATCGCCTCGACTCCTGCTTTCATGCTGCGGGACCAGGTCCGCAATGCAACCACAACAGAGTCTAGACTGATCCGGACTGCCCGGTAATCGTCTGCATCGTCACTTATTGTGGGCCTTGGCTCTGGAGGATCTACAACGCCAGTGACGCCACAGTGCATGGCTCTGAAACGCTCTGGAGCTTGCCCTGGCTGTCACATGCCGTAAACAACCCATCAATCAATATCCATCAATTGCAATGATATTACGATAATACAACTCTCGTACACACAATGCCTCCCAAACGCCGCACTGCCCGCGCGCAGAACCAACATCACCCTCAGCCCACACCGCAGTCTGACTACGATACCGACACCGCCGCAAACCTCACCGACGCCGCCGCAACCCATCTTCCACCTCCACCCAAACGCAGTAACTCCGAGCTCAACCTCACCGTCTTGCGCCGCTACAACCCAGACATCGAACACATCCTTTCCATTGCTCCCTTTGCCGTCGTCTACACCTTCGCGCCGCATGGTTGGGAAAAAGCAGGCATTGAAGGTAGTCTCTTCGTCTGCCAGCTCAGTGGAGGAAGGTACAATGTTGTGGTGCTCAATCGGAAGAGCTTGGAGAACTTTGTAGTGGAGTTGAGTGATGCGGATCGCATTCAGGTGACGGACGACTATATCATTATTCAGGATCTGGAGAGGGCGGATGAGGAAGGGGAGGGTGGGGTGTTTGGGCTCTGGGTGTATGCGGAGAGCGAGGGAGAGGGACAAGGGGTGAAGGAAGAGGTGGCGCAGATGATTCAGGGATGTGCTTTGAGGGCGCAGATCAATCGCGAAGGCTATCAGGAAGGTGCAGATGGGCAGGAAGGAGAATATGCAGAGCCTGAGGAAGAGGTGCAGCAAGTCTACGGTATGGATGGTATGGCGGAAGTGCAGCATCAGATGGAAGGGGAGGAGGTTATTCAGCAGCATGCAGGACAGTCGGTAGATCTGCTTAAGCTTTTTGGTGGCAGTAATAAGCCAGTTGAACCGACAGACACGGCACACCTGCAGCCTCAACAGCCACAGCAGCAGCCGCCCAAGTTCACGGCGACAGCGGACACGGACTTCTTCCGGTCGTCGCGTAGTCCGGCTGCTATCGAGGAGCAGCAGACAGGACCGCCAGCGCAGGGCGTGGGAGCGCAGCAGCAAAAACAGAATGCTTTGCTGGATTTGTTCAAGCGATGAACGATGCTTGAAGGCGAGAGCAAATATCACAGAGGACACCAGTGGCACGAACGAGTCTCCCTGCACAAAGCCCTCGCCGATATGAGAAGAGTGGATACAGGAGTACAGCTATGGCACAAAGCTTCGCCAGGCCACGACGCCAGATGCAGAACGCACATCGGGCTCGCCATCTTGGCCCTTTTTGGGGATCGAAGAAAATCGAGCTCAACAGTGCTTGCCGCACGGCATGGGCTTGTCCTCGAGCACCCTGAGCAACCACTTGCCAGCGACAAGCCCTGCGGACACATTGAAGCGGCCAAGACGCCAAGATGTGATCCACCAGGTTCAGGACGAATAGGACCTTATAGTTCAAGTAGTCATCAGACCAAACAGTATACACAGTAGTCTGCAGACGAACAAGCGTACACCATGTGCAGTTGATGCTCGTGATTCTAACAGTCAGACGGTCCGCATCGGATCATCTGTCATTTCTGAGTAGTAAAAGGCATCAATCACGTGGGCGTCTGCTCGACAGCCATTCTACTCCGTCTATCACATCAAGCAGTCATTTTGTCGATGACTGGTAGAGCGAGATGTGGTGAACACGAAAGACGTCGAAACTTCTGATTCTATTATGCCCCTTCTGCTGGATCGTGCGTCGGCATATGCCAGTTTCACCTACAGCGCTCAACAACCTCCGGTACTGCAGGATCAACCGGTGCAAGAATGGATCTTGATCAACACGTCAGACCAGGTGGTCAACCACGGCAGATCTCAAACGGAAGGCACGCCGCCTCCACACGGACCATACCCCACACCCCAAGACTCCGCTCCCGCTTCTGACTACGCGGCATAGACCAAAACAGGAAGCCAGCCGACATCGACTTTCTGGGAGTTCACCTCCAACACTCGCACGAGCATGTACAGGCTAATGATTGCAGCAAGGGGTATCGCTGATTGGCCAGAACATTCGCAATACTCGACGGCTCGGCGTTTGATGGATCGGTGAGGTGCTCACTACCAGGTAACGAAATCTTAGACTTGCAGCATTCAGCATGACCTCGCAATACTAAACCCGCGTGAGCGATATAATTATTTGCGTTGATAGGCTCGAGAAACACTTTTTCATATTTCGAGCAACAGGTGAGAGTCGAAGGACTCATTCTACAATGCCCCGCTCGCGACCAGAACCAATTTCAGCCGCGGTCGCCGCAGGCGCCACAGCAGCCTCTATAGCCGGACTATTGGGGACATTGTACTACCTCGACATTCCATCTTTTCTGAATCAAAGAGTAAAGTCCCGACAGACCGGATCACGACTGTACTCGGCAGATGGAAAGCAAAAGCCCTCACTCGCGGCTTTTCAACTACTCACACAACAGCCAACGCTGAAAGAAACATATCCACTAGCCAAAGACATCCAGAAAAGGGTCCCCATCTACGACTGCACGAACTTTAAATTAGACATTGAAGGCTACGTCGAACGCCTTCAAGACGAATGGAACCACATCCTCCTCTCCGGCCCAGGCGTCTTCGTCCTCAAATCCTTCTTCTCACCAGACAACCTGGGAGTAATCGAGGCGGCGAACACCGCCTATGCCGCTATCATCGAGCGAGAGAAACGAGAAAGCGGAGCCAAAGGCGACCACTTCGCCGGCTCCGGCGCCAATGACCGGATCTGGAACTCCTTCTCCAAGCACGCCCTCCTTGACCCCGAAAGCTTCGTGAAGTACTACTCCAACCCGCTCTTCAAACTGGTCTGTGAGGCATGGCTCGGGCCAGCGTATCGCCTTACGGCGCAAGTGAATGTGGTGAAGCCAGGCGGGAAAGCACAAACGAGTCATCGGGATTACCACTTGGGCTTTCAGACGGCGGAGGCGGTGTCGAGGTGGCCGAAAGCTATGCATAATGCCTCTCAGCTGCTTACGCTGCAAGGTGCCGTGGCGCATACGGATATGCCGCTGGATTCCGGACCGACGAGACTATTGCCGTTTAGCCAGATGTTCGAGGAGGGGTTCATGGCGTACAGGCTTGAGGAGTTTAATCAGTATTTCTTGCAGAGTTATATTGCGCTACCGCTGGAGAAGGGCGATGCGGTATTCTTCAATCCAGCCTTATTCCATGCAGCGGGAGAGAACGTCACCAAGGACTTCTCGCGCAGCGCAAATTTGATTCAAGTCAGCAGCGCTTTCGGCAAAACGATGGAGACGATTGATACAATCCCCATCGTGGAGAAGATTTGGGATGATGTCCAAGCGAAGTATAAGAATGAGGGGTGGAGCAAAGAGGTCGATGCTTTGATTGGGGCGACGGGAGAAGGGTATCCGTTTCCGACGAACCTGGATCGGAGGCCGCCAGCGCCGGGAGGCATGGCGCCGGAGAGTGAGCAGGATCTGTTGAGGAGCGGTTTGGAGCATGGCTGGAGCACAGAGAAGTTGGTTGGAGAATTAAGGGATATGCATGAGAAGAGCTTGGCGTGATGAAGTCCGCCTGGATAGCGGTACTGCAGTGCATGAATTCTATGACTCCAGAGACGCATTCCGACTTATCAAAGATCGCAGGCTGACAATTCAAGACTGCCTGATTGCAGCCATCCCATCCGCATCCCCAAACGTCCCGGTAATCGTATCATAAATCTGACAATATCCATCTTCCTCAAAGTGCAAACCCTTGCAATCAGTCTCACTGAACTCATCACACTCCTCCGCGCATTCTTCTAACGTACCTGCACCACGATCAGCAACCGCTTCAACCCCACACACCCACTCTCACAGGGACAAGTGGAAAGTGGATACATACCAGTATAATCTCTCTTCCCCTTCCCCTTGCCCCTCCTCCTGTCCTCGTTCGTAATCACAGTCCCACTGAACTGCGTAGAACATAGAATCCCGTACTTGACTCCCGTGTCATCGATGCAGACTTGCTTATCGTACGTCGGACACAAACTCGAGGAACACGAGGGCGTAGGCGAGGCCGTGGAAGTGAAGGTCGGAGTGTTCCAGACTGTAGTTGGGGTTGTAACGGTGTACGGGTAGGTATAGGATGTCGCGTCGGATGCTAGGGCGAGAGGAGCTTCGGTGGCGAGGGCGGTGGCGGTGGAGAGGGTGGTGGAGTTTTGAGGTGGGAGCGCCGCTTCTGGAGGGTCAGTGGACTGGGGAGCATTGTTTGGGGATTGCTGGCAGCGCAGAGACGTACTGACGGTCGTCACGCCGTTGGCTGCTGAAGTTGCGGCGTGGACGGCTAGCGTGGAACAGCTGAGGAGCAGAAGGTAGGATGCCATGGTGTTGGACACGGTATGCCTCATTCAAAAGCAGTGCATTTGACGCAGTACGGTTTCGTCGCAGACTAGAGGCCTTTGACAGCGATTACCAGGGCGTTGTTGTGGGTCAACGCGCCTGGAATGTAATGCTTCACGTGGCAGGTCAACAGTCTAGTCAATAAAATCTTCCGAGCCCATGATTTCCTCTGCATTACATCTGGTGTCGCATCTCACTCAAGGATAGCTCGATCACGCCCTCCCGACCTCCCTCCTCAACCTGCCCGCCGCGGTATCTGGCTTCGCTTCTGGCCAAGCATCAACTGCCTCCTCGACCTCTTCTAAGAAAGAAGTACTATTATGCATGCCTGTTCCACCCAGCACAATGCGTACGCCCGGCGTATTAGCATTGACCTGCGCCACCGTCTTCGCTTCCTCATATGTTGCCCCTCCCACCATGAACACCACAATATCCTGCGGTCTATCTCTAGTCTGACCTCCGCCTTCAACGAACGGGTGGGTGTTCACTGATAACCGGCCCTTGATGAGATCCTCGAGAGTGGATAGGAGACGAGGTGAGTGCTGTGTGTATACATTGTCGACACCTTTCAGCCCGCGATTGAAGCGCGAGCGGGCTTCGGAGAAGATGTTCTGCGCTGGCTGGAAGAGGTCGGGTAGGCCGCCTCCTGCTGCGGATGACTGGCCGGATTGTATGCTAGCCGCGTATGTGAGGAGTTTGGGTATCAGATTGATGCGATGGCGACTTATGTTTCCTGCTACACCGAGCAGATCCAACAATGCAGGTGTAGCATTGTTGGCGTGGTTCGAGTAGCGTAAAGCGTAGATGGCAACCAGCTTCAGCTTGTTGCTCGGCGGTATAGCTGGGTTCTGAATGAGTTGCTGCAGCGTCTTGACGTCTTGCGTGTGGTTGTCATTGCAGGCGAGACTTTGCTCCAACTCCGAGACATCAAGCAAGTTGTCTATGCCCACTCGTCTGCTGAGCTCGGTGACTAATGTGACGTGTTTCGTGACGTTGCCAGATAGCCGTCGGAACTCAGGGTATTCCTCAACGAAGCGCTTCATGTCTTCGATACTTTCGAGCTTCTTGCCGTCGGCCTGCTTTGCGGCAAATTGCTCGACATATTCCTTGGCATTTTGACCTAGGTCGCCGAAGTTGAGGTACATATTCTTTGCGAAGAAAGGGTCTTGATCTTGAGACAAAACGATCTCCTGCTTGTTATCAGCATCAAAAACGCACAGGACTTTTAGTACGGCACGCACCTTGAACTCGTCTCTGACATCGGGTACATCACTGAGGTTGACCCTACCATTCTCAATGCCGAGCAGCTCATGTACCATGGCCTGATACGTCCACTGCGTCAGCAGAGGCGTTACTGGGTCGTCTCTGCGGTCGACCAGTAACAGTATTGGCGGAGTGTCAGGTCTTCGGAAGTCGAATAGCTGCTCTTCCTGTGTCATGGCGTAGCGGACTTCCGTCGCTAGCTTTCGACATAGAACGCTATTCTTCTGAAAGCGTATCAGAGGTTTCTTCTTGAGACTAAGCAGTAATGCCAGCACACCCTCAGTCGTCCGCGTCAGGCTGTCGTGATTCCACGAGTCCGGCGAGGAGCTGAAGATCCGTGTACTGAGCGGTAAGCTGCAGAGATCTGGGTTTATGACGACGAAGTCGGCGAAGTATTCCATGATGCCCTTGACAACTTCATGATCGTCGGCTTCGGCTAGTCGTTCGAGAGAAGACTTCTTGATGATGTTGCTGAAGTCTGGTGTCAGTCAGAACAGTCCCATTCCGTATCCTCCTCCGTCATCGAGTACGGTATCCCAAGGCAGCACGTACAGATATGGTACTCTCCATAACGCGGCTCCCTGAGCTCATCAATGAGGAATTGTATGCTGTCCGGACTTGGTCTGAGAAACGCCAAACACCGCAGATGTCTCATCTTCTCTCTTTCGGCATTGTCTAATCGATCGGTAAGGTATACGGAGTGGTTGAGCAGGGCTGACTGCGTCGTCGCGGCCGAGACTATGGGTACGGTATCGCGGTCGAGAAGGAGTATCTTCATTTTGGCGGCAGACTGAGAGCCTGTTGTGGTGCCGCCGTCTCCGGCTGAGACCATCTTGGTGACATCTGCGCATTCCGTTAGTGCTCGATGCGCATAGTCGCATTAAAGCATTGGGCGCATACAGCCAGAGACAGCTTGCACGATATCCATCTTGAGGCTGCGCGATTTCCTATGTGCAATGATCCATTGTATTTGCAGGCTACGTGAGTGTTGCTGTTGCCCAGTGTCTTGCTCCTTCCTCCACTACAATACCTCATCAGTGCAATGGGAGAGTCCGCAGGCAAGCCGTGATGGACTGTTGGTGTCTCCAATATGGTGTGGCATCTACATCAGACCGTACTGCTCGATATCGGATGCCTGGGGTAAGCTCTGTAGCAGGCACTGTTTCACTTCTATGTTGACCTTCACTCTATCATCAAATTGAGACTACGCAAAGGCTTTGCAGTCCTCTCCAACCCGTGTCGACAGCCATGATTTGACGAAGCTGCAAGTAGATGGGCGATATGAGAGCGAGAGAGATGCTCAAGAGACACGATAGCTGCGTACCTTCAGCAGCCATCCGATTCGTTGTTGCTTCATGTATGTGCCGCTAACGTTGGGGAGCTTCCTGTTGCTGAAAAAGCACATCGTGCCATCGAACACCGTCGACACCCAAGACTGCTGTCAGCTAAGTAGTGGCTGTGTCTGCCTATCTCGGTCACGCACTAGATCTTGGCCGAGACCTATCTTCAATCGTGTGCCCGAAGCAATTTATCACAAGACCTCTGACATATAGGCACTTGATCTGGCCTGTGGAAATTATGGCTTCAATACCAGCGCGACAGCTTCCGTCCGGCGAGGAATTACGTGCGGCACTGGCCAAAGATGGCTTCGTACGTATCTCAAAGGCCTTCACAGAAGATGACCTCAACAAGTTCCGAGCTGCTGCAGCACGAGCAACGGAAAGAGCCCGAGCAGGCAAATGGCCGTATGTACGAACAGTGCCCAAGCAATTCCCGCCCTGGCCGATTAGCGAGGTGAGCACGAACGGTATCTGGGGTGTCCAGCATTTGATGCACCCCGACATGCCTGATGGGGACCGCAAAGTCTTCGCCGAGAGCTATTTCAGCGAGACGATGCTTAGTGCTGTGACGGCACTTCTAGACTGCGGCAAAGATGATCTTGTGATGGAACTATACAACATGCTTGTGGCGCCACCGCGCGACTTTGCATTACGGTGGCATAGAGACGATATTGGACCGCACGTCAGCGTTGAAGAGGAGACGGTAAGCCAAGCACTGAGTCACATATGACCCGGACAGCTCATGTTCGACAGGAACGTCTCAAAGAATCAATGATTCACGCACAGTGGAACCTCGCTCTCTACCCGGACAGCTCCCTTGTGGTTGTCCCAGGCAGCCATACGCGTCCAAGGACCGACATGGAGCGCAACGCTGACCCTTACGAAGATGACATGCCCGGCCAACTTCACGTCAAGATGGAAGCTGGCGACATTATCTTTTACAACAATAATATCCTACACCGCGGCGTCTACGACAGCAAGTCTGAGCGCATGACCTTACATGGTACCATGGGCGTAGTGGGTGGAGATGGTGTGGCAAGGGCGAGGAACATCCTGCAGCATGGCATCGGGTCGTGGGCGGCTAAGGCTGAATTCAATGACCTGCCAACTGATATGGCCAAGCGGGCCCGGGCGATGCAGAGTCGGCTGATTGAGATGGGATCCGGAGAAGGCGTGGGCTTCTCGCAGAGTGACTAGCGACACCCGAGTGCGGCATTCTACAAACGTTTTCGATCCTTCCTCCCGCAGCCGCGAGTGTCTTCATGCATCCGACAGCAGCCGTACATATATTCGCCGTAGCTCGGTTCACAATACACCGAACGCCGGATCCGGTACTTGGCTCCCCAGAGTCTCTCCGCAATATCGCTGCTTCACCCCGCATGCGCCCCTGTCTGATCAACAGGTCCCGCAGTAACATTGACTGTGAGCACGCGTTTGGCATCTTCATGTGGTCCAGCAGCCCATGTGTGGATCAGGCACCTCATGGCGTTGACTTACATGGCGAGCTTTCACAGGATCGAAATCAATTCATTGCTTCCTCTCTTGATGTTCGAAGACGCAAGTCTCCTTACTGTTTCCACATGGCTATCACGTGGTCAAGATATCTCGGTCTCATAGCCCTGCTTCCCTCAACGCTAGCCGCAGTACCTTACTCTGAATATATTCTCGCACCTGCCTCGCGCACACTGACTCCAACCTCAATACATGCCGCCAATGGCTCTGTCACAGGCCCATCTGCCCTTCTTGAGGGCGGGTCTGGCACTACGACCCTTTCAGGGAACTCGGCAATCACTTACGACTATGGCAAAAACATTGGCGGTCTTGTTAGCCTCACGGTCACTGCTGTGAACGGAAGTGAGAATTACATTGGTATCTCTTTTACGGAGAGCAGTTTATGGATCAGCCCGGATGGCTCAGACGCGACTCAGAGTGTCGGGATTGACGAAACCCTTTGGACGCCTGTCAATGGAACCGGAAACTATACATTGGCGAATAGGTATCAACGAGGTGGGTTCAGGTATCTAAATGTCTATCACAATAGTTCTGGGAGTGTGGAACTTAGCTCTATCACCACGAACTTCACCGCTATGCCACAGTAAGAGCCAAGAATTTACGACCCATTATTTGTCAGTATGCTAATCGTTTCATCCAGCTACGCGGACGATGCAATGCGCGACTATACCGGCTACTTCCACTGCGACAACGAAAAGCTTAACCGTGTTTGGTACGCAGCCGCTTACACCGATCAGCTCTGCACCATTCCTTCAACCTCAGGCAATTCCCTCGTCGACCTGACGGCAAACGACAGCAGCATCCCAACCTACTGGTGGTCCAACAGCACTCTGACCAACGGCACTTCGGCCCTGGTCGACGGCGCTAAACGAGACAAGCTGATCTGGCCTGGCGACTTCAGCATCTCCCTACCTGCAGTATTTCTCTCGACGAACGATCAGGAAACCCTGAAACTTTCCGTAGGCCAACTGTTTACTGAGCAGAATGCTTCAACGGGCATGTTGCATTACGTCGCTTTGCCCATCTATGAGTACCCGTCTAGCTCGTTTTCCGAAGAAATCATAGATACCTATTCCTTCACTTACCACTTGTACAACCTGCTGGCGCTCAACAACTACTACACTTACAGCGGCGACCTAGACTTCCTGAAAGACAATTGGTCCCGCTTCGTCTACGGACTGAACTTCAGCTTGCAGTCGGTCGATAGCACCGGGCTGGCTTACGTAGCCGAGAACGCAACATCAGACTGGCTGCGTGTGGGCATGGGTGCGCGCAATATCGAGGCGAATTCCATCCTTGCTTACACCCTGCTCGTGGCTCAGGATCTTGCGTACGCAGTCGGCGACGCAGCCTTCATACCCAGCTGGCAGAAGTACTATACCAATATCGTCACAGCCGCGAATGCTCGTCTTTGGAACGAGTCCGTCGGCCTTTTCATTGACAATGAGACCACGACCTTGCATCCACAAGACGGTAACGTCTGGGCCATCCTCTCCGGCGTCGCGAATCCGAGCCGCGCAGCCATGATCTCAGAATCCCTGAAAGCGCGCTGGGGTCTCTACGGTGCTCCGGCGCCGGAAGCTGGCACCACGATCTCGCCGTTCATCACGGGGCTGGAGCTGCAGGCGCACTTCATGGCGGGTAATCCGGAATACTCAATTGAGCTGATGGAATTCATGTGGGCAGACTTCATGCTTGATGATCCGAGGATGACGAACAGTACCTTTAATGAAGGATACGATGTGAGTGGTGCGTTACACTATCCTGCTTATGAAGACGACGCGAGGATCAGTCATGCGCATGGGTGGTCTACGGGTCCGTTGCTGGCTTTGACGAATTATGTAGCGGGGTTGCATGTGGTGAATTCGAGTCAGTGGAGGGTGGAGCCGCAGCCTGGAGATCTGAAGGAGGTGGAGGCTGGGTTCACGACGGCGATCGGGACGTTTGCGGCTTCGTATAAGGATAATGGGACAGTCTCGTATGCGTTTCAAACTCCGCCAGGGACGACAGGCACGGTGGTGATGTCTGGAATCAGCGGTAGTATCAAGAGCAGTAATGGGACTACTGTGCAGCTTGTCAATGGCGTGGCTGAGGGTGTGCCTGGTGGAAATTGGAGTCTGGTACTTGAGGGAGGGAGTGATGGAAGTGGGCTGGGCAATGGAACGTATGCTGGTGGTCTGCCGCCGAATGCGACAGGCACGTACACTGGAGGGGCGAGCGTAGTGTCTTGGTCGCTGCTGGCGGTCGCTGGTGCGTGCTTTGCTGTTTTGTTGTGAGGTGGTGGGATGCGAGAAGAACATCAAGACGGTACTATCTCGAGTAGAAAAAACAAAGACATCAAATAATGCCTGCATACCTGAGAACACAGGTCTCGTAATCAATCGCCTCGAGATTCACTCATGTTCCAATACTGGTGATGGATAAGACTCATGATGATCGCTTAGGCAAAGCTAGCTCGAACATTCCCACGTGTCATTGGTGATCTACAATGTGCCGAGACAATGATGGTGTTGACGATCGTTTCGCTGGTCCGCATTTGAGGTGAGGAGAGATGGGAACGTCCGAGGACCGCTCGGATCGACATGTCACCATTCCTTGCCTTCGACAGGAAAGAGTTCAAGATTATCCCACGCCCGTCATCAGTCATCGTGCACTCTTTGCCGTGCTATCCATACGCCTCATGCCGAATGAACCTCAAGACAGCCACATCCCGCTGTGTTACGCGAGACGCCCGCTCTCTGATACATCGAACATCTGATGATGCGCGAATTGCTCACTGCTCAATTTCAACGCTGCCCAATTGAAGCTCTGCACGGGCGCTCGTGCAAGCTCACACTAGTTCTATATGTCGGTACCGGGCGGCCTTCAATCGTGCACCAATCCTGCGGGATGGCCCAAATTTTGCCCTGCAGCGGCGCGCCTAGTCTCTATCAACCACATGCCTGGCTCTCGAGTCACCGAATCTCTAGCCGCCATGCATGCATTGTAGGGATTTCACCTTGTTGGATGCTTGCACGTCGCTAAGACTGGCAGCCTTGTCTGGGGACCAGTGCCGGGCATCCAGGCATGTGGGTGGTGCAAGAACCTTCATTGCTGGGGTGCCTGGAAGATGGTCTTCAACAGCCCTGTTTCTTCCGTCCTGGCGACTCTGCTGTACCTGCTGTGGTACCAGATCAGCCGGACTATCAGAGGCCATAGCTACTGACCGCTTGGGGTGCTCCCACAAGCTTTACAGCTGCCTTAGGCTATTATTGGTCATTATTGGGTTAGTGAGCTCCTGCGAACATCTGCGCAAGGTGCAGGCTCAAGGCGGAACAGCGTGCTCTGGTTGCACAAGCTGAGGCGGCCAAAACCTACAACGCCATGACTGGAGAATATGTTGGCGCCTACATGAATCACTGGATCTAGGAAAGAGAGCGCAAAGACCATACGACACTTGACCCGGTAATACATGCCCTCTGCACCAGTTCAATCTCAAGCAACAGTACAAAATAACCTTGGAACCTTCACACAGCCGCTATAGCATATCATCAAACAACAGCTTTCGCGATATTGACCGTCGGCGACGTAGACTCGCAGCCTAGAGGCTGATTGCACGAGCGCGATGGCGTTCCATCCACTCTCCATGGGCGACATTTTGATGTTGTCACAGACAGCTTGGAAAATAGGACGGGCCTTCACCCAAGGAAACAAGAGTGCTCCTTCGGAATTTGCTGAAGTTGAGCGAGAAAGCAATGGACTTAGCGAAGCACTGAAGTTGGTTGCAGAGACGCTGCACGATAATGGCTCAATCATGTCCCAAGCCGAGCCGCACACAAGGGCAGCAGTGAGCACTATCCTTGAAAGCGCCAGCAAAACGCTGAGTGATCTGGAAAGCTTCGTCGAGCGATATCAGGTCATTAGGAAGCAGGAGACGAAGGGTGGCTTCGTCGTTGAAAGAAGCTGGAGCGATGCCGTGTTGGCAAATTATAAGACATTCAAGTGGACAGCTGAAGGAGGGGACATCACCGAGCTGCGCAACATGCTGCAGATGCACACCAGCACAATCAATCTTACAATGCAGGTGAGTCAATCTTTAATCACCACAATCCGGTTCGATGCTAGTCATCGTCAATCCAGCGTCGTATCCAGATGCCTGCAGGCGTTCGTGCGATATCTTTCGCTGCTCTCGCGGATCCCTCTTCGAATGAAGTCTGGCATGTGCCATTCGATCAGACTGACGCTCTTCGGCAGGCACTACAATCTCGGTCTTTGTCCAGATTAGAAAAGACTGTGATGCCAATGGCCGAACATGTTGCAGATATCCATGATCGCGTCAACAGCGAGCTCACCGACAAGATTGACGACCTTCACGGTGTCATCATGGCAGTTGCCAGTAGCACTCCATCTCTTCAGGCTCGAGATCGTGCCTATCGCGATGCAGATTGCGTTCGCAACAGCAGCAGCACCGTTTCGACCATACAAGAGACCCACGCGCCTCGACAGCTTGAGGCGCCACCCCCACGCACTCTATCCCAGACTGGACTTCCCATTCGGCAAACAGACCGTCGAGCATCTGAGCAATCGATTCGCAACGCAAAGCAGTGCTCTAGAAGGCCAGCAAACAGGGAAGACTCTGCCTACTATAGCTTCCAGGCCATGGAGCCTTTGCGCATCGATAAGGTACGCAGCGTACGTCACAGCCATCCAGGAGGTGTAGCTGCTTCTGACAACAGAGCACTCTTGAACTTGGACAGGCGCTGCCTCTATTCTGATCAAGATTATCACCTACTGATCATACCTGATATTTAGGACGTACAAAGGGACCGGGATTCTGGAACGAGCTCAGCACCACGCGATACAAGCTATGATGCATTGAGTTCGTCAACATATCATGATGACTCAGGCCGGCAAGAATCGAATATCGCGCGACGGGAGTCAACGACACTGCCGACTCTATTCTCTGCCATTGACGAGGCCGCAGACGAGGTCATGGCAGGAGCGTATGCACACGACATTGAGGATGGACCATATGCCAATGAGAATCATGAAAACGACGACCGAGATGATGGATACTTCACATGCATATCTCCTTGCGTCATGGTGCCTCCAATACCACCAAAAGCCGCTGCTCGATCTCCTGGACCATCGCAGCTACCTCCACCTGCACTGCCGCCAAGTTCGGTGGAAGAACGAAAATCGCCTGCGACGCCCTCATCGTTTTTGGCAGGGCTCAAGAGTCCAAGGCGAGATCAAGACGTCACGACCCAGCAAACAAATGGCTTCAACAGCCCGAAAGACAGTGCAAGGAGTAGCCCCACATCACAACGCACGAAGTCCTTCCGAAAGCCTAAGGAGCCATATTCGCCCGATAACTTTGGAACCGAAAGCCCTTCTTTTGAAAGGCTCTTGTTCCGTAACTCTGCCATCTTATGCGATGTTCGCGCGACCATGGTCGAGTACGCGGTCACTATCCCTGACGAGCCGGACCCGCGCTTCAACACAGAGATGAAAGCGGCTTGCAAAGAAGCTCGTATCTGCGTCATCCGAAAACGCGAGAATCGTGATATCAGCGGGACCCGAATCGTGAGCTCAATATGGTCCCTCAGCGATGACGGCGATACCAAGATGCAACTTAGGTTGTCGGACATAAATGAGACTGTACCGTTCGCCTCTTACTTCGATCCATGCAAGATCTCGATACCGCAAACCGAGGATGATCTATGCTTACGGTTCCATCCTCAGAGATATGGTGATGAGGTTCGAGACGAGAAGAAGACAAACTGGGTCAACTATATCTTCTCGAGCGAAGCCGATGCGATTTCTTTCCAGTCTGCCATTTTCGGCCGCATGCTACTTGGCAGCTATCGCACGACAAAGACGACCGTTATACACGAAGGGCTCAGGGGTAGCTTCGCCTTCGAAGAACAATTCGCCAATATCGAAATGTGTCGCCTCTTCGAAGACGACGGCGTCGCGACGCCAGGCGGAGCTGGCGGTGTGCTAGTCCTTATGCACATATCCTCCAATTTTGGCGAAGGCTGGGCGCGTTTCTGGATCAACAGTTCAAGGCAGCAAGTTCGTGTGAAGGAGGATGGGACGAAGTATGCAAAGGTGAAGGGAATCGATATTCTGGTTGTGAAGCCCGGTGGCGAAGCGAGCATCCCAGGCAAGGTCACGGCAGAGGCGGGGGCGCATCTCTCGAGGCCAGACACTCAGAGCCTTCTGGACGTACGACCTACTGGTGGCAAGCGAATACCCATACGGAAGGTCAAGGGCATCAGGATTGAGTTCAAGACGGAGGATGAGAGGAATAGGTTTGTGGAGGCTTGCAGAAAGGCGCAGAGGAGGATGATACCCTTGCCGGATTTGTGAGATGTATTTGGAAGGCGTGCATGGTTGACGTGCCGAATTTAAAATTGGAATACAGGACGCCATCTTGGATTTGGAGGATCGCGACAGCTTGGTAGGGTTTCGGACTGGTTTTTGTGATACCACTTCATGTAACGATGCAGAAGGATTGTCCTAGATCGATGGATGGACAGTAGGAAGGTCCGGCTGGAGCTGGACAGGTCGCGATTGCATATCTTGCACGAGCACGTATTCTCGACTAGCCTAATATGGAAGGCACGAAGTGGAGGCAACTCCGATAGCCATGATCCAATCATGTAAGCTTGCTGCGCAGCCCGGACGTTTTGACATGACTCTCAAACGCGCTAAAATGGTCGAAACATGTGAATGATAGGGACGCAAGCCTAGACTGTTTGATGCCGAGGCTGCCCTGCCGTGCTGGAGGAGGGGTCAAACACGGTCCCTGACTGACCGGAGTTCAGACCGAAGCCAGTACCTTTCCCAATTATACACACCCCTGCCCAAGTCAGAAAACATGCCTACCTTCAAACCCTTGGCAAATTTCTCAGAGTATGGCGGCCTTTCGGACGAATTCCAGAAAATCTGGTCTGCGCAGCCGCCTCCACTGCAAAAAGACCTTGTGGATCTAAAGGAAGCGACGAATGCCGGTAGGGAACAGGCATCCAAAGAAGCCTTCAGGAATTTCGCCTCGACAATCACAACGACGAATTATAACATCCCTACCCGTGACTATGCCAGCCTCCAGGCTAGGACCTACGTTTCCAGTTCCAATGCGAATTTCGCCACGCCGTTACCGCTGTACATCCATCTCCATGGCGGGGGTTACCTCTTCGGCACGCTGGACTCAGAAGACGCTGCGTGCGCTCGGATCGCGGCCGCGCTGCCCGTTGTAGTCCTGAACGTCGAGTACCGGCACACGCCTGAGTTCACGTACCCGACGCCCTTTCACGATGTCGAGGATGCTTACGAATGGGCTTTCACGCACGCAGCCGAAGTGCTCGAAGCAGATCCTGATAACATCATCGTCGGCGGCGTTTCTGCAGGAGCCCAACTTGCCGCTTCCCTAGCACAAACCCAACTCCGGGAGCCAACATCCTCCTCAGCAAGTCTCAAAGGCCAAGTCCTCATCATCCCGGCAACAGTAATGAAAAGTTCCTACGCCCCCCAACTCGCGCGCATGGAATCCAAAGAAATCTCTTCCTACACTCAAAACGAAACCGCACCCATCCTCCCCCTCTCAACATGGACCCGCTTCAACGACCTCCTCTTCCCCGACGGCCCTCCCGAAGAAAACGACCGAAAAGCAAACCCCGGCAATGCCCTCCCCGCTGAAGTCGCAAACCTTCCGCCCACCGTATTCGGGATCGCGGGCGCCGACATCCTGAGAGACGAGGGACTGCTGTACGCGGATTTACTTGCGAGTAATGGGTAAGCCCAGCCCCGGCACAACAGCAAGAGCTTCAAAGAGCCTTAGTCACTGATGATTGTTTGTTGTGTACAGAGTCCCAACCAACGTCAACCTCTTCAAAGGCGTCCCCCACGGCTTTCGACGCTTCGGCGAGGAGTTGGCCATGTGCGCGGAATGGGATAAAGTGATCGAGGATGGGATCAGGTGGATCCTTTCGAATCCTAAGGCGAATGCTGAGGTCGTTGTGCAGGTCCATTGAACCGCTGTACGCTAGGGACGCCGAGGTGCTGAATGCTATTCAGGAGTCTGACAGAGACCTTGGCGAATAAGCCTCGACGCGCTCTCCCCGGAAATTGCACTGCTGCAATGCTGTCTCATTTGCTGTTAATATTGGCAAAATCTTACCTTGGGTGTCTGGATATGTTCTTGTAGACTGAAGGTATCTTTTGGAATTTACCATAAGCTATGTCCCTTATTTCCCCAAGCTCATCACATTTGCCCAGGCCAGGCCGCTTTGTCTTTGAAATCCAGTCCAGCTCCCATATATGGAGAACGCCCCAACCGCCGGCCGTGGTATCATATCCTCCTTTCAGCAGTTCCGGACGTGGTAATAATCGGTGGCGAGCAATGTGCAATGCTTTCCAGCAAGGCTTGAGTGCACAACTGACAAGAAACGCAGGCCTCTTCGCCAGCAGACCGCACAGACCGTCCGCAGTGTTGTTTTCGTGCCCATGAGCCTCCCCACCTGGTCCCTGCACCGATTGTTCCAACCAATCAATGTCCTCCACCCTTTCTAAATCTCAGCAATTCCGACAGGCTCGCCAACGAGCACCCATGCTGCAAGAACTCATGCCTGCCCAGCTCCTCGGCCGTAGCACGGGACTTCACATCCACACAAAGACATACCGACAAGAATGCCTTCAACTCCTTACTCAGCTTCTCCGGCTTCTTCAGCCTCGGCGTGCCATTTGTCGCAATCAGATACAGCGCCTTCAACGGTTCCTCGTTCAGATACGGTGGCTCTGACTCGATCATCTCGATGGCCATGATGCCGAGGGACCAGATGTCGACTTTGTTGCCGTATTCCTTCTGCTTGACGACCTCTGGCGCCATCCAGTAGGGCGTTCCGACCATGGTGGCGCGCTTGGATCTTTGCTCGGTGAGCTTGGCGCAGAAACCGAAGTCGGTGATTTTGACCGCGCCACGAGATGACAGTAGTACATTATCCGACTTGATGTCTCTGTGTATGATCTGTTGCGCGTGCAGGTGAATCAAGCCCTTGCAAGTCTGTGATGCGTCGTCAGCTTCTGATGTCGTCCGGCAGATGGACGGTCATCAACTTACCTCGTAGCAAATCGTGGCGATTTGATCCTCAGAGATGCTCGGATTGTTATCAATCACGTCAGTTAGTGCGCCACCCTCCATGAACTCCATCACCACCCAAAGCTCAAATGTGTCTTCCTGCAAGAAAGCATCCAGAAAGTTGACAATATTGTCATGCCGACTTTCCTTCATCACGATGATCTCATTCACTATCAGTTCTTTCCTTGGCTGTGATCGAAGATCCATCTGCTTGATGGCAACCTGTGCTCGTGGTCCAAAATTCTTGATCAGTTGCTGCGCGGTTGGGCTTGGCGCATTCTCACGAATGCGCGCCACATACACTGATCCCGAAGCACCCTGTCCAATCTTCTTTTGCTTATTATAGCTCTCCATCGGATTGGACATGGACACGACAGATCGCAGCTTGTCCATGACCTGTGCGTCAGTCATGCTGCTCATGCGTACGTCCTTGGCTGGCTTCTCTTCCGGCGCCTTCTTCGTGAGTGCGGCCTCTGCCTGCTTGA
This sequence comes from Teratosphaeria gauchensis, assembly GCA_007113925.1. Taxonomy (NCBI): domain Eukaryota; kingdom Fungi; phylum Ascomycota; class Dothideomycetes; order Mycosphaerellales; family Teratosphaeriaceae; genus Teratosphaeria; species Teratosphaeria gauchensis. The sequence continues at coordinate 1,536,846 of VCMR01000003.1, forward strand.
TCGCAGCATCCTTGCTGGGTGCGCCCGTAGGCTGCTTGGTCTGGATATTGAGGGGCTTGACTTGACCAGCATTCGCTGATGGCTTGTGCTGGCTTCCGGATGGCTTCCTCGTGAGCGGCTGCTGTTGCCTGTCCTGTTGCTGATATTGGCCGTTCTGCTGCGCTTTTGGTTGCTGGACAGCATACGGATTTGCACCGTTCTGCTTCTGCGGACTGGCCTTTGCACCATTCTGCTGCCCTGGTGGTGATGGCGCAGGTCGCGACGCCTGCATACTCTTAATTGGCAGTGAGCTCGCGGGCTGGCCAGCCTTGTTGGGCGTGGGCGCTGCTGGTGCTGGTCGTTGTGCCTGGTACCTGCTGTTGGCCGGGCTCGGACTAGCTTCTCTGGAGTCCCCACCGTAGCCACCGAGCTCCTGTTTCGCGAGTGGTGTTCGCGTCTTTGGCAATGACTCGTTGTACTCGCGATCTTCCTGCTCCTGCCGCCTCCGTCTCTCAGCATCCTGATCTTGCCGTTGCCTGTCCGTCTCTGCTCGCCTCCGGTTCTCCTCTTGCTTTCGTCTGCGCTCATCATCACTCTGCATCGTGTCTGCACGCTTGGGTGCCGCGAAGTCTGTGGCAGCTGGAGATCCTGTGCTCCTTCCACTGGAGTAGCTGTCCTGCCTGCTGTATCCACCTGGCGGTTGCGGCCTCGGCGGTGCAACACTGTTACCGGAGCTGTATCCTAGCTGCTTTTCACGACCAGCGTCGACGGGCGGCGTAGGCGTCAAGCTGGAGTATGCCTTCGGGTCATCTGCACGCACCTGGAGCTTGTCCGTATAGAACTGGAGCACCTCCATGACAGCCTGCGGGTTCTTGGCCATGTCATCCTTGGTGAGCGCGGAGCCCTTGAGCAGCCGCTCCCACTCCACCGGCAGACCCACAAAGCCGCCAGTCACCGGGTCGAAGCCGACATGGACTCTGTGCGAGAAGCCGGTGGGATGTGATACGCCGCCCATGCTCGGACAGCGGTCGTAGATCGCGTCCATCCAGTTGTAGACATCGTTGTCCGTGTCGAATTTCAGTATCCACTGCTTGCCTTCACCTTTTGACAATTCCAGCGACAACGGGTAGACATCGCTCCGGGTGATGTTGGACACCTCCCGCAACAGCAGGGTGAAGCTCGTCTTGCTGCTCGTGTTGCTCTTCAGGAAATCCAGCTGTTTCTCGCGCAGGACCAGGAAGCGTTCGTTCCAGAAAGCCTTCATAAAGCCGCCGCCCTCTTCCTTGACCTTTGCCCAGCCATCCTTGACGACCGTGTACTCGCTGGTCGTGCTCCCCGAATGCTCTGTGCCTGCGCGCAGCAGCGACGTGCCCGATCCGCCGGAAGAGCCGTAGCTGCCTGGGCCGGACTGTAGGTGGTGTACGAGGTTGGGGTTGCCGGGAGTCTGGTAGACCTGCGGCGTGAGGCCGAGCTTGGGCTGGCGGTCTGTCGGTGGTTTGGGCGCTTCTCGTGTGTTCATGAACTGGTCTGGTCGGTACATGCTATCGGCCATGTCAGTCAGTGCTATGTCCGCTTATGCTGAGTCTGAAACTGCCGTGCCGGCCGGAAAAGTGCAATGCGTGCGACACTTACGGATTTGATTGCGCCATGGTCGCCTGACCACCACCAGTCACTGGAGCCCTACGATGGCAGAGTAGAGCGCTCGTCAATGGCCGGTGGGAGGGTGTCAGACCAGAGCAGCTGCTGCCAAGCGCTCTTTCCGTCACGATCCTTTCAGATTATCGCGTGCCGATATGGAGGGGTAAGGTGCGCGGGTGTTTTCAGAGAGTCGGCAAGCAAGCAGAGCGCGCGGCAAGAGCGATTGAAGCTGCTGTACTTCGGCAGTCGCGTAGAACACGGTACAACGATGCGAGTGGCAGCCTGAGCAGCGAGTGTTGTGCTGCTGCGGCGTGTGCTGAGGTCCTCCAAGTTGTTGCAGCGACTCCAGCGAATCCTTGCCCAATGTTGCCGCTTACAGCGTCGATCCCGATTCCGAAGCGCTCTAGAATAAAGCCGGCTGCACTCGGCCTTCCTTCAATAATGAGAATGAATCTACTTGACACTTGCGGATCGTCGAGAAAGGGAGGCCTTGGGGTAGGCAAGGCTTGGAGTATAGCGAAGAGTACTGCTGCTCATCACCAAGACTAGAATTGGCTTTCAATCCAGAAGCCGACCCTTAAACGCCTCCACCCTCACTTCTCTTAACTGAAACAGTCTCGATGCTGCATCCGGCATAGCGCTTCTTCATGCAGACAAATTCCATCCACTTGCCTCTGCCCACACACCTTCTTTTATCCTACATAGCCGCCCATTAGACGCGCAGCCGCCCAACTCATCCACAGATATTGCAAGATCATGCGACCAGCACATGCTCGTCCGTCCAAGTACCGAAGGATAAGCAAATCTAGGCGCATAGAAGAATCATGCAGGCAGTCTCCCTGCAACTAGCGCGGCTTGCGGAAGAGAAGCTTAATGTCGGGTGTGACCAAGAACTTTATTAAACGTGTTGTGTTTTATCAAAAGCTGGAACATGTTCTGAGACCTTGTCGCGCAACTCTAACAGACTCGCCGTGCAGACTACCTGTAGAGATTGGGCTTTGGCTGCTGGATGCACTTGAACGCTGGGAGACAGGCAGAGGGAACGTTGCTGGGTTGAAGCTACTACGCCCAATACCCAATCCCGATAAACCTTCATGATTCCGAGAGCACCATTCCTGCTGATTCATGGAGCTGCTGTAGTCCCTAGGTGAAGAACTAGCTAGCACTATGTGTCTATGAACATCTGCTGGGAATGGCGAGCTCGAAACGCGCAAACTCTTCTTGAGCCAGCGCCGACCACATGCTTGTTGGAGAGCTTATTCATGCATGGTAACCCCCACCCTCGGCCTGTCTCACGAAGTAGGAATGCGGACTCACCCACAACGACACAGCTGTAGTGGAAGAACATGCCGTCTGTCTGAATTGACAAAGAAGCAGGGGCGCCACGCGCACTGTCAACAGAGTACAGTGCTGACCGCGGAATCAGCTTGCACCAGTGCTAACGCTCGCTCGCTAACAGACCATCAGCACGTATCCTCAGAGCATAATCACTGCGCCATCGATACGAGCAGATCTCAAGTCGGTTCCAGCGTCAATGCTGGCGAACATGCATCACAAAATGCATACACCTCCCTGATGATGTGCACTGCAGTCAGCAACCTCCCATTGCCACGATTGTATCCAGGATCCGATAAATGCGCAAACATAGCAGTCCCTCTCCAGAATCTCTTACTGGACGTAGCATTGGACATTTAGTCCGGACTGGCTACTGGTACTATCTTCTCCGGGGAGTAACGCAAGACCACGTGCGGAAACCGTTAGATCTACAGAAGACCATCGGCATCCATGGCGTCTTCAACGTGGACAGCAGCGTCTAGTATGACTTGCATAAGACGACAGCCAGGACGACGCGACGACCACTTTTCGCGAAGTGCCAGACTCAAAGGAAATGGATTCAGCAGCTGCTTACCTTGGCGGCCGCGATCCGATGCTCACATGCTGGCATTTGCATCTTGGTGTAAACGAAGGCGTCCGCGTCTTCACGTCCTACAGCTAAAGCGTGCGGCTTGATAGGCTGGAGACTTTGGAAATTGAAGCTCTGAGTGCATATGCACGCAGATAAGGTGCATGGCCTTTTAGTGCGTCAGCACAAGGCACGCGAGAAACCCAACTGAGAATTGCGACATCGATGCCTAGACGCTCAATGTACGGCTGATGACCCGGACGGCCTACCTTGCATGTCACGGCGATCCAGGAACCCTTCAAACTCGATCTGAACGTTTCACATACACCACACCCTACGAAGCTCTACTACATGTCCTAACCTTGAGGCCAAGGCTCTGCTTCAATCATGCCCCGCCGTATCCCGGCCAGACAGCGTAACTCGCACCCTCAAACCCAAAAGACCAAAGTGCCTCTCGCAGCTCCTGCCGCTGACGTTCTTCAATCTGCCTGACCACGCGCCAGACTTCATCCTTGTTCATCGTCCTCAACGAGATCCTCCGATCATTGTCTTGGATGCCCATCTGCTCAGCAAACCCCTTGACAGCCTCATCCAATGTCAACCCCGAATTCTGCGGCAGCTCGAAGATCCCAGACGTGGGCGGATGTCGAAGCACAAGCGTGGTGGTCCCCTGATCATGTTCACCGAGCAGCTGCTCTCGCACGTCGTTGACAGGAATGCCAGTGGTGTAGTATAGCAATTGCCACTCTCCCGTCATGCCGTCGAGATGCTCAATCTTGAGTGGAGAAAGAGGCAAGAGGACCAACTTGTTGCGGCGTCGAAGGTCGCGCCATGTCTCGTTCTGAGGGTGTCCTTGAGGGACGAGCACGCTGATTGTGGTGCTTGCAGAGTTCGACATGGTGGGTTTTGTGCTGATGAAGATGGAATGAAATGCTTTGGGACGTGAGGCCGGACTTTTATGTCCAATTTCTGGAACACATCCGCTCAGTACTGTTTGCGACAACATTGATGACTCCCTGACGGGCCCGCAAACGAACAATGACTCGAACAACTCAACTCGAAAAAACTCCTTACCAACCAAAAAATCTGCTTGCTGTCCGCCCATCCCACCCAGCTGTGAAACCCAATTTACCCAATATGCCCACCCCAAAACCGCCTCCTAAGCCCTTAATAAAACGTAAACGCCGGAATGCTCGCCTGCGCAATCGTCCAAGTCTTCCCCCCATCGCTCGTCACCAACTCCGCAGTCACACCCTCGCCGGTCCCAAACGTATCCTTGAAATCCGGATCCGCAGCATTCAGGACAACTGTCGTATTGACCCATTTGTGCGCGCCTACGGAGCCGCAGTCCGTGGCTGCGCACTCGAGTGCGGAGCCGAAGCCTAGCGCGTGGCCGGAGGAGGTGGAGAGGGTGGAGACGAGGACGCCGTTGACGCTGACGGTTTGGGTGTAGTTGCCGTTTTCGTAGGTGTCTGGGTGGAGATGATTAGTTTTAGGGTTTTGAAGGGCGGGCTAGGGGTGGTGGGGACTGGATGGGGTAGGGCGGGTGCATGGCTAGGGATGCTTGCCGCCCGGTGAACATGTAGAAAGAAGTGAAAGAGCCCAATAGGAGTTTGAAAAGAGATATAATACTAACAATGACTCGTCACCCTATCACCCGGCTGAATCTTCCTTGGTTCATTCTGCACTGGCAGGCCTAAACGCCACCACGCACCAACACATCAGCTCACTATTCCCTTTCAAAACCAAACGACTACCTACTCACCACCCTTCAACAACGTATAAGCAAACGCCGTCCACCCCGCCTCCGCACCACCACTCTGATCCGTAATCGCCTGCACCAAATCCCCATTACTCGTGCCCATTCCGACCCAGAGGGTGAGGTCCCCGGCGTTGGCGGTGGGGACCTCGGGAACGACGAGGGTGGATCGGGCTTCGCGGATCCAAGCGTTGTCGGATACGGGGCCGAGGGAGAAGGAGGGGCCCATGGCGGCGTGGGTTAGGAGGGGGGTTAGGAGGAGGGAAATAAGGAGGGGGGAAGGCATGGTGGGCGGTTTTGGGTCGGGTTGGTGGGAATGGATGGAGAAGGTGCTGAGGATGTGGGAGTCTGTGATGGGATGGGATGGGATAGGATGGGATGGTGGCGCTTGTTATGACCGACCTGTGAGCTCCGACGAAGGCGGCCGTGTTGGATGAAGGGGGGATCGACCATTCGATATCCGTAATAATATATAGTCAACTCTATACTTGCAACTTAGTAGTCGTCTCGGACTGGCACCGTATCACGTCAGACGATCAAACCCGCAGACCACACGCCAAGAGATCCTCAAGGCAGCGGTTGAATTACGTCCCATCACTCGTCCAAAGACCGCCCAAACCCCCCAGCATTCCCCAATAAACAACCACTCTAACTCCTCAAGCCCGTTACAATCCCTACCTCCTCAAGACAAAACCCCAGCCAGAAACGCACCTGCCTCACTCCAGCAACCCCCACAAATCATCAAACCACGGCGGCCACCCCCAGCGCAGCACTTTATACGGCGTGATGAAAAAACTACCTAGCCAAACAAACTATCGCAAGCTCCACAGCAGCTCGAAAGATAGCGCGACCGCAAAGTCTCAGAACAAACTGCCGCGCCAATTTGTACATATGAATCGATTGTCGGTCCACTACATCGTACTGCCTGCTTGCTCCAGATTAGCTTGCAAAATCGCCCGCCACGCCACGCCACTCGCCCCCAGTCCCGGGGAAAATTTAGCGGGCCATCGTCTCAAGCCGGTTGTTTGGACTCATTGCATTTCTGGAAGGAAGAGAGACATGCCATACCGTCCTTGTTGTTATTAGAGTACTGTATCTCGAAGGCTGTCGCTGCAGGTCCACCGGGTGGAGCCTGAAGGCCGCAGCCACGTTTGCCTGTGGTCGCTGGTGGACATGCACTCTCGTCTGTCATCAGGCCGGATCAGTGTTTTCAATCTTCGCTTCCGCCGATAACCCCCTTCGCAAAGAAACTGCTCGGACGACGAGTAGTGCGATAGTAACGCCATCCTAGAGTCGGGAAATATGTGTGTGTATATTTAATGTATTGTGAACATATTCTAGGTTGCTCGGCCGTCCTCCCTCCCCCCGCGCCGGTCGGAATGAACTACCATTCTCACACAGGAACCACCTCACCTTGACCTGCTGTCGGAGGTGAACCAATTATAATCCGTAGAAACAAGCAAAGAGAAAGAAAAAAAAAAGGTAAGAATGCCATCTAAGCAGAGGAACTACACGGAAGCTTCCAAGGACCTGTACACACAAGAAACGGAGCGGACATCATTCTGTCGTCTTTTGCTACGAAGTAGTAAGCAAGTTCACTCGACCTCTATCCACTGCTACACGAACCCCCATCCACACACCAATCTCCTCCCAGCACCATCCTCACGCACTTGCGCTCAACTGCTCTTGCAAAAAAAAAAAATCCACTCAAACCTCACCCAGAAAGCCAAAATTCACTTTTGCTCAAAACCCATCCCGCTATGCACTGCACCAAAACTCGCTTCAATTCTCCAAAAACGTAAACAGATTCGTATGCACCACGTTCAACGCCCTCTGCGCCTCCCTCTCCTCAATCACACAACTGATATTAATCTCACTCGCCCCCTGACTAATCATCTCGATATTGATCCCATTCTCCCCCAACGTGCCAAAAAACCTCCCGCTCACGCCCACCATGCTTCTCAGTTGTCTACCCACTAGACTGATGATCGCCATCCCTGGCACTAGATCGATGTCGCCCCATTTGCTTAGATCGTCGACGGCTCCCTGTAGGGCTTCAGACTCGATCTTCATTTCCTCCTCGCCGTGGCCGGAGAGGAGGCTGTTTTCGGAGTGCAGGGCCATGGAGACGTGGACTTCGGAGGAGGAGATGAGGTCGACGGAGAGGCCGTGTTTGTCGAGGGTGGAGAAGATGGACATGAGGAAGCCGTGGGCACGGGTGCGTTTCTTGCTGTGCACGTTCAAGACGGTGATTTTAGGCTTGATCGTGACGGCGGTGGGACGCTTGGGTCTAGCGCTGGCTTGACTGGCGAGGAGGTTGGAGACGGAGCGGTTGCGGAAGAGGCCCGGGCGCTTGTTGATGAGGGCGTCGGCGGGGTCGGGGTAGATGACGGTGCCTTGGTTGCGGGGGTTCATGACGTTCTTGATGCGGATGGGGATGGAGGCTTTGATGACTTGGTCCATGGTGAAGGGGTGGATGACTTCGGAGCCGTAGAAGGTGAGCTCGGCGGCTTCGGAGGGGGTGACGGAGTCGAGGAGTTTGGCGGTGGGGACTTTGCGCGGGTCGGCGGTGAAGATGCCGTCGACTTCTTTCCAGATTTGGAGTTCGCGGGCGCGGAGGCCGACGGCGATGAGGGCGGCGCAGAGGTCGGTGTAGCCGCGGCCGATTTGTTCGAGCAGGCCGCCGGGGACTTTGCCGAAGTAGCCGGTGATGACTGGGACGGCGTCGTCGCCGTAGGAGAGGACTTTTGCGCCGAGAGCCGCGGCGAGTTGGATGTAAAAGTCGTCGCCCAGGCCGCCCTTGGCGGGTGCGAAGGTGATGACTTCGCTCAGGTCGACGTAGACGGCCTTGGCACCGCGGTCTTGTAGCAGGGCAGTCATGTATAGACACGACAGCTTCTCTCCGACTGACATGACCATGTCCATTGTCTGGTTCGTGACGGCCTGCAGGAACTGTGCAGACTGCAAGATCTTCTGCAGCATCTCGCACTCTTTGCTCACAGCCTGCGAGTACTCCTGCACGATCGCCTCATTGCTCACATCCCGCTTGCCAGCCGCGATGTGGTCTTCCTCAATGGCCTTGACAATCTTCACATACTCCATGCTGCCACTCTTCTCCGCATCTCGCGCGGCCCTCAATAGCCTGTTGGTCGTGCCTTCCGCCTTTGTTCCCGTGCTCCTCGCCGAACACACCACGGCGATGCGCTGCTTCGCCTTGCCATCGCCGCCGCCCTCCTGCAGACCCGCCAAGATGATGTCCTCGGCGATCTTGACAGCGACTTTGCCGACCGACGTCCCGCCAAATTTCTGTACCACCCAATTGGCACCACCGGGCAGGTTTCGCTCTTCGGTGTGCGATATTCTTGAGGTGATGCTGTTGGTTGTGCCGCCGTTTGTGTACGTGGGCTTGTCTGGAGTTTCGCGGCGGACGATCGGGAACTCCATCGTGAGCTATGTGCGGTTCTATGTGTATGTGGTGTATGTATGTATGAAGAGCAGAGTGACGCCAATGGTGGTTGGAGATGGATCAACTTTTCTCGCGGGGTGACTCAAAGGATTCGTCCCGCGGCCCAGGATTGTCAGGAACAGGAGGATAGAGGAAATGCAGGGACTGATTGCAGCAACAACTATATGGCACGCGCAATTTATTTGTCTGCTGTTGAATCGACGACGACCTACTGCTAGTGCGCGATGTATGCGTTGGCCGCCCCATGAGAATGATCTGGCGCTCGTCTCTACGGTGAAAAGCACACCGAGGTTTGTACGGCAGTTGTAGAGCGATCACCACTGGAAATGCCTTGTGCTTGGAATTGCTATTGCACCACGAGCATCATGTAATGTGAGCGTGGGATGCGCATTCCGCTGCAAATACCTAATATGATGTATATATGGCAAGGATATGGTCAGGGAGAGAGTATCACAATCTGCACATAGTGCATGTCTCAGCCTGCCTCTAGCTGCCGTCAATGGGCTCGAATCAGATGCCGAATGTCTATGTCCGATAACTCCGTCTAGCATGTGCTTGTGTTTCATCGTCATCAGGCTTCGTCTACAAGACACACATTTCCCCACTGTCGCGTGCACAAAGGAAAGAAGGCAGCGGAGGCCATATTGTCGGTAGCGCAGTCGGGACATCGCTTTGGCCACAACACACATCCTGCACCATGCCAGACGCCGGGCGACCATCCACGCCACCATCGGCGCCACCAGCAAAAGCGATGGATGTCACACCAGAGCAAGTCCGTCGCATGGAGGAGTCACGCCTGCGAGCCAAAGGCCTACGATCTCAACCACCCCCCACTCAACCCGTCGCCGGCCAGAAGAGAGCTCATTCAGCCATCTCCTCTGTCCCACCCACATCCTCATCCGTCCGCGATGCTCGAAGCACGTCGACCAACAATGGCCTCGCCGCCGCAAGAGACGACGGCATTCAAGCGGCACGGAAGTTCAAGAACTTTGTCGAGTACGACTTTAGCAAGATGACCGACACGAAAGGCGGCTTCATGACTGCCGAGGACGATCCACACAACAAAGCCCTGCATTCCGAGCAAGAAGGCAAACCAGCAGGAATGTCCTTACGAGAATGGGAGCGACAGCAACTGCAAAAGAAGCTGCGAGATCGACGACAAGGACCGTACGAGCCAGGTCTCTCCGTCCTAGACAAGCGAGAAATCACCAAAAAGTGCCGCGAATGCAGCAGCCTCGAAATCGACTGGACCTGGGACGAAGTCCTCCGCTGCCAAATCTGCCACACCTGCAAAGAAAAGTACCCCGAAAAGTACTCCCTCCTCACCAAAACCGAAGCCAAAGACGACTACCTCCTCACCGACCCAGAGCTCAAAGACGAGCTCATCCTCCCGCACCTCAACAAGCCCAACCCGCACAAATCCACCTACCACGACATGATGCTCTACGTGCGCTACCAACTCGAGGACTTCGCGTTTCAGAAGTGGGGCGGTGAGCAGGCGTTGGATGAGGAGTTTCAGCGGCGGAAGGACGCGCAGAAGGCGAGCAAGGAGAAGAAGTTCCGGGGGAAGTTGGAGGAGCTGAAGAAGAGGACGAGGGTGGAGGCGTATAAGCGGGCGAGGCAGGGGGGTGGAGGCGAGTTTGGGGATACGATTGGGAGGGGGAGGCATGAGCATGAGTGGGGGCGGGTGGTCGAGGATCAGGAGACGGGGGTGAGTCGGAAGAGTTGTGTGGAGTGTGGGATGGTGGTTGAGGAGATGGATTTGTGATGGGGGAGGAGGTGAAGAATAGTAAGAGAGAGAGGGAGTGATTTCATGGTTGTTTTGATGATACCCAGCGCACGCATTTTGAGGGAATTTTTGAATGGACGCACAGTACATGAAAACTACCAAATCCCGAGCCAGAAAGGAGCTCAGATTTGGTCCCATTATTCCACTTTCCACTTTCAGCTTTTGATTATGCGGCAGGTCTGGCGTGGAAGATGCTGAGGATGGCATATATGAAGTGGAGTCACCTCTCCATGAACTCAACTCTCGAACTATAGCTCATAGCAGGCAGCAAGCAATGGTCCTCCTCCTCCTTCGCAAATGGTGACGGCTAAGCCACTCACTATCGCAGCCGCAGCCGATATGCAAGGAACTGAAATCGGCAAAAGTCATGGCGTTTGCACGGGTGGGAGGGTGTTGAGGACCTGGTTGTGGAGATGAAGAACAGGGGTGGTGGTGATGAGGGAGGAAAGGGGGGTATGAGGAGTATGGAGGAGGAAAGGAGGTGAAGAGGGCGGCGAAGAGGGCGGCGAAGAGGACGCGGAGGGAGAAAAGGGGGGGGGGGGGGGGGGGGGGGGAGGAGGTGGTGAGTGAAGGTGGTGGAGGGTGGCGAGGATCAGGCGGGAAGGTCGGAATGATTGAGAATGGCGACGATTCCTTGAGCAAGAGGTCGGTCATGCATGGAGGGTGGGCGCACATCTACCAGAGGCAGGGGATAGTCGAGGTGGAATGATGTTTGCAATTTGACGTGTGAAACAGGCCGAGCGAGCTCTTAGCGCTGCCTCAAGTGTGCCACACGACCGACCATGAGGGTAACTTGACTGTAGCTCCTACTGCAGCGATCACGAGAATGAAAATACATCGTATATGCTAGGGAAGAAGCAATTCGTAACAATCCCTCCTTTCGTGACTCTAGATGCGTTATAACGCCATGTATCCTCTAAAGCAACATCTCAAGCAAAATCTGCGCCACACATGAACAGCAAAACCCACACGTATCAGCCATTCTTCATCCTCAAACGCCCCCCTTACCGCCCCATCAGTGCTGGATCAAGCGTGAACAGCGCCTGCGTATCCATCGCTCGTGGCGCAGACGGCCCGTTGAGCATCGAGTGGGTAGGCACGAAACTGCTCTGCGCTGGCGGAAGCGGCAATGTCTCGTCAAACATCCATGACATGCCTGGTTGCGATGTAGGTACAGCACTTGGATCGTCGAGCAGTTGAGCCTGCGCTGTAGCCGTGGGTGAGTTGGGAACACAGACCGGGCTGGCACGGATGTGGATGTCTGTGTATGGTGGTGGCACGTGTGGCGCTGTTGATCTCAGTGCGTTGGCCTCGGTCATGATAGGCATGTTGGTGTGCTTGCCCTGCATTCGTGGAGCCATTTGTGAGCTTGCGAACGGTGGCGCGATAGCTGCCGCGGACGGTGTTGCAAAGTGCTTCGATGCGAGCGCCTCACCGGGCCGCTCGGAATGTCCAGGTCTGTCTTGCGGGGGCACAAGATGCGTCGTGTTGATAAATTCGATGAGATTGTCAGCTGGCCCTCGAGGCTTCCAGTCGGCAATGGCACGTTGGTACGCGCCTTCAACTTCAGCCGCATAATGGCGATTCGTGAACCAATCATGCTGTAGTGCAGCATTGGCAGTGAAGCGCTTGCGCTCGTTGACTTCTAAGCAGCCTGTGATGAAGGCCTTTGGCTTGCGGCCAATGTTCTCCCAGGCAGGGTCTGTGTTGAGGGCGCTGAGATCCCACTGTCCGTCATGAGCTTGAAAGTTCTCGAAATCGTGCTCGTGAAGCAGCTTGTTTGTCAGTAAGGATGCTGTGATGCACCCAATAGACCAGATGTCAACGGCTTTGGTGTATCCTTTACTTCGCTGACGGTCGTGTCCGAACAGTCGGAAGATCTCTCTGCCTTTGTGTCAGCAATTCGGCAAGCGTTGCACAGAAGGCTCGAGCTAAACCCACGGGGCTATGTAGCCATAGGTGCCCACAAGTGACTGCATGCGAGAGACGACGGTGCTGTCCATCGTACCCCTGGCCTTGTCAAGCCTTCGGGCTTGACCGAAGTCAGTCAGCAGGACTCTGCAGCCCTCACGCCACGAAGTCATGAGCACGTTATCCGGCTTGATGTCTCGGTGCGCAATCTGCTTGCTATGCAGGTACTCCACCGCCTTGAGCAGCTGCCGAACGATAGCTGCCGTCTCCGCTTCTTGTAGTGGACCTTGCTTGTCGACGAATGAACACAAGTCGCCGCCGGTGATTAACTCAGAGAAGATGTAGATGTTGTAAGATGCGCAAAAGACTTTTTCCAGGCAGATGATGTTCGGGTGGTCCAGATCTTTTAGCACGTCATACTCCCTTGCCAGCTTTTCGCGGCTGCTGAATGGTGGCACAATCTTGCAAGCAAGTTGCTTCTTGGTCGACTGCTTGACAGCGAGAAATACAGTAGCTTGACCACCTGAACCAAGCACACGCCTAGTGACATGGTACTGCCGCCTGATCTGTTGCACCTCCGCCTGAGCAGTTTGGCTCAAGGTATCCAGCTTCATGTGTGTGACATCTGCGAAGACGAAGGTGCAAGAGATATCTTGGGTCAGCTGCATTTTGTCCTTGTGGTTGAGCAGGACGTCGCCATTGCCTCGACCAAGGACAGACTCATCGCCAGGCCTGTGCAAGCCCGAGCGCTTCAACAGGACATCGTTACAGGAAAGCACGCGCACATACACCAGCGGGGCGACTCTTTGCTTATCGTCGTCATCCTCGAACATGACGCATCTGAAGCGCAGATGATGCGTCGAGATCGTCTGCTCGCAAGTACCCCAAGCATTCATTACATCCCTGCGTCCGACGTCAATGTGTTCATTTCGATAGATCGGAAGTTCATCTGTGAGCAATCAGTGAGACATCTTGGAATGACTTCAGGTTTTGAACGCGCAGTTTTTCAACTCTGGTGAATCGTGAGAGAAGACCAGTACCGCGACCAGCTCTTTGTGCCGACGGTCAGCCATCGTGAAAGCTGAACGTTCCAGTGGTGGTGTTCTGGATGCCTTGTCATAGATCTGTAGAACAAGATAAGAGGTGACCTCGCTGCAGACCAGTTAGAGAAGGCGCGACTGTTGCCTAGCTGCCTCAGGCACGTTGCCGCGACCTCACGTCGCACGATGCCATCACTACAAACCAAGGTCGTAGTATATACACTGACCCGTTCTGAAATTGAAGACACATGCTTCGCGTCCACCTTCGCCATGTTCAAGCCATCTTTTCCGCCAGCCATTCAAAATATCCTGCACCTGCTGCAGGTACTGTCGCTCATTCAGCTGTGCGTTCTGTATTGCCTTCCTCCAGCTCTCAGCGTCACTAAACCTCGTATCTCTTAGACACTCCAGAACATCGTCTCGAGTCTCGATGGCAAGGATAGGCGCCTCTTTCCATCCCTCTACCTTCTCGGTCCATTTCTGCTGTGCCTCCGCGACGATGTGAAACTTGTTTGACTTCTTGCTGCGATGTTGCGCCATAAGAACTTGCACATTGCCTTTGCGGTCATTGGCGTCGTGATGGCTTGTTTGTCGAACAAAGGCCGGCTGCCGTGGCTTGTTGTTCTCCATGTCGCGAAGCTCCTGCTGTACGCGACTCACCAAGGTTGACATTGGAACGTCGAGCTCTTCCGCATTGTTGCTTGTGTTGGTAAGTCGGACAGTGTTGGAGGCTTCATGTCTGATAGCGACAATCAATGAATGCTCGTCAGCCATCTCGCCTGAGCTGCGACTGCTGGTTGCGAGCTCAGCACTAATGCCACTTGTCCACAGTGAAGTCAAGACCCTGATACCAACAGTCATGACTGCTTCTGATCCGGCCGCTTCCACAAGCACAGCGCAGCGCTTTGCTATGGGCTCGGCAGGCCTTTTATCTTTCAGGAAGATGCCTTTGCCACCCTCACGAATGGACTTCACCATATGTGCGACGATAGGATCGAGGCCAATCGCTACGCCGACAGCACCGCTGCAAGATCTCCCAGCGCTGGCAGCTGGACGGTGCGCGTGAACTAGACTATCGTATCGCCCACCAGCAGCAATGACAATCTTGCTCGTCTTGCGCTCAAGCACGCATTGGAATAGCATGCCACCCTCATAGAACTTGGCATTGACACTTCCTAGTGGCGCAATATACAGCTTTCGCTGGAGAGCAAAGAGCTCTGCAAAGGACAACGTCTCACGCAGCGCTCGAACGCCTTGCTCGAGCCTGTGCTTCAGGCGAGCACTACTATTGGCAAAAAGTTCCTGCAGACGCTTGAACGCCTTCTCTGGACTGTCTCTGAAATCGAACTGCTCGAGATCATCAAGAGTGGTGTCAGGCAGCCCGAACTTTCGCAACTCAGCCCGGACTTTCGGCCAGGTCCATTGCACAAAGCCTAGTCTGCTAATGGTCTCCTTGACCGTGACATGCTGCGGCAGAGGTACACGACAGAACTCTAGAATGGCATCTAGGATCGTCATATGGTTCAAGTGGAAGCAGATATTTGATGAAGACGCAAATGCAGGCACCTCGCATGCGATCTCGTCCATGACTTTCAGTGCCTCCGCCTCGTCGAATGCAGGATCATCTCCTGCACCACATTGCGCGATGTCGAAATCGACTTCTTCGCTGACCCTCGGTGGGCCACCATTCATAGCATCGCGATATGCCGCACCAAACACGAACGTCTTCTTGACTATGGGCAACTGACGTGCAAGCTGCCTTGCATTTGGTAGCGTAAGGTCGTACGGCAGCTGGAGGAGATTACCCGACGCGTCAAGCACTTGAACGACTTTGGGGTCCGTGTAGTAGCTGGAACGAGGAAAGACACTCTCCCGCCGTGTCTCTTCAGCACCATGGCGGCGGAAGATGTTTTCCAGTAGTTTTCGCGACACCGAACGGAGGCGCACATTGTTCGCGTGTTCGTTACTTGTAGGCAAGAATGCCTTGGCATCCCATGCGAGTGCCTTGACTCTGTCGCTGGTATCGTGTGCGAAAAGGGCCGACATCATCTTCTGATGATACGGAGATCTAGGGTTTGACAAGCCATCAAGCGCTTGTCGTATCGTCTCGTCTTCGATCTTCACAGGTATCAGATTGGTGCGGAGTAGCTCTGTACTGCTTGGTCGTGCACTTGGCTTGTGTGCAATCAGGCAGCCGATGAGCTTTCCTTGCGCAGCTTTGTCCTCGTTGGCGTGATACACTTGCGGCAGGTTGTCTCCCTTCTCGCGGATGTGCTGCAAGGCTCGTATGCGCTCCATCGCAGTCCCAAATTCCTCGCACATCTCGAAGAACATGATCCCCAAGGAGTACATGTCGACTTTGTCGTTGTATGAACCACTGGACGCTGAGCGCAGTTCTGGAGCCACGTAGAGAGCAGTACCGACGCTGCGTGTCATGTCGGCGCCGCCGCTCTGGCCATTCATCGTACCAGCTCGCTCCATGAACTGATACTGGCCGGTGGTGGCGAGACCAAAGTCCCCAATCTTCGGATTGCCGGCGACGTCAATGAACACATTGTCAGGCTTGAGGTCACGGTGGATGATGCCATGACTGTGTATGTGTGCAAGACCTTCTGTGATCTGCCGCACGAATCTCCAGGAGTCGTCGGTAGACATGCCTCTGCGGACCAGATCCCGCAGTGTCTGCCTTTCACAATATTCCATCTGGATGTAAAGCAGCGACGGCAAACGTCTGGAGTCTGATCGCGACTTCCTCAAGCGGAGGGCTACAACGCCCGTCTTAGACACCTCCGCTGATCCGTTGGTAAGCTGTGTTCCGTCCTGATCCTCAGCGGTCGCTTCGTCTGAAGAGGCTTCGGAGTCGTCATCCCCAAACTCAATCTGTGGATAGCCGCTCGAGCTCACAAAGTCAAGACCGCCTGTACTGTAGCCACCAAAGTCCATGCGAGGCCCATCAGAACTATCGTCCTCGTCTTCATCTTCCTCCTCAATGGCTTCCTCGGTTGTCGTCGTGGTCGCGGTCGTCGTCGTATCCTCCTCGGAGATAGTGCCGGAGATGTCGGTCTCGACCCAAGTGGAAAAGTACCGGACCACATACGGATGATTGAGTCTGTTAAGTAGCACGACCTCTGACAGTACTTGGTCCAAGAATTGCGGAGCTTGTTTGACCTGTAGAGACGTTAGCTCACGGTGAAGAGCGTCAGCCTTGATCGAGGATGAGATTCGCGTCAGAGGCATATTGACAAGTTGACCTCGACTCCCACCAGCTTTTCTGGCGGTGCTCCAGAAACGTGACTTACCTTTTTGACGGCATATATGCCTACCCATCGCAGGACGCAGAGAGTCAGCAGAAGTCACAAATGTGATGTACCATTCTCCACAAACAGACTTACCTCCATCCAACTTGTTCCGAGCCTTTACGACCTCGCCAAATCCTCCCTTGCCTAGCCGGCCCAACTCTGTAAAGTCGGCAGCATACCTCGACATTGGCTCCATGATGTTGGACGAATTATGCCTAGATCTGCGCTTTGACGGGCTCATGATCCCGGAGCTTGTCGGGCGGGAAGCTTTCCTTGCGGTCAGCGGAGGCTCATCCATCACAGCTGCATCAGTCCGCAGAAATTCTGATGGTAGTAGGTCAAATGCAGATGGCCGTCTTTTTGCATCTGAGGCGAACACCTTACATGCAAAGTCGCCAAAGGCGTCGGACACGTCCAAACGGCCAAGCATGTGCTGTGGGCTTTGATACTCGCCTACGATCTGGATTCCAAGGAGCATCTGAACGGCCACAACACCTAAGTTCCAGATGTCCGCCTTCCGACGAAGTGCTGGCGTAGTAGAATCCGCTTCTGGCGCGAGCCATTTGCTTGGGATTTGCTGATCATGAACTCCAAGTACCCACTGGCCAAGTTGACCAAGTTTCGGTGCCAAATCTGGGCTGGTCTTGAGATAGATGGACCCAACGCTGAGGCTACCATGAGCAAGTCCATGATGGTGCAAGAAATCTAGGCCTTCTAGAAGTTCGATGGTGAATTGCCGTGCTTTGCTAATATGCAGTCCGCCAAGTTCCAAAACCTCGCGCAGAGTTCCACGATCTGCCCACTCACTGCACAAAGTCACCTGTGAGCTTCCAGCATCGATTCGATCAATCCTATACGCCAGTAAGCCAAGCAGAGTGGTATTTCTGATTTTGCTGAAGGCCTCTAGGGTTGATTCTATCTGCATAATGTCATCTCGAGATTTGCGAACAACGAGCTTCTTGACCGCTACCAGCGGCAAGGATGACTCTGTGGATCTAGGTTGTCCAAGATACAGTTTTATGTCGCGCGCCTGGGACACGAGGTGAAGTACGGAGACCGCGTGAAACTCCACAATCCCGTTAGGAAGGTGTATATTCGCCGATTGATCAAAGAAGACATCGGTCTCGGAATTCAAGTCCTCTGATACGTTCTTACTGGGCTTGCGTCGCTCCTTCCTGTTCACTTCGCGATCGACCATTTGCTGAAGCACCCTGTGATACAAATGTTAGGTCTATGCAAGAGCAGCTTAGGTCGAGATGGCTCATCGTAAACTTGACAGCATTGCACCAAGTTTGTTCTTACCTGGCTTCTTCTTCCGCCGCTTCGCGTTGGCGACGCGCTTCGGCTTCTTCAGCTTCCTTCGCGAGCGCATTCGCCACCTCCTCTGCATTCGCTCTCTCCTCCTCAAGACTAGGCAAGGTGCCAGCTTGTCTAGCGCTTACGGCATCTTCCAAGGCTTCTTGAATCTCACCAGCAATGGTGTGAATCATGACTTCGCCGAGCATCTGTTTCGGTCGCCTTTCCACAATGCCGCGTATACGTTTTTGTGTCCTCTCATGGTACGTGTCAAGTCCAGAGACATCCAGCAACGGCGCGGACTTTGGGTATGTAGCGGTCAAACGAACCGAAAGCACGACATAGCTCTCGGGATCGGAGAAGGATCGTAATGTTAGCTTGAAACTTCGATCGGTGGTCTTGCTCCATGCTCCTCTGGTCTCTACTTCCTCGTAGTTTTCCATGTAAATAGCATCGAGGACCTCGCATTCCTCCCTCTGGACTTCATCGTAGTTAATGGCAGGCGAGCTTGCCTCAGCGGTAGCCTGCTGCTGGCTCGTGGCGATAACATGAGACGTTTTCTTGTTCCACGGTGACTTGGGAGCCATGTTCGCCACAACTTCAGGAGAGAACCATGGTTCTGAAATTGTGCATGTCTAAAAGCAAAACACTTTGAAGACCTGATGCAGGAGATGAGGCGGTATGCGATGTCGACTAGCTTCTTATCCTTGCCTGTTCTGGCATTAGAGGCCCTGCAATTGTCAACATACGTCTGGCCGAAGCCACACGCTACGCAGTCGGCGACATTGATCTTTTGGTCGACAGACTTGTGGGTAATAGGGGAAGTGGTTGTATCAAAGTCGTATATCTCAGGTAGGAAAGAGTTCAAGACCAGCTGCTTGTGCCGTGCACGTGCCTTCTCGGGCCGTCTGAAAGTTAGCCTTACGCCCAATACGGCAGTAATCAGTAAACACACTGACGCACTTTTCAGGTATGCTTCAGCCATCTTCTGCGCAAACAACCACCAAGTGTCGCTGACCTCTCTTGCGTGACCGACGATAGGCTCTCGAACGCGCGCGAGAAGTCAGCCCAGGATGCTTCACTGGCTCGCTGGCGCAAAGCCGCCTGAGCCTTCGGGTACGATCTGATGATCGCTGAACAAACATCGTAGAAGTCTAATAGTTGGCAGATTCCGATGCGACAGGATATGTCGAGCCACCCGAGACACCCGCGCCAGTATTTGCAGTACGTGCATTCAAGCATGCGATCTTCGGGACGCCGCAGACTGTACAACCCAAAGCGCGGCGCAATTCAAATACCGAAAACACGCGGTCGCGCAATACCAATTCTCGACCCGAGCGACCGACAATGACACGACCTAAGAGTGCCGGTGACGCGCGCGCTCTGTGCGAAGGGCAGCGAGCAGTACATGAGCCGATGGCAAGCCCCACCAAAGGTATCCTTATGACCCCAGGCACAGCAGCTGCCAAGCGGAAGACAGTCACATTTGGCGAGCAAGTCATGGACAATGAGGAGAAGCGACCAATCAAAAGTGGATTACCTGATGATTGCCCCGGCAAGTTTCCGAGTCCATGGACCAAGCCAAATGTGGACGACACGGACGACGAGGAAGCCAAAGGGTTGGGCAGAGCACGACCGCGGAGTAAGCTCACAGAAGCGCTGGAGCAGGTCAGAGACGAGTCTGCCAAGCGAAAACGGTCAGAGAAGCGCGACGAGATCGAGCAGATCGAACATGCAGGAGCAGAGGAGCCGCAGAAGGAATGCTGCAAGCATTGGAAGACGCAGTTCGATGCGTATCGGGAGAAGTCTCAACGAGACGTTAAGAAGCTCATACAGAAGCAGAAGATGGCCAAGGACTTTGCAAGAGATAAGGATATTCACTGCACAGATCTGGCGGATCAGCTGCGGCAAGAAAGGAAGAAGGTGGACAGGCTCGAGAGGAGAACCGCGGAACTGGAAACGCAAATTAAGGAGATGCAACAGCGTCTCGCCAAGGACACCACAAGCGGTCTGAAGTCTGAGATGGCTGACACAGCTGCCAAGTCTGCGTCTGTAGCTTCGCAGCATGAGCACGGCAGCGGTTTGAATGCTAAGCAAGTTGAGGAGGCTGCCACGGTCCAGCCCTCCCGCCTAGCGACCAGGAGGAAAGCACAGAAAGAAGACAACATCCTGGAGCGGGAGCCACAGTCCCGGGGGTTTCCAGACGAGGAGACAAATATGACCAGCGACACACTGCGTGTGAAGGCAAGAACGCGCCCTGAATCTAGTCGTACAGGGACCGACGATGACATTTGGAACCAGGCTCTCAGGTCCTCGAGTCCAGCACGTAACCCAGACAAGTCTAATCCAGCCTCGCACAGCAGCAGGATGGTGACAAGTGGAACTGACTTGACCCCATTGAAGTCACTCAACATCAACACATTACCAACTGCAAAACTCACCCGTCGAGATTCTGCACAGCCGTCTCCTCCAAATGATCCCTTTGCGAGGGAGCCTCTCGTTCGCCAGGAAGTTGTACCCTCGCAGGCCGTCGCTGGTGACAAGCGTACAGGCTCACCACTACTGCCTACTGCCACCGATACCCGAGCTTCAAACCCTCAAGAGGTGTTTCCAAGGTCGCCGGGCTCACCAACCAGCCGGAAAGCTGCAGACATCGCCGAAGATCTGACAATGCCGGTGCCGGCATCCAGCCCATTCATGAATACACCAGGACTCTCACCCGTTTCTGGAAGTCCGAAGCGCTCTTACTTCGACCGCAGAGAGAACTCTCCTTCAAAAGGGACTTCGGTGCCAGGTGCTAAGGAGAACGGTCCGCCTTCTGTCAAGCCAGCAGCAACAGCAGAGAAGGTCAAGCCGACTGCAGCATGGAATGCCATCAATGCGCCTGCTGCGCCTGCGGCTAGACGTACTACGAGCATGACGACTCGAGACGGGCGGCAGGTAAGCGCCGACCGTCTTGAGGCGGCGAAGGCAAGGATGGCTGCAAGAGGAAGGATCGTTTCTTAGCTTTGACATTGGTTACAATCATTACATGTACTTGGTCTGTACCATGCTTTCCTTGCATATTTAGCGAGCGAGGCGTTGGTGGAAGTAGTGCAGTGACTTTGAGCGCTTTGTTTTGGTAGCATTACGGCACAAGCACGTCAACTGAGCCGACAATAGGTATGACGATACAGGGACAGGCAATGGGCATGGTCATGAGGCGTGCATCCTTGCATGGGCCGGCACACACATTTTATTTCTAGATAATCAAGAAGCGCAGTGGACATGAAACGTGATGATAGACTCAGCAGCACAAGTCGTTAATACGCAGCTACTGATCGATATGCCGAGATCTCAAAGGCAGCCCAGCCTAGTCAATGCCAGGCAGGCATGCCGGTGTTAGAGAGCCCCAGAGCATGCATTTTCATAAGCGTTCGCTTCCAATGCCTCCATGATCGTGATGATGGAAGACCTCAAGTCCTTGCCCTCTCCCGCATCTCTCATGCACCAATAAGTCGTTGTCTTGATTGTGCCGTCAGGTTCCGAGCCGTCCTTCAGCAGCTGATGGATGGTCGCGTGGTGATGTGGTTGCGGTTATGTTCAAGTTGTCGGACAGGTGGTCTTGATGGGGGCGAGTCGCTTATTTGCTAGGATCGATGTCAGTGATGGATCAATGGATGGTATTGAGGCATTGGATGCTTACCTGCGAGCTCTAGTCTTTCTTCGCTTACGCTTCAGGCGCCTGACACGCTTCTTCCTCCATTTCGCTCTCATCTTGGGCGAGTTGACTGCGAATAATGTCAGTACATGGCATTGAAAACCGGAAATGACCACTGATTCGTGGCGGCAGATGCATACCTGTGCCTGTGACGAGTTCGATGGTGTGGAAGGAAAGAGTTTGTGAAAGCTGAGGGTCGCGCTGGTTTTTCAAAGTGTGCGCTCGGGGCTTCGGTGATTCATACATCCGGCGTCAACAACATGTGATTCTTCGTAAACGACAACAGCACAGATCTCAACCTTTCGTGAAAAACATCAAATGCCATGCAATGCGCTTGATTGCGCTAAGACGAGGCAGAAGCGCGTATGGAAAGGCTCACATGAGACTTCGATCCACGACTCAAAGCATCTTTCAAGCGCATCTTTCAAGCGCGAGACAAGGCTAGGTGCTTCACATATTCACTCCTATGTGCATATAAAAGTCTTCCTCAAACCCTGTCCTTTCCATCGACATCTTCATAGCTTACAAAAACTTGTTCTCTGCTCTCAGCTTTCCAACAAATCAGATGCCGTCGATAACACCTTCAAGTCGACAGCTTCAAATCAGAAACCTAAGTCATTATGGCCCTAGTCTTGCGCGATGGCAAAGATGTCGAGCACAGACGTTTCGTTTGGCAGGTCGACAGAACCTACAACATCCCTCTACTCTATCAGTGCTAGACATCGTCCAATCCCCAGACATCATGCAAGCTCTCGCGTGGCGTCACAGGAAGAGTTGTTGACTTCAACCCACTCACTAAGCACTTCTTAATCGCCGTGCCTATGCTCGGCCCTCACGCCTATGTCAACGTCGACGAAGCAGATATCACTGTCACCAACCGCGTTTACGGCCAATGGACAGTCAAGCAAGCCAACCCTGCCTTTGCCCCTATCCAAGGCTTTGCTGGCGAGTTCGGTGCTGTTGGCTGTAGTCGATTTGGTCTGTTTGCCCGGGACTACCTTGCTGGCTTGAGGGAGGATCGCAGGATACCAGACATGGACGTGTGCAAGAGGGAATACCTTTAAGACGACACCAACATACACACCACGGCCTAGCACTACATCGCCGCCATCCAAGCTGCTTCATTAAAAACGATTGATATCCTAGACAAACCCGATTTCACTATTCACGAGCTCACGAAGGCTTGTCGAAAATTTGCTAGTTCCAAGAATGTTACACCGTCTAACAAACATGGCTTTCTCCTAAGCGTTAACGCTGACGTTGCTGGCATCTACCTGATACTATACTATAATGATCCGAGCGGTAAATGGTATTTTTATGTTAGGCAATCAGTGAACATAGCACAGCGCCTGCGGGACTACCGACACAGCTTCAACAATGACCAAAGGGACAGCTACAACACTAACCATTACTAAACCGCTTGCGATACGAAGAAATGGGCTGCCTTCATATTCTGTACTCACAAGCGCGACCAAGGTGGAAATAAACTTAAGGGTTTTATCCTTCGTAATATTTACGAGCAAATTACTATCGCTGCCTTAGCCACTTATGCTCCCAAAGTGTTGGGCAATTCTTCTCTGATTGGACAAGATAGAAACATCGGCAGTAGGGCATCACAAATTGCGGAAGCCACAATTTCGAGCATGGCAGACTAGAAACAGATCAGCCTGATCCACACAGAGCTTGCCCATGGAGCCGCAACCAGGATCGGGTACGCCTTACCATCAAAACTCGGAAGGAAGGATTTTGGTATCAGTGCAGGTCTCAATGTGTTAAGCCCTTGTGGCTGCGAGAGTGTGAACAAATATGAGCGGATTGTGTGGAGCATAATGTGGTCTAGTCGTCGCGGCTGTACAGTCTTCACTAGACCAAGCTACATCGCCAAACATGCCGAGCATGCGAACCATTTCCAGATCTCTCAGAAAGGTGTCGATTCAACCATTACCTTCCTCGAAATCCAGGCGCCGAATGACTCCTAAGGATCAAAGCCGGCGATGAGGTGTGGTGGGCTTGGGAACTCATGGACAGAGACAGAGGCACCCATCCAGTCCCTGCGTTCCCAATGGGCAAGCTATCCGCCTTTCAGGCGAATGACCATATTCAGCGGCTTGACCTCAGGCAGTACTGGAGGCCACAAGGCTTAGCAGACGTGTGCTCCAGGTATGTTCAAGATTAAGCCGCCAATGCCAGGCGTGTACCACATCACATTGATGCGTCGAAGAGGTTTGAAGCCCTTAGACTGTTCGTCAAAGGTGTAGCTATCTTAGCCTATTTCCAGCACTGGTGCTAGCCAGATGGTATGGACTTCGTGCCTAACTTCGGAAAAGCGCGTATCCTCGGTCTCTAGCTCGACTATGTTGCACAAGAGGCGACAATCACGCCGTGCACTCTAAAAGAGCACGTGCCTGACCGGATTGTATGGCAGACCAGTGCTGCTTGGCTAATGGCACGCATCAGAGCGCTAGCGCGACCAGATGTCCCGCAGCTTGAGCACTTAGAGAACATCAACTTATGGTTACAGCCACCAAGACAGCGCTGCGACTACTGTGTCACCAAGCCTAATGATCCTGCAGAGTGTGTAGAGTAGCAGAAGCTGAAGAACGAGAACGGGAACGAGACTGTGGGTATGGGCATTTGTACGCGCTGCTATTAGAGGGGCATCTGCTGTTCCTAGACGCGGCCGGATTGGCTGCTTGCTGGCGCTTTTAACTGTCATGGAGGAGACCTATGGTAGCGGCCTACGACCTCAAAAGATCTACAACCTAGGGTTAGTCAACTTCGTCAAGGCAGCGTATAATGTTGCGACAGGTGCTTGAAGGAGGCCAGGGGCAAGAATTCAGGATCATGGGCGTGGAGACTGGTGGAGAGAGTAGCGAGTAGACTTTTTGGGCGATGTACGATAAGTACTGTCGGGTCAAGGGTGGAGAGTTTTGCTATCCCAGAAGCATGGGGGCCGTGGTTGGAGGTGTGGCGGGTGATAGGTGTCATGGGAGGGAAGTTACCACAGCAGACGAGAGTGTCAGTTGCATTTGCGGTTGAGTTAGCAGTGATACCCAAAAAGTGCATAATTGAATGACATAGAGATATGTGACTTCCTATGTAAGCCTCAGGCAGATCTACGGCTTTACCCGCTCTTGGCGCTTGGATGGAATTTCGATTCGAGCGACACTTCCATGGCCAGACTCAGCGATCAGAACCGCGAAAACAGAAGACATCACCGGACACCGTCAAGATGCCTGTATGTGGCTATGATTACATTCACGGCATGTGGAAATGCTAACGAGAACGCGTGCAGTCCCACAAGTCTTTCCGCACGAAGCAGAAGCTCGCAAAGGCGCAGAAGCAGAACCGCCCGATCCCACAATGGATTAGACTGAGGACCGGCAACACCATCAGGTACGACATTCTCGACATCCTCGAAGTAGCAGAGTTGGCAGAATGAATGGGCACGGGACTAACATTCTGGCAGATACAACGCCAAGAGGAGGCACTGGCGCAAGACCCGCATCGGCATCTAAACGACTCGCCCACCAAGTACATCACTACCTCTGTGCGAGCGACCTGCGACGACCGAACGCAGAAGTTGGCGAGCTGGGGGGCATGACATGGGCGTCATGGATGCGGAATGAGTTGCATGATCATCAAGCGAGCAGAGACAAGGGCTTTTCAAAAACACGGCGTTCACGTGGGACGATGGAGATGGCACAACAGCATCACCATCTATGGCTGTCTGGCTAAGTAGCGGCACGTAGCTGCGAAAGAGTCAGTTGCGAAGCATTGCGGTGTCAGATATCGTGGGCTCAAATGCATCAGTGATGTTGAATGATGGACAGCTCAAGTGCCTTACCCATGTTTCGGTCAAATTCTCACATAATGGCGGTGGTTCTCGGGGCTCTGGGAGCAACTTCATGTGAAGGTGATCCTCGAGTACTTGCAGTGCTCCTGGTAACCTTGGGCGCTACCGACTGCGCTACGTGCTGTACTGGCGCTTAAGGCTATCAATCTAGTTCACCATGGTGACCATCTGTTTGGGGCACTTCCTGTGGCTCATGTCACTCAACGACAGCCGTCATGTCATTTTCTGCGTCAAGAGAAATCTAGCCGGCTGCTCAGTATCCACCACCAAGACGCCTTGCTCGCCCTTCCCCAGTATTGCCACTTCGCCCTTGGCTTTCTCATACATCCTCACGTTCCCCGCCTGGAATCTCATGACGCACGAGCTGCCAGCGTAACATACTCTATCACCCTCTTCCACTTCCTCACCATTCTCGATGTGCATAGCTCCAACTTTGTTGCCTTCGATACCGCATCTATTGGCAAACACCACCACAATCGGCTCCTGGCCTTCTGTTTGCTGAACCTGGCCCTCGCCTGCTGCAGGATTCGACACAGCACGTGCAAGAAAAGGCTGAAAACGCTCGAGCCAGTAGGCTACAGTCTCCATATCAGGCCTCTCTGGTTCCACACCAAGGTCCGTAGGCATGAGGCGAGTCAGCCACGCCATTGATAGAATAACTATTCGCGCTTGACCGTCGATCATGGTATTGGCGAATTCATAGGCGGACCACGGTGAGGCGAAACGGTAAGGATTGATGTCCATACATATGCCCAGACCAAAGTTTGTCCCGGACTTCAAATCTCCTAAAGGCCCGCAGAAGAACGGGTGGTCTTGCCTTGGTATGTTGAGACCTGCTGCAGGAGGCAGTGATTTGGCGCCCTCTTCGGCCCATGTCTCATCAGTGTAGTAAAGGAATGACTTTCTGTAGTTCGCCACAACCTCTCCCTTCGCATTGACTGTCACTGTGCTGTTGTAGTTCTTCGTTGTGCCGTCTGCCGCCGTGGCAATCTCAGGATACCCGACAATAACATGGCAACCCAGCCGTACAGCAGTATCGGCCGCCCATTGCTGACTCCGTCCTGCGGCCGTTGGCTCCAGTAATGGGGTTATCGCTTCGAGACTTGAAAAATTGTACCCTGAAAATGCAAGCTCCGGAAGAACGAGTAGATCAATCTGGCCATGTTTTAGATCTCGGGCTGCCAGTAATGTGTTGGCTTTCTGGATGTTTTGGTCGAATGCGCCTAGTTCCGGGGCTAATTGAAGAGTCGCTATACGCATAGCTGCCCAGTACCCTTCTCAGTCACCCAACAGTTGACCGGTAGAGGCTCTTGGCAGTGTCAATTCGTTTCACAGAGAGAAGCTTGATGTGGCGGAATCTCGACTGGTTGACTGGTTGACTCCTGCAGTTGGTGCGATAAATGACGGAACGTGACCTCAATCCTTCAAGAAGCTATCAATTGCGTCTCTGGAAGACCGACTGATAAATCACCGTGAATGCCCGGCAAGACAGTCGGGACTCCTTGAGATTGTCGTGCGGCAGATCTGGCTCTCCGTTGAGTGATATCTGAGGGACAGTGAAGAGTTACAGTGCAGATCGAATTGAGCTCTATTGTCAACGCTCGTAATTTCGAGTCAAAGATGTATTCAAGGTACGTTCCTGAAACGAGTCTAGGTGCAGAGGAACATCGTTGGGAGCCGACTTTACTCCGAATTGTACTGACATCAAAGCAGAATTTAGAAAAGCTACCTGGGTATCTATGCGCATGCTCAGAGCTGATGCTGGCCACTTTACTGAATCGCGTGTACTGTCACGCCCATTTCCTCCTCTTCCACTGCCTGCTTCAGAGCCAAAGGATCACCACCGCGCTGCTTGACCACAAAAGCAAGCGTCTCGCTGAAAGTCTCTCCGTTGTTTACAAACCACTCGCCCCCTTGCAAGGTCGCTCTCACGTACGCCTCCACTTGAGACTTCAACGGGCATCTATCGCAGAGAAACAAGATCTGCTCAGGGTTGAGCTTCATCATGTCCTCCACGACGTAGTAGTGGTTGATGTCGTCACCCCAGCCTTCGGCGCCAGGCTCATGGTATCGTGAGGGGTGGAGACGTTTGTATTTGGTAGGTACGTGATCGGCCAGTATGGCGATTGGGCTCGAGGATGATTGCAAGTAGTTGACATGCATGTTGAACATTAATTGGTGGTCAGAATCCGGGTATCGCTTATGGAACTTCTGCTGGATTCTGCCGTTCGACGGACAGACATTGTTTGCGATGACCTGCTTCATCACATTATGCGCGTCAAGCATCTCACCAAGCTCATCAGTAGACCAGTTGTGAAGTAGTCTGGCGCGTTCGATAACAAGATCAGGCAGGTTGCGCGTTGTACGAGCATGCTGACGGTTATGGAAGGCTTTGCTGTAGAGCCATAGGCGGTAGACGGCGCGACGGAAGAGCCAACGCTCGTCGCTCGAAAGAAGTCGACGATTCTCAAAGTCATCCTTCCATTTCTTGAACGGGTAGAAATGCTCCCATCTCTGCGCGACCCGGCCAGCCCGAATGACTTGCTGGAGCAGTGCCTGTGATAGAGGAACGTTGCGATGTATGTGCGCCGGCTGACTACTGTTATGTGTGACGACCTGTATGATATCGTCGACGGGCCCGAATTCGGCGTCGGCAGCTTGAGTCAGGATAGAGATCCTCTGCTTGTGGTAGACCTCTCGAAGGTAATGACTGGTCGAGGAGAGATTGATGGCGCTTGCCACATCCGAGAGAGACAAGAATATGTGAGATACAATCTCCGCTGGCATGCTTTCGATATGCATCTTGGAGTACTGATGTCTGGGCGCGGTATATCGCCTTCTCACTCTCCTGCCTCCTTTCCAGACGAATCGAACTGAGCTTATGCCTGAGCTGTACCGGCTCTTCTTGTTCGCGTCGAACAGCTTGATATCCGCCTGTTCCTCCTCTACGCCAAATGATAGACGCCTCTTCCTTCTGCCTCCCTCTCGCCCACTCCGTATCTGCGGATCAGACGCTGGACTGCTATTGCGATAGCTGTCCGGCAACAGTGTCGCGTGCTCAAATGACGAGCACCCCTTCGCTGGGGCTATAGATTTGTCCATGGTTGTAATTGCTGTACGGCGAAGACACAACGCTCAGGTCAATGAAGACCTTGAACATTTGTAGGCCGTCCATTTCGAGCGGATCTGTTGCGGTGTTGTGACTTGCAAGGAGCGATGCAGCTCCTCAGCCGCCGTTGCTGCACAACTCCACCGCTTGCGCGCCAACGCGGCCCAGCTGTCATCGGAGTTGGAAGCATTTCCGCCGCGCTCAAGGTCCGGGCCGTCAATGGAGGATCGTTCTCTCGTGGCGAAACATCATCATTACCATCGAGCTGTGAGCTCCTTGCAGGTCTGTCCACGCAGAACAAAGGCAGTCATTATGCGCCACTAGACCGCAGGCCCGGTCCGGATCTTTTGCGGTGGTCATCGAGATATTTCTCAGGCAAAAAAAGTCTGACTGTCTCCTGCCTGTAATGGACCAGGGTCATTATAACTGCCGCGACTACTATGTATCCCCTCATATTGCGCCCACGACGTTTGTCAGCGATGCCCACAGAAACCCGATCTGGCGCCACGAGTCGTGGGAGGAGATGGAGCAACGATGCCGGTCGCCAGCGAGTTCGAAGCCCAAATTCCCCCTGCTGAGGCTACCTGTCGAGCTAAGGCAGGAAATCTTCAGCTATTTGCTGCCCAGGACGAAGGACTTTCTATACAGCAATCCTCTGGCCAGCCACGCACGCAATTTTGGAGCAGTGCAGAAGAGGAGCCAGAAGGGCATGGTCCTACCTACAGTGGCACCGTCAAGCGTTCGTAGAGCTGGTGCAAATACCTCTGGCAATGTTGTCTGGCAACGTGGAAACACGAAGCTGCTATGCGTATGCAAGCAAATCCACGACGAGTGTGCGGAAATGATATATGGTGGAAATACTTTTCTGCTCTTTGTCACCTATAATGAGATCGTGTTCAGACTGCAATGGCTGCTGCCTTCAGGGATGGCACCAAGTGCCAGGAAACCTTTCTTGGACCTTCTTCCGCAGCGTTACCTGCAGCTCATCAGAAAAGTGACTATTCACATCGATCATGTCGATCCATATACGGGCATGATTAAGTTCAATGTGTCGGGAAAGGGGCTGGCCCATGGCTTGAGAAGGCAGGTGCAGAGACTTGTGAACGCATTGAAGAACAATTGCTCGTCAAAATCTGATGGTGACGTTGACGCATCGGACGGCCAGAGACGTCTAGCAAAAGTTCATATACGCGTTTCGAACAGCAATGAGGTGCTTGACTCGATCAAATCCGATGCGGTCAGGCAACGGGAAGGCGGTGGCCGCGTCAGCGATGATGTCGAGGATATGCTTGCCCCTTTCCGCCAGCTGTACGGAGCGCGAGAGGTCTCTGTCAGAGGCGCCGTCGACGAGGACTTTGCCCGGGAATTGGAACAACGCATGGCGAGCACGGAACAATTTTCAGATGTTGGAAAGGACGTAGATGTGGAGGATGGCGGCTTGAACACGCCGGCACCTGGTGTGTGTGTATATGGGAACGACATGGCATGACGACGATAGACGACTTATGAGTAATTCAAGCGCGAACGCATACCGAAACTTTGATCCCTCTTAAGACTCGGCTTCCAGCAGTAATCTGGCGATCTCCTCCTTGTGCTTCTCTTTCTGTTCATAACTCGCTTCATATAATGCGCGCTTTTCTGCGCTAAACCCCGCCCAATTCTCCTTCTTCTCCTTCTGCTTCTCTGCTGCTGGAAGAGCTTGTTAGCATACTTGAAGCAAGATCTATAGCCGATGTGTGAAAGCTGTCAAACGCTGGCTATCGTTGTCCTCAGACAAATTCTTTTTCAACGAGGCCTCTACTCCGGGCTCAACGACGACAGGCACCCCAATCTCCTCTACCATCGCATTTCGAAGCACCAACCACGGGTCAGCTGGCTCCTAACCAGCTGCCGGTGGTGGTGGTGGTGGTGCTTGGCTGCACGCCTCCCAGGCGAAATTGCCATTTTCATCTGGAAAGGCCAAAGCCTCTGGTACGAACGTCAATTCCGTACGCGTAGTGATTGCCCTTGTGAAGTTTCTGGAAGCACGTCCGTTCATCTCTTTTTGCCTCTGTTCATCTCACAAAGACTCCTGGCTTACCTGGTAGGTACGGCTTAGCCTCAATCCCACGCGGTTGGCTCCTTCTCCTGCTCGCATTGCTCCTGCCCAGTATATGGTTGATCGGCAGGAAAGCGTAACCATTCAAGCTAGACACTGTGCAGACGCGAGTACCGTACATAGGGTCATTCATATGCATTACAGTTCCTATGTTCATTTCATGCCCGCCGTTCAGATATTGCCGGCTCATCAATGCTCCTTCAGCGCCAACGCTCAACGCTACACTGTGCAGTCCAAACATTTCACACCTCATGCCGATTGACAAGCTCGTAGTCCTGACCACTTCGTCTTCGCCAAAACAGTCTCCGTCGGCGAGGGACACTCTTCCACTTCGACAGATCGACTGGGACCTTCAAGACGTACCGTCGATAGGCACACCACCCCATGACAAGCACACTGATACCCAAGGCAAACCCCACTATGGTAAGCAGTACCCAATTCCTCGCCATCCAGAAGATGAGCTGCACATCATAGCCATGCCAGCTGTTGCCCAAATGATGTGTGAAGAAGCTCCACGAATGCCCATTGTACTCCTCTGGAAAGATCAATCGTACTCTGCCACCGCCAACGCCATCTCCAATGTTCAGGTCATCCGATTGCCAATGTATCCACATTACGCTGAGGAACAATGGACCCGTACTTCCCATGACTGTGATGTATGGCAATACCCAGCTCCGATCGTAACTTGCAATCTGCTCGATGACCTTCATGAAAAAGGGATGCTGCGGCACTGCGCCCATGACATCGTTGCTGATCCCTGTCGGTATCGTCCTTCGAGCAAAAGCTGGATAGGACAGCAGCGGAGTCAGGTCCCGGTTGCAGCCGTCGTCCAGATCAATGTACACTCCTCCGTAGTGTGCCAGCACAAAGTACCTTATCGAATCGGCTCGCTGGATAGGATACTTATAGCCATCGAAAGTGTCCAAGAACCACGGATACTCTGCCTCGATGAACTCTCTGCTCATGGCATCTGTCCATAGCTTATACTCCCATCCTTCATCCTCCTGATGCAAATCTATGCAGCTTTGTTGCGCTTCCTGCCACACCTCCGGTATGCTCTCATTCTTGTATGTCTGATGAATTATCTTGGGAATGATCAATTCCCGATCAGACAATCGCGAGGAGCCTGGAGCAGGTAGTTCTGCTTTCGTGATCGCATCTTCCGCGCCGTCGATTACAAGGAGTAGGAGGAGCGACCAAACGGCGTGAACCAGGAAGGCAACCACGGCGAGGTTGAATAGGAGGAAGAACAGAACTGCGCGCCGCATCTTCGAGAATCGTATCCCAATTTGACGTTGCCAGGCGGATTGTGGACTTGATGAGCAGCCGGTGGTGTTGCCTCGAATGGAAGTGCGCTATCGAGCCATGGGCGCGAGGTCGAGGTATGAGTCTAGCTCGTATGGTAAGGCCGTTGCCAGTCAATACCGCTCTTTCGCAAGTCGACAATGCAGCTCGCAAGCAGAACAGAAAGGGAAGTGAGCGCGCGCCGCTGCTTCCTTCGAGGCTTTGACAGGGTCGTCGGCTAGATTTGCCGCTGCAGATCTCCGGGCCTCGTGGCACTGAAACTTCGATTCTGAAACACACCTTCCTTTGTCTGCGTCTCTGAGCTGAATTACTTTCGCTGGACTCACGAACAGATAAATCATGTCATCTGGTCCGACTGTTGACGATTCCTTACATTGAAACGTCGGCTCAATCACGATGGCTTACGGAACAAGGCCGAGTGTGGCTTTGAACTTGGCGAGCACGCGTACAAGCACGATTTCCTGCAGGCTGACGTCCTCAACAATATGTGGACCCCTGCAAAGCTGACCGGAGCCACCACCAGTCTGAAGGTAGCCGGACGTTTATCTATGGTAGCCACGTGAGCAGCCTGGCTCAACAAAGGCATTCGAAGGCTGGAAATGGCAGTCATAACAGATCTACGGCCCGCTGTTCATCGAAAAGATCAAGCATGGACTGCTTGCAAAGAGTGCTTATTGCATTGACATCTCATACATGCTGAGTGTTGCAAGTACGGCAATCTTGAAGGGCAGCGCAGCGACCATCATACTGAGGTCTAGGAAAACCAAGTCTACCTAAGCAACACTGCCTTAAGTCGGCTTTGTCCCCGATGTGCCCACCGCAGCAGCTTGTCTGATCAGCTCTGTGGAGCGCGAAATCTCTGGCATATGTGGGATTCTACTTTGAGCCTTCAAAAGCTCTCCTTCCTCGATCTCGACGAATTGACCCCCGACTGAGTATATCAGCTGACCATGCCTGGACTTATCGGCCATCAAATAAAGTGCAGACTTGGCTGCAACCTCAGGTCCCTGACAGAGTATGCCCGTCTTCTCCACGAACTCCTTGGGTACAATCCCAGTCATCGTCCAGTCAGGAGCGATACCATTGATGCGAATCGGAAGGCCGTTGTGCTGTAGATTCTGGTGGACGCCTCGAATGAAGCCCAGAACTCCATGTTTGGCAGTCGCGTAGTCCGTGACCTCGAATCTCTGGAAGCTGGACGCCGAAGCCGTGATGACAATGCTACCGCCCGATGGCTCTTGGTGCCTCATGTGATACATGCCGAGGTATGCGGTATTGATTGCGCCTCGTAGATTCACTTCGTATGTCAGTCGTGATGGCTCGACGAGCTCGCCATTGTCGTCAAGATTGTCTTGGAGGTAGTCGGCACGACTGGAAATCCCTGCGTTGGCGAACGCATGGTCGATTCGGCCGTACAAGTCTTTGGCGTGCTTGAAGAGAGCTTTGAGATCGTCCCAACTTGATACATCGGTCTTGACAAAAGCGAGCTTGTTGTGCTTGATGGGCACAGGGTTCAAGTCTCCACTAACGACGGTTGCCCCCAGGTCGAGAAGCATTTCGGTGGCGGCAAGACCGATGCCAGAAGACCCTCCTGGATAGTATCAATGGGATACGCCTTGATTGAATTGTTTCGCTAATTTGACATACCTGTCAGCACAACAACTTTGCCTGTCAACGACGTCAGGTCATTATCTTGAATCGTCAATTCTGTCATTCTGGCGTTGAGGCCGGATTTTATATGTGGTACCCGCAGGGTGCTAGACTCTCACGATTCAATGGAATATGCGATCCTGCAAAGCGTTTTCAAGCACAACTGCGTCGTCGGCGACTAGTACATATAGCAAAGATGACCGAGGGAGTGCTGTCTTAGCACCGTAATAATCCCCGCTCTGACGTGTCCTGCCCACCTGGCTCACGAGCTCGCTCTCGTATCCAAGGAAGCTAAGACTAGCAACAATATCCTTATCATCTCACATTTGCACGCTCAAGTCGACGAAACTTTTCATGTTGAGCATGAAGACTGTGAGGCCGATGTCCGTGCCACACATGCATGATTGAGTTCCAATGCGCATAGGACCCACCTTTCCCGCGCTCTCCCGGCCATGCACTCCAATGCGCCTTGCACAACTCCCGTTTGAAGCTGCAATCCACGCAGGTGGCTTTCGGACTACACCAAGTGATGTGATCAACGGACATTATCTACTGAATCACGGCATAATGGGCTCAATCCAGCACAATGCGGCAGATGGCTACTGGAACCCGAACGGCGAGCAAGATGTACCAATCCCGCAATGGACATCGTACTTCGAAAATCCATACACATTCCTTCTCGTCTTTGCTGTAATTATGCTAGTCGGCCAACGTCTGGCTAGCACCGCTCGCTCTCAAGCATCTCCTGTGTTGGGTCAGGAAGGCGTCCGCACAGTGCCTGCCGCACCGTACTGGATTTCCTACCTAGGCCACATCCCCAACTACGTCTTCCAGGGTCCCGAAGCATTCTTGCGAAGTCTACGGTCTAAGTACTCAGATTGTGGTATCTTCTCAATCACCTTAGCTGGTCATGTGTGGAATATAATTTGGAGTCCTGAGCATACCACACGTGTTCTCGGCGAGCGAGAGATTGTGGTGAGCAATGAGGAGATCACTGATAGTATGATGAGAAAAGTTTTTGGAGTGCCTGATGGTGATTTCAAAAAGTATCAGGCGGCGTTGCCTGAGTTCGTGGCGGCCTATAAGCATATCTTGGGTACGCCAGGATTGCGCAATTTAACGGAAGACACCGCGCAGAGGCTGAAGGAACATATTAAGGACTTTGTTACTGGCAATGAGAGTCCAGTCGATCAAATGATGTGGGAGAAGGTCGCTGAAGCGACACCTACTACCGGGAACATTGGACAACCAATCGTCGAGGCGAAGCTGCTGCCATTGATCAAAGACTTCGTTGCGCACACCGCTATCCCATCCCTCATGGGCACAGATTTTCTGAACAATAACCCCGATTTCCTCTCTGAGCTTTGGAAGTTCGATGCTGGGTTCATGCTCCTGGCTACCGGCCTCCCGCGCTGGGCGCCCATCCCAGTCCTCACAACTGCGCATATTGCGAAGAAAAAATGTCTAGACATGCTCGAGACATTTCACGCCGCTATGGAGAAGGAAGCAAATGGCGATGATCCTGGTCCGAAATGGCGAGGTCTTGAAGACGTGGGAACACTTGTCAAGGCGAGGATGGTGATATATCGCAAACATGGTATGAGTATCCGTGCTAGAGCAGCAGTCGAGTTAAGCTTGATGTGGGCGAGCTCGGCAAACTCGAATCCGATGGTGTTTTGGCTGGTGCAGCGTCTATTTGCGGATAGAGCTCTGCTAGAGATGGTCCGAGAAGAGATCGCGCCGTACGTATCGGCCGTCCAGCCGCAGTCCGAATTCGCGCTTCCAGAGCCGCCAAGGTTCCAAAGGTTCGATGTAGAAGCGCTCGTCGATCATTGCCCCTTACTGAAGAGCTGCTATGTGGAGTGCATGCGGCTCGATTCTGCGATCACGAATTTGAGGGTCCTCAAGCAGGATATTATTTTGAAGTCCTCTGACAAGGAGAGTGAAGGGTGGCTGCTGAAGAAAGGCGAGTTTGTGCAGGCCACAATGGACCTCCACCACACCGACTCAAGCTACTTCAAAGATCCAATGGTGTGGAAGGCAGATCGACATGTCCAGGTGGAGGGTAATGCTAAGGTCGCGGAGATGGGCACCGTCCGTCCTTGGGGTGAGTGACAAAATCTTTGTGTGCGAGGGGCGCGCTAACTCGTGCATAGGCGGTGGTGCTAGCATGTGCAAAGGTCGAGGCTTCGCTCTGAACGAGATTCTGATGTTCAGTGCCGCAATTGTCGCCATGTTCGACATCAACTCGCCTTCTGGTGGGCCTGTGGAGATGGCTAGCCAAAAGCGTGCTGCGGGCACGTACACCAGCGATGACAATACCAAAGTCCTGATAACGCGAAGAGCACTTGGTCCAATAGCAAAGGAGATTGCTGGATAGATTTCAGAAGTCTGAATCTGCTTCTTCCATTATAATCTGATTGAGCAAGCCTTTGCTTCGCCTTGCCTTGCGTATGCCATCAGAGGTGCTAAGATAGAGTGGTGGTGAAATTGTGCCTGCCGTCATGACGTCCGGGGAGGCGAGCGGAGGTGATGAGATCCGTGGCGCCTCCGCTGCTGCCTTTTCCTTGCGTCTGGTCTCACGATACTGCTTTGCCGTTCGTGTGGGCTTTCGTACTGGCTCCTCCGGCTGACGATCAATCCAGAGTAAGCTGGCCAGGGAGCCGTAGACATAGCTGACCGTCAGACCGATGCTCAGCCCAATCATCGCTGCTATACCCAGGTAGATGTAGAGGGTCTGTATAGCGTCCCGTTAGCGGCGTGTCTACGTGGATGTCTCAGCAGGCGACTTGCCTCAAGTTTGACCAGGAGTTGGAAGGGCGCAGCAACGCATGCCAATGTAAACCAACCCAGATACACAACGGGCTGAAGCAGGAACCCGAATGGTCTGTACAGTAGCTTGGCCAAGAAAAGTGCGGCAAATGCCAGATAATATAGGATTACGCCAACAGGCCAACAAATGTACCAAAGCACAGTCAATGCCCAAGCCAACGCGACTTGCCACTGCTTGTGCTCCGCCATGGCGCTCAACCCCTCGCTCAACCCCTCTGGTTCGTATAATGGCGACGCCATCCCGCTCCTAAGCTGCTCACGCCCTATGCCCAGCTCTCAAGAGGTATGTAGGCTTGAGGATGGTTGTTTCTAAGTGGCTCGGACTCCACACCTATTTGACGGATAGCCTTCCGGCGATGTGGTGACGTGCATTAGCGTGGTGGGATAGTTCTGTGCACAATGTGTGGAGTCTTGGTGTTCGGTTCTGCACATGCTACTCTCTTCATTTGTACATGTTGCTTGCGCCATACACCGTCGACCACTCGCTACCGCTGATTGTCACTACATTTCTTGACGATCGTGAACACTAACGTTTGTGTGATAGTCATCTCCAGGATCCAAGCATTGTCACGCCGAACCCCGCAAAGCGCATTGGTCGAGTCCTCAACCACCGAGAAGCAAACTTTGGGAGGTCTGACGAACAGCGCGACCGAGTGAATGGTAGGCCGCCGGGCCACGGCGGAGGTCATGAAGTATGGGGAACAGTCAATCGAATGAGGAAGCGAAGTCGCCAGGGTCAGCCCAAAAATCACTGCGGCACCGCGAATCCAAGGCAAGCGTGAGGAAACATGCCGCCGCTCCTTCGTCACAGTCAGCTGCCACGAAGCAGCTTGCGGCGACGCTGGTGCCTGCCTCGTCTACCGCTTCGACCTCGACGTCAAACGCTCATGCGCAAGGAGCAACAGCGGCATCACAAAGCCCGAACAGCTCTCATGCCCGGGCCAGATCGATCACAACCACCGCCACAACACCGAAGATAAGAGCTGAGGATACTGGGTCTATTGGCAAGTCGGATCAGTCAGCAATGGGCAACGCGGAGAGCAAAGCAAGGCCGCCCTCGCGGTCCGCGACACTACCACCACTTCCTACATCAGGTGAAGAGAAGCCGAAGCCGTCACCAGTGTCAAGACCTGTTGATGTGCCGCAATTACATGATGGACCAAACGAGAAAGAAATCTTCGCACCCTCGGGCGTGCCAAATGCCGAGTCGCCGTATGCGCAGTCCAATGCTCCTCGATACGACAGGCCGCCTAGACTGCCCCTGCCCATTGAGGAAGAACCGCTGACGCCCGGCTCGCCCATTCTCTCGCCACAGCACGATGTCAGCTCACATGGGGAGCACCAAGATGGAGACGCCAGCATGCCTCGCAGGGCCAGTATGCTCAGCTCGACCACGGCAGACGACGAAGAAGAGGGCGATAACGACGTCTTCGCTCCCGAGCAGTCGCAAGTACCGCAGGTCCTAGTGCCAACACCAGTGCACTACAAGGGTCCTGGAGAAAAGGTGTATGTGACGGGCACGTTCGTGAATTGGGAAAGGAAGTTCAAGCTGCACAGGCAGAAGGATAAGGCTGGGTTCTTTGCGACGTTGCAGCTCAAGCCTGGTACGCATCATATCAAGTTTCTGGTTGACGGCGATATGGTCACGAATGATGAGCTGCCGACGACAGTGGACTACACAAATATCTTGGTCAACTATATCGAGGTCGTGGCACCGCTTCCAGGCACATCACAGCGACCAGCGCCTGCAAAACCTATGGATATTCCAGGCGCCGCACTGACGGCTGGACAAGCGACGGCTACGGGCGAGCCTGCAGCCAGGCCACTGGACATTCGAACTCAGGCGCGGGCACTCGAAACGGAAGCAGACATCCCGTCCACACTTTCCGAGACTGTTGCTGCACCCGAGACCAAGAGACCGGAATCTATACCAATACCACAAGCAGCCCAGACACCACCCAAACGGACCGAACAGCCATCACAACCCGCTGCACAGCCACAAAAGAAGACAGCACCGAAGAAGAAAGTCCCGAAGGCTCAGTACACCAACGAGATACCGCGATTCTTCCTGGACCAAGATCGGAACGACCCGAACGACGAGCGATACCAGCGTGCTTCCAGAGTCGTTCAGAACCTGCCACAGCCGCCGACACTGCCCATGTTCTTGGGCAAGAGCATACTGAATGCGACCACGCCGCACAAAGATGACGCGAGCGTGCTGACGATGCCAAATCACACCGTGCTCAACCACCTTGCTACTAGTAGTATCAAGAATGGTGTCTTGGCCACGAGTGGAACGACGAGGTATAAGCGGAAGGTGCGTTGTGTATTGTATACTTTCCGTTTACACGCATCAAAGCTGACATGGCACAGTTCCTGACGACGATCATGCATAAGCCGACTTCTGATGATGGATGAACGAGTCGTTCTCCAACATGGACAACAAGCCTAAAAAGATTTTGGCGAACGATTTATGCCCTCTAGGCAGTCAGGCTGACGACACAATGTCAAAGCTCCACTCAGCTGCTGTTTTATGATGTCAAAAAGCGATGCGATGATATTCCGCGGGTGCGCAAGCATATGATTTGGGATGATGGCTTTTTCGCCGTGTACATATGATGAGACGTTCAGAGCAAATGAGCCGGTATAGAGGCGCAAGCAGGGCGTATAGCAGGAGCTCGCGGCGCAGATAGAGGATACGGCACTGATATAAATGCGCGTCCGATAATTACTTGGAGAAACATGCCAATTATGACGGCACGACAAAACAGTCCCCTGCTTTTCTTGTTAGCACTGCGACCCATCGTTGGCTCAAGATAGCAGATATGGTCGACCGCGCATTTCTGCCCAGTGGTCTTTGTGAACGCTTTGCATGGACATGCTATAACCGTGAACCTCTAATAAGCACATGCATCGCCCTCATGCCGGAGCAAGCTGCACACTGCGCCTTCGGCAGCGCGGGGAAGCAAGC
This sequence comes from Teratosphaeria gauchensis, assembly GCA_007113925.1. Classification (NCBI taxonomy): domain Eukaryota; kingdom Fungi; phylum Ascomycota; class Dothideomycetes; order Mycosphaerellales; family Teratosphaeriaceae; genus Teratosphaeria; species Teratosphaeria gauchensis. The sequence continues at coordinate 1,576,447 of VCMR01000003.1, forward strand.
TTTACGCTATACAGATCACAACAAGAGCACATCACAGCCCTCCTCATCGTCAATGCTGTCCCTTCCCGATGCAGAAATTCTTTGCTGATTGCGCCAGCCTAGTAGCCGACCTTGTCACGACCGATCGCCCGTCAACGACCACGTACCCGCCTCCTCATGCCTGATCTACTTATAGCAAATCTCTCCGCACAAACTCCTCCCTCAAAGTCTTGCCCAAGCTCGCCGGGCTCTTCTCCACGACCACACCTGCAGCCTCCAACGCGCTGATCTTGCTGTCCGCACCTCCTTTACCACCAGATACAATAGCACCAGCGTGACCCATTCTCCTACCCGGCGGCGCAGAGATTCCAGCAATGAAGCTAACCACTGGCTTACCAGCAGTGTTGTTGGCCTTCAGGAAGTCTGCCGCGTCTTCCTCGGCGCTGCCACCAATCTCACCGATCATGATGATGCCGTCAGTCTCGGAGTCTCTGAGAAAGAGGTCGAGGCAGTCGATGAAGTTGGTTCCAGAAAAGGGGTCACCGCCGATTCCAACGACGAGAGACTGGCCCAGGCCCGCTTGGGTGGTCTGGTTTACGGCTTCGTAGGTCAAAGTGCCGGAGCGGGAGACGATACCAATGCGGCCGCGCTTGTGAATGAAGCCGGGCATGATGCCGATTTTGCATTGGCCCTGCAAGGTCTGTCAGCAGGACGATCGAGAGGGCTTGCTGCTCGCTACTGCTATATTGTTGTCGCTGTCGTCGTTCAGATTTACAAATCCTAATCAATCCCACCATTGGCGGGTCATACTCTTCCTATCATATGTTTTGTTTTATATATACTCATCATTGTACCTTTGGTCCTTCTGTGCAAAGAGAATTGAGAGGACTTACCGGAGCAATGATGCCAGGGCAGTTGGGACCCACCAACCGCGTCTTGCTCTGTGTCTTCAGGATGTCCGTAATCCGCACCATGTCGTGTTGCGGGATACCCTCAGTAATGCAAACCACGAGCGGAATCTCTGCACTGATAGCCTCCTCAATACCCGCGGCTGCAAGTGGTGGAGGCACGAATATCGCGCTCGCATCTGCGCCAGTCTTTTCTCTTGCTTCCCTCACATTGGCGAAGACTGGCTTGCCCAAGTGCTCTGAGCCAGCTTTCTTTGGGTTTGTGCCGCCAACAACATTTGTGCCGTACTCGATAGCCTGCTGGGCGTGGAAGGTACCTTGCCGACCAGTAAAACCCTGAAAGAGAACTTTGGTCTTGTCGGTAAGGCGCAGGTTGACATTCGTCGAGGCGTAGCCGCTGCCAGAAGAGGCTGTCGCGTAGGCGGATCTGGTTATCGACGGCGTGGCGCGGAGTGCCCTTGTGAGGGGCTGCTTTAGGGACTGCATCCTGGACGTGCGCGCGTCACTGAGCTCCGCAAAGGAGCTGCCGGGAGGAGTGACGAGGTGTGAGAAAAGGACAGGGTGTTGGTGATGGTGATAAGGGTTGCCAGAGCGTTCCACGTGCAAAAGCTGGGAGCTCACTAGCGCCGCTAGCGCCGGCCAGAGCCGCTTCGTCTACCTCACGCTTGACTCCAGCGCAACCTCTATCCCTCCCACCCGATCGTCGTCAAGATGAAGCAGCGAATCACGCATGTGCAAGACAAGGAGGATCGCATTAATGTAGACCAGATCAATGTCACTGATGACACGCTCGAGTATCAGAGAGCCTCAGCAATTGAAAAGCGCATGACTGTTGGCTTGAACGAGCTACCAAATGAAGTAGGCATACTTCGTTTCCGTTTTCCCAAGAGCGCGTGTTGATATCGGCCAGTTACATGCTTTCTTCAATGTAATTCATGAGCTGCATATACGATGGACTGCTCGCCTGAGCTACCAATCCACTTCCCCTTTCATCTCTCGCCTTCCGCCAGGACTTCACATCTTCTATACACCAGGGAAGACTGACCAAGAAGTTGATATCTGTCCTGGACTCAGACAGATATTCGGCGATATAAAGTGCAACTCTACGCTTGACAGCTTCAGCAAACCGGAGATCTTGTCTGAACGCTTCTCTTCTGCATCGACATATCAGTACTACTCACCATACCCAAAAATCTTACCTTTCCAGTCCTTTCTGGCGAAGAGCATATGCCAACAGTTCAGAGGAGATTGTGTGAATGAGGTGGCTTCTTTAGCATTCGCTAGCTACATCGACATTGATTACGATGCTATCAGCCATGCTGTGACCTTCACAGCCTTCTGGAGGTCAAGTGTCGAGTCTACAGCAGCACGGACACCTGCACGCAAGTGGAAGAAGAGTGACAGTGCAGAGGTTGGCGTGCTGCACGAAGAAGAGCCAGCGGCTGATGAGCCAGAGGAATTGAAGTTTGGCGGCTATCTCACCGTGCTTGGTGAAGACAAGAAGCCGCAAGGCACATTGTTCTCCTTCCCAGCCCGACACCATCATGCATTTCTGCCGGAACATCCTCGAGTGCCGGAGGCGACATACAATGTCTCCTTTCAGCAGCCTACTGGACTCCACCCAAAGCTCGATATCCGCTTCACAAACGCCGCCGCATTGACAGTTCCAAAAGAGGCATGCAGACTCCATGCCTACTTTACGCTGCCTTCAGCACTATTCATAGATCGATATCAATTCTCCGACCCACTCTTCCTGGCGTCTCAGCACCTGGTCGCACTCCACAGTCTGAGCGGCGAGCAAGATTTGGAGGCGCCTGATTGGGTAGTCAAGCGCTGGGGCTCCGCTGCACTACTTGAGCTTGCCTTACCCTCTGGTGTTCCAGGGGAATCATCGGTCGATCAAATTTTCCAAAATCCGGATGGCTCATGGACCGTTACAGTACCCACGCACCTTCGGTACTTGCAGGCACTGCCCAACAACACTACTCCTGGTCTGCGAGATCTTGACATACCATGGCCGATAGTCTTTTGGGCATGCGAGGCAGAAGAAGGGCTTAAGATGAGTACGAACCCGTTCGACAGGGTGAATCTGGGGTATGATGGACTGTTTGGGCCTAAAACTATGTTCTATCACTTCCAGCCTGAAGGCGAAGAGGGCACTGTGCTGCTAGAAAGACTGCAGGTCCCAGTGCTGGAGCCGGAGAATGCAGAATGGGTGCAAGTCGGCACGCTCATCGTTGTGATGCTTGGCTTTGGCTGGGTACTCTGGACACTGGTTCGACCTATACCGGCTAAACAGAGATCCGGTAAGGAGACCAAGAAGACTCAGTAGCACGAACTCGGAACACACCGGCATAGGTTAGCAGATGCGAAAGGCCTGAGGTTTGACGGCATTCAGATGTACATAGCTATTGCAAATAATGTGGCCAAGATTGAATCCATGGTTATACTTGCGTACACATCAACAATGGCGCTAGCTTGACACTTAGCCGCCGAGTGCGATGAAGAGAACGTCAGAGACAAGTTAGGACGGGACACTGTATTATGTAATTGTTGAGCACATACAACATCGAAGTTCAAACGCCAGAAGTGATGTATATTTGCTTTAAGCTCCACCAGGACCATGCCTTCCAGAGGAACCGCCTGGATCTAGAAGTAAGTGCGGCTTGAGATAACTCTCATCCAGCCTCTGGAACAGATTTCCAGCATCCTCGCTTGTTGCATTCAGGATGGTATTGATTGCCCCTCTCGCCGTCAACGGCTGTCCACCAGCAACAGGAACTGGGTTGTTCGTATCCGCTTCCACGTTCGTGGTCTGCTGTCGCTGAGGTGAGCGTCTCGCTGCTGGTGGCAAATCCAGTTCGTCCTCTTCGTAAGCATCGATCTGAGAGAACTCGTCTGGGTCTAGAAGACCTTGTTCAGCGGCGCTCTGCTGGTTATCACCGTTCCGACCTCGTGAGCTGTTGCGCCGCCCAAAGTCCGGCTGGACGGTGGGTGAGCCATTGGCGCTACCAGTGGAGTAGCTCGTGCCGCCTCGATTTCGCTTGCCGTTGACATATCGCAGATCGACATTACCGCCACTGGCCTTTGGTGTGTGGCCAAATGCTGTTCCGTTCTTGCGGGCGTACGCTCCAGAGTGTGGTACGGGCTCAATGTCGAACTCGTCGTCGCTGTCGATTTCTTCTACGACGCCGGTGCGGATGTTGAGGATCTCGAGCATACGCGCGGTAGTGCCTCCAAAGATAATGACGGTAAGCACCACGACGACCAGAACAGTAGCTCGCAGCGCAAAGCCGTTGGGACCACTGAGGCCAGCTGCAAGGGCAACACCGACCGCACCTCTGAGCCCAGCCCAGAAAATCATCAACTTCCAGTTCTGCGGTAGCTCCTCAGCTACTTCCTGCCCTCGTCTTCGAGCACGGTAGCGAATAAACCAGTTTATTGCTGAGCTCAAAGGGAAGACAGCGCACCATCTTGCTAAGCAGATACCGACGATGGTGACGAGGATGAAGAGCGGCTTGTATTCCAGACCTGTCTCCGTGAACATGGAAAGGCCGAGGTAGATAAAGATAAAATTCTCGGAGAGTTGAGCTAGGAGAGCAAAGGTGAACTTGGTCGTAAGCTGGGTGCGTCGGGACATGTTATGGTAGGCGTAGTGCTTGAGGCAAATGCCGCAGAAGAGGAGGGCAACGATGCCTACAGAATTCAGATCAGTCCTGTTCTTGAGTAGTAGAAAGGGGCAACCTACCACTCATGTGGATAGCATTAGCGAAAAAGTACGATGCATAGGCGATCAGAATGATCACGCAGCTCTCGATCTTAGGCTCTCGTCTAATGTGCGTGAACTTCAGGAGAAGACTTGTCATAAGTCCAATGACCAGACCGATCAGAAGGGAGCCGAAGAAAACCAGCAAGAACACGCCAATTGATTCGAACAAGCTCAGAATTGTGAGCTTGCCAGCAGTGGCCCCCTCCTTGTACTTCTGCGCCGTTTCAAACAACACGATGGCGATTGCATCGTTCAGGATCGATTCTCCAAAGATAATGGTGTATAGCTTGGGGTCGACTTTATACGCATTGAAGATCGCCAAGATGGTCACTGGATCTGTAGCCGAAAGTGTCGCGCCCACGGACATGGCATCGACGAAGGAGAGGCTGAGGTTCTCGATGTCGATGCGCGTCCATACCCACAGCACACAGCCCAGGACCAAAGCCGAGATGAATGTCCCAGCAAATGCAAACGTGAGAATCGTCCCGATGTTTCGGAAGAAGTTCCCTTGATGCAACTCATACCCGCTCGCCAAGATAATAGGCGGTAGCAACAAGTTGAAGAAGAACTGATAGTCGAAGCTAACAGCATCCAGCACGCTCGTCACAGCTGTCAACCTCAGTATCAACCCAATAATCATTCCAGCGAAGATGGATATGACGGTCTCGTGCACCGCTTGGATTCTTTTGCTTTGCAGGACATAGCTGGTGAAGAAGGCTATGATCAGGAGTATTATGAGGATGAGCAGAGCCCAGGAGGAGTATATCTCTTTCTGCCCGGCTTCGGGGTCTTCTTCGGGGTCGGAATCTTCGGTTTGGGCGTACGCGTATTGGGCGAGCAGGGTGAGCAGCAACAGGTAGAGGCAGTGGAGCGGCGAGGAAGCCATGGTGGGTGGTGGAATTATTATTGCATGCTATGAATGGGTGGACGCGATCTCCGGGTTGATGAAGTCGAAGCCTGGAAGCCGCCCGCGGCGCTCCGGATGAGCTTGATGCCTGTCTGCGAACTGTTCGTTGAGTCCTTGTATTGTCGTATGACACTGTGGTGGTCAAGATTCCTTCAGTCCTGATAGAAATGCATTCATATCCCCTGATCACAGAGCCACACTTTCCTGCTGCGAGCTTCTGAGCTCTGGTCTGGAGCTGCGACGTGTACTGCTTCCCGATTGGGACAAGCCGGAGCTCGCTCCGTGCCCATGTGAAGCTGATCTCCCTTCCAACACATCAATTACTCTTCATAGCATCTATCGGGGACGAAAGCATACGCTTCCGGTCGGTCTCTTCGCCGGATTGCACAGTAACATGCCGTGATGGGTGACGGCGATGAGACAGCGATCAACAATGTCACGATTCACACGCAGCATCAAGCAGTGAACCTGGTCCGCAACCTCGCTGATCAAATCGGTGATAGGCGATTACACTATCTGTCTAAACTGCAGCGCATCGTCGACCGCGTACCACTCAAGAGTGATGCCTAGCAATGAATTTCAGCAGAAAATTAACGTCGAGTCTGTCACTGCATTCTGCTTTGAATTCGCCGCATCATTCTGCACCCCCGCATTCACTGCTCCTGCGAAAAGCAATATCAACTTCAGACAATAGCGGCACGCCTACGCTGACTTAATGGACATGTAAAGCTTGGTTGAGGCACCTCCAAGCCAGTAGGAAGCGCGATCTGCCACTCAAGATGACTGTCTGCTATTCAAGACCCATGGGACTCAGTGTCACATTGCATAAGTAACAGGCAAAGATGAATGCACCATATGTGTGCTCCGCGAACGTCCTGAGCCACCCGGTCAGGCCATCACGCACCTGGTGAAGGGCAACCAACAAGGCCATAGGAGACCGCCCAGCCGAGTCCGAATCAGCATTCGAAGTGTAACGGATGGACCAAGACGTGCTGTGGCCGAGCGTACAATGCTTGTTGCATATGATCATAATACGCAGACGTCATCGTAGAGACCTGGCAAAGGAAGTGGTTCTGGAGTCCACATGGCTTCTTGGCCTCTTTTGCGGCTTGCATCAAGCATATCAGTCCACCACAGAGGTCGCAGAACTGGTGATGTGCAGAGCAGATTGCTGCAAAGCTCTGTGAACTATGGTGCTATAGAAGGGAAGAGCTGAGAGCGGCATACTTACCTGACGGCTGACTATATAGCTCTGCATATAATTCTTGGACAGCTCTGCATCAAAGTGTCACCGCTCAGACGGGGTCTTCTTCCACTCGCTCCGAATTGTGTAAGCTCGTGGGTGACATCTGGCTGACATCTAATCGATCTTGTATGCAAACTAATGGCAGTAGCCGCACCGTTTCGCGATCCCTGTCGGCGCCTGCGTCGCTTAGGCAGTCTCGACTGCACATGACGCGAAGGGGCGTCAGTCAAGCATTGCTCTTCGGAAATGCAGGACGGCACGTTGCAGCCCCAGTCCATTGATCTTCGTATGCTGTGTTCACGATACGTACCTTCGTACCTACAAAGTTTTACGTCAGGCAGAAATCACGGTGAGAAAACAACAGACTACCTAGACTCCACGCCTCGCGCAGGGCCAGCAGCAGTTCACGCGAGTCGAAATAGAGTGTCAACGGCACGCGACTAGAGGGACGGACTGTGGTAAGCTAAACTTAGCTGCGGCAAGACTGACCTTTGAGATCGGTGGGATTTTGGTGAGCTGAGCGGTGACATTCGGAAAAGGTCAGAAGGACAAGGGAACTCCACCGCTACCTTTACATCCATGTTCAACCCGCTATCAGGGATTGCCTGACCTGCCTTCCGTACTGGTTCTAGAGCACTTGACAGACCGAGCAAGTACAACACGATCAACGACGCGACAAAAATTTCGATTGATCTGGTGGTGGAAAGAGAGTTTGCAGTGACACGGTGATATGTTCAGCAGTTTGGCGGGCAACGAAACATCGACTTCTTTGTTTTGAAGCAAACCTGAAACATCACTCGACTCCAGAGAAACAAGCCACAAGACACAAACAGCAAAACAGTCACGTACGCGTGACAGGCATAGCCTGAGCAGCTTCACTACTGGACACGCGCCACCCCTGCTGTCAAAATGGCGGAACCGCCCTCCTCCCCCGACTCCACCGATCCTTCTCGACGACCTACGCCACAGCCGATATCCAAGCATGTCTCGTTCCGCCGCGACAGTAACCCGAGACCTACAATGAACCGCTCCGAAATCAAGTCTTCGCTCAGTACTCGAGACGGCAACAATCGCGAGCAAAAACGAGCACGTATCGCCGACATGGTCAAGGCGGATGACCAGAACAGCAATGAAAACAGCCCGCTTCTGAGATCGCCAGAGAGGAGAAGTGTGAGCGACGAGATCAGACACTTGAGCCTGACAAGCCCGCTGAGCAGTCCGCGCGATGAAGAGAGTGATGTTTGGCAGGGTGAGGAAGATGATACATTGGAGACCAAGAGCAGTTGGTATCTGTTCCTGCTTACCATCGCGATCGGAGGACTGCAGATTGCTTGGTCAGTGGAGCTTTCTAGTGGCTCACCTTATTTGCTAGGACTGGGCATATCAAAGTCACTGCTGGCCTTTGTGTGGATCGCAGGTCCGCTATCAGGCACACTGGTGCAGCCGTACGTTGGCATCAAGTCGGACAGATGCAGATCCCGATTTGGCAAACGACGCCCTTTCATGGTAGGAGGCGCCGTAGCCACCATCGTATCACTTATGGCCCTAGCTTGGACACGAGAATTAATTTCTGCCATTGGATCCATCTTCGGCGCTGGACCTGCCTCGGATGGAGTCTTGATAGCCTCTATCGTCTTCGCTGTTCTAATGATTTACATTCTGGATTTCTCTATCAACGTCATTCAGGCCGGAATCAGAGCATTTATTGTCGACAATGCGCCTACACATCAGCAAGACAGCGCCAATGCGTGGGCTAGCCGGATGAGTGGTGTTGGAAACATCATTGGTTACATGTTTGGGTACGTGAACCTTCCAAAATATCTCTGGTTCTTTGGAGACACGCAGTTCAAAGTTCTCTGCGTGATTGCATCCATAGCCCTCGCAGCCACTCTTTTCGTTTCCTGCATATCCATCAAGGAACGGGACCCGCGTCTGGACGGTGCCCCAGAGAAGAGTGAGGGCGGCGTGATAGCCTTCTTTAAGGGACTCTGGCATTCTATGCGCAAGCTGCCTACCCAGATTGCTAGGGTGTGCCAGGTGCAGTTCTTTGCCTGGATCGGCTGGTTCCCGTTTCTGTTTTACATTACCACGTACATTGGTGAGATCTACACGGAGCCCTACTTCGAGGACAATTTGAAGAAGCCGGAGTCAGAGAGGTTCACTCCAGACGAGATCGACACCATCATGGAAGCTGGCACACGTCAAGGTACCTTTGCTCTTCTCATCTTTGCTCTGACCACCTTTGCGGCGTCCGTCATCCTACCGTTCATCATTGCATCCTCCTACAAGGCACCTGAGCCGGAGCCACGGACGCCCATGACACCCGGTGCTAGGACGCCGGCAACGCCTGGAACGCCGGGCCTAGGCGGGTACTTCGATTGGCGCCAGCCAACCCTAGGTACGCCCAAGACCCCGAGAACCCCTGGCGCAAGTACCGCGGGCGGGTATTTTGGATATCATCCGGCTCACTCAACCTCGGTAGGACGCGCGGAGAGGGAGAAACAGAGGAAGAAGGCTCGGAACCCTTTTAGGAAGGAGTTCTGGAAGACGCCGAGGAGGATTGAGATTTCGTGGTTGACACTGAGAAGAGCGTGGCTGCTGAGTCATGTCTTATTCTTTGCGTTGTGCTGGTGCACGTTCTTCGTGCGGGACGTGCTGACCGCCACCGTGCTTGTGGCGCTCATCGGAATACCGTGGGCCATGACCAACTGGGCGCCATTTGCACTTATCGCGGCCGAGATCTCGAAGCGCGACAGCATTCGCAGAGGTCTGATCGATCCTCCGCCTACACGCGACGGTCAGCTGCTCGCCTCAGGCGAAGACACAGCAGAAGGCTCAGACCAGGCAGGTGTAGTCCTCGGCATCCACAATGTCGCTATCGCAGCGCCACAGGTCATTGCCACACTTGTCAGCTCAGCCATCTTCAAGGCATTGCAGAAGGAGAGAGGTGTACCAGGCGACAATAGTGTTGCGTGGGTGCTTCGTTTCGGTGGACTCTGTGCGCTCATTGCGGCTTGGATGACGACAAGAGTTGGAGAGGAAAGTGATGAGGAAGAATGAGCATGATCAGCAGTATGAAGGTCTATCGATTCATTGCATAGCGGGATGGCTCAAAAATGCTCCAAGATCTGCTATACGCGCGAGCGAGGCGTTTCGGCTTGGTTCTGCTGTGCGTGCTTTTGTCTATGGATACCTATATTTAGATGCGACGGCGTGTACAGCTGTGCGCTGGTCGCTTCGTATGGGGTTACGAATTCATGAAGATGTTATGCGAGTTGAATCTGAGCATTGTTGGTGGCCAGAGGTCTCTCAGAATGATCAAAGGTTTGTCAATCAGGAGCCTGGCTGTGGTATTTCAGCCTTTTGATGGTGCCTAGCTGTGCCGCGAGGCCAATGATTACTTACAGCACTAATCTCAAAGGTTAATGCTAACTTTCGCAGGCTGCTGCTCACGACTTCTACTTACTGTCAGAGTGTCCACCCTGCAAAAAGGGCCGCGGTGAATTCATTTACGTCGTGTTTCATCGTCGTAGCAGTCGTGCATCAGTGCTTGGCCAACATCGTTGGGCTTCCGGCACAGGCACCTTTTGGAGGACGTGTCACTTTGCAACATGAGCTGGACGCCGGACCTTCCTGGGCTGTTGACTTCGACATAACCGAATCGTACAGCACTGCCGCAATACGCTACTGCAATGGTACCATTGCGAACGTAGCACGTGTCAACGGCAGCGAAGACTATCTCCGCGATTCAAACGAGTCCACCCTATGCTCGTCCATCTGACCAACGAGACGCTTGAAATGACGCCTACAGATCCTACTACGGAGATTACTACACAACTGATGCGTGGCCGTGGATCTCGGGAGTGGGTTCTAGACATTGGGATAGGATCGACTATAAGGCTGGCACAAGGCATGCCCAGGATCGAGATGCGTTTTACGATGAAGAGGAGTATAAACACTACGTCAGGAAGGTCCTCGGCAGCTTCTGGCGGGGTCAGGCACACTTCAGTGGGAACTTTGATGTGGTTACGTTGGCTGGTGAGGCCGGTGGAGAGGCATGGGTGAGGGGGATGATGAAAGAGCTGGCAGAAGAGATCCAGCACGTTGATGTGCCGGCTGTGTATGCGAGTGACCCAGAGTTCGCTTCCGCGAAAGGAGCGGCGGAGTTTGCGTTCCAGTGGATGGTTGCTAATGGGTAGTGTCAGTGAGCGTGACGCATATAATTTTGGCGGATTGTAAGCTTTAAACATCCTAGCAGACCAATCAGACGCGCGACGAGTACGGTTGCAAAAATAATAAAGGCCATAGGGCATGCAAACCGTATATCGTATTTCATACTTTCTCCATAGGGGGTATCGTCGTATACTTGTACATATCACTCAGCAATGCCGTCCTTGACATCATGCTCAGGATCCCATTCAATCGTCTAGTGATGCATCGATCCCACAATGCATTCTCCCAGGTCGGTTTGAGCCTAAACATGACCAGCACATGCCGTCCCTCCATCTATTTGACAGCTTTCTTCCCGGGACCCTTAGCCCTGAACGCCTTTTCATCCAAGCCTATACCCCCATTCTGTCGCCCTCTAGAAGACTTGCTCGGCGGCATTGGTCCAAGCATAGCCGTCTTTACCTTATCGTACACATCCTCTGCCAGTGTGACGGGAAAGGCAACTATAGTCCAGGCCAGTCGCAGCGGGACCGTGAATAATGAGGAAATGGTTTCGAGACACCATGTGACGATGCCGCGCTTTTGTGAGTATTGTGCTGCCACAGCTGCAAGAGATAGAGCATCTTGTAGTCTGTTCTCCAGACTATTCAGGCGTTGTTCCGTGAGAAGCGCAAGAGTCGTGGAGCGTTTCTCGTAGCGCCTAACCGCACGCTCCAGCCCTTCGAGACGCGGCTCGTAGCGCTTGCGCAGTCCGATGGATAGCTCGTTCACATCAGACTTGTCCGCAACGGCCACTGTGCTAGGAATGACTTTGTGCTCTGAAATTTTGGCTTCTAGCTCCGAGACACGTTGAAGGAGGGTCGATATGGTGCTGCGAGTCTCGGCTGTTCGGTTGCTATACGGATCGTCGAGACCGGTAACAGTGCGTTGGAGATATAGAGTCCGGGATGCCATGAGTCGGACGAGTTGACGCATGGGACGAATCTCTGCGGCGAGCAAGAAGACGGAGAGGTTGTAGTCGGAGACCAGGGTGCCTGATGGGCGCGACAGCTGAGCACGGATAACATGGAGGAGCCAGGCGGCCAGCGCGGGGAAGCTGAAAGTCGCAAGAAGGGCTAGGATTTCCTGCTGTCGGAGAGCAGAGGCTGCATCTTCACGGACATACTTCCTCTGAGCGTCGTCCTGTTCCTGTTCGGTGGCAATGAATGAAACGTTCGCCTTCGGAGGATCGGCGAGCTGTGAGTGAGGCGAGCTCTCAGTAGACGTAGTGACAGCCACGTCCTCCCGGCCAGCAGTCCTCGGCTTGCCTTCACCATCGTACTCGTAGTATATCTCCTCCGCATCCGTTTGGCCTTTCAGCCGTATAGTCTGCGCAGAGTAGTACCAATCCCATGGTATCCTGACGGACCAATTGAGGAAAATAGCAGCCAAGACCAATAGCAAAGCATCCGTGACAAATGCACTGCCCCCATTAAAGAACAGCCCACCTACGGCCGGTAGAATGGCGAATGCCAGCGGACTGCTGTGCCAATTCGTGACTTCGTGCTCTTCTGCGATGTTCACGCGTCGAGTGGACGAGGGGTTCAGCAGGTCTTCGGCGAACGACTGCGTGACGTCTTCGAGGGAATTGTAGGACAATATCGAGGACCTGCGCCTTCCTAGTTTGGGAGGATGCGGTGAGAGCGAAGGTGGTTGTTGTGGTTGTTGAGGGAAAGTCTGTGTTCGGATGAAGCGATTTCTAATGCCGCCGCCGAGGCTGCTCGCTGGTACTTGCGTTGGTGGAGGTGATGTGGTCTGGGATGAGGCCGTCTGGGGAACATTGGGCGTACTATTCGTTGTTGAGATGGACGGTGGTCGAGGCGGTTGTGGGGGAGGTGGAGGAGATGTTGCTGTCTGAGGGGTTGTAGTCGTCTCTGCAGCTGCAGCAGAGGGTTGTTTGTCGGCCATGGCGACGTGACAGGGGAGCTGGGATCAGCTGCCAATAGTGTCGCGAGTTTGTCTCGAATCGGGCGCGTCGTATGATATTGCTACATGGCTCGATGCGACCTTGGGAAAGAGATGGCGAACACGTGCGGCCCGCCGCAATACCAATCAATGATGTGGTCATGAGCCTCTGGCACCTGGATCAATAGTACATGCAGCAGTCGCGTACCTACATGCCGACGTGGAGCAGGCACCGCGGCTCAAACGCCGTGCATCATCAATGCCGCATCCCGAGATCGGGTCGGCATCGCAAGTCCTGTACCTTGCCTCTTCGTCCGCCTACGTTGCACACCCTCTCAACTTGATGCTCTCAATGCGCATGTACAGATTCTTGCCAGCACACCACGATGGCGGCGATTGGGTTGCCGCTGATCCACATATCCAGCGCGACGCTCTGGACGAGCGACAAGGATGTGTTCCCACGGTATGACCACACCAAGAGGCACGCCGCCATGTGCCGTCGACGACCTTCGACGACTTCCACTTCTGGTCTCGAACTATTGGCACCACAGCTAGAATCTTTGTGCCTGAGATGTATATTCAGCTTGGGCATCAGCCGCAGTAGGACCGTACGACCGTAGGCGTTCCCAACGACCCTGACTTTGCCGAATGTGATTCTGGAAAGCTGGTCACTTGCAAACCTCATCCCAATTATGCTATCGATCTGTATGCTGCTAGTGGCTTGCAAGATACAGGTCCTAGGTGTACTAGCGAAGTCTGCAAAATGTCCCCGGAGCGATGACCGGTCTCCCCTCCATTCCTCGCCCACGTTCACGCTGCCAACTGGGATGGGAACGCCACAATCGCAGTCATGCCCTCCTTGATCTACGGCCTTTGTTTGGATTCCACCAAAGTCATCACCAACGCCGCCATGTAGAGAATGTGTATGCAACACCCATCACAATAAGGAGGGCCACACGAACTAGCGGAAACTCATCCGACTACTAGCTCTAGCTAGCAGGCGATGGAAGGACTTTGTTTTGATCCGAGGAGTGGTATGTGCGTTGGAATTTAAAGACTCGTGGCTATCGCCGCATGTTGAGAATTGAGGTAGGAAGATTCGGATCTCTCATCTGGCCCATTTCGAACGCGCACGTCTCATCGGTGGTCCGCAAAGATGCGGTTGCTCACTTTCAGCGAGTCGTTGCTCGAACTCTTGCTTATTGGCATCGCCAATGCCTTCTTCCGCATCGACTGTGACATCGTCCAGACAGGCCGTATTGACCCAGTCGTCGACCCTGGAGAGGTCTCGGCCCATGTTCACACCATTGTTGGAGGAGCCAGTAAGTCTGACATGGTTGCCGCCTTCGCAAATGAAGCCTGACTTACCGTACCCAACTCGTAGACATCGGCATCAACTCCACCTATGAGACGCTGAACAGTTCGTTCTGCACCTCTTGCCAGATTCAAGCCGACAAGTCAGCATACTGGACCCCACAGCTCTATTATTGGAATGATAATGGCTCCTTCACTGAGGTCCCGCACTCTGGCTCTGTGGTCTACTATCTCGGTCGTGGCCCGGGCAGCACCAACCTGACTGCCTTCCCACCAGGGTTTCGAATGCTTTCTGGTAGCCAAGCCCAACGATCGTATGATAACACAACAATGACATGGGGCAACAGTACATATCCTGGTCGCCCGGTGGCCGATCGCGTTAGCTTTGCTTGCCTGACTGCCGGCACAGAGCCCCCAAATCAACCTTACATGTATAACGTGACTCAGTGCATCAATGGTTTTCGGGCTCAGATTACTTTCCAGAGCTGCTGGAACGGTGTGGACCTTTACAAAACAGACAACTCGCACGTTGCCTACCTTTCACAGATCGACGATGGGGTTTGCCCACCTGGCTATCCGTATCAATTTCCAACCCTCTTCTTGGAGACGGACTATGCTCCAAGCCAAGTAGCTGGAGCACACAACGATTCGCGTTTTGTCTTCGCGCAAGGCGACCCGACAGGGTATGGGTTCCATGGCGACTTTTACAATGGATGGAACATCACGGCGCTCGAGCAGGCGATTGAACAGTGCATTGACGACGATCAGCTGACGAGTGGAGTCGTCGACTACTGTCCGCCCTTGGAGATCTACAACACTAATGGCTATGGCACCATCTGTCCAGCGAGGGAACCAGAAGTTAACGAAATGGTACACGGTACTTTGGACAAGCTGCCAGGCTGCATCACTGTCGTGTACGGACCAGAAGCTGCCACATCCGCTGACTGGACGTGCCCCTCTTCGGTTGCCCCTCCAGCAGTTGTCAAGACAGTAGACACGGTAGCAGAGCGCACCGAGACCCCGACTCCAGGCCAAGCCTTCGGAGACGTCGACAACATCTACGTCGGCTGCTTCAATGACTCTGCTGGTGGTATCAGAACACTGAACGCTCTCAGCACGACGAATTACTCAGTCATGACTGTGGAGTGGTGTCAGAGCTACTGCGGAGAGAATGGATATCGTCTGTCTGGTGTAGAGTACACGCAAGAGTGCCACTGCGACAATGCGCTCAACCCCACCGCCATTAACAACATCAATACCCCTTATGCTGTTGGCTTGGCGAACAACGACGTTGTCAGCTCCTGCACATGGAACTGCGGTGGCACCCTCACGGACGGCGGTGTGCAGGAACTATGTGGTGGCTACGGCTATATCTCTGTCTACAACAATACCAATATAACCTACCACGGCCTCGCGTTCAATGGCACGGGCTACAGCGCCGGTAATGCTCAGGGCTATGAGCCCGCTGCAGCGTTCGCAAGCAACTATATTGGCTGCTACACTGACTACAAGCAAGATTCTTCCGGGAACTATGTACGCATGCTCAGTGCCAAAAATGTAGACTGGCAGAACATGACGATCGAGATCTGCGCCGACTACTGTACCAGCGGTAATTTGACATACAACTACTACGGGCTCGAGTACTCCACGCAATGCTGGTGCGGGGACTTCTTGAACTTGCCCAACTACAAATTGAACGAGACTACCAGCCCTACGAACTCAAGTGCTTGCAGTGACCGCTGTCTCGGCAATTCGTCTGAGATCTGCGGTGGCAGCAATGCCTTGAGCGTGTATAACTACACTGAGTACGTCGCGGCGAGCTACACTCCGACGCAGGGAGGCAAGTACAGTCATGTAGGGTGTCTGACCGATCCGAACAATGGCGGTGGTAGAGCATTGCAGGGCGCTGCGATGACGAATGCGCATATGACACTCGATATATGCATCAAGTATTGTCTCGGGAAGTACTACCATTATGCTGGAGTGGAGTATGCGGATGAGTGTTATTGTGAGTCTTTTCACATATCCACCTTCGATGACCTGTTGGCTAAAGTGACTTCCAGGTGGCAATACCGCTCCAGCGTCTGGATCGGGTGGACAGTTGGCGACTTGCAATGAAACGCAGATGATGCTTTGTCCCGGGAATGGGGAAGAATGGTGTGGCGGGAGTGGGTTGATGAGTTTGTATTACTCTTCTGTGTTGAAGACTAGGGATGAGGAGCTAACAGGCGAGTTGGTGAGTGTTGAGATGGAAAGTGCTTGATGGTGTTGCGCGGGGCATCTTCTTGGGTTGCATTGGCGCGAGACTTGACATGAGAGTAGACAGGAAGTGTAGAAGTGGTTCTAACGTCAAGCTGTGAGCCGCATCACATCTGATCAATGCCATCAAACCCAAAACTTCCTAACCTCAAGTCGTCGCCGCGGAATTCGGTACCGTAGTCGTGAAAGTGGTGCCAAACCAAACCACCAACGAAGACCAATCTCCCACGTAGATATAATTACCCGTGCGGTCTTCCGCATCCTTCTGCGGCTCCGTGCTTGGAGCCTGCGGGTACAGCACAGCAACTGCGCCAATATCAGCCGGTGATATGCCCTTCCTACTGTAGCCGCTCGAGCCACCTTGGTAGATAGGACCAGTTGTCCCGTCGGGATACTTCCTCGTGACGATATTGTAGTTCTCATCGGAGTTGTAGCCCATGATGCTGTCGTAGTCGTAATTCCTGCTGGAGACGAAGTACCTCTTCCAGTCTGCCTGCTTGATGGCCATTTTGTCTGGGTAGGGCATGTACTCGAGCAGTACCGGTAGATATTCTACGGCGACAGAGGCAGTATGGGTGAGGATGTACTCTGCTTCGGAAAAATCGCAGTCTTCGATGTCGTAGTCTACGCAGATAGCATCCATAGTGTCTTGATCGTTGACGACCGCTGAGTAGCCCGGAATATTGGACCAGTTGATGTCGACGTAGAAGTCTCGGTCTGCTCTTTGATGCCTGCGTCGGTTAGTGCTAGGTGGATCTCATGCTCAAGCAGGGAAATGCTTACTCGTGAACAAGACCCATGACGTGCCCTGTAGTGATGTTGTCAGTACAAAGCATAGTGAGACAATACTGGATGCACCTACCGAACTCATGAGCCATGGTGATAATACCAGCCTGTTCAAGATCGGCGTTGCGAGCCTGAGCAGCTGCCAATTGGCTAGAGGTAGGATATTTGATATGCATCTTGTTGAAGTTGGAGTATGCGTAATAACCTGTCGTAGAGCTTCCAGTCGGATAAGTGTCACTATCGGCGTCCCACGTCCAATGTGAAATCCTCACCGCATCGGTGTTGTCGCTGCAGATGCACTTGTAGTTCCAGTCTTGTGATGATCCATCGGCGGGACAAGAGAGGACACAGTAGTCATCGGGCATGATTGCAACTGAAGAGACGGACATCGCCGGTGCCCAGCGGGCTATTGCTGACTGTTATGTAAAGAGCTATGGTCAGCAAGAAGTCTGGAGGCATGGCATGGGCAATGCCATAGGCCGCTCTTGGGTCAAGACTTACCCTGACAAGAGCATACAGTGCATCTGCAGCCGTATCGTCCGTGAAACAGTAGCGTACCCTCCGGCTCTCGGCAGTAACATCATTGTACTGTGAAGGGTCGAGTCTATCCATCTGCCGAGGCCATGGACCGGGGTTCGCAAAGCCTGGCCTGATGGAGTAGGAGCGCGGGTCGATATTCGTGGCATTGGAAGTGTTGGTGAAGTACGAGTCCTGGGAGCTGGAGTTGTGCCTGTCAGGTACTGTGACGGGATGGTTGATAACAACCCTCTCTAAGAGATTGAAGTCATTATTGATCGACAGGTAGATGGAGTAGAGGGCGACCAGGAATCCCGCCGCGATGGCAAAAAGGCGACGAGAGAACATGTCCTCCGAAGCGGCTCCGGGATTGGTAGGCTGTTCAAGTCCTGCCGCTCCGAATGAACTTTTAGGTCTTGCAGATATATATCTCTACTATCGTTGGTCAGATAAGATGGAGAGCATGCGAAACCGGAATGTAGGAGGAGGTTCTGCTGTCTCGATCTCGGTACGCAAGTGGAGTGAGAAATGTTGTGGAAAATTTAGATAATTATCGGTCACCCAGTCTTTCACATGCAGGACTTCGAAAGCGAGGCCAATGAATCAGCACATGATTGCATGTGCGAGCTCGTTGGTCACATGCCATAGACTTCTTAGACTATGCGGCCCAAAACTTCGTGGTCCAGCATCAGCTAATTGAGCATAAGTTCAAGCAATCGCCGGCACTTATAAGCCTCATCGAAGAAGACGTCATAAGGTGAAAACACTCACTTTGACGTACGGTTTCTGTAGCATCAGCCTGTTGCAAGTCTGGCCTTTGGCGCATATCACCTCCGAAGACTGCGTCAAGGAGGCAGACCGACATGGCCGTCGGTTTCCGCTATGCAGACGTGTTCAGCTGTCGGGCTTGAGTTTGCTGGATTGATTCCGGCTGTATGTCAAGCAATGTACACTGTAGAGCTCCTTGAATGGTCTCTTTATAAGCAGGTCAACGTGTACGGCTCCTACTCCTCCTTGACACCACCGCGCCCCGCCCGCTCAGCAGCTTCAATGCTCTTCTTGTCCGTCTTGATCTCGCCGGAGCCCTGGCCGCCCATGGCACCCATGAAACCCTGAGCCGCCTTCCAAGGTCTCTTAAGATCGCCAGTCGCCGGTTGACCAAGCAGATGCACCTTCACGAGGTTGCCCTCGAATGCGCCCTTCAATGGGATGATCGATTGGATGAGAAGCGGGTTGGTGTACTTGAAGTACAGATGCATGACAGCCATCATGCCCACACCCATGAGCTGCGCCTTGAATAAGCCGCGGAGCTGCTGCATGTCGTACGCGTGGACGGTCGTGGTTACGGCTTTGGGCTCTTCGGTGCTGCCCATTGGCGGGGGCTCGACGTACTTCAATACGGTCATGTCTGCGATTCATAGGAATGGTTAGTAATTCTCCTCGCAACATCTGCGCAACTGCCGGAAGCTCATACCTTTCTTCTTGTCGATCTGCATCTTGGTGTAGAAGTACACGCCGGCAATAATCACATTGCTGAGGACGTATAGGGCGCGCACGCCGTTCAATACCATCGGGTCATCGAAAGGGATCTTTTTGCTGGCCTGCATCATCACCAGGATGATGATCAGGTTGGTTCTGCATAGCCATGACTGTCAGTATCCTGCCCATGGTGGTAGTCCCATGCGTCCTATTGCTTTTCGTGGTGGCAGATGTGCTTACATTTGTGGATTCATGTTGGCGGTATGATGAGCACTGTTGTCTGCTTGACCGATGTATGTTCTATCTCGAGGAAACAGAGGTGGTCAGAAGCAAAAAAGGCGGAAGGTCTAGGCTACGTTGCATCGGGCGTTTTGCCGCACAAGTGCGCAGTTAAGCTGAAGGTGGGACCCTTATCACGGAAGCGGAGAAACCTTTTGGCCTCATCTCAAAGAGGCAGGAGCAAGTTTAGATTTCCCATGCGATAAAGGACGCAAAACAGATACCGTTCACCATCCATCTGGACGACTTAGAAAATTTGCATAGCGTCATGCTACAACACAGGATCTTGTACTTATTCAATGTCTCTTTAGTGACGATTACTGAACCTACTCGCCGCACCTCTTCCACCTTGCCGTGGCGTCTTCCTCGACCAATTGTATCTTGACAGCATTCTAGACGACTCCTCGAAACGTGCATCATCCTTTGCCAGAGCGAGGGAAAAGATATGTCGAATATAAATTTAGTCATGTAGACTTCCGACCAATCTGATGTCACGAGCCGGATGATGCTTGCTTCCAACCTGCTTTCCCATGTACAGCGGATGCTAGAATTTATCAAATTCAAGGCCGCAATTGTCCCCTCCCCACCGGTACATGCCTTCGTTCGCGGCTGACAATATCTAAGGCTGGCTGTCATCATGGTCCCCCGTGTTGACCAAAGGCATGGCTTCCACGAGCAAAGGCGCGGCTGGGCGGTCTGACTTCAGGTGGAGGCTCTGTAAAAGATTCCTCAGACAAGCTCGAAAGTGGCCCCTCCAAAAGTGCACACTCCACATTGTTCCAATATGCGCCCGCCCTGCTCCCAACCATACCTGGAGCGCAACAATTGCTCGGACTTGTCTGCCAAATGCATCTGGACAGAGTGCAACCACTTGCGAACGTAGGCCACACGAGTTGTTGGAAGTCGAAGCAGAAGTTGCCTGCGTTTCGACCACACACACAAGACTTGCGGCATGAGGTGATCATCGTGCCGTTGTAGATTCGCATTAGATCTTCCGGCGGCCTAATGAAAAGTTTGAAAAAGTTCATCGGAGCAACTTCTGGTTGCGCATTGATTGGGCCTAGACTTCGGTCGTTCCAGCAATTCCCCACCAGATTCTTTCCGAACTCGTCGATGGACACTCCAATCCTGAGGCAGAAGCGAGCATGGCGTAGCTGTGTCGTGTTGCCAAAGCGGCGCACCACGGCAAGAAGCTGCTCGGCGCTTTCAGCGAAGAATGTCAACCGGCGACTTAGTTCGTTCTTGAAGTACTCTCCAAGCTCTTCGTGAAGCTGCTGACACGAGAGAGAGACCGCGACGTAGTCCTGGAATTGAGCTGGCGTTGGGTGCGGATCATATGCGTGATCGACCGTGGTTATCAGCTCTTGGAAGAGCTCGCAGTAAATTTGATCGCGAAGCTCCTGAGGTATGGCAAGTAGTTGAGGCTTAGCTGGAGTGTTTTGCGCGTTCTGGATGGTCGATTCCGACTCTGGCATGTTGTCCGTGCTGTCAGTTTGTTTCGGAAAGTGTTATTGCGCTTCGGTGTTGTAAGCATTGTGGGGTCGAGTCGGAGCAAACATGAGAGGCAGTCACGCAGGTCACGGGCCCATGTGACAAACACGTGCAGAGGTGCGAGATCAATCTATGCTTCCGCACACATGCTGATTGAGTCTGGAATCGGGATCTTGAAGACATAACTCGCTTCTTTTCTCTGGAGTAGCTGTTGAAAAGCAATGGAAGGTCGAACAATTGGAATGAGAGTCTATGCTCAATGATGTACAATCCAACCGCAGCAACAAGAGAACAATGCCTCTAGACTGAATCAAGAACCAAAGCTTTGCGCTACCCAGTAGCCGTCAATGCCAAATCATAAGCATAGAACTGCTCCCTTGGCCGCATGACAGCACTTCGCTGCCCAAAGACCATTTACGACCATAGCATAAGCACAGAGCTACCAGCCAGGCAGTGGTAGCATCGTGGTCGTGAAGTTATCGATGTAGACAATCAAGCCGGAGTAGTTGCCCACGAACTCAACCTCTTTCTCTAGCTGTCAAGTCATCCCTCGCCTTGCGACCTGACCCTCCACTCTTCGGATAGAGCTGCATCATGTTCGTGAGATCCCAAAAAGAAGGACCCTTCCGGCCCCAATCCGTGGTGCCGCCCATGACCAGTGATGAGGTGGTGCCGTCGGAGTTATTCCTGACAGACCGCATTGCCGACGTACTCAAAGTCGTCTTTCATAGTGCTGTTGTAGTCAAATTCATATTGTATGCCCACTAGCCAGCAGGCTGCTGGTTCATTTCGGGGGCAGGCATGAACTGCAAAGCGAGTGGCAACCACCTGGCAGCCCACGTTGAATTGCTAGATACTCTGGTCAGAGCAAGATTGTCGTCGTTGCGTGTGCCCGTCGCCAGACGAATTTGCGCCATCTTCGCCGAGTCGGCGAGGAGGGTCTGCCAGGACCTTGTGCCGGAAAGGTCGATCTTGACGTAGTTCATGGGCTCTGCATCAGGCCGCTCAAACTCATGCTCAAGACCGAAAGCATGCCCTACAGAAAATACGTGTTAAATATGACCTGCTACGTGGTTTGCCCCAATGGAACTTACCAAATTCATGGGCCATGGCCGGAATGTCCATATTCACAAGATCGGGCTCCTTTGCAATGGCAGCGGCACGCTGACTCTGATCTGGAAAGCGCATCTTCATCGTATTCGGAGGCGTCCTGTGCTCACTTAAATTGACCTTCACATAGCCAAGGCTGGTAGCACCAGATGGGCGACGATCAGAGTTGGGGTCCCAATCACTGCTGATGCGCAGCGCATCAATGGAAGCCTTCGCAGAGCATAAGCAGTAATAGTTGGCCTTGCTTGTTAAGCAATCACAGCATGAGAAAACCGGTATGATCGACATGGAAGTCATTTTCATGACTATAGCCCATCTTGCTATTGCCAGGAGCGTGATGCGGTACAGGGCGTTGGAGGCTGTTTCGTCGACAAAGCAGTATCGAACCCAACACTGGTTGGCGTTCTGCGGCGGATAGGTACCCGCCGAAACAACGTCCTTGATTGCAGGCCATGGGATAGGCCTGCCCATCTCGGGATCGGCTGAGACAATGCTGTACCAGCGCTTGCTGATCTCCTCATGCGCTGAGTCTGTGCCGTTCGTGTCCGGGTAAGAAGTCATACAAGCCATCGCTGAGACGGAGAGTCGAAAGCAGGAGGGGAAGACACAAGAGGTCCGAAAACAATTTCGGATCCGGACCCGAAAGGACAGTCAAGGAGCCACCGAGCCGGATTTGCAAGCAATTGAATCACTCTGCTCACGACCATAGCCAGAAAGACCGTAAAAATTGAAGCCAGAAGAGAACCACATAGCGTGGAACAGCACCGCCGGCAGCCACCATGCCAACCATGACTCCACGAGGCGCCATCGTCGGCAGCACCATCGGTCCAGTAGACATGAGGTTGCACTGTACTTGCAGGTTCCCGGAAGGTCGCCTGTGTCCAGAGAACAAGGGACAGTAGTGTTTGTGTATCGAGGCCAGAGGTCCACCACCAGCTCAGAACGGGAAGGTGGTTGTCGATGTATGTTTCGAAAGAAGAAAATGAGAGAGCTGGAAATACTTATAGTGGTTCAGGAAGGGTCAAGCGCAGCAATGCAGAAGCATGTGAGCAGAAGGGCAGATTCGACGGTTGGATAAGACAGTCACATGCCAGACTTTTGATCGTGCGCCGGATCTCCCATTGGCCTGCCGAGTCTGCTCGTCGCAAATGTGTAGGATGGACTTGACGTCCACAGCCGTAGCACAGGGAGAGGCAGGATCATCGATTCCTCATTGGTCTGTAGAGTCTGCACATAGCGAGAATGCAGCATTTTCCCATCGAGCAGGGCCCACATCGCAGGCAGATGCAGAATTTCCAGATTGTCATTGGCCTGCCGAGTCTGTCAACGAAAGGACTCCAGCAGAAGCAAGGACCAAGACAATTACCTCATACAAGATGCCAGATGACCAGGCCAGAACGACCACAGCTTGGGATGTCGAGACTGACAACCTGCAAGTCGCGTGATGTAACGTCGAATGGGACATCGCTCCAAATTGACGTGTCGGGAATCCAGACTGAAGAAGGGGAGGCCTTTGACTTGACATCTCTTCTCATTGCTGGGTTCGACTCCATCTCGCCTACATCGCTCAATGCCTACTCATACAATACACGGATCCCACTCTCGGCTGCCAAAAAGTGCAGACACATTCTTACGAACTGCCCGCGCCGCCACATGTGAGCGAAAGGTCACCCTGATACGTGTCTTCCCGCAACTCCACCATCTGACCTTGACCTGCTTGGCGGCACTCGAGGCGCTTGAGGGAGCGGAATCTGCTGCTCGCTTGCCTTTTTTTAGGCACCCTATGCACTGTCTTGTTTAGGCAACTCGTGCTCGGGGCACGCGTACTGACGCAGCGCCTTGCCGGGTCGACACTGGCTGTAGACCACCAACAGCTTCCCTTCCGTGATGCTCGTTGCCTTTCAACTCCTCGAATTGCGCTCAAGTAAGCACAATGCTCAGATAGTCGCTATTGCCAAACGCCTTCGCACAGCTCGGACATTTCCTCGATCGATTTGTGATGAGGTCTTTGATACAGTTGTTGCAGAAGACGTGCCCACAGAGTTTCAGGGCTGTATTCCTAATGTTCTGGTTGCAGACTGGGCAAATGGCGAGGCGCTGCCACACAAATTAGCAAATCTTCGCACAAAGATAGAATGATCAATACTCACTCTCCAGTCGCTGTCGCTAGCAGCGTTGTCAGCCGCTCTCGATCTCTTGAGCTGCTCGAATTGCTTCTTCGTGTCCTCTAGCTTTGACTGTACTTTCTCCAGCTCGACCTCCGCTTCTCGTTTCGCCTTCCCTGCTGCAAGGATTTCCTTGTCCTTCGCGCCTATCATACTTTTCAGTTCATCCAGCTGTTTCTTGAGGCCATCGGCGCTGATTGTAGACTCCTTCGACTTGGCTTCCAGGGTCCGATGCTGCGACTCTAGTTTCAGCAGACCTTCCTTGGCCTCTGCGAGTTGCCGCTCGCTGTTCGTGATGAGCTCGCGCGTTTTAGCTTCTGAGTCTTTGAGCTGGGTGATGATCTCAGTCGAACGGGCGTTCGCTGACTTTGCTGCTCTGAGCTCGGCTTCCTTGGAGTCTTTCAACTTCATGGCTGCAAAGTATTTCTGATCCGCCTTTGCCTTCTCGGCATTCAGGCGTGCCACAGTCTCCTCCTGCTGCGCAACATCTTCCACTTTCTTGCTTGCAAGTGCTGAAGATTTCCGCCATGCAGCTTCCATGGAAGAGAGTTCGTTGCTCAGAAGGTCGTACTGGCTTTGCACTGTTCGCAATCTGGCTTTCAAAGCATCGTTGTCGAGCTCGTCCAGGTCAGTCTGTGGTGGAGCTGACTGGCCGAACTCCAGCTTCAGACGCTCAAGCTCGGACTCCAAGGCGGCTATCTTCGCGTCCCGCGCTTCAGCAAGCTTCTTTGCATCATCTGTAAGCGTAGATCGCTTTTCGTCGTGGTCCTTGCGCATCTGCAATTCAGCCATCAACTCATCACGATTGTTCCGGATGCGGGCCAAATCAGTCTCAGCTCGGGCGATCTGCGTCTCGCTCTCGGTAATGGAGTCACGAAGATCGTCATCTAGCTGCCTCCGGTATGAAGTCCGCTCGGATTGATATTTCTGGGCCTCCTCGCGCAATTTTGCATTGGTAGCTTCCAGGTCGTTCACTCGGCTGGTCACATCCTCGAATTTGGCCTTGAAAGTCTTGAACAAGCTGGTTTCTGCGTAGTCATCATCAGACAGGCTGACGAGTTTGGTTCGAGCTGCACTAAGCTCATTGGTCAAACGGTCATTTTCGGCCTCGATTTCCTCAACCTGCTGTCTCTGGCGCTCAGCTACAGCCATCGCTTCTCGCCGCGCGGCTTCGGCCTCAGCGCTGCCAAGACCGTTCTCCAGCTCGCCATTGGTCTCCGATTGCTCTTTCTTGACTGGTAGAGAGCCTTTCTTGCTTGTGCTGGGTGACGCGGAGTCTCCATTCCCAAGTGCCTGCCTTTCAAGTTTCTGGACCTGACTGCTTTTCGCGCGATCCAACGACTTCTCAGCCTTAATGTAGCGGGTGGTCGCATCCTCCAGTCGACGCTCAAGACTGTGTTGCTCGTCAAGAGCCCGCCGGTGCTCGACAACCAGCTCCTTCTCCTTGGCAAGCGCCTCGTTCATTTGCCTACGCAGGTCGTCCAGCTCAGGCGAGACCGATGGCAGGCGGCCGAAGAGATCCGATATTGCTGCCTTGATACTGGCCGAGCGGGCTTGCAAGTGTTGAGAAAAAAGCTCGTTGTTCTCAAATACCAGCGCCGAGCCATAGTATTCTTCGCCTAATCGCATTTCTCAGCATACTTCTCTTCTCACGTGACAGGGATTTGTATAGGCGTACCGGTCGTGGAAGTCGCGCTGGGCGGCGGGGTAGGAAGTGACTGGCCGGCGATAACTCTGACTTCGTCCAGCAGCTGAGCGAACCAGGCGTCGATGGTGCGGAGGTGGTCGTCATGGTGCTTGCACTGTTCGCGTAGCTGACTGTACTGGTCTTCGGCAATCCGCTGCTGACGCTTGTACTCCTTCATCTGGCGGAGAATGGCGTCTTTCTGGAAGTTCTATACATGCAGTGTTAGCACGCGCAGATACGAATGCCCTACATTTCAACACGCACCTCAATCTCTTTCTCCTTCTCGGCGTCCATGCGCATGGCCTGTCCATTCTCGTCCTTAACGAGCCGCTTCCGCGGCGCCGCCAAGTCGTCGGTCTCCACGGCAAGAGACCGCTTCCGCTCCTCCATCTTGAGCGAGTTGAGCGATGGAGTGACAAGGGGTGCGGCCTGGGCGGAGGTCATTGATGATGGTGTAGTCGAGGCTGCGTCTTCTCGCTGGCGATGCTACCTCCCAGCTGATGCGCCTTTCACCATCGCCACCGTGCAATACTGTGGTAGAGAAACCGTGCTGACAGTGATAATGGAAAGTCCGGAAGCGATGGAATCGGAGGCCGTATCAGACTTTGCAAACTGTGGATGCTGACTGTGGGCTCAGGAGGAGTTCCTCAAGTCCAACTTTGGCAGGTCACTCAACAAGGCAGAAGTCGGGGCGGCAGCCAAATGTCGAGGAGCATAAGCCGCTGCAGCCCCGCCAATTCACATGCCTCGATCTTGGACTCGTCCCTACCACCATTAAAATGATGATACTACAATAACACGACCATGTCGACCGTCATATCGTCCGCAGTCGGCGGAAAGAAGGCCGCACCGAAAGCGCCGGCACGGCGAAGAGCAGCGCCTCCGCCGAAGTCCACACCAATATCTGCGCCAACGGCCACAGACAGCCCAGTCGTTGTTGCGGACAATGACGAGACCGTAGCTCCTCCCTCACCACCGGGAACACAGCTCCAAGAGGCACCTCAAAGACAGCACACACCGCCGCGACCCGAGCCACCGAGGCAGCACACCCCGCCTGCGACACAAGAACAAGCACAGCCAACATGCGAGCCGACGCCGCCAGCCCCTAGTGTACAGGAGAAACGAGTGCGCATAGAGGTACCGGCGCGTGAGCCTATCGAGGATCGCATAGCACAAGAGCTTCCAAGACAAGATGCTGCCAAGGCACAACCCGTTCAAGGCGCGAACGCGTCTCAGCCCGAACAGGAAGGCGCAAGATCGGCTCCGGCAACACGCAAGCGAAAGCAAGATGCTGCTCCTTCTCAGCGCAAGCCTCCTGCGAAGAGGCAGAAGAAGTCCTCGGCAAGAACCAATGCGATAGTCCAGGCAGAGGTCAATGGGGATGGACCAGCCGCGTCGTCATCGCAGATGCATATTGATCCCGCCCTGACCGGTGCAGATCAGGAAGCGACGCAGGCGAGACCTCGACAGGCGCGCAAGCCGCGACGTGCTCCTAAGAGTGCCGCGGTGGTCAATGAGCAAGACGAGGACATGACCGAAGAGCAGTTTCTTGAGGCTGCACGTGCTGAGAAGAGCAGGGCAAGCAAGAAGAAAGGACGGCCGAGAAAGGATCAGCAGCAGCCTGACGGAGGCGCAGGTCCAGATGCAGTGGACGAAGAGATCAGTCCGGAAGAGCTGAAGAAGAGGCAAGAGGAGGAGGAGAAGAGATTAGAAGCGCATGTGCACAATCCAGCCGCTGTATCAATTTGGCAGCTCAGTCGTGACGCGAAGCACGGCAAAGTGTCGAACATCGAAAGGGAGATGCGCAAGATCGATTGGGCTGAGGTGAGAAGGAGGGAGCAGGAGGAGTTCGATCGCATTCGTGCTGGCACCAACCAGTCGTCTGCTCAGCAGCGGAAGAAAGGACAGGCTGGTGTTGCACCTAATGGCAACGTCGTCGAGACAACTGAAGGCGCCGATGGCACTGCTGAGGATGGAGCGGGCGAAGACGCCGAGCATGGAGAGAATGCTGCAGCCGGGAGCGAGCCACCAGCGGACGAAAGCGTAGTCGATGCTGCCGCCACCACGATGGGGCTTCCTCAATATAAGGTGGTCAACGGTCAGATTGTGGTGGAAGAAGAGTCCCTCAACGTTGCCGAGCCAACGGACCAAATCGACGACGCACCTGTCGTGGAAGAGAATAACTATGCTGTTCGAGTCAATCGCGGCACTTACATTAACGCTCGTCGTCGTGACCCCCAAGATCGGGCTCCTCCCGCCCGAAGACGAGGCGCATGGGGTGGATGGTCAGAGGAGGATACCGATCGCTTCTACGATGCGCTCCGGTCGTGGGGCACCGATTTCGACATAATATCCCGTCTTTTTGAAGGCAAATCGCGAGCTCAGATCAAAACGAAGTTCAACCGGGAAGAGAAGTTCGACCCTGCGCGTATCAACGCTGCGCTACTGGGTCCAAATGTTGCCATGAATCTGGAATCTTACGCATTGGAAGCTGGTGTCGAGCAAGAGACCTACACCAAGTACGAGTCCATGGCACATGCCGAGGCTTTGATCGCCGAGAGCATGAAGGAGAGGCAGATCGAGATGCAAGCGCTGGTGGACCAAGAGAACGAGGATCGGAGGCAAGCCGAGCTGGCCGTGAAAGCGAAGCAGGAAGCCAAGAAGAAGGCGAAAGAGAAGAAGAAGGAGTTGACCAAGAGGAAGCGTGGCAAAAAGGGTGCTGGGGTGCTGGGCGGTGGGGACCCAGAGCCTGATGAGGATCCTCAACCAGCTGCTGAGGATGGTGCCGAAGAGGGCGCCGCTGAGGAGGGCGCAGAAGCCGAAGCGGAAGTCGATGCCGACGCCGCGACGGCGGATGGAGATGCTGCCACTGCAGATGGTGAAGACAATGCCACTGCCGATGGCGAAGAGGAGCGTGAAGAGGTTGATGAGTACCCTGATGGCGGTGGTGATGACGATGGCAATGACTTTGACGCGGTGACTGATGGAGGCGAATAGGCGGCGCCTTCGTTCGCAGCAATAAATAAACGCCGTGCAGTCCAATCGGAGGCGATCGTTCTCGCGCTCTCGGGTTGGCATTGGACTCGCATCATCCGAACGTTATATTAGCTACCGAGAAGGTGAATCGACAAGGTAAGATGATCAGTCACTCAAGTGTATGGGTCCAGCAAATCTTGCACTGGCATTGTTGCGCTGCTGCACAGAAGTAAGTACGATTGCAAGCTGCTTTTGCAAATATGCGATTAGCCCCTTTGGAGTCTCGCACGAGTTCCATTATTTTCTCCTTTTGTCAGCCGAGGAGAAGATACAGCAAGCTACAGACCACGACACCACGGCATCAATTCTGCGCCACCAACTTCGCCTGCTCATCCCGACACTGCTCCAACCCCACTTCAATCAAATTCCACTTCCACCCAAAATCCTCCGTCCGCCTTCCCCTCGTCCCCTCAATACCCCTCTCCCAGCCCGCCACCGGATCCCTGACATCAAGCTCCAACGGCACCGTCCTCCACGCACCTTCCGGATGCGCGCCAGCCATGAAATCCGCCTTGACCACAATCGAGCAGTTCGGATATCGACTGCCCAGCTCCCTCAGATCATTGACGAGACCAGGTAAGTCAGCGAACGGACTGAAAGTGCGATCTGTATCTTCCTGCTTCACTTCCTCGATGCGCACGACGATTGAGCGGAGAGCAGCGGCGTTGGACCAGCCGATGGTGGAGAGGAAGGCTTCGAGGCGTTCGCGGCCGGTAGCGATTTGAGGTATTGGGATGGTGAGTTCGAATGTGTTGGCGTGGTAGAACATCCTAGTGCTTTCCCTCCGTATCGCGGAGCACGTAGCTGTGAGACTGGTCCGTTTAGTATGCCCGATTTGTTGCCGTAGACGCTTGAGTTCCGTGCCGAGAGCTGCTGTGCTGTGGCTGCGGACTGTGACGAGGGCGATAGGTTTGGAGGATGTGAGGACGAGCTCATAGATATGGTTCCTTAATTCGGCAGAGAGACGGCCGAAAGGTGAGGAGTCCATGGTTGTTGCATGTGATTGAAGCTGCCGCAATGCAGGTCTGGCGATGGTGGAAAGCATGAGTGGCTAGGTTGGGAGGACAAGCAGATGTTATGTGGGTTTGATTGCAGCTGAGGAGGATTCGAGTTCTTGTTGGGAAACTGGGAAGTGTTTCGCGCTGTTAGAAGACGCAATAGCCAGCGTGCGACCTCGCAGCCCGGCAGCTCGGACGATAGGGCCTGGTTGGGCGCGACTCGGCTCGTTCATAGCATGCAGTGGCCAACATTTGCTATATAGCTCATTTCACTGACAGGTCGCCCTTGATCCACGTTGTTGAAGCTTTTTTAAGCTTTAAGGTCATTTAGGCATGTCTCTTGTAGTGCTAGATCTAGAACATGTATGGTCTCAAGCTTTCGAGCGCACAAGACGCATCCAAAAGTTGTTTGTAACGTTGATGTTCAAACGGCTGCTAGGGTTCCAGCTGCAGGGTTGTCCTCACGTGGGTATCGCCTTGTGGCGTGACCGGGCTGTCTGATCCCTGTCGACGCATCACGGTCTTCTCTCCGATGAAACTCGGGCAACCACGACCGTGCTCGGTGTGCCGCCGATAGTCTGGAAATGTCTAGATGAAAGCCATGCTTCGTTAATACGCGCAAGTTGGGAGCGCGCGATATTTGAGCCTCGTTTTCCATCAGATCTTGGCGGTACATGGTGCGCATAGGCCAAGTCATTGTGAAGAATTTTGCCCCAACCAACCGTAAATACAGTCCAGGCACATCTTCAAGATAACACAGCAACGAAATGAGGAGCAGCATCCTACATCTCTAACCTGTAGTTTACATATTCAAACCAGCCGACTGCGACCACGTGGCGCACGTTCAGGGTTCGACAGACGTGTAATGTCTACACCGCTCGAGCTCAGTGTCGAAACGGTGCGTAGTGTACGGCCGCCGCTATGGCAAACACAGTGCCGTAGACGTCTTGACCGGATGCAGTCGAAGACGCTCCTGATGTAGCTGGTCAATTGGCGAAACCATGTTTCGGGCTGAGTTGACATCTCTTCCACCTATCATACGTCATCTCTGCTGCAATCTGCCAGCGCGACAGACAGTATCTACATTTCCTGCGTTTTCTGATCGCCTAGTCGTGCTCACCAAACGGATAGTTGAATTTGAGTAGACTGTTCAGTCCACCAACCCAATGATCTTCTCCATCGGTGTGACCACCAGATCTCACGATGCTGGGCACGCCACCGAACCAGTCTCTCGCGCCTGGTGCACCCGCCGTGCGCACCTCCTCGCCTACCACTCTAACTTCCATGCCAGCTCTCAGCCCATTCCTGCGTCGAATGCCGTCGACTGAGACTTCAATTTCTTTGCCCCTGTTGATCTCGTCGATCCGCAACGTGACTGGCGTGTTGGCAGGCAGCACGAGTGGCCTGAAGGATAGAGAGCGAGGACAGATTGGGGTCAGAAGGATGCTGCTGACCAATGGATGCACGATACTCCCCCCACTACTCAGGCTGTAGGCTGTAGATCCGGTCGGCGTCGAGACGAGGAAGCCATCTGCTATCGCAGTCGTCAGGGTGCGTTGATGCGGTGGCGAGCCAATAAGTATGGTGATGTGTGCCAGATGAGGTAGCGCGCCACGGTGGAGCAACACTTCGTTCAGAGCAAAGATGTCGTCGCACTGGGTGTCCGGATGCACGAATGGAGGCTCGTGAGGCAGGCGTTCACCATTAGGTCCGTAGATTCCTATACGGAGGCGATTGCGCATCAAGATGCGAGAGCTGCGGGTGTGGCCCATAGACTTCCCCTTGATGTCTTGCCATTTCGCCAGAGCTCGTGGTCCAGCACCTCCGTCGGTAACAACAGGTTCGTCTGTACTTCGGGGAGCCGGCGCACCAGAAACGAAAACTTCGCGGAAGGCGCGTTTGTACTCTGCGAATTTCCATTCACCTAGAAAGCCTAGAGTCCCCATACTGAAGCTGAGCACGGGAGGCACAGATTTGGCGGTCGCGAAGAGCGATGCTGCGTGCAAGATCGTGCCATCTCCTCCCAAAGTTGATGTCAAATCTACTTTGGCATGGTAAGGCGTGTCCGGGTCATATTCGTTCAAGGTGAAGACTGGAAAGTTGACAGCTTGGTGTATCTCCCGTGCGACATAAGGCTCGAAGATGAGGTTAGTGTCTGGATATGTCTCTTTGACATGTCGGGTGTATTCGATCAAGGCATGGTGAACCTGAGCATCGTCGTCTTTGCGGACGAAGAGAACATTACGTGGTGGGGTTGGCCACTTGAGGGCGAGTAAGTCATGATTCGACGTTTCTGCACATGTCTTAGTTTTCGGGCTTGGTATGCACAGAAGCGACGGTTCGACAAACCTCTGTATCCAGGATACACTCTTGGCGGCAGCTCATCCAAGTGCTTAAGCACAAGACGTCTAGCGGACGAGCTGAAGCACCGCGTGCTCGTTCCTGATGCTGTGCGACGCCACGAGCATCTCAACACTGTCGTCATGATATGGCCATCTCCAACAGTCTTCTGCCCTCGTCAAGCGACGATTTAGGATGTAGATGGATGGTGATGGAGTGTTCGCGAAAGACTCATGGCGATAAGACTCGGAGTTTGCATGCACGATGGGCAGGTCCGCAACAGCGTCATCATTGAGACAACTTGCGCCTGACCAATCCTCCCTGGTCCTCAACCCATGTACATGTAGCTTACGTATTTCAGCAGCAAGACACTCTGCAGACTGACTTGCATGTCACGATGGAAGATCGATTCTAGAAGACCATTGTAGCCCACCTACGGCATTATCGCAGAGGACGACCAACAATCATCGCCAAAAGGCTCGAGGTAACATTCGCTTACGGCTGCACAATACTGCATAGAATATCACTGTGAGGCCGGCGGCTCTCACAACCACGACCATGTCTGGCATCGACACGACTGGCGCGACTCAGCGCAGATCCACTGGGTCCGCGCAAACTCAGGCAGACGGTACGCCCGTCCCTGAGCGTGTGCCCTCCGCTCTTGAAACGGAATGGCAAGCCTGGTTGGGCTCTCCCAAAACCTCTGAGCATCCCGCTGGGGAGATCAAGCATGGCGGCCCTATGGCAACGCTGCGTGCTTTCGCGTTCGGCGTGTATTTCCTCGGTAGTTGCTTGGCGATTCACGGCGCACAACTGCTCGGTGCTCCGCTTTACTTTGTGAGCAAGGACTGGTTCTACGCCTGGATGGCCATGACCAAACAGTACTTCGGTTTGCTGGTCACGACCATGACCATGTGGTGGAGCCCTACTACTATTAGGGTGAGCGGCGACAAGAGCATGAAGGGTCTGATCAAACAAGATAAGGATGGCATGTTGAGGATGGAATTAGGGGAGCGCATAGTGTTGATGGCGAACCATCAGCTATACACCGATTGGTTGTATATGTGGTGGATTTGCTACACCAATGAGCCTCCCATGCACGGACACATCTACATCATCTTGAAGGAGAGCCTAAAGTATGCACCACTGATTGGACCCGCGATGATGTTCTACGGCTTCATCTTCATGGCACGAAAATGGGCCAAGGATCAAGAGCGCATGCGGTACCGCATCAAGAAACTCTCGACCCGGCACTCCGGACCTATGTCCGGCAGCCAGGGTGCAGGACAATTAGATCCCATGTGGCTGCTGATCTTCCCAGAGGGGACCAACGTGTCCGCAAACACACGAGACAGCAGTCGCAAATTCAGCGAAAAGAGCGGTATCCCAGATGTGCGACACCAACTCCTCCCACGCAGCACAGGCCTGCAATTCTGCCTGCAAGAACTAAACGGAACAGTGGAATACCTATACGACTGCACAATCGGGTACGAAGGCATCCCCAAAGGCCTCTACGGACAAGACGTCTTCACCCTGCGATCCGTCTACTTCCAAGGCCGCCCACCAAAGAGCGTCAACATGCACTGGCGGCGTTTCAAAGTCGCAGACCTGCCCCTCAACGACCACGACAAGATGTACGAATGGACCATGCAGCGCTGGCGCGAAAAGGACGACCTGCTGGAGTCTTTCTATCAGACTGGCAAGTTCCCTGCGGATCCGGACGCGGTGTTCATCGAAGGTGCGCCGCAGGAGAAGGAGTGGAAGACGCCGTATATCAATACGGAAGTTAAGCCCAGGTTCTGGGGTGAGAGCCTGCAGATGTATATGCCTGTTGCTGCTGCTGCGTTGGTTGGGAGGATACTGGTGCAGATTCTGGATTTGGTGCTGGGAAAGTAGGAAGCCGAGCTGTTTCTGGAGATGTTCTTTGTCGTCTAGGTGGCGGTCGAGGCAGCGTATGTTTGGACGCCGTTTGTGCTGCAGATGCACGATGTGAGGAATGGGAGGTATGAGGTGGCTGGTAGAGGGGTGGGAGTAGAGTGTGGATTTTGAGGGAGCAAGGCGATACGGAGTGACGACTTGATGATTGCGAGGTGCTGCAGTTGAGTATGGCGTTATGGGCTGGTGAGCGATTTTTGTGCGAACATGAACACAGGATACCCGGAGCGTGGCATGCGAACCCTTAAAGAGATACACCTAGCGCGGCTGAATTTGCCTTGAGATGCTGTCTCACTTGACTTTCAGCCAGCATATAGTCAATATGTCACGCACTCAATCGACCGGCATCAAGAGAAAAGCGACAAATGTCTTCAACTGCAAAAGTCATACCATCTACCCCATCCGCTACCTTACAACTTCGCCTTCTCCTTACTAACCACCCGATCCAACTGCAACACATCCCTCTTCTCACTCCCATACCCCCTCGCAATCTCCTCACTCCGCTTCTTCTGCCACTCAATCTTCTCCAACAACCACTTCCCCCGCTTATTCTCATTCCTCCCCAGCTGCAACATATGCACCTCATCCGGCCCATCGACAATCCGCATCGTGCGCCCATGCGCCCACATATTCGCCAGCGGCGTGTCCTGGCTCACGCCCGCGCCGCCATACGCCTGCACCGCGCGATCCACGACGTCGAGCATGACTTGCGGCACGAAGACTTTGGCCTCGGCGATTTCTTTGAGCGCGAACTTCGCGTCTTTGGTGTCGATCATGAGGGCGGCGTTGAGGACCGTGAGGCGCGCGGCGTCGATTTCGATGCGCGAGCGGGCGACGCGCTCGAGCATGATGCCGTGCTCGTGGAGCATTTTGCCGAAGGGTTTCTTGGCCGGGTCGTTGATGCGCGCGAGGAAGTACTCGAGGGCTTTTTCGGCGGCGCCGATGGAGCGCATGGCGTGGTGGATGCGGCCGGGGCCGAGGCGGCCTTGGATCACTTCGAAGCCGCGCCCTTCGCCGAGGCAGATGTTGCTGGTGGGGACGCGGACGTTGTCGAAGAGGATGTGCCCGTGGCCGTGGGGCGCGTCGTCGAAGCCGTAGACGGAGAGCATGCGCTTGATGGTAATGCCGGGGGTGTCGTAGGGGACGAAGACGACGGATTGCTGCTTGTAGGGCGAGGGGTTCGTGGGGTCCGACTTGCCCATCACGACGTAGATCTCGCAGCGTGGGTCTCCGGCGCCGGAAGACCACCACTTGGAGCCGTTGAGGACGAACTCGTTGCCCTCCTTTGTGATCCGCAGACCAATGTTCGTGGCGTCTGAAGAGGCGACGTCCGGCTCTGTCATCAAGAAAGCCGATCTGATCTTGCCCTCCAAAAGCGGCTTCAACCACCTATCCTTCTGCTCTTGCGTGCCGTACTTCGCAAACACCTCCATGTTACCAGTGTCTGGAGCACTGCAATTGCATGCCTCAGATGCAGTCTGGGACTTGCCTAGGTATTCGGCCATGAGACCATACTCCAAGTTGCTGAAGCCTGCTCCCTCCTTGAAGTGGTTGCGAGGCAGGAACAAATTCCACAGGCCGAGGGCACGAGCCTTCTTCTTGAGGTCCTCCATAATCGGTGGGTGGGCAGAGAATCGCTGCTGGACGCCCTGACCAATCTGTTGGGCGTAGATGGGGTCGGCGGGGATACATTCTTCTTCGACGAACTTCTCGACCTGAAATGCAGCGTCAGTGGGAGTCGTCTCGTCAATTCAATCAGCCACTACTTACAAGATCCAACGCCTTCTTCGCCTTCTCGCTGACATGGTCACGAGCAATGATCGGAATCTTCTGGCTCGCAGGCGGCTGGCCCGACTTGCCAGCGCCTCCCACCAGGAGCTCCTGCATCGCCTCGATCTTGTACGGGACGGACATGATTGCTGTGTAATTCAATGAATGTCTGAAAGCTGATGTCTCTATAGGAAAACAAATGGTATAACAGAAATAGATGATCGTCCCTCACTTACATGCAATCCTCGGTTACATTCAAAGTAATCCGCCTATAACTCTACTCCGCGCGTGGCACCGCGAGAGGTGTCTTGGAGCTGGAAGTTAGCCGAGGGTCCCCAAAGACCGAGGCCAGCACGGCGCGTGAGATGTTCCGTGATATCGCATGAGTAATGAGCAGCCTTTGATATAGCCAACACTGCGATAAGGAAACGAATAGATGGTGTTTGAATGCAAGGTCCAAAAAGTGTAATGCTACTTGGCAAGATGTACCGATATACCGCAACACCATCGCTAAAATTCATAACCCAGTTCCAAAGTGCAGCAGCGCCAGCGCTTGCAAACACAAAACATCATCAACAACGCTCGCTCATCATGCTCATGCATCTGAAAGCCACCAACACTGTACAATCTTAGCCTCGATCAACAGCATCGACTCAGCAAGCGAACTCAGGTGTCACCGTCCTTGGCCTCAGCAGTAGCCGGAAAGCCACCAGGCACGCCAGACATGGAGCCATCCGCGACCTCTCCATCCTGAGCTCCATCGAAATTGGGTGCCTGAAGCGGCGGCTCCTCCTCTTCAGACGAATGCTCTTTCTCCTTCGCCTGCGCCTTCTTCACTAAGCTCGCAAGCCCACCAGCACCGCTACCAGACTTCTGCAGCCCCTGCGCGACTCCCGCGAACCTACTCGCAGTATGCCTCGTGGAATCCAGAATACTGCTATGCGATCGCAGATCATCACGGTGATCCATGCGGCGTGTGAGGTACATGCTAGCGCCATGACCACGCTGATCCTGAATCCGCTTCATCTCTTCTTGGTACGCCATCTCGTAGATATTCTCATCGATGCCCGGCGGGCTCTCGCTGACGACATGCCGCAAGCTTTCACCATCGTTGCTTCTGTCGTCGTCACCAGTGCCGATGTTGAGGAGGACTGTATCTGTGAGTGGGTCATGCGCGTGGCCTTTAGCATGATCATCAGCTGGGAAAGTGCTGGATCGATCAAGGTACAGCGAGCTGCCCTCCTCACGATGCGAGGCTGGATCAGATTGGTGTATGGATGAATGGTGCCGGCTAGACTCCATGCGCTGGTGGTAACGTGCATTGCTCTCGCCGGCCATTTGCGCAGCGCCACCTGCGACGTCCACTTCGAGTCCTGCTTGTACAGTAGCTTTGTCCATGTCGCGCGGTAGTCTCTTCATCTCGTCATCGACATCGATATCGCGATGGACTCCAGCTGTCACCAGTATCTTGTCGAAGGGCTTGCGATCATGAGCATCGATGCTCCTGCTGCCGCTGCCTCTGATAGAGGTGGGCGGGGCTACCAGCTGATTCCCAGCGCCAAGGATGCTCCTGGCAGCTTGTGGCCGGCGTCGAAACAGTAAGTCCTTAAAACGCTTCACAGCTTTCATAACAACCATAAGGTGCGCCATATTGCCAGTAATTGCATGATCCATTTCGGCGTCAGTCGGAGGATCCACGAGGTCCGCGCAATTCTCTTCGGCGGACAGTAAAGGATCGGCGCCACCTTTCGTCACCCATGGGTGTTCCTGATTCAGTCAGCACTGAGTGTTAGCACGAAGGACCGGGCATACTCACTCTGAGCTCGTCCATTGTAATACGCTTCTCCGGATCCTTCTCCAATAGCCGCCGCATCAGATTCTCGAAGTTGCGATCTTGCTCATTGTCCAATACGAGATCATCGCTTCGTATGCTCTCGTACAGATCCAGCATGCCCGTCTTCTCGAACGGAATATGGCCATATCGTAAACAGTACAATGTGACGCCCATGCTCCAAATATCCGCGGCTCGCCCACTAACTTGGCCATGGCGCGCCACACAGAGCTCTGGCGGCATGAAAGCCGGTGATCCAGCTGACTTTGCTGTTGCCATCTCCGATGCCTTCTCAAACATCTCACTCACGCCAAAGTCGACGATCTTGAGAACATCATCCCCGGTGATCAGGCAGTTGTCAGGCTTGATGTCGCGATGAATGATGCCCTGATGATGAAGGTACTCCAGCCCAAGGATCATGTCGCGGAACCAACACCGACATTGCTCATCCTCGTACGGCTCAGCACGCTCGTCCAGCCCTACCTTCATGACGACACCTTTTTTGCAGTACTCCAAGACCATGTACAGCGAATCCTCCTGAGGATCATCCAAGACTTCGATAAGGGAGACGAGGTTATTATGATCCAGCTTCTTCATCACCGCAATCTCCTCCTTGATCAAGAAAAGCGAGTTATTGGCATCCTGCTGCAGCTTATCAGACGACGACAGCCGGTGCAACGGCGAGTTGAAGCCGAGTCCAGCGGCGAGCTGACCCGGTCGTCTCTGCTGATTCGGCTTGCGTAGCAGATTCGACTGCGCCCTCTTCCTCAGCCTCGACTTGGAGAACTCCTTGATCGCATACTCATGCCCGAACTGGTCCACAGCCAAGTGCACCGACCCAAAGCTGCCCCTCCCAATCTCCTGCTTGATGATATACTGATTGATCCTGTGGATGCTCGCCCCGTCATCGTCGCTGCTGCCATAATGCGACCTCGCATTCAACGTCTCTTTCACGCCCTTCGACTTGGACGGTGCCCGCTTATGATGCCGTATCGGACTCTGGTAAACCGGCGCACTCATATACCTCGCCGCATGCGGTCTCGCCGCCTGTCCAGTATGTCCGGCATCCGGGAAATTGATGCTGATGCCATGACTAGGCACAATGCCCGCCGCCGCCTCCGCTTCAGAATGGGATCGAGGATGCGCTTGATTAGGATCGTGCTCGTGTGCGCGTGGGATATATTCAGCCATTGCTATCGCTGAATCTCTGATCGTACACTCTCTTCTCCCCGAAGCTGTTCATGTCTCGCTTCAAGCTCAACCAACGCCTTCGAGCTGTGCCGCGGTCCTGCTTGGGCCACGCGAGACTTATATCCCAATGATAATGTCAGCAAAGCCAAAGCGTATCGAACAGCAGTTTCATCTCGCAAAACGTCCCGCCGTTTCCCATGTGGCCCTTGTCTAGCGT
This sequence comes from Teratosphaeria gauchensis, assembly GCA_007113925.1. Taxonomy (NCBI): domain Eukaryota; kingdom Fungi; phylum Ascomycota; class Dothideomycetes; order Mycosphaerellales; family Teratosphaeriaceae; genus Teratosphaeria; species Teratosphaeria gauchensis. Next base: position 1,615,774 of record VCMR01000003.1, read on the forward strand.
GCCAGAGCATGCAGTAGCTGCTAGCCAGTTTTCCCATGCAATTGCCCAGTAACGGCGGAAAGAGCGTTGGTTAGTCAAGGTCTGCCCCACCACGAGGCACGAGACTCGGGAACGATCCTTGGGGCTACCGTAAGGCGGCGGCCTCGTCTGGGCCGACAAAGCTTAGCATTTCCCGTGCATGCTGTCAAATGAAACGTCCGTCCAACTACCATCCAGAAGCCAACTACCTGATCGCATTGTCGTCGTATATCGTGCTGCAAGTGCCAAGGCAAGCGATATGAACGCTGTAGGCTAAAACGGCAGAGTCCTTCGGCGTCGCCTACGCCACCCTCAAAACATCTCCATCAACCCATCAAAATTTCCCCAATGGGCATTAAGTGATTATATCAACCATGTCGGTCTACTCCTTCTACATCTTCGATCGCCACAGTAAGCACGCCACCCCCAATCCATCAGCGCACGCAACACTCCTCATCACTAACACCCTCGCCCGCCCCTCAGCCGACTGCATCTACACCAAACGCTGGCCCACCGCCGCCTCCTCCCAACCCCAACAACAAAAAAAAGGCAGCACCAACGCCCCCACTCTAACCACCAACGGCACCACCCTCACCCCCTCCGCCACCCTCTCCGCGGCCAAAAAAGACGCCGACGCCACCAAACTCATCTTCGGCACCATCTTCTCCCTCCGCCGCATGTGCCGCCAACTCTCCGGCGGCGCGCACCAAGACTCCTCTTTCCTCTCCTACCGCACGGGGGAGTATAAATTGCATTACTTTGAGACGCCGACGCAGCTGAAATTCGTGATGTTGACGGATACGCGCGTGGGCAATATGCGCACCGTGCTGCATCAGATTTGGGCGACGTTGTATGTGGAGTATGTGGTTAAAAGTGGGTTGACGCCGATGGGGGCCGGGGGGCTGGCGGAGGGAGGGAAGGGCGTGAGTAATGAGTTGTTTGATGGGGGGGTGGAGAAGTTTATTGTGAGTTTTTTCTTCTTGTTCTTCTTGTGGTGCTGAGGGGGGAGGGGAGGGTGGGGAGAAGTGCTAATGTTGGTCTAGGACACGATTTTCAAGCGGGATGAACAGCAATAGATTGACGTGTAGAGCCCGTCTGAATTCTAATGAAGTGAAAGAGAGCAAGTCTCGATCTCGCTGGCTGCTGCAGCCGTCATACTCTGGCCATGAGACGTGTCAGAGACTCGTGGAATCAAGTAAACTCACGCTATCAACCACCAGCACTCGGCGGCAAATCCTCTTCCTGTGTCCCCCACTCACTCTCCTCACTCCCCAACGTGAGCTCCAACGTCCCACCATTCAGAAAAAAGTCATGCCCGATCCAACTCCTCGTATACACTTCCCCATCCAGAGTCGCATTCTGGACATATATCCGCTGATACGTCGAATCAAAATTCACATTCCTAATCACCGCCGTCCGATTCGTGACCGGACTCGTCCACCTCACCTCCTCAAAAAACGGCGGCGTAATAAGATAAACATCCTGTCCCGCCACTGGGAACAGCCCTGAAAGCGCAAACGCCAGAAACGACCCTGAAGCTCCCGAATCATCATTCCCCGGCAGCCCACTGACAGACGCATTAAAGGAAGAAGGGATATAAGTATGAATCCTATAACTCGACCGCCCAGGCCGTCCAGCATAATGGTACTGATAACACGTCAATTCACTCGGTTCATTCCCAATATCCAGTAACCCACTCTCATGCAAGTAATCCAACCTCTGCACGAACTTCTCGGGTCCACCAAGGGTGCTGATGAGTTTGACTTGGTTCTGCGGGACGTAGAACATGTACTCCCAGATACTCGACTCGAACGTCTCTTTCGGGTTGGAAGAGTAGCTGCAGAATTCATCTAGCGGGCTGCATTCGATGGGGTCTTGGAACCGCCAGGTGCCGTTCGTGTATTTGGGCTGGAAGAAGCCGGTGAAACCCGTGTCGGTGCCGTTCTGCCAGAAGGAGCTTTGGTTGGGTTTGTAGAGGTTGAGCCAGTTGCCGCTGCGCTCGAGGTATTTCGCTGCATCTGTGGCGTGGCCGATACCGGTCGCGATTTGGGAAACGGAGAAGTCGTTGTAAGCGTATTCGAGCGTGCGGGAGATGGAGTGGAAGTCTGGGCCGAAACCAAGGTAGTCGTAGTCGTTGACCGGGATGTAGCCGAGACGTTTCCAGCTCTGTAGGCCACCGCGTCCTTCCACGCCCCAATCGAAGGGTTCGTTTTCTGCGTCGTTGACGACGGCTTGGTAAGCAAGGTCCCAGTCGATGCCGCCGGTGACGTTCTTCACGTAGGCGTCTGCGAGGACTACGTCGGCGTTGCTGCCGCCTTGGGAGTAGCCTTTGCAGAGTTGCATGCGGCAATCTGGGAGCCAGCCGAGGTGAACGTAGGTGTCGATTAATGATCGCGCGAGTTGCGCGAGTGTTGAAGGGTCGAACATGACGAGGAAGGGGAAGGTGGTGCGGAAGCTGTCCCAGATGCAGTAGAAGCTGTCGAAGTATGGTTCCGTGCTCTGCCAGAGTGGGTTTTCGCCTGTGTAGTTCTGAGGTGAAATCATGGTTCTGTAGATGCCAGTGAAGAATGTCTGTTGGAGATCGGTAGATGCACCGCCGGGTACGATTGAGACGCCACCGAGCTTGGCTTTCCAGGCGTCTTCTGCATCTCGCCTGACGCGAGCAAAGTCGAAGTCTGGGATTTCCTGTTCGGCGCTGCTGCATGCTTGCGACGTGCTCATGAAGCTCACACCCACTCTCGCCTGTATCGTACCATTGCTTGGTCTTCCGAAACGCACAAAACCACCGGCCTGGATGTAGAACAGACTATAGCCGCGGTTGACGAAGAGCTCCTTGGGCTCAGTCCCGGCTCGCTCGTTGACCCAAACGCCAGTATCTCGAGTAGGCGCACCTTTGAAATCCACACAGACGTACGCTTGGTACGATCCCACGCCGAAGCTGGGCAAGAAAGTCCCATTGCCACTAATGCGACCCGTCTCTGGATCGACACTGACGCTCGCATTCTGACGACTGTCCTGCAAGTCCGTAAGATCAAGGAGGAACATCGGGCTCACGCTGCCATTACTCGAGAAATGGAAATTATACAGAGCAGCATGTTCAGTCACAGTCGTCTCGAAGGTGACACCAGTCTCCAGCCCCAAGGCGAAATAGCCCGGCTGTGCCTTCGGCGTACCATTGAGGTAATTGACTGCTCGATCCAGTTTATCCCCAAACTTGCACCCCTCAATCGCATCCCCAGCGCACGACGGCTGGACCGAGAGCGGAAAGTTACCCATAGACGGTTGGCCACCAGTGCCGGAATCATGGAGAGCGGAGAAGCCCGTCACGTTGGAGAAGTCGTAGGACCAGCCTGCGGTGTTCTGTCCTGATACATCTGCCACGGCTTTTGCCATGCCATAGGGGAGGGTGGCGCCGGCGAAGACATTGCCGCCATTGACTGAACCGATGAACGGATTGATCAAGTTGTAGTTCTGTGTGGCTTGGTCTGCCGTGTTATTCTGGGCTTGCGCGAGAAGGGAGAGGACTGCGGTCAGTAGCAGGGATAGCATCTTGCATGTTTGCATAGAGAATAGGAAAAAGGAATACGAATTGAATATAAGGCTGGTCCAGGAACAGGCATGTTCATGCGATGTAACAATCTTACCTTCCAAGGTTGTTCTAAGAGGTGCAGATCTGTGAGGGGTGTGATACGACAGGAAGCCTGCCAAGCCAAGCAACCTCTCACTTCTGTAGCGGCATGCACGCCCACCTTATCTCAGCAGGCTCAAACGCTCGGCATTGCCTTTTGCTACTACAGAAGTCCTTACAACTCCTACATACTTCTAAGCTAATTATATAAGCCTACCTATAAGTAAGCGGCTAGGCCCTCCTTACTAGTAGAAGTATATATAGGAGTAAACTACTATACTAATCAAATTATATAATAGTAAAGTATAGCTAAGCGTCTAAGTATAAATAGTTCCTACTTCGCTAGTACTCTACTATAATTAATAGATAATAAGGTATTATCTTTAAGTATTATTTATTATATAACTAAACTACTTATAAGTATTAGAAATAGTATATTTAATAGTATAAGATATAATCTATTAATAGTATACTTATAAGGTAATTCTATTACTATCTACTAGCTATAGAGTTATTACTAGCTATACTATAGGTTATATACTATTTGTCTATATTAACTATTTACTATAAAGTAATTATACTTTATCTTTTACTCTATTCGAGTGTCCTACGCCTAAGTAGTATCTATTAATAATACTACTCTATATTCTATAATATATAACCTTATATAGCTAGAATAGCGCTAGCTATCTATAATTTCTATAAAGTCTTATTAACTTCTAAAGGGCCTTTTATACTTATAGTATTATTACGAATTATTATAGAACTATAGTTAGTATAAAGAGTAGCTATTAGAGCCTTATTATAGGACTTATACTTCGATTACTATAATTAATCTTATAAGTAACTAAGTTTAATTACTATATATAGTGTACTATACTTACTTATCTCTTTTATATAAGTTAATTATATTAGTAACTACTATAAACTTATAGTACCTTATATAAACTTCTAATAACTCTTATACTAATTAGCTACTCTACTATTATAATACTACTTTACTTAAATACTACTCTATATATATATTAACCTTATATAACGTAAGATTAGTAGTTACGCCTACCTATTATTACTAGATTACTATTATTATAGTAATAATTATATATAAGCTCTTTTTTAAAGCTCCTCTAACTCCTATAATATTCTTTTAACTTCTTCTAACTTATATTAATATTATTATTTATATCGTCTTCTATCTTAGCTATAGTATTAGTAATAGTAATAATAGTAGTAGTAATAATAGTAGTAATAGTAATAATAGTAGTAGTAGTAGTAGTAGTATTACCTCCTCGCCTTACCTATTATACTAATATTCTAGCTCCTAGCTTATTATATATACTAGCTCCTACTATTTAAGGCCTCTAATTAATATTAATATAAGTATAGTAGTACTAGTATTAACTAGAGATATACGCTATATAGTAGTAGGTCCTACTAGACTAAGTAAGTTTATTTATTACTTTACCTACTAGCTTTAGTACTAATAGGTATCTAGTAACTAGATCTAGAAGAATAAGGTATATTATACTAGTTATACTCGTCGCTATTAATAGAAGGTCCTTACTTAGTAGTAGGTAGCTCTTACTTATTAGTAAGTAGCTCTTTATAAGTAGTAGAAGGTTCTTTATATATAGTACTAGGTATAGGTATTAGCGCTTACTAATATTTAAGAGTAAGCCTAGCGCTAGAGCTAGACGTTCGTCGATTTATAGGCTAAGTAGCTTTATCTTCTACTATTTATATATCTCTCTAAGAGTAAGATTATATTACTATATATATAGTCTATTAGATTAATAAGCCTAGTAAACTCTAACTTTAGTAATAATATTAATAATAATAATAAGAATAATAATAATAGTATATTTCTATATAATTATATACTACTAGCCTATATTATATTACCTCCTACTATACTACCTCTCTACGTCTCAGACGTGTTTGTGCCTTATAGGTCTCGTAGATCTCGTAGGTCTCGTAGGTAATAACAGCTATCTACGTAGCGTAGCATATAAGGTAGATAAATAGTTCGACTATTATAGCGAGCACGCTAACTACTACGAGTTCTAATAAGAAGGCTACGACTTACCTAAGAGGCATATAACAGCCGCTAATATAAACATTATATTATACAAAAATGTACGAAGCTGACTGCGAGTACTATAAGAGGTAATACGAGATCTTAGAGGCGTATGTGCTAGCTATTATAACTACTTCATTACACGAGTAAGGCATCAAGGCCTATAAGCACACTATATAGTAATATGTTCTATATGTTCGTAGTTACCTCACTACTAGATTCTTGCGATGAGCTCGCTACGCCTACGAACATCGCAAAGAGGTTGTTAACTTAATGTAAATCAGTTGCTTTTATAATATATAACTACATCCTATTATACATCTACTGCTCTTAGGTCTTATAATCATTATTATCTACCTCTAACCTCTCGCCTTTTTGACCTTACTAACTACTCTAATCCTCTCTATTCTTATTGTCGATAGTTGAACTAATACTTCTTTATAACAATAAGGCAGGCTTTATACTCTAAGAGTCTGACGTCTCGCGCTCCTTAGAGTTAATCTCTCTGTAAATTCTAGCTTCGACATATAACAAGTAGTAACGAACTCTATCTTTAACGCTCTATCTCGCTTATATAGCTTGTTAACTATACTAGGCAACTCCGTAACCTCCTTACCTAGCGTAGTACTATTAAAGTTATAGTCTGCTAATAGTGTCATATTATACTTTATTCACAACTTATAGTGTTTCTCCTTATACTATATTAGGCGTATCTACTTAGTAGTGTAATCTATCCTCTTTCTATCCTATTCGTAGATAGTAAGAATAAGGAATACTAGATAGCCCTTATACTTACTACTATATACGTAGATATACTTGACCTTATAGATAGTAATATTCTCTTCGTCTAGATAAATTATCTAAATATAGTTTTAAGATCTAGTAAATAGCTTAACTAAATCTCCTAGTAAAGTAGATAATAGAATATTACCTTTATATCTAATAGTGTTTAGAAGACTAACACTATTGCTATTAGTTGTTACTCTTTCACTTAGATGATATCTATACATACCTATAGCTTAGCTTATAGATTAGATAGTATACCTCAAGGCATTATTCACTATAATAGAGAATGTCTTTTAACTCTATATAAACTATATATAGGATAACATATTATACGCTAGTAACGCCTTTACTATAACTCGTATATAAGAGTGTCGCTATTTCTTAATAGTTACTCTTAACTACTCTATCTTCGAAAGACTACTCTAGTATTAGGCTCTAGTTATAGATATATGCTCTAAAATACGCAAAAGTAGTTTAGATGTTAGAGAAGTTAGCTAGAGGTTCTATAAGGAATATTTATAACTACTTTTAGTTAGTTAATCGCTAGTACTAGCGTCGCTAGCGCTGTCATATAATTAAGGTATACTATATACTATAACTAAGTTGTTACTCTGTTTACTTACTTATATACTTAGTATTCTATTAAGTTACACCTACTATATTTATATAGCTATATACCTGTCCTTAAGGCTAGGGTATTTGATTCGTAATAGTAGCGCTTTATAAACTACCCTATATACTATCACATTATACTAGTAGTCTATCTAGTAGATAGCTAGGTTGAAGTTAGTCTACTAAGATACTAAACTAGTAATATGTAGCATCAGCCTCCTAGGTTTCCGCGTATAAGAAACACGACTAACTTATACGACTTCTACTATATTATAATCATAAAGTAGTTAGTAAGTAGTAAAGGCGACTATACCTTATTAGCGATACTTACCTAGGTTAGTTGATACGACTCTAAACTTAGTTACTAAACTAGCGTTCTTAATTACCTTTATACCCTTTAATATAGCGACGATAGCTCTCCTGTTATAACGTATAGTAACAGATAACTCTAGTAAGGTTAGTAATAACAACCTTACTTTATATAGTGTACCTCTAATCTTATCTATATAGCTGCTTTACCTTCTTTAACATTTACTACTATATTAATATTACTTATATAAATCGAACTAGCCTATAACTTCTAACGTACTACTAACGTATCTAATATAAGCGATTATAAGTCTATTAGCTATATTAGTCTTAATATCAATATACGCTATTTTACGCTAGCTAACTAGAGAGACTTTATACTATAGTAGTAAGAGTATATCTTAGAAGCCGAAGAAGACGCTAGAGCTTAGAGAGCTAAGAAGATATTCTTTATAGGATATACTAGAGAGCTAGAGACTACCTTTATATTCCTATTTACTAAGGTTAGTAGTTCTAACTCTTATCGTATAGTATAACGCTAACGTCTTAGATATTTAGCTACTAGGTAAAATTCGTAATAAGATTTATAGCTACGTCGTAGGCTAGGATGTTATTATCTCCTTAATATACGACCTGTTTATTAAGAGGCTTATAGGTAGAACTACTAACTACTATAGTTCGTCGACCTAGAAGGCTAGCGCCCTAAGAGCTCTTATACTACTACTCGCTAACAAGCAGATCTACTATAAGGCGCTTAGTTTCCTTTATAGTAAGAACACCTTCTTTATCGTATACTCTTAGACGCTAAACGCTCTCTTTAATAGCTATAGTAGCTACTTCGTTAGGCGTATTATTATAGCTATTAAGAGTCCTCTATTCTTCTAGTCTACCTAGGTTATACTACTATAGTATAGTCTAGGTCTTTAGTCTATTACTTTCGCTCTCTCTAGTAGCTTACTACTCCTTATAATATAATACGTTAGAGCTCTTATATAGTATACTAGTAGTAATAAGGCTTAGAGGACAGTGTTATAATAGATACGGTTTATTACCTTTAACAACTATAGCTTTATATATAGATATAACAAACCTTATTAGTACGTAGCCTATAAGAAGGCGCTAAACGAGGACATCGACGTAACTATAAAGGCTAAACTAGAGGAGACTTTCGTAGTAGAAGGTCTACTAGAGGCCTAGCTACTTAGAGTTCAAAGTATATTAAAAAGGAACAAACGGAATTGCTTAATATAGCGCTTATTAATAAGCTAGTAGACAGAGATGTAGCAACCTAGAGTTCCTAATATTAGAAGCTAGAGCTAACTAGAAGTATAGCTATCTAGTATAAGGCGCTATAAATTAACATCAAATGTATTAATCTTAGTTAGTATTACCTCTTAATCGATTCGTATAAGTACCTCTTAGCATCTCGTTTTACTACTATATCCTAGCGTATTCGTAGACGGCTGTAGGCTACTACTATAGAATACTAGAGATATTAAATTATAGTGACTATAGCCGTCTAGTAGCTTGTTAAGCTATATATTATATTGTTAGTTATATTACTAACTAAACTCTTAGGTATTATAGCTATAACTACATTCTGTTACTACTTGTACCTTTCTAACTATAGCTTATATCTGATCTTATATCTATCCTATCCCTACTTATTAGTAATACTTATCCTCTCTACTATATCAATCCTCCTTAATAGTTCTGTCGTTAAAGAATAGCTTTAGGATGCTATTCTTAAAGATAAGCTCTTACTTATCGAATCGTAATAGCTCGCTATTATCTCTAAAGAAGCTATAGTAGCGAATATAAGGTAGTAGTTAAGCTATACTACTCTAAGACTATATCTAACAATCGATCGCCTTCTTAATGTTAATATAGCTGAGTTTTAAGTAGTAGGAGTCGCCTCTAAAATCTAGATAAACAATAATAAGCTTATTATATAGCTATACCTAGAATAGTTTGTTGTTAATTAGAGTAAGTAACTAAAGTCAAAGATGTTCCTTACTCTTAGATAGTACGTTAGTAACTATTCCTCTAGACAACGAAGTATTAAGGTACCTACTACTATGTTATAACGACTACTATTAGAGGCAGGTTCTACTCTTAATATAATAGCCTACTAACTACAAACTATAGCTTATTAACGCGCTCAATTAAACGAGGAGCTCTAGGACCTCTCTTACTATTAGGTTAGGTAGCCTTAAAGCTAACTAGTAGCGAGAGAGCTAGTAGCTACTAGAGTACATTTACCGCATCCTCTAAGGATGTACTATAAGATATATTAGGTTATATATAGCTAATAGCTATCTACGTAGGCTAATCGACTAAGTCGTCTTTAATAATAATTAGGCGCTTACGATCACTATCTCTAGTATTCTTATCAATCTGCGGCGTAAAGCTAGAAGGCCTTACGCTATAACTATATCTACGATTTACCTATAAGCGATTCGCTATTATAACACTTACTCTCTTTACTCTTTAGATAGATTGATTATATTTAGATAGTTGTACTAGTATCGTAAGTAAGGCTATAGGAAAGTAGTGTTAGTAAAGTATCTTTAAGCTAGTAAGTACAGATGTTTCTAGAGTAGAGAAACTAACTACTTATAAGCTAAACAGTAGTCTACTAAAGGATAGTTATCTACCTAGTAGCTAATCTACTGTCCGTAAGTCTATATTTTAGAGTTGAATATATCCTTCGCTAGTATCTTAGTACTAGGCGTAATTGTTAGTTTTACTCTAAGTATCTTATAATCTCTAAACACAACATAATACTACTATTAAGTATTATAGCTAAAGGCTTTACTTATAGACATTAATAGGTGTAGCTTACTATAGCTCTTCGCCTTACTTACTAATAACTATCCTACTTACTTGCCGGCCTATCTCTTATATTTAAAAGACTCCTTATATTACTATTCTAGCTCGATCTCCTATACTAACATCGACCTATACGAGCTCTTTAACCTAAATGTCTTATAAATTAAGTTTAGGGCCGACTACGTATAGAGAGGTAGGAATATCTAATAAGTAGTAGGAATAATAGTCGTAAACTACTAGGTTATATTAGAACTTTAGTCGATACTATACTATTTAACGTGCTAGTAGAAAGGATTAACGTAGTAGCGAGCTTACATCTCATCTTATACGGCGGAGCTAAAAGCTTAGTTATTAAATAGGTAGGCTACCTAGTTAGGTAATCTACCTTAGTCTACTCTAGGTATATATACTCTAGACTAGATATACTATCCTATTTCTATTACTATAATTATGTTTACCTTTCTTGTTTATTATATACGGCATATAACTCTTATACCTCCTACTTAGCGTTAAACAAAAAGTTATATATCGCGAAATCAGAAGTGTTATTAATATATATTATAGAATCGCCTTCTCTCTTACCTTCGTCCTTTAGTATAATATAAATAGTATAATGAACGCTCGTTATAGAGTAGATCCTATAACTACTAATTCGCTATATAGAAGAGTCAGCCTTCTTTATATTAATAAGAGTAGCTAGCATATGTTTAATTATAGTTATACTATATACTCTATCCGCTTCGCCTCTAGGGTTTAAAGGTAAAGGACTATAAACGTCTACGAAGACGCCTTAATATTTATAAGGCTATTTACTAGCTATAGGTATTAGCTATACGTATATCTCAGGTGTTTTAAGTAAGCTAGAGTCCTTAACTATAAGAATGAGATATAAATGTACTAGTAGCCTACCTTTAAATAGAACTTCATTAGTATTAGGCCGTCTACTAGGCTTAGTATCTTATACCTAAATCTAATCTTACTATATATTATTTCGCTATTGCTAGCTAGAGGTACATCAGATATATTGTCGCTCGTCCTCGCTTAGATTACCTCGACTAGCTATAGTCGTTAATAGCGAATTATATAGCTACATCTACAACCTCCCTACCTACTAGGAATTCGTCTTATATCTATCTAGATCGATAGTTTAGTATTACTACTCTTGTATAAAGACAGCTACTACTTTATAGAGATACTTTCTACTAGTGTCTTTGCCTAAGGTAGTTACTATTTCCTCTAGCGTATAATACTTATTCTAGACTCGCTACTAATTATTAACAAGATACTTGTTAGTAGCCTAGCTAAACATTATATATATGTCTATCTCCTTAGTTACCTTTATAGGTATTAGTACATTTATACGCTTATATACCTCTATAGTCGTCTTAGGCTAGACCTCGTATCTAGAGTCGAATTCCGTCTATATAGCTAATCGCTAAGTAGAGTAATCTGCTATTTAGTCCTAATATCCCTCTCTTTTGTTAGTCAACTTAAAGGTAGCTATCATCTATAGGCTATATATACCCTTTAGGGCCTTAGTACCTAGGCCTACTATATTGCTTAGCTATTTGATTATCTCGCTATAATATGTTATAGCATAGAATTTAGGGAAGTTGAAATAGCTATTAAGAGCTCCTAAATCCTTAATCTCGATAGCTCCTCCTATAGTATCGCTACTATCACTATCTTAAATTGTTTTCTAGGTAGTATTATAGTATGCTACTACCTTATTATAGTGATAGCTACTTGTACCTAGTCTTTCTTACTGTTTCCTACTCTTATCAGATCTCTAGGTAGGCTAATAGGTAGTAAAGACTATCTTATAGTTATTCATCTAAAACAATACTAGGTCTAGATAGCGTAGTGTCTTATCGTTATAGCTTTTATATATTGCGAGTATAATAAAATCGACTAGTGCTTAAATAAATCTAATCGCCTTAGCTTAATAAAGTTCTTCTAATAGTAGGACTAGTATAGGTAGTATAGAATAGGCGATACTCTCTTACTCTTCGCTAGTCTACTTGTCGATCGCTAAGAAGTGTAGGAAGTACCGTATTTTATAAAAGATTAGTACTATAGCGAATCGTTGATCTATAACGGCTTTAATGATATCCTCCTTCCTTAGCGCTCTATTAGTATTAAGCGGTAGCCTACGTAGTTCTTTTATTACTTTCGTATTATAGTCGTCTATCTTATTAGTTAATAGCGCGATCGTCTACTTTAGTATATATATTATAACGCTCTTAAGTAATTAATATAGGATATCGATAGCTATAGTATAATAGACATTAACGTAAGGATAATCCTATATAAAGTAGTCTTAGTTATAAACCTAACATAGGTCATCCTTCTTTATCTTCTCCTTAGGGTCTCTTTAGCGCTTAATCTAGTCCTATATACTCTATATAGTACGCTAAGGTATATTAATTATAAGATTCTTACGTTTAGATAGTAGAACTATATAGATAGAGTATTGTTAACTACTCTTTATTCCTATAACTAGTACCTATTCTTTATAATTAATAGGTATAGCTACGATAATAGAGTAACACTATTAAGTCTAGCTATCTATATACGTAATCTTAAGGCTATACTTAGATACCTTAATTATAGGATCAAATATATACTTTATACTTATATAGTATACCTCGCTTTAGATATCCTTTTCTCCTTTAATTATAGGTAGCTATACTATAAGTAGAGAGCCTAGGCGAGTTTAAGAATTCCGTATATATTCTAGTAGGTTACTAATTAACATATATACTAGATATTTAGTAAGGTTGCCTTAGTAGTTAGTTAGTTACGTCTTATTAGAATAGAGGATTAATAGTACGATCGTAGTAGAGTCATTTACTATATTAGTCTAAGCCTACTACTACTAGTCTATAGAGAGAAGGTCTATATATATTCGGACATTTCTCTTCTTATTATACTAGCGTCGATATAGTTCGAACGTTAGATTATACTTAAATCTACTATAACCTAGAAAGAAGCAGATGACGTCCTTAATACGCCTATACTATAGCTATACTTTCGTCTGATTAGTGACCTTAGATAAGGAAGGTATATTTATATTAGTATAATACTATTTACCTACCTTCTAAGACAGTTTTATACCTATATTAGACAACCTCTTCTTTAGATTAGCAGCCGACGTCTAGAGTAAGACATCTGTTAATAGCTTTATCTTATTGTCTTTTATAAAGTAATCGATAGCGTTAGCTAAGATGTTCTTATTCTAGAGCTATTAGCTAAACGCCTCGCCTATTCTATCCTTAGATCTAAGGTCCTATTAGTCTAGATTAGTGTTAAATATATTAATCCTATTCCTATCTAAGTATTATTAGTATATAATTCGTAATACCTAGCGCTAATTATATATAGAGTCCTTACCTAGCCTTTCGATATATGTTCTCTTTAACTACTAAGAAGTAATCTATAATAGTAGAATATACGATAGTAGATATAGTTAGAGACTACTCCTATAAGGATAGATTAGCTACTATATAAGGTGCTACTACGCTAGATACTACTAATATATTATCGTATCTACTATCTATTTTATCTAACTCGTTGTTACTATCTTCTTTACTATCTTAAGCTGTGTTTATACTTATTTTCATTAAAATAGAAGTAGTATCTATTAGGAGGTTATAATAGATACTTAGTAGGTCTAGCGTATTTCTTTTAGGATTATCGCTCTTAATATTATTAAGTATATCTACTCCTAAAGCTAAGTCTCTCTCTTTATCTTATAGTTTATCCTCTACTACGATTATTTTATCGTATATATTAACGAATATAGACTATATAGGCTCTTCGTCTAGCGTATCGCCTATATAGATATTACTAGTTTAATTATAAAATACTTAGTCGTCTACGCCTATACTTATAATAAATGTCTCGGTATCGCGTTATACCTATAACTTAGTAAGTATACTAGTAGACATAGTCTATAGTAGTTACTTAGAGCAATAGTTTATATACTAGTATAGGCTCTTAGCTAACTATAATAGCTAGCTATAATAGCGGCACCTATAGTAAGTACTATCTGCCTATTTCTTAGAAGTTATCTTAATCGTATAACTAAGTAAAGTTGCTTAATACTATTAATCATTTAATTGTTAAAGAATAGAAGTATAGAATTTAATATATAGTATATTATTCGCTCTAATAGATAGCGTATTAGATAAACTATATAAGCTAGCAGATAAACTAATAGTCTACCTTAGCTAATAAAACGCTAGTTTATACTTACGTTTTAATATATATAGGCTAAGACATATTTCTATAGCTTAAGACACTATTTATACTATTAAACTAGCCTACTTTGTCGATAGCTCGCTATACTACTAAAGTCTAGAGAGCTATAAACAGTCTATACTACTATAGAGTAGTTATAGTAAGAGAGGGAGTATAGAAAACAAGCTCGCTATACCTATATATCTACTAATGTCGACTCCTAAGAATAGACGTTCGATATACCTAAGAGTTAACTACTAGACAAATATCCTATACCTAATAAGAAAGCTAGCAGCTAGATAACGCCTAGAACTCGCTAATACCTTATAGCGAAACAGAACGAATATAATATAGTAGTAGAAGAGTAAGAGGATCGTCTAGTACGTTAAGAGTATATATGTTTATCTAAAGTACTAGACTTACTATTATAGCTACTTAGCTATATTATATAGTCTAATATCTATAGCGTAGATAGTAGAGTTAATAGTATTAGGGCTCTAGCTACTATATCGAGCTCGACACTATAGCTATAGATATTACGAAGTATCTCTAACTACTAAGAGAGTATATAAGATCCTTCTAACTACTAATTCCTAGTAGATATATCTATATACTACAAAATTAGGGAATAGCTACTATAGTATTAGCTAAGACTTAGAACTACCTTAATAGAGATTAAGCTCTTAAAGGCTAAATTAGTATAGCTAGAAAACAGCTATCTAGAGCCTTATAGTATACTATAAGTATAAGAGTACCTTAAGTCTACTCTAAGAAAGCTATAATATATCTACGTAACGTGTCGACTTAAGTCCTAAGAACTAACATCTTATATTAGGTAGTAGTAAGCGAAAAGTAGGTTATATAATATAAACGTATAGTAATAAGAGGAGTATTATAACGCTACTAACAGAGCTAAGCGTAATTGTTACGAAAAGCGCTATATAGGAAAAGCTCTAATATTTTATATATTAGAGACTAGAGCTACTATTAGACTAACGGCTAGTATAACTAACTAACATTAATCTCTAGACATCTAGTAGCTAGAGTAGAACCGAGAGAGTAAACGTCTAATAGCTTAATACTCTTAGTAATATATAAACTACTCTTTACTATACTTCTTATATACTTAGCTCTAGTTGCTATTACTATCTAACTTAACTTAAAACCTCCTAGCGCTACTATCTAACTTAACCTAAAACCTCCTAGTACTACTATCTAACCTAGTCTAAAGCTTCTTAGTACTATTATCTGACCTGATCTAAGCCTTCCTAGCGCTACTATCTGACCTGATCTAAGCCTTTCTAGCGCTACTATCTAACCTAATCTAAGCCTTCCTAGCGCTATTATCTAACCTAATCTAAGCCTTCCTAGCGCTACTATCTAACCTAATCTAAATCTTCCTAGTACTACTATCTAACCTAATCTAAAGCTTCTTAGCGCTACTATCTAACTTAATCTAAAGCTTCTTAACGCTACTATCTAACCTAATCTAAAGCTTCCTAGCGCTACTATCTGATCTAACTATTACTACTTAGCTATATATTATATATGATTTTCCTATACCTACTATAAGCTATCTACCTTTGTTCTTACTATCTGCTTCTACTAATAACGAGTTGTTACTATACTTAGCGCTTTCTAGTTTAGTATACTTCTAGCGACTAGCTTACGTAGTATTAGATATTATATATTAAGGCCTATATCTATAGTTTAATTCGAGCTATATACGAGGATTATTATATATACTATATATACTAATTTCTGCGAATATTAGTTCTATCTTATAACTATAACGGGGTTAGTAGAGCTAGGTTAAGTAGCTATATATATAGTTAAAGGTTAGAATACTATAAAGCTAGTAGTAATATATAAATAAGGTTAGTATAAATAGCTTCGTATGTTACGATTAATACTCCGTATACGTTAGTTATATAGTATCGTAACTATCAGACGAGGTTATTACTAATATTAGTACTAGTAGCGATAGAGATAATCTCTGTTTATATATAGTACTAGTATAGAGTTACCTTAATTAGTTAGGCTTTATTATTACGAATATATATCGCTATACTATATAAGACATAGTATATATAGCTAGAGTAGCTACTATAAGACGTAAGACTTTCTTAGAGTATTTAGTTTCTAGATATATAATTGTTAAGATTTATTCGACTCAACTTTCTAGGCCGAAGTTATAGTAGACTACTATACTCGTAGTCTATCTACTAGTTAGACGAACAAAGGGTTAGTATTTAGGTTAGAGCTATATCTTATAAGTAATATTAATAGTAATATAAATAACAATATCTACTACCTAATATCTAAGGAAAGGGCTAAGTATACTTATTAGGTTTTACTTAGGCTATATTTAACAGATCGTAGAGTCCTATAACTAAGTACTATTAAGATAATACAATTTTCTGAGCTTATATCTAGAATGCGTATATACTTACGTCTGTATTAGTAATACGATTATACTAATAATATATTTATAATAGTCGTAAGTATATAAATAGATACTAATAAGCAGACTATATACGAAGATCTTATAGAAATAGTTCGTAGTAGCATTCTACTACTAATTAATTATCTATATACTATCTAGTCTAGCTACGATATAGGTAGAGTAATAGTAACCTAAACGTCTTATTATAGCGCTATATATTAATAAGTATTACCTACTTCCCTCTACGCTGCTCTACGCTCCTTTATCCTCTTTAATATAATACTTAAAATCTCGACTATTACCTTCCTTCTATTACTCTCTCTTATAGCATTCACTAAGCCTACTTGTATTATAAGAGAGTAGAGTATTATATAGAAGGAGAAGGTATATAGAGACTTCTAGATACTCTTATCTTAATTAACCTATATAATTAGCTACTATATATCCTATATATAAAAGTTAGAATTAAGACTAATAACAACCTTAGCAGGCGAGAGGTTATAACTAACTACGATTATAGAGCTATAAGCTATTATAAGCTAAGGCTAGTCGTAATAGCCTCTCTTTATAGTCTACGTTATCTTAAAACGCTTAATGTTTACCTTATTAACTTTCTTTAATTCAACTAAACTACTAGATTCGATAAAGACCTTATCCTATATATCTATAAATCGCCTATATTTTTAGTCAAATAACTAATTAAGGTATAGGTTGAATATAGTAGCTACTATAGGCTTAAATACTATAATAATCATCTTCCTTATATAGCCGAAAAAGTTCGTCTACCTGCGAAGTTAGTCTACTATACTAACTACTATACAGACTAACTAAAGTTTATAGATGTTATTTATATACTACTATAAGATACTCTTACTACTAAGTTTCGTTTGTTACTACGCCTAGGGTACTTTATACTTATTGTTTATTAGATTCTTAAGTCTCTTATTAGTCTATATAGCTTTAAGGAGGTATAGAAAAAGTATAAGAACTTAGGCTTACTCTAAGATAGTAGGGTAGGCGCTAGAGAACTTAACCTTACTATTTAGAAGCTTCTTAAATATTAGCTACTCTCTGCTATTCTACTACTAGTTAAGTAATAGTACGTACTCTAGCTTAACTAGTATCTGAACATCCTATATACTATATAGTAGCTTTTTAGTAGCTAGCCTACCTAGTTTGTTAGGACACGTCTAAATAATAGTATTACTAGATATCTAGATAATCTAACGTTTACTCTACTACCGTAGGTATATAATAGCTACTTTCTTTACCTTAATAGTCCTATCAACTTAGCTAGACGAACTAGTAGTAGTAAATCGAGTATGCTTATCTAGATAAGAATCCTAGGTAATATAATACTATTAGGACTTATATAGATAGATATTAGGATTAAGCTAGACGTATTCCTTCTTACTTAACTCTAATCTAGTAAGTTTAGCTATTCTGTTCTTACCTTAGGTAGTATATACCTTTTATAAAAACTTACTAATCTTAACTTGTTTCTAACCTCTCGTCTCTATCTATTAGTATATACTACTAAACAGTAGTCTAGCTAATCCTTCGAACTTACTCTATAGTATAGCACTATATACGACTACAAATAGTCAAGAAGCCTAGAAGCTAGCGATAAGGTTCTATACTACTATACTAGGATTAACGACCTAATAAAACTTATCTATAGTAATTATACCTAGCTACAACTAGATCTTGTCCTCTATATACTTTTCTTTTAGTAGATTTAGCTTATTAGCGAAGACCTTTAGTACTATACTTATAAAAGCGAATACCTAGAAGAATCAATACTATAACCTTACTTAGTTATCTGAGATCAGGTATTTTACTAGTATATTCTTCCTCTTCTTCTAGTATAACTAGTCCTTACTACTATAGTCGAGCTCTAAGACCTCTTCCTTAATACTAATAGATGCTAGTCTTACGATTAGGATCTTATCTTATTAATTAAGGTATCTTTTAAACTTAGTAGAGCGTTTTATAAATAGTCTAAGACTATTTACCTAGATTACGACCTTAACAATATAATCGTCTTCGATAAATTTGTTAGTCTTACTAACCTAATTTCTGAGGAGGTTTAGGCCTACTATAATAAGTATTAAGCTTCTATATATATCTAGCGTCTACTCTCCTACTAGCTTAGATATATTAAAGTAGAGCTTATACTTCTTATAGGGCTCCTTCTAATTATTATTGCCTAGCTTATATAGATCCTCTAATATACCTTTCTATATTAGGTTAGACTTATATATCTCTACTATATATCGCTTAAGCACTTTATAAAAGGCTACTACTCTCTCCTCTATCTTAATTAGACGTAAGGGCCTAGTTACTAGCTCGCCTTTAAAGTTCTTACGTATATCTTTAAACATCAGCTATAGCTCTATAATAATATATAAGAGGGAAAGTATCGTAGGCGTCTTTCTAAGGCTAGTATCTAACGTATTAATAGCCTAATTATATCTAAAAAGATATTACGTAAAGAGCGTCTTAAGAGCGATTATCTAATAGAGTTTAAGGTAGTACTTTTTGTTCTAACTAATAAAGTAGATACTAGACCTAGGGTTATAGTCCTCCTCGTTAAAGCCGAAGAACCTAGCTATAATAGAGAACCGTTTAGTATTAATTATATAAGGATTAGTGATCTTAGTACTAACTTTGTCTATATTAGCGTTCTCGATACTATCGTCGACCTTATTACTAGTTCGAGTCATCTCTTTTACTTATACTATAAGCTATATAGTATCTTATATAGAAGATAGCTAGTCGCATTTCTTTACGATAATAGAGTTATCGACTTTAACCTTTATGTTCTCTAGCGGGTTTAGTATAGAAGGCTCCTTCTAGATGAATCTTCTATAGTATATATACTATTTAGACCTTCTTATACTATCTAGATCTATATAGTTGTTACTTACGAACAGATATATATCGCTATTATCTAGACTATATAAGCGATTCTTCTTCTTATAGATGTTAAGAGGAGGCTTCGCTCTAATAATAGGACTATTTACTCTATATAATGTTCTTAATCTCGTTTTAACCCTACTTAAGCCTATCTTATTATCCTACTACTTAAGCTTAATATCGTTATTAAATATTAAGTAGAGTATATACTTCTATATAGCAATTCGCAGATTAGTAGCATACTATATACTACTTACTAATAATAGAGTCCTATTAAGCAAAGCTATACCTACTATACGAAGATAATATAAGTAATTGTTACTAGCGAATAGTCTATAAGAGTTACTATTAGACTACTACGAATATCGAGGAAATATAACTATCTACTCTATAACTTAGCCCTAGCTCTACGTAAGGGCTAGGCGCCTAGAAATAAGGTTTATAAGAGGTAGTAAGAGTATACGTCCTTAAACCTCAGCTCGGTTTTTAGAGATATATACTAAGTCGTATATATTGATAACATCTTTACTGCTTATAATATCTAGGATAGCCTTAACTACGACCTAATAAGAGCCTATAACGTTCTATATAAAGTATAATACCTAAGCTATTAATAGTATATCGTTAGCGAGCTAGGTGTCTGCTAGCTTCTCGCCTAACTTTAAAGATACTATATCTTCCTAGATTACCTTTAACATCTCCTTAGTAGCTCTAAGTTCAGCTCTAATATAGAAGGTAATAGTAGTAGAAGGTAAGAAGTATACGTTAGCTCTAAAAGTAGCGAGTTAGCTACCTATATTAATATCTAGTAATAAGTCTAATAGCTAACAAATTGTACTATCATTCGAATTAGCGAAGAGTCTTATCTAGTCCTTAAAGGTAAGGTTACTAAATTCGCTATAGGAAAAGGTCGATTAGCTACTATATAACAAGTGTTTACTTATAGCGCCTTTCTTATTATACTTAGCTATAATCTGTAGTAATAGTCTTAACTAATTATCGGTATATTACTATAAGCGCTTATACGTGTTATTCTATAATTCGTTATCTATTAGGTTTATTAGTATCTATAACCTTAGCTTTATAGGAGCTAGCGTATCTAGATCTTCCTTACTATTACCTTTATTATTTAAATCTTACTTGCTATTATCTTCCTTACTATTATTTTGCTTATAGCTAACGCTTGTATCTTACTCCTTATCTTCCTCGCTATTATCTTTCTTACTAGCATCTTCCTCGCTACTCTCTTACTTATAGCTAACGCCTACGCCTTACTCCTTATCTTCGAGCTTACTAGAGTAACTCTTATCTTCGTCTATAACTATATTACCTTCGAGCCTAAGACCTTAACCTTCTAATAGTTGAAAAACAGAGCTATTATTATTAGGATCTTCCTCGTTAGATCTCTTATTAGTTTCTAGCGATACAAGCTTAGATATAGCTTCGCTATCTAGTTATATAGCTTTAGTTTACTCTAACAAAGCCTTAGTATAGTCTTAGTTTAATAGTACGTTAGGTTTACTATCGAGATCTATAGTATAAAGAAGATCGACCTAAGTAGTAGGTAGAGGAGTACTATATACTATATCGCTAGCGCTAGAGGAAGTAGGATAGTCTACTAGTTAGTTAGTAACTCTTTTAGTAGATAGACTACTAAAAGCTTACTTATCTACGCCTACCTTATAACCTCTCGTCCTTCCTAAGATAGGTTGCTCTAGCTTACTATATAATGTTTTCTACTTTAGTATAGATTATAGTTACTTTATACGCCTAGACCTATTACTATAGTATAACTTAGTAGTAAACCTTATAGTACTACTACTCTTACTATATTTAGACGTATTATTAGATCTATCTATTATAGTTATATTACTATTAGAAACAGCGATGTTATAGCTCTTAAGCTAAGCCTTTATAAAGGACTCTTCGTTAGGTACGTTAGCGTATAATATATAATAATTAGCTAGAAGAAGTATAACTATTTATTTCTCGTCTTTAAAGATAGCGAGCTCCTTTCGCTATATATAACCCTATATAGTAGTATAGGCCGACTTTAACTTATTATATATATACTCCTTATCTTTATCGCTTAGGCTCTTTAAAGTACTATCTATATCAAACTACGTTAGTAGACTATCGATATCTAGCTATAGTCTACTCTAGACCTTATTTATCTAAGCGAAGTCGATAGTCTCATCCTACTCGCTAGCGACTCTCTAACTTACGTAAATAGTATACTAGATAGTAATACTACTCTTACTATCTAGTAGTATAAGAATAAAGTATAGTATAAAGTCTAATAGTAGTAGCTTTAGTTCTAGCGTAGGCGGATCGTCTAGCTATATTCGTCTAAGCGTAGATAGCTTAGTAGAAGATACGCTACTATATTATAACTATTTGTTACTTATAGGTAAAGTCACTAGATCAGACAGCTTAGAGCTACTTTACTTACAACTCTATATAGCTTCCTACTAGGTAGCGTTATCTATTTAGAGCTTAACGTCTACTTCCTTTTTAGCTTAACTCGCGTACTACTTAGCTTTTAGTAGAAATTGTTATATAATAGTCTCTAGTAGATGTCTAAAGTTATAGACATCCTATAGGCTAAGATTAGTAATAAGTATACTAGTAGTATACTATAGTAGTATCTTACCTCTATAGTACTACCTAATATCGAAGAGATCTAGGTTAGTGTTAACTAAAGTCCTCTCGACTTAATAGCGCCTAGCCTATTACTTATATAATATACTATTCTTATCGACATCTAGATTTAGTCTTTTTAGTAAGCGTTTAGTTAAACTCTCCTTTTAAAGTATATTAGAGGTAAGCGTATATACTCTTTTAGTATCGTCTAAATTCTAGCGAAACGTATCTTATAGAAAGGTCTATAGAACCTTAGTACTACTTAGTACTTCGATTATATACTTCTATAAGATATCTATAAAGGTAGGTACTAGTATAGGCGTAGGTACTATAGTAATGTCCCTAATAGACGATGCTAGATTACTTTTAGCTCTAATAAGTCAAGATTAAGGTTAGAGTTTATTAACTAATTTAAGAGTTAGTAGGTGATACGATAAAGTGTACTAGAATTATATAGCACTACTCTTAATCATATTATAATAAGAACAATATAACTACGGAAGGTAGCGAGTATATAAGAAGACTATTATTTAAGGATGTTTACGTATACGTAGGGTCTGTTATTACTACTAGCTAGTATTAGTAACTATAGAGGTAGTTGCTATACTAACATACTCTAAAGTAAATAGTAAGAATCTATAGTAGAGTTAGCGTAGTATAGAGACAGAAAGACGCTTATTTTTACCTACTATAAGGTATATAAAAGCGACTTAATTACTATAAGCTTATAGGCGTAAGTACTAGTAGCTATTATATAGGATAGTAGTGAACGTAGTTAGGTACAAGTTAAAAGGTAGTCGAACTAGTAGTCGGTCGTATAATAGTAGCTAGTATAAGATATAGTACGTATTTAGTAAAGGTACCTAAGTAAAGCTTATATATTAGAGGACTAGCTTACTATAGCTATTAATAGTGAAGGCATCAATATACCGTATTAGTAATCACTAGAATTAGCCTATAAGCCTACTAAAGAGTAGCGCTTGTTTAGAGGAAGTAGTAGAGCTAGTCTTAGAAGGCGAATAGCGAAAATTATTTAGGAAGATTGTCTATATATAAGGCTCTTAAGTTTATAGTAATAGAACGCCTATAGATTAACACTTATATAGATACTAAGACAGGTATAATATAAGTGATACTAGAGTCGATAAAGCTAACTATCATCTAGATTTCGTAGGCTTATACGATTAGATTAAGTTCGTAGCTAGATCGAGTATAAACTAATAAGGTCCCTCTTTACATATATATATAGTGTGCTCGACTAGTTGCTTTATATCGCTACTATACTACTAATAGTCTACTAACGGTTCTAAGGTAGTTAGCTATCTAGCTAAGAATACCTACGACGATAGGATTCCCTTAAGAAGGATTATAACAAGGGAATATATATACTATACTAATAGTAATAGTTAAACGTAAGCGACTAGACTATATACGTTACTATAGTCTAACACGCTATAGTAAAATAGAGAGGTATAATATTAAGGCTATTAAGAGCTAGACTAGAGTATTAGTAGTAGGTAGTTATAGCTAAGGTTCATCTAATATTAGGAGAGACAGACAGACTTAGAGTACGCTAAGATTACGCGTTTATAGTATATCTTAAATGCCTATATCTACTAAACATATTATATTATTATTACGCTACTATACCTACTAGCTCTACTATTAACGACTCCGCCTAGCTACTATAATATATTAATAGCTAATTCTATAGCGAACCTATAAGGCGCTAGACTAGATAGCAAAAAGCTTATAGCTTATATAACTTATATATCTTAATAATAATAATAATAGAAGGTCTCTGTCTATAAACGACTAAGGCCTATAATATATTTTACGAAGTAGTAGAGAGAGAAGCTATAAGAAGTAGCTTTATATAGCAGATATTTCGTCTTAAGTAGGACAGAAGAGCTATTATAGCAGAGTTAGCAGATATAGTCGTATTAGATAAGGCGTTACGCTACAAATTACCTAATATAATTAAGAGTCTATAGATAGAGAAAGGTAGAGCTATGTTCTAGCAAGTAGTATATTCAATCTACTCGAACTAGTAGTAGTAGTAATAAGAGTAAAATAGGCCTATAAATAGGGTATTAGCTAGATAGTAAGCTCAGGTATCTTTAAGTAGACTAAAGTAGGATGTGCTAGTAGGCGTAAGGTTTATTAGTATAAAGATAGTTAGAAGAGTAAGAGTACTATTATATTATATCTATAATATACTTAAGGAAGATAGCGACGAAGAAAAGGCTATCTATAAGGATAGTCTAGACTATAATCAGTTTTTATAGGTTCTAGCTAAAGAGAAGAGCTTTATAATTAGGAAAGATAGTATATACTAGTATGTTATAGGCTAAACGAAGATATCTGCGATAATACCTATTAGTAGTAAGCTATACTAGCGAACGATAGTAGTAGAAGTACTCTAAAAGAGGGTATAGATAACCTTTACTATATAGAGGATACGAAATAATAAAACATAACTTAGATTAAATCTTATACTATGCTATATATAATCTCTCTCTAAATTCTATAGTATTTGTCTATATTACGATTATAGATAGAAGGTAGTTTAAAGCATATAATAGTAGACTACCTATTAGATAGAGAGAGAATTTAACTATCTACTATAGTATATTCTAAAGCGTATACCTTATTAAAACAATATACTATATCTTCTTTTATTATATTCTTCTACTTCTCTCTCTTCTCGTTAACCTCTTTCTTCCTTACCTCAACTGACCCTACTTATTACTTTTATATATTACTATAGAAGGTCTTTATCCTTAACTATCTCTTACTATATTGCCTTTAACATATCTATTAGTAGATTAAGGAAGGCTCTTAGTAAGAGGCTAGTAATAGTTAATAAGCTAAAGGCGCTACTTATACTACTACTATCCTTAGACGATATATCTTTAGACGACGCGTCGCTAGTAGCTATCGCTTCTTAAGAAGATAGGATAGCTATTTAAGTTTGTATACTAAGAGTAGGTCTAATTATTAGCAACCTTATAAGCTTATACTAACATAATAAGTAGATTAGTAAAGCTAGCTCCTCTAGAGTCGCGTCTCTAGTTTAGTATACTTCGTAGTAGATATATATAAGTCCGCTAGACTCCGTAAGCTTATTATTAATAACATTTTAGCTAGGGTATAGTATATAGGGCTTTATACCTACTAGACGTTATATAACTATAGAAGTAAGCATACCTAGACTATATAATAGTATACTTTAAGCTAATCGATATCTAGTCGGCTACTCTAGGTAATAGCGAATATAATAACTTATAAGTAGTCTCTGCTATAAGTACTATAATATCGCTAATAGATCTAGAAGAGTACTATAGGTTGTTAAAAGTATAGTAGTATAGCGCCTACTAACTAATAGTAGAGAAGGACAGTCCTTAGCAGAGTGTCTAGGTCTAGCTATAGTATTAGAGAAGGCGATTAAACGACACTAACCTAGAACTCTATAACTAGGTCTACCTATATATTTGTTTTATAGCTAGTATTAGTAAGCCTAGCTATATAGCAGACGCTAATAGGAGCTTAGGATTTTATATCACTAGAGCGAACGAGCTTTAGCTTACTAATTAGTTTAGAGAAGAGTAGCACAAGTACTAGCTTAAGTAGGAGGAGGCTAAATGTAACTCTATAGAGTAGCGGCCTAGTATATTCGCTATCTCTATAGTATACTAAGCTTAAAGTCCTAAGATCACTAGCTAATTAATATATAGTTATAAGTAGCTATTCGTAATAGTACTAATCGTATTAACGGCTATATTAAGGATATACTAGTTAACAAGATACTATTAGATATAAGGCTAAAGAGTAAGAAGCTTATAGTATAGGCTAAAGAGGAGATCGGGAATATAGTTAAAGGCAAAGAAGAGGCTACTAATAATACCTTCCTATATAAGAGTAGATACGACGTATATTCGTTAGTATATAGCTGTTATAACGATGTTACTAACTAAAGTTATAATCTAAGAAGTAGATGTTAAAGCTACTTGTTATAGCTATTACTAGAAGCTACTTTCTAGTATAAGGCGAGTAGAAGAGGCTATACTATACTATATTATTATACCTAATCCCTAGGTATATTATCTATTATATAGTAGCTATTATTCGTATAATACTTAATAGTATAGTAGAGAGATGTTAGGAACTAACTACGTAGAATAGCTTAAACATACTAAAGCTGTCTACAGATACTATTACTAGATACTTTATAAGGTATATAAAGGCTTAGAAACTAATATAGAAGCCTATTCCTAGTAACGTAGACCTTATAAGAGTATAGAGGATTAGAGAGATATTATTTAACTATGTTTAAGAGGTGATTAGTAACATCGACACAAGTAGTAGAGACGGCGATCACTATTTTATTAGCAAAAGAGACAGGATACTAAGCGATTTACTAGAGGGTCTAAAGGACATAGCGCTATTCTTATAAGGTATAATAGCCCTAAGGGCATTATAACTACTCTAACATATAAGTAATAGGTAATTGAGATAAGGATAATAGTTAAGGTAGAAGTAAGATTATAGCTTTATAACACCTACTAACTATAGTATATAGAAGATAGCCTGTTTCTTTCTTCGTCGCTACTAGTAGTATAGTACAAATACTTTAGGTAAGAAGACGATTTACCTATATTATCGCTAGCACTAAAGCGTTTAAGAGCTTAGGAAGAGAATAGCGTAACGCTACTAAAAGAAGGAGAAACAGAACAATAAGAAGGTTAATAAGAGGAAGGAGGACAATAAGAAGAAGAAGAGTAAGTAGTCCTTATTAGCGCCTTCTTAGACGAGGACTATCGCTAATACGGCTATAGCACTAATTTCTTTAAAGTAACACTAGCTTACTTCGCTAATAGCGATAGCAGATTACTACTATCAGCTTTTAGAATAGAGGTCTTTCGATATATTAGTCCTAAACTAGCGTCTAGTTTTATCTTAATATATTAGCCTTTTAGAGATGAATCTTATATAGAAGGTAATATAAAATATAAGCTAAAGCCTCTAGACCTTAACGATAGTAAGAGTATATTAAGTAATTATAAGCTAGTTATAAGACTAGCTAATTAGAGTTAGACGATTCTGATCTAGTAGGACAAGGAAGACTAAGATATATAGTAGAGTACTTCTATAGAATATATAGACAAAGTAATTATTAATCATATTTATAATATATTATATAGTAGATTATAGGTTTAGAAGAATAGATATATAACGTCTTTCGTAAGTATAAGGCTAGACTACTACTAAGTAGTAAGATAGATCATTATTATATAAAGAACGATTAGAGCCTCTACTAATAATATACGTTGTCGTTAAGGTTAAGTAGATCTTATAATAGACTAAGGAGATACTACTATAAGATAATTACTTACGAAAGGAATATATATAGGCCCTCTTAAGTGTCGGCAATAGGGATAAATAGTGTTAAAGATTGCTAGCAGTCGAATAGTAACGACATATTAGTTAAAATACCTAGATCACACGAACTACCTAGTAGACTACCTAGTAGACTACCTACTAGTATAGTAGCTAGTAGCGGATCTGTGTTAAGAGTCTGCGATATTCTATCAAAAGACTCCTTATAGCATACGTAAGGCTCGGAGATGTAGTATTATAGTAAAGGTAAAAGTCTAGGTTAGCGCTATACGACGTAGGCAATTTGACCTAGTACTATACGACGTAGGGACCTACTCTTAACTCTCGTACCTCTCGTAGTCCTCGTAGCCTGAGTCGCGTAGGCTACGAGGTACAACCTATATTGAGACGTAATATAAGATACTAGAGGCTTTCTATTATTAGTAAGCCTAGTAGTTTAAGTATCTAGCTTTAGCCTCTACCTTATTCGCTACTCTCTAAGAGTATTAGAAAGCTCTTAAAGCTAGTAAGAAGATTATATAGTCTTAGATAAGAAAGAAGACGAATAAGCGCTATAAGCTTTAATTTATAAATAAGTAGTAGTCTCTAGACTATATAAGTTAATTCTACTACTCTTATAATACCTTATATATTAATATATACTATAGATTAAGCTAGGTATATTAAAGCGTATAAGCGACTACTTATATTTCTACTATATTAAGGAGATAGAACTTAGTATAAAGCTATTAGCTAAAGATCGCTATAGATAGTATAAAGAGAATAGTTATAACTATAGTATATATAGTAAGGAAGGTACTAAGGAGATTAGTAAGCTAGGCTCTACTTATTCTTACTACTATATATAGGCGTATCTAGATAGTTATATACTAGCGAAGTATAACTAAAAGATACTAAAGAAAGATAGTAGTACTCTATAGAAGAAGATAAGTACGATTCGTATATCTTATATATTAATATTAAGAAGCTTAGTTAATAGTATAGCTTTACTAAGTATAGCTAATAGTAATACTAGCTCTATATTATAAATAGTAGTATAGGATATAGATATTTCTTAATTAGATAGTTTAATAAAGTCGATTAATTATATTTGTTTATACTACTATATTTAGCTATCTTCTATTAATAGCTTCTATAAAGAATAAAATAGTAAGTATATATAGCTATTTAGTTAAATACTTCTATCTTATATATACTTATTAAGTTAATAGTTTCTAGCTTACGTTCGTCTATAGTACTATAGTCTATAGTATCTTCTATTACTTATATATAACTATAGATATCTATAAAGTCTTATTCTATATTATTATAGCGCTATAAATCGTTAATACTAATTAATATAGTATCTATAGGAGCTTCTAAGAGCTATATATACTAGTTATTAAATATCTTAACTCTTTTACTTAGTATATTAATACTCTTTTAGATAATATCCTCTAAATTAAAACCTACGCTATTATCTCTTAATATAGAGTACTAATATATACGCCTATTATAGATAAGCTTTATTACTAATATAAATATATTATTAAATATACTTATAATAGAGTATTAGTCGTTAATACGCTAACTAAAAGCCCTTTCGATCTTTATATAAACATCCTATAACTAGTAGTTAATAAGATATATATAGTAGAAGATAATATCTATATCTTTTATAGAGTTCTTATAATATTTTATCTTAATTTTATATATATAGTTTAGATACTTAAGGCTTAGGTTAATAGCCTTCTAGCTATCTACTTTATTACGCTAGTTTATAAGGCTAGATAAAAGGATTATATAGTATAGAAGTAGATTATTAACCTCTAATAGATTCTATTATAAGTAGAATATCTTACGACTATAGTTTAGTTACTAGGCGCTAAAGAAGAGAACTATAAGTAGATCTACTAGTTACTCTAGCTATCTAATATTACTATATTTAATAGCTAGTTTAAGTATTTAGAAGATCTTAATCTCTTATAGTATTCTATATATACTTTAAAACTTAAGATTCTAATAAGCTCTATTATCTACTATCTAGCCTATCTATATATCTTATATAAATACGTTTTATCTAATATCTTTTATAATATCTATAAATACGTTATAGAGTATAGTAGATATAAGCTCGTCTACTAACTATATATTATTTAAGAAATCTTCTACCTAGTCTAGAACTAACTAGCGCTTCTAAAGCTTATTATAGAATAGTACTATTATATATACCTAGAAGCTTTAATATATAAGTAGTTCTATAAGATAATATTTAATATTATTAGAGCCTAAATATATATAGCCCTATATTACTATATCGCTTTTAATAGTATATATAGACTATATATATTATCTAAAGTCTAGTTTAGTATCTTAGTACGTCTAGATAATAGTATATAGTAGGTTTATCTATATATAGAACTACTCTAGTACTAGTAGTAGCTACTCTCTACGATCGTAAGGTTATAAAGTATTCTATCTACTACTTTTAATACTCTATATTAATTAAGTAGAGAGCTAGTCTCTATAAATAAGCTATAGTCTCTTTTAAAAGTTATTATTCTAGTAATACTTAGTAGGGTTATCTAGTACCTTTATTTTAAGCTACTTAAGTATTATATTATTATATATACGAAAAGTACTCTCTATAGTCCTCTCGTTTTCTATAATACTAGCTAGTTACTAGTATAATATTTTAGTTAATATAAGTTAGTTAATCTTTAAGAATCTAGAGAATACTCTCTTATAGAATATATTAGCTATAGCGTCTAGATATATATATTATATAGCTTACGTAATAATATATTAAGTAGTATTCTTACTAATAGCGTCGCTATTTAGGCCTTTCGATTTAACTATAGTAGATAGGCTTAGCGAGATAGTAGAGTAGTATATATCTTATATAAGTAGGCCTTTAATAGTAGGGTATTATATAATCTACGTAGTTATAAGGTTTATTATCTTAGCTATATATCTACTAATCTTATAGTAGATAGGGCTCTTAAAGTTTATATTATCGTAATATACGACGATATTATCTACTTATACGATTTCTAGTAGTACTTTCTATAAGCTCTTTATTAGCGTTTAATACTATATATATATATTTTATAAATATATTCCTCTAACTTATAATAAGTATATTATAGTACCTTATATAAATTTATAGTACTCTATAGTATTTCGTAGGAGTTCGTAGGAGTATATAAGAGTTTAAAAGAAGTAATATTAGTAAGAAGGATTTTATTTTAATAAACCTCTATAGTCTTACTAAGTTCTATTAGTAACTAAAGTCTAGTTATATAGTTATTAGTAATACCTAAGCTATTTATTACGTTTAATACCTAGCGCTTTATACTAGTACCTTATATATATCCTATAATTATCGTTAATAATATATTCGACTACTTCTTCTACTATAAGTAATATACTATAGCTATTACTAATATAATACGCTAAGGAAGCTACTTCTTAAGTTTAACTTTATAACTCTTTTAATCTATATATACTAGCTATATAATACTATATATAAGTCTATACTATAATAGTATAAGCTATTCGATAGAGTATCTAGCTTTTATAAGATCTATTTTCTCTAGATCTTAGCTAAGCTAATATATTCTAAATACTATAGTACTATTATTTAATATTAATATTTCTAACTTTTTCTAAAGGCCTAAAAGCGTAAAGTTACTTACCTATATATCCTTTAGACTAAGCTATACTATAAACTCTTTATCCTATAGTATTTTAATTAACTATTTTCGTTAATAATTAGGCGTTTAATAGAATACCTCTATATTAATATCTCTAGCGTTACTAACTTATACTATTAAGAAGTCTTTAATACTCTATTAGAATATCTATATCTATAAGAGTATAGCCTAGAGCTTATCGTTTATATTAATCCTTACTTTCTACTACTAGCTACTTAGTATATTAACTTTAGTAAATTCTATATTATTATTATCTTCGTCTTTATCCTTCTTATTATTACTACTAGTAAAGGCCTAGTTTATATTAGCTTATATAAGCGATAAATTAGAGAAGTCTAATAGTATACTTAATAGTAGGCTAGAGAATATATTATAATATATCTATTTTTAAGGCGTTACTTAAAGTAGCTATAGGAGTCGATATTAGTACTAAGAATAGAGTAGTAAGCTTAGTAGTAGTAGTAGTAAGAGTCTCTTATAGTATAATATAAGATTAAGAGCTAGTCTATAGACTAAGCGATAATACTATTAAGAAGATATAATATATATAATAGTACTATTATCCTTATATACTTATATTTATATACTTAATATTATTATATCTATAATAAGATAGTAGACTCTACGCTATTTAATTTAATTAGCTTAGATCTTTATAAGAGTTATAAGAATTTATTAGAAGTTTAGTATATAGGCTAAAACCTATACTATAGTATTAATACTATACCTAAAGTAGCTTAAGTAGCGCTAGAGTTAATACTTTACTAGTAATAGTTATATATACTCTATACTATCTTAATTTATATTCTTATAAACTACTACTAACTTAAATATATATAATCTCCTTCTAGCGATAAATATTAAGTATATAGCTATACTACTACTAGTTCTATCTATAGGAGTTTATAGGAGTTTATAAGAAGTATTAGTAAAGAGAAGAGCTATCTTATAATATAGCTATTAGTAATACTAGCGTAGCGATACTAAAAGCTTTTATAATTATTATTAATTATTATAATATAGAAGTAATAATAAGATATTAATAAGATAGAAGAGCTTAATAGGAAGAAGATAAAGGTAAGTCTAAAAAGAGGTTAATAGTTATATAAGTTATTATAGTAGACTTAGATAATTAGGATAGAAGATTATATTAAGAATCTAAGAATATAGATATATAATTAGACGAGAAGCTATAGAATTATAAGAAAACTACTACTTAGCTATAATAGAAGCTACTAAATTATAAGAAAACTACTACCTAATTATAATAGAAGCTATAGAATTATAAGAAAACTACTACCTAGTTATAAAAAAAGCTACTAAATTATCTAAAACCTATTACCTAGCTATAATAGAAGCTATAGAATTATAAGAAAACTACTACTTAGCTATAATAGAAGCTACTAAATCTAAAGTATTTACTACTTAGCTATAAAAGAAGCTACTAAATTATAAGAAACCTATTACTTAGCTATAAAAGAAGCTACTAAATCTAAAGTATTTACTACCTAACTATAAAAGAAGCTACTAAATTATAAGAAACCTATTACCTAGCTATAAAAGAAGCTACTAAATCTAAAGTATTTACTACTTAACTATAAAAGAAGCTACTAAATCTAAAGTATTTACTACTTAGCTATAAAAGAAGCTACTAAATCTAAAGTATTTACTACTTAGCTATAAAAGAGGTAGCTAAGGCTAGAGAGATAGCTAGTTTAAATAATAAAGGAGCTATTAGCTTAGATATTATAGCTAGTTTAAGTAGTAGAGAATATAGTAGTATAGATATTATAGCTAAATTAAATAGTAGAGAAGCTACTAGCTTAGATATTATAGCTAGTTTAAGTAGTAGAGAATATAGTAGTATAGATATTATAGCTAAATTAAATAGTAGAGGAGCTACTAGCTTAGATATTATAGCTACTTTAAGTAGTAAAGAATATAGTAGTATAGATATTATAGCTTACTTAAGTATTAGAGAATATAGTAGCTTAGATATTATAGCTACTTTAAGTAGTAGAGAATATACTAACTTAGATATTATAGCTTATTTAAGTAGTAGAAAATATAGTAGTTTAGATATTATAGCTCGCTTAAGCGCTAGAAGAGCTACTAAGCTAGATATTATAGCTCGCTTAAGCGCTAGAAGAGCTACTAGGCTAGATATTATAGTAATTTAAAGTAGTAGAGTAAGCTCCTATATAGATATTACTAATATACTAAATTATAGGAAGCCTAGTATACTTTAAAGATATATTAAATAGGAAGTAATAAAGTTACTAGACTAGTAGCTATACTACTACTAATATAGTATACTTATAGTTAAATTACTTATTAATTAAGGTATCTATAGATACTATAGCTAAAAGGCTAATATATAGACGTAGTATAGCCTTCTTATAGCCCTTAAACTTAGTATATATATAATAATACTACTAGCTAGCTAGCTAGCTATTAGTTTAAATATCTACGCCTATAATAAATATAAAACCTATACTTCTAAATACTCTTTCTAATACCTATAGGTAACTTTAGCTTATATTTATAATATAGGCTATACTAGATATAATACTTATATACGCGAGGATAAAGGAAGCTATCCTATTAGATAGTAGTAGCCTATATATATATATATTTTATAGTATCTATAATATAGTTCTAGACTACTAGAGCGACGTCCTACTACTTAGTAGATATAGGTCTATAATATTAGTTAGCTTAAGTCGTTATTAATAAAGAGTAAATATATACTATATAAAAGGTAAGTAGATATACTAGCTATAGGTATCTTATATCGATTCTTTAAAGACCTCTTATATAATCTTAATATAGCTATAGCGTTATTAGTTACTTACCTATAGTAGTAGCTTTACGAATACTTACTTAGTTTTACGTAAGACTAAGCCTAAACAAGTCTTCTTATATAGAGTATATACTATATTATATTTAAAAGAGTACTATATAAATATTAGTATACTAAAGATAGGTATATTATATCTATAGATATACCTTAAAGATATTAGTAGCCTATACTATATAAGAAGCGTAAGTAGATAGTATATTAATAACTATAATATAATAGAATAGATATAATTAGTTAATTAATACTAGTAATTATAAAGGTTAATATTAGTATAGAAAATTAGAAAGTAAAAGTAAAGATAGATAGTTATATACTATAGTATATATAAAGTAAAGTATAATAATATTAGCTATATAAATATTATTAAATAAAGATAATAAGATATAGTTTTAACTAAATATTATTTTATAAAAGTTAATAGTAGTTAGTATAAGTTTATAGGAGTTAGAGCGTTAACTAAGAGTTAGATAATATAGTAGATATTATATACGCTATATATAAGATAGCGTATATAACTTTATAGGAGTTAAAAGAGCTTAGCGCTACTAGGACAAGCTCGACTACTATTACTAACCTATTTAAGAACGATTTCTACTACTACTACTATTAGGATAAGCTTAACTAGTATAGTAGACCTATTTAAGAATAATTTCTACTACTACTACTACTAGGACGAGCTTAACTAGTATAGTAGACCTATTTAAGAACGATTTCTACTACTACTACTACTAGGGCGAGCTCGACTAATATTACTAATATATTTAAGAATAACTTCTATCTTAACTACTAAGGTAAACTATAGTATTACTAACTTATTTAAGAACGACTTCTATCTTAACTACTAAGGTAAACTATAGCGTTACTAACCTATTTAAGAATAACTTCTATACTTAGCGCTAGTAAAGTATAGCCTATCTAATATACTACTATATTCTATTAAATAAACTAGAGATACTAAATAAGTTTATAGAAGTTTATAAGAGTTATTAGAAGGTCGTAATATATAGAAATAGCTAAGCGCTAATTAGAGACTCTAATAGAGTCTAATATCCTAATTAGCTATAAGAGTTTATAGTAGTTACTATAAGTTCGTAGGAGGTAATAATTTATTACTTAGTAGTCTTAACTCTATAAAAACGTTATACTATTAGTATAGTCTTTATCTTACTAGGCTTAATCTAAATAACTCTATACTCCTTTCTTAGAATATATATACTTTTAGCTAGAGCTAGTTAAAGGCGCTATAACCTTAACTTTATTACTTAAGGTACTAATAGTATTACTATTAGTTAATTATAGTAGTATCTATCTTAGCCTAAGTATAATAGATTACTTAAAAGATATTATAGATATTAAAAGCTTTAGACTCTATAAAGATAATAATATTAAAAGTAGCTAAGATAGTAATTTTAAAAGTAGCTAAGATAGTAATCTTAAGAGCTACTATAAATACTAATATAATAGCGTCTATACTAAGCGAACCTAACTAAGTATAATATTAAGATTTAGCGTCTATATTAGCTATAGCTATAATAGAGGCGTCGATAGTAGCTAAACTAATATTATAGCTACTAGTAAGGCTAATTCTATTCCTAAGGCCGTCTATATAGTATATTATAGATATAGTAAATTTACTAATACCTATTATATAAAGCTATTATTAAATACCTACTTATTCTCTTAGCTAACTAGAGATAGTAGATTAGTATTAGCCTACTAATTAGCTTAGTCTTATTTAGCTTATTATACTTCCTTCTACTTTATACTTAATATACTAGTATTATAGTCTATAAGTAGTTAGATAGATCGTAATATCTCTAATAAGAATAACTATATACTAGTAAACTCTTTAGTAGCTATAGTTCTTAAGTATTTCTCTAAGAATATCGCCTCTATTAATATAACTCTAATCCTAAATATATACGCTAGCTCTTAATAGTAGCTCTAAGCTATATAATAGTCTACTAGTACTAGAAAGTAATAATTAGGCTTATTTAATTTAAGTATCTCTTACTTAACTACCTATACTTTAATATATAGAAGTACTAGTACTAACTAGCTATTCTCTCTAGGCTTTATAATACTCTTAATATCTACTAGTAGGTCTAGAAAATCGCTATCTAGAAATAAGACTAGATTATAAGCTCTATAGTATATATATCTAGCCTATTTAATACCTAGCTACTTAGCTTTAGTTATATAAAACTCTCTAAGTAGTATAAGAAAAGGTATATAGTTATAGAGTCTATTTACTACCTTAAGGATAATAGCTAGTACCTTACTATAATATACTATCTCCTCCTTAGACTATATAGATAATAGATAACTATATAAGATAGTCTATAACGCTATCGACTTAGATAGCTATAACTATATAGACTCTAGATCTATAATTTCTATAGCTATCTAAGAAGACTCTAACTATAATTATAAATAGATATTAGATACTTTCTATAGATACTTAGCTAAATCTACTAATATTACTTTAGGCCGTAGTATAGCCTTTCTTACTTCTAGTAAAATATTATAGATTCTCTTTAGTTTTAATAATAACTTCTAAAGTTATATTTTCTCTTTAATAGTAGCTATATCTTAAATAACCTTCTTAGCGTCTAACTTAGGCTAGCCTTATAAATTAAATATATAGTATAAGAAGAAGATATAGATATAGCTATAGTACTCTAGACTATAGCTACCTCGACTACTATACTACTAGATATTACTAAAGTTATAACTAATAGCGAACTCCTATAATACTATCTAATCTACGTCTAATATATTAATACCTATATTAAGGCTTATTATAGCTACTATAATTTAGATCTTAGAGTCTAGTTTAATAAACTCTATATATTAATAGTTTTAATTATAAGCTAGTATATATAATATAAAGCTATTAATTATATTATTAATATAAAGCTCTCTACTAGCTTATAGATAAGTATATAGCTAATTATAGCTATAGGTTATATAGAGTAAATAGGCTTATAGGTATTTAGATATCTCTCTAATATTAATATAACTATCTATAAAGATAATAGTCTTAAGGATTATAGAAAGGTTAGTATATACTCTATCTAAGTTAATAGCTATACTTTTACTAATCGTCTAGAAGAGATTATTAAACGAAGTAAGCTTATTTTAAAAGATTAGCTATATATATATAGAGATATCTAGGTAGTCTATCGTTATATAAATAACTAAGGTCTAATATATCTATAAACTAAGAGGTCTAAAACTAGTACTACTAAGTACTATATATTCTATCTACTTATCTAATATTACTAAATAAGCGAACTATATAATATCCTACTAAAGGATCTTCTAAAGCTCTCTAAGTAGCGTAAATTTTAGTTAGAAGTCCTTCTACTAATTAATAAAATAGTATTTATTAATAGTAATAAGACTAAGCTATAACTAAAAGCCTAGATCTACTAGGATCTTATAGAACTTAATAGTCGATACCTACTCTAGACTAAGTAGTATATAGGTATAGTTATACTATATAATAGAGAGTAAGAGTCCTTTATTCTTCTTACTTTCTCTTATAACTAGATAAGGCTTTATACTAAGATACTACGTAATTACCTATAGCTATTCCTTACTAAGCTTTATTAGTAGTATAATCTATAAAGTCGTCTATAATATAAGGATAGAAAATATATAGAAGATAATACTCTTTCTCTATCTAGTCTTTATAATAAGAAGACTATTACTCTTACTATATATTAAGTACTAAAGGATATAAGTCTACTTATATTATAGTATAAAGCTTAGTAATCTTTATAGTATAGCCTTAATTATATTATATTAAACCTCTATATATTCTAGTTTAGCTACTTAGATAACTATTATATAAATACTAAATATATCTATACTACGAACTAGCTCTAGAAGCTAAGTAGCTAATATATAAGTAATAATCTTATAGATATAATTAGCTCTATAGCTAGCCTTATATATTACTATAGCCTACCTCTTATTTAGTCTTTTAGTCTTATTTTTTAGGCGAGCTATATAATATAATATCTTAAATAACTTAAAAGGATTTTATAGGAGTTAGTAGGAGTTAGTAGGAGTTAGTAGGAGTTAATAGTAGGATATAAGAGTATATAGAAGTTATAGAGTAATAGACGAGTAGCTAAAAAGTAGCTTTATTAGCTTATAAAGAGTTAAAACAATATAATTAGAGTATAGTATAAGTTTATAAGAGTTAGTAAAAGTTAGAAAGAGTTTACTAGACCTTATATAAATTAGTTTATATATATACTAAATAGTATATTATCTAATTTATATATATAAGAATAGAATTATATCCTTTAGATAATATATATCTAAAAAATATATTCTTATATATATAATATTATTAGAGCTATTATAGCTACTACTATTAAATTTAGTATACTTATAGTTTTAATTATAAACTAGTAATAGTATGCTTTTAGTATAGATATCTATTAGTATAATATAGCTAATAACATATAAAGTTAACTAAACTATCGATTTATAACTAAGTACTAGCAAAGTAGGAACTATTTATTCTTAGACGCTTTATAAAAAGCTAGTAGGTAGTATAGAATCTAATTAGCTTAAGAGTATGTAAGAGTTATAGGCCGTTAGAAGTGATTGCCAGCTAGCGCTAGGGAGCCAGGTTTTCTGCGATGCGTCTGTGCTTGGCTGAGATAACGCCCACCCAGCACCGCAATACAGCTTTGATGTCACGTGCAAAGATACATGTAGCGTGAAGGTAGAAGAATAGAGGTAGGAGAATCTCACGCAGACAGCAAGTGAAATCAGGAAGGAGCGTGCCCCAGCGTGCCTGCCGTGCTAGGAAATACCGGAGCTATAGGATTGAGCTTGAGCCGAAGTCTGGAGAGAGCTCTCCGCAGATCACCAGTAGTAACCGTAAGCACAATCGGCATCAACAATGTCTCCCATACTCCCTCTGCACACAACTGCCCAGCACACGCCATGGCGTCGGCAGCGCGAACATTCCGAGCCCAATGGCTGCGACAACCCTCCTCCTCCTCCTCCTCCTCCATCCTCCGCACCACCCCAACACCACCCCAACGACGATGGACCAGCGACTTCTCCTCCCTCGAGCACGAAATGAAAACCCGCAAAATCCAACCCATCTTCGACGACCTCAGCCCGCAACCCTCCTACCGCCTCGACGTCACCCTCGCCGACTGGCTGCCCTCCACCACCCCGCCCTCCGTCCTCCCACCGACGCAACCCGCCTCCATCCTCCCAATCCCTCACCACCTCATCTACTTCGAGCCCACGAAACCCCAAAGCTCCATGCTCCCCGACGGCACAAACCCAGACCAATCCCCCGGCGAGCCCTTCGTCCGCCGCATGTGGGCCGGCGGCCGCGTGCTCTACAACCTCTCCCAACCCTTGACCCTCGACAGCGGAAGGGGAGTCTGCGCCGAGTTCATCCGCTCCGTGACGACGAAAGGCAAACCAGGCGAGGAGAAACTCTTCGTCAGCATCGAGCGCCGCATCGCCCGCGCAACAAGCGACGAGATGGCCCAACTAGCCCCAGCACAGGCGGGAGGAATCGAGAAAGAAACCCTCGAACACCGCGTCCGCCAACGCCTCTGGCGCGACACAGACTCCGATTTTGGGCCCTGCAGTATACTCGAGACGCGCAACATCGTCTTCATGCGCGCGCGCTCCGCCTCCGAAGCGGCCGCCGAGACCAAAAAAGCAGGAGGAAAGAAACTTAGCCCCCAACATAAACCTGACTGGACGCATACGATAATCCCCGATGCGAAACTGCTCTTCCGCTTCTCAGCACTCACCTTTAACGCGCATGCCATACATTTAGATCCGGAGTACTGCCGGAATGTTGAACAGCATCGGGAGAAATTGTTCCATGGGCCTTTGTCGTATGTGTTTATGGTGACGTGTTTCCAGCAGGAGTTGAGGAAGGAGGGAAAAGGGGAGGTGGTGAAGAGCGTGGAGTATAGGAATCTGGCGCCGTTGTATGCGCATGAGCCGGTGACGTTTTGTGGGACCAAGGTTGGGGAGGGAAAGTATGAAATATGGACGCAGACGCCGGAGGGTGGAGTGGCGGTTAAGGGGACGGTGGTGACGGAGGCTGGGGAGTCGTGATCCCACTGACGACCAGACCAGAGGCTTGCTATGGCGAAAGTCTGTCTGAGGTGTAAGATGTGTGGTGGTTGTAGATATTATGTATTATCCGACAGACAATACCTCTCAGTCACATAATACCCTTGACCCGCTCGCTACACGCACAAAACACTGTCGAGGTATCCGCTTCGCTATGCCATACACACAAAATCAACCAACCAACCCCAAAAACAATCCGCTTCAAAATCCCTCCACCACAAATTCCTCCCAATCCATACCAACTCCCTACAACCCCAACCTCTCCTTCGGCACAAAATTGAACCCCGTACTGACAACCGCCAACACCGAGCTCACAACGATCAACCCCCAATCCACCGCCTTCCTTGTCTTACTCAATTCCCCGCCAAACAACTTCAAATGAAACGCGCAGGGCAGAATGATGCAAATCGTAAAACACGCCACGGCGCCCAACAACGACATGATGGTATCGAATTCCGGGATCAGGATGGCTAAGAGCACGAACACGATCGTGATAGCGACGCGGATGACGACTTTCAGCACCCCTCGTGTGGCGCCGGAGAGGCCGGTGAGGGTCGTAGAGGTGGAGAGAGCGCGTGCATCGAGACCGAGGAAGAGTTCGAGTGTGCTGACGATCGGGCGGGCGTTGAGAGGGACTTTGGTGAGGGGGATGATGGCGACGCAGATGACGACGAAGACGGAGAGTGCGGGCGGGTAGCCCGGGGTGATGAGGATGTTTCGCGTGACTTCGTCGCGGACGGTGGAGCCGTACATGAGCCAGCCGATGACGGCCATGAAGAGGTCGAGGGTGAAGGTGAAGGCGTAGGTGATGTTGACGCCGCGGCGGTATTTGTAGGGGTGGCGCATGTCGCGGTAGATGTTGGGGAAGACGCTGTGGCCGCCCCAGGGGGACATGAGGATGCCGAAGGCGATGGGGAGGGTCATCCAATTTTCGGGCCAGAGGGAGGTGGGGGAGGGTTGGCGGAGGGAGCCCGGGGAGTGGGGTTTGATGAGGCCGTCGATGAGGACGGCGAGGACGATGCCGGTGCAGGCGAAGATGCCGAGGATGCTGGTGAAGGAGAGGAGGCGCAGGGGCACGAAGGAGAGGGGGATGAGGATGATGCCGCAGAGGAGTTTCCATTCGGTGATGCCCCAGCCGGGGACGAGGGCGTCGAGGCTGTCGGCGAAGAGGACGACGAGGGCGACGCAGGCGGCGACGAGCTCGAGGGAGAAGAGGAGGGAGGTGATGAGGCGGGCCCAGGGGCCGAAGGAGACGTAGGCGAGGTCCGCGAAGGTGATGAGGCTGCTGTCGACGTCGGCGCACTTGGCGAGGAGCTTGGCGGTGTAGGAGGTGGAGATGCCGGCGAAGAAGAAGAAGAGGAGGCCCGGGATCCAGCCGGCGAGGCGCATGGCGAGGGGCAGGGCGAGGAGGCCGACGCCGATGAGGACGTTGACGCTGTTGAAGATGGTTTGCGGGAGGGTGGACTGGCCGACGACGACGTTGACGAGCTTGCCGTCGGTCTCTTGGATGGTTTTGACGAGGAGGGGCTCGCGCTCCTTGTCGGGTTCCGCGGTGCCTTTGAGTTGTTGTTGGCGGAAGAGGCGGCCGGCGTGCCGCATGCTGGGTTCGTTGACGCGCGAGGCGAGGGAGCCCCATGTGGTGCCGTAGCTGCCGCCGAAGGGGGAGGAGAGCTGGGGTTCGATGGAGAAGATGCTGTCGTCGCGGTCGGCCGCTCGCTCTGCAAGGAGAGGTCGTTCTTCGGCGATGGGTGTGACGTCGTCGTCGTCTTCGTCGTGGAAGACATCGGTGCCTGCGCCTTCCTGGCTTCGTTGTCGTTCTAGCGCTTCTCGGAGGAGGGAGCGGCGGTCTTTGGGCGTGGATCCAATATCCTCTTCTTCGTCTGCGCCGACTGTGGTGTTGTCTTCATCTTCTGAGTAGCGGAAGCTCTGCCTGACGGGTGCGACTTCGAAGAACCCGGCTGCTCTCTGCCATGACCGTGCGAAGTTGTCGAAGGAATTGACACCGCCTGCTTGTCTTAGCGCATTCACGCGCATCGCCATGGACGATCGTCTTCTGCGCAAGTCATGCTGGTCGCCCTCTCCACTCGTTGCTCGTAGATGGCCATTGTCGTCTTGGCTGCCGTGATGTTGCTCGCTCTCTTGGTCGAATGTGACGCGACTCGCTAATGATCCGCTTGAGTTTTGTCGTCCACCGCGTTCGTACTCTTGCCATGAAGCGGGCAGGTTTCCCCGTTGTGACGGCATTGGATGCTGCTATCTTATCTGCTCTTCCGGGACAGACACTTCTGCTAGTACCCTCAACTGGTCTCAAGCTGCACCTTCTGCTATCGTGTTGCCCTCGACATGTAGCCAACTGCTTATGCTCGCCGTGCCAATTGAATGATGATCTCCCAATGTGTTTCAGACAGGGAGCAAGCACGTCTTAAGAGCTGTTGAAGCTCTCACCTTCCAACAAGGAAGAGCTTGTCTCCGAGGTTCTGTCCAGCGCTGAAGTGGAGCATGTAGGTAAGAAAAGGGACACCCAACGAGACGGAAGAAAAAGGGCCTACTTCTCGTCAAACGTACGGCACATGCGGCGCATAATATATATAAAATAACAGCAGGAAAGTACAAATAGTAATGCTGAATGCATCATGTGCGGAAGACGCTCGAAGTAGTATGGAAGCCAGCAGGCAGCGCGCTTGCA
Source organism: Teratosphaeria gauchensis (assembly GCA_007113925.1). NCBI lineage: Eukaryota > Fungi > Ascomycota > Dothideomycetes > Mycosphaerellales > Teratosphaeriaceae > Teratosphaeria > Teratosphaeria gauchensis. The sequence goes on from VCMR01000003.1 coordinate 1,659,068, forward strand.
ATCGGGCAAATAACGATGCTGCGGCTCTTATCGTTGAAATCGTCGTCAATCTATCAATCTTCCGGCCCGCCATGCCCTCGATCGCGGCTGCGTGCAGATGACCAACGATCAAAGAGCGGTGGCAGCGTCGTGAAGAAGTTTATCTCTGTCAGGTGACGCACGTATGCACACCAGAGCTGCAGCATGTGAAAGAATGGAATTCTGCTGCTGCTTGGGTCTCATGATGGGCGAGTAAACACGCACGTAAACATGTGTGTCAACCCGCGCGTCGGGGCTCATCCGCCCTTTCACATTCTGGCTACGACGGCAGGAGCCTTTTCCCGCGCCGGCGTGTGAACTTCTTGGCCGCACCTGCCCTGCACGTCACTGCTGCTGCTGAGTGGAGGATCGTTACGGCGGGGCGCCTGAGGGTCGGTCACTGGTCACTGGTCACTCACTGTTGAGGCGCTGAATCACAAATCTTTCAGACAACGACCCGCACGAACACAGCGCCGAGACTGTGTTCGCGACCGACGATAATTTTGCATCACCCCGCCCAGGTACGCTCGATCGCTCGATTAATCAATTCTTTCAGTCTGCTTCATGAAAAAGGGTCCAGCCAGGCAGGTGCGCTGGCTGGAAAGATTTCGCGGAGGCGGCACTCGCACGCTGCCAAATCGAAATCGCTTGCTAACACGTCTTCCACCCCAGCACTGAGCGAGCCAGACGCTCACCGACACGCACCATGTCGGCTTCTCAATCCAACGACGCCGAAAAGAACGTCGAGATATGGAAGGTCAAGAAGCTCATCAAGAGCCTCGAGGCCGCCCGCGGCAACGGCACCTCCATGATCTCCCTCATCATTCCCCCGAAAGACCAGGTCTCGCGCGCCGCCAAGATGTTGGCTGAAGAGTTTGGAACCGCCAGCAACATCAAGTCTCGAGTCAACCGTCTCTCCGTCCTGTCGGCCATTACATCCACCCAGCAGAGGCTGAAGCTGTACAGCAAAGTCCCGCCGAATGGCCTGGTGGTATACTGTGGTGAAATCATCACCAGCGAAGGCAAGGAGAGGAAGCTCAACATCGACTTTGAGCCATTCAAGCCCATCAACACCAGCTTGTACCTCTGTGACAACAAGTTTCACACCGAGGCTTTGAGTGAGCTGTTGGAGGCGGACCAGAAGTTTGGTTTCATCATCATGGATGGTAACGGTGCGCTCTTCGGCACGCTGTCTGGCAACACAAGAGATGTCATTCAGAAATTCAGCGTTGATCTGCCCAAAAAGCACGGTCGTGGTGGACAGTCTGCCCTGCGTTTCGCCCGTCTGCGTGAGGAGAAGCGTCACAACTATGTCCGCAAGGTCGCCGAATTGGCCGTGCAGAACTTCATCACCAACGACAAGGTCAACGTGGCCGGCCTGATCCTGGCTGGATCTGCCGATTTCAAAAACGACCTCAACCAGTCCGATCTGTTCGACCAACGTCTCCAGGCCAAGGTCGTCAAGGTTGTCGATGTCAGTTACGGTGGCGAGAACGGCTTCAATCAGGCTATTGAGCTGTCTGCAGAGACTTTGTCCAACGTCAAGTTCATTCAGGAGAAGAAGCTGATCAACAGCTACTTTGACGAAATTTCTCAGGACACTGGAAAGGTCTGCTACGGCATCGAAGATACTCTCAAGGCAATGGAAGCCGGTGCCGCTGAGACTCTTATCGTCTACGAGAATCTGGAGATGACCAGGTGGGAGCTCAAGAGCAGCGAGGGCGCCACCACTGTTCTCCACACCACCAAAGCTCAGGAAGCCAATCGCGAGCTCTTCATGGACAAAAACACCGGCCAGGAAATGGAAGTCATTGACCAAATGCCATTCCTGGAGTGGCTGGCAGAGAAGTACCGAGACTTTGGTGCCACTCTAGAGTTTGTCTCCGACCGCTCCTCTGAAGGCAACCAGTTCGTGCGCGGATTTGGTGGTATTGGCGCGATTCTGCGCTACAAGCTCAACTTTGAGCAGCTCGCTGAGGCTGATGACGAAGATGAATTCTACGACGATTGACAAATAAGTGACCTCGCAGAGGGCGAGGCGCCTGCTCCGGGTCTCAGTATCAACGACGGAATGTCAGACTCGACGGCGCTTCGTGCGCAGCATGAGGATGCTGCGACCGCTACTGTTTCGGTGGGAAAGAAGGAAGCAGATGATACCCAAGGGAAGGATGGGAAGGCTGGGACCGAGCTAGTGAAGATGTCAGGTCCTACCGGCCCAGGTTCGATGGTGGCCAAGCGGGCGCTGGCACAGTCGACGGGAATGAAGGCTACACTTGCAACGAGGCCCAAGGTGAGTCCTAGTCGTGTATGAGCTTTTTGCGCCTGCTAATTTCACACAGATTCCCTCGCCTCTCAAGGTGAGCACCACGGTCAATTACTCACGCTCGCCATCTCCAAGAAGCTCATCGCCAGCCTTCCACGCGCCGATGGCTGTGCATGCCGGGATGTGACGATAAGGCGAGGGATGGAATGGGTCCTATGAGGACAAAGACGACATGGTCTAAGGATGGTTTTGCTGGCAGGACGGGCTTGGTGATGGATCGGCGATCAGTCAGAATGTTGCGATGCAGACTCTACTGAGAGCTATCCATACCTGGCCCAACTGCGAATGTGCGTAGTCCGCGTCCGTCTCGAAAAAGACGGCGCCGGATGCTTGCTTTTGTGCGCCAACTAGTGTCGCTCCCTACATAGTCACTTCATGCCATCGGCACTGCCAACGTCGGCATAACGAGTGGTAGCAATCAGTCTCATAGTCCGGTCATAACAACAATCCTGCCCGAATGGATGCGCATTCCTGGCCGACATACCCTGATCTTGTGACAAGCTGCGCCTATAATATCTCGGTAGGTATGACAAGCTGAGGTATTGTAATAACTAAAGCTTAAAGCCGAGATGCATCTCAGGAAATGTGGAAAGCTTCCGGGATTTTAAGCTTGACACCTTCCTTCCTTATTCTTTTATAACTTCTTAAAGAAATCTAGCGATATGAGATTGATCTTGTATTAAGGTCTTGCTAGAAGAGGCATTGCTTGATTAATATTCGTGATATTATCATGTGTTCAGTCTCGCTTCCAGCCATTCCGACATATCGATAGCACCGAGAAACCTCTTTAGAAAATAGCCATCATGGCAGACGAGCAACAGAACAAAATCGTAGCCTTCCTAGGCCCAGTGGCGAGTTATACACATCAGGTACCATCCCCCCAATTAAAGAAAAAAAACCCCCCTCAAAACCTCAACCCTACGATCCATTTCCGAGCCTGCCAAGAATCTTACAAACAATTCCCAATACCAGGCTACTCTAAACGTCTTCCCCTCCTCCTCCTCCTCCACCACACACCACAAAATCCAACCCCTCACGACAATCGAAGACGTCTTCGCCGCCGTGCAATCGGGATCAGCTACCCTCGGCGTCGTCCCCTTTGAGAATTCCTCCAATGGCTCCGTGGTATTTACTCTCGATCTCTTCGCGGACGTCCAGAACCGGTACCCGGATATAAGGGTATGCGGGGAGACGTATCTAAGCGTGCGGCATTGCTTGCTTGGCCGTGCTAGCTCGTCCAAACCGGAGACTGGAAGTCGAGAGTCGGGAGGGGTGGCGAGAGCTACGCGGCCATTGCACGATTTGACGGGGATCAAGAAATTGTATTCCCATCCGCAGGCTTGGGGGCAGTGTAAAGGGTTTCTTTCGACGTATTTGAAGGGAGTGGAGAGGCAGGATGTCAGTTCTACTTCTAGAGCGGCGGAATTGGTTTCGCACGAAGACCCCTCCGGCTCCTCCTCCTGCGCGGCTATAGCGTCCAAACTCGCGGCTGAGATTCACGGTCTCGAAATCCTAGCCGAGAGCATCGAAGACAACGCCAGCAACGCGACTCGCTTCTTGATCCTCCAGCACTCCAACGACTCCCTCTCCAGCATTCCCTCCTCCTCAAACACCCCACTACCACTCACCTCGACGACCACCTCTCCAAACCCCAGAGACGAGAAATACAAAACCCTCATCCTCTTCACCCTCTCCCACGGCCAGCCCGGCGCACTAGCAACCTGCCTCGAAGTGTTCAGCAAACACGACCTCAACCTCACGAGCATTAATACGCGCCCCAGTGGGGAAGCGGCATGGCATTATATTTTTTTTGTCGAGATTATGGGTAGGAAAATGGAAGATGGGACGGGTCGGGTTAACGAGGCGCTGGAGGAATTGGGGAAGGTGGCGAAGGGGTGGCGGTGGCTGGGGAGTTGGGAGAATGGGTTGGTGGGGGGAGAGCGCTGAGCGTGAGGGAGGGATGTATGCATGCATGCATGCATGCAGGTTTGAGGGTGGAGGGGGGAGCTTGGGAGGGGGATGAGGAGGGAGCTTCGGAGGGAGGGGTAGTGGATGCGCGGATGGGTGGGTGTGATGGTATGTGCAGGGGTTTTGCGTGGTGGTGAAGGAGGTTGGGAGAAGCCAAGTATGAGTCATTCGCGTGACAGGATTCGCGATGGTGCCTGCGCCGATGGGGGTATAGAAGGATCCTATGAGCAGACGAGTGGTGAGTCACGTCGTTCAGATGCTGTGGCGACTGTATCACCGGTTCCTTCAAAAACAGCGTTTCAGTGCAAGGCCTAATGACAAAAGGAATCAATGCAATTCTAAAATCAACATTGTAAGACTCGCACTGCTTGTACTGCTACAGGTCCGGTTTGCAAATTGTTATATCATCCCTGTGTGCACCTCAAGCGCCACCAAAGTCCCTGGTCTCCCAAAGCACCCTCTCCCAGATAAACAATCGCAAGCACACTCGTCAAAACTCCTCAACTGCCATGCCCTATCGTAAGCCGCACGCGCCCAAGCTCGCATATTCGAGCCCAGGCACAGCTTCCGGCGCAGTATGTATGTGACCATCCAACGCGCTCGCCTTCAAGCCGCCTCAAGTCCCGGGTATCAAATTCCACCTACTGCATCCGTACGCCCAGCTTATGCCTCTGTCTTCTTGCCCTTCTTCTGCTCCACCTTGAGCAGCAGCGCGCGGTTGATGTGCGGGAGAACACCACCAAAGGCGATTGTCGCGCGGATGAGCGTGTCGAGCTCTTCGTCACCGCGGATAGCGAGCTGCAGGTGGCGCGGCGTGATACGCTTAACCTTCAGGTCCTTGGCGGCGTTGCCTGCGAGCTCGAGGACTTCGGCGGTGAGGTACTCGAGGACGGCCGTCACGTATACAGCGGCTTTGGCACCGACGCGCATCTTGTTCTGGGTCTGCGACTTGAGGAAACGCTTGACACGACCGCATGGAAACTAGTGAGATGTTAGTATCTCTGCGACACTCACGCGACGCGTGATTGTTGATGTTAGTAGCAGCAGCAGTGGGCAGTGGCTGATTCGTTTGGCGGTCCTGACTCCGGATTGCAGTTTGCGACGCGCTCGAGTCCAGTCCAGTCCAAGATCGCTGCCTGGGATGGTGTCGGAGGTGATGTCGTACCTGGAGGCCGGCCTTTGCTGAGTGAGACTTCTGCGACTTGCCAGCGGCATCACCAGCCTTTCCACCGGTCTTGCCGCCGGTCTTGCCTACGCGCAGTCAGAAAATATGCGCCTTATCGCGTAGGCGTGTGAAGCAAACCCTTTCCACCCGCCATTGCGCTGAACGTGATCGGACTTGGTTTTCGTTGGAATGAGAATGGATCGGTGCGTTATGCGTTTCGTTTGGGAGTGATAATCGTTGATGTGGGATAGTTGTCGCGAAAATCGAAAGCTGACGAGGCAGTTGTTGTTCGACTTCAGAAGTCGCGTTTCCGTTGGAAAGCTTGGACCAGCGCGGGGGTGAAGCCTGAGGCAGACGTCGTGTTTGTTGTAGGCGGAGGTGTGGCGTGGTGTGGGCGGCGAGGTAGCCCGAAGACTGCTGAGCCGCCGGTCGAGAGCAGCATCGTACCGTATTTTATGTCAGTATGAGCAGTCTATGCAACTCAAAGTCTGCCAAGTTGACTTATACCAAGTCAAGAATGGTAGATACTTGCCTATCTCCTTAGTGCTTCTGGACCTCGAAGAATAAGTACCAACGGTGCTAGAGATGAGATTTGTTGTGATACCTACCTCGTCCTCGAGGCGGAAGACATGAAAGGAGAAGAAGGCTGATGTAAAGGAGAGCTGACTTGGCCTTTCGAGGCCATAAAGAGAGACTAGACGAAGCGTTTGTGCTGCAAGATCGTGGTCAGCATATGGTATATCGTTGTCATCGGCCGTTCAGCTAGACATACGGGACTATTCTGACCTCGGACTGCGCTTGCACTCCAATGGCTCCTTCGAAGGAGCTGGGCATATGGCGCTCAAGGTTGCGGGCTGTACGGCCTGCGGCAGGGCTCACAGAGGGAGCTTTGGTCTGGATGGCTTTGGCATTTTTGACATATGTACCGGCATATGCGTTTGGTACATGAATTCAAGATACTGTCTCGCCATTGAGCTTTCAAATCGAAGACCAGACAGTTTGTTCAATATTGGACAGAGCAGTCGTCTTGTCTTTGGAGCCTGGTCCGCGATCTCATGGCGCGGGAAAGTCCGCCGCCGAATCGCCGATCGTACTACCATGCCTCGACATTCCCCTTCTCACCTTCTCCATACACTGATAGCTAAAGCACAAAAGCAAGGTATGACATTGGGCAGTAACACGCGCTCTGGACCAAATCGATTGCAGAAGTGTCTCTTTGACCTTGCCTCATCCGCACAGCGAGGTAACTTGGCAGCTTGGCCTACATTCCACCACCAGATCTTTTTGATTGTAATGGGTAACATCCTACCTAGGGAGGTAGCGAAGATCGCTGCGTATTTCTAATTACGGAGAATAGATCCATAACACAAGTTACTCCACCGCAACCGTCATTGTGCCTCAATCGTACTAGTCACGCACTCGCCAACGCTCGTTCGCTACCAAGGACACCCAGATGTGCGTAATGACTCCAGGTGAAGGGCCAGTCTCTGCAGTCAGACGCCTTTCCTCGTCTAGAGAAATTGCCGCAGGATTTCAACCTTCTGACAGCTCGGATTCTGCGGCTTGCCGTCTCCAAGCACCGAGTTCAGGTTGAAGTACTCGTAGCGGCGTTCGACGCTGTTCTGACAGATGTACCTAGCACAAATGGATCAGCTTGACAAATCTCCCACCCTAACAACAGAACGTAGTCTCACCAACGATAATAAGCCTGGATGCTCACGCCATCCGTGGGAGGCGTAACAGTATCATCGTACTCGCTCTGCACATTCATCATGTTCTTGTCATCAAACGCGACCAAGAATGTTTGACTGTCCCAGCCGAACGCAGCCATTGCCGTGTTCGAAGAGTCATCGATTGCCAAGGACAACGCCTGGGAAATTGTCATCGTCTCGTTGCCTGATCCAATCACCAGATTCCAGGTCAGAAGGCCCGGCGTGCCAAGCGCTGCGTCATGGTCATCAAGCAGGGTCAGTGTGGAGGAAGTATTGAGTCCGTAGACGTCGTATTTGCTTGAAGTTGCTTGCACGTAGCAAAGGCTCTTTTGTGCGGCGCCGACGTGGCAGGGAGACAGGTACGAGCCGTTTAGGGTGGAGTTGCGAGACAGGACCTGGAGGGTGAACGGCGCGGATTGGTTGTACTTCAGCCAGTGCTAGGCTGGCGAAGAGAGAGTAGAGGGCGACGGTGGACTTCATCTTCGCAAACTGCTGGCCAGGTGTTGGCCGACAAGGAGTTCCGAATGGGAGAAATGGCGAATGGTTGGATTGTCGTTGCTTGCTTGAGATGTATTGCCCAAAGGCGACGGTAGCATCTTTATAACTCTCTGTGCCATAATGAGCGTCAGAACATGTAATGCTGAGCAACGGCATGTTCGACCCTGGCTTTGTTGCTCCACAACCCGGTCACATCTGAGGGTCTCTGTGTGTGCAAGAGAACGAAGCTACAGAATTCGTCGAAATGGTGATGCATGGTTTTGATCCAATGGTGTAGCAATGCCAAACGATGCAACCAAAGCACCTGTAATCTCCTCCTGCAGGGTCCAGCCTTGCTGCTATTTGCAATGACTTGACGATCCGGTGAATTCATCGGCCCCTGTGCAGCTAGGAGAGGCTCCTCGTTGCACATCATTCAAGATCCGAGAGCTCTTGGCTGCGAACTTACGTAGTCGTCCTCTTCCAGCATCACAGTCGCGCTTCACATATTGAGCCCAGAGTTCATCTGAATCCCACTCCTCCCTCCCTGACACCCCCGAACATCCAACCCTCGCTCTCCAACCTCAGCATCGCCTGCTGCCGCAACCTTGCCATCATCGGCACCGCCAGATTCGCGTACTCTGCCTCGACCTCAGCATCGTGCTCCTGCTGTCGCGTCCTCCGACTCGGTGTAGCATATATGAAGGACGACGAGGTCAACTCACCTTCTTCCTGTCTTTTGGTCAACTTGAGGGCTGCGCCGGAGGTGAAGTAGGTGCGCGAGGTTTGGGCGTATTCGGCGTCGACTTCTGTGTATTACCTCGAGTGATTAGTATTGGTTCTGCATACGAGAGAAGTGTGATGTATACCTCTTTCAGCCTCTGCTTCCATGATCTCAGGCGCGTACATCACTCTAGCCATGTCGTCGTGGCTGCTGCTGGCGCTAATGCCGAGGAGGTATCCGCCATCGTGCTGTCTGTTCACGAACTCGGTGTCGCTGTCTCTTGCTTTCTCTCTGTCTGCGGTCACACCGCGAGTCCTTGTTCGGGATGTTGGTGAGCCTTGTCTTGTCTTTCTGTGCCGGCGCTGCGGGGCTGTGGTGCTTGAGAGGTCTTCATCGCTCGTGACAGGGTCGGTGAGAATCTCGTCTTCGACGCGTGGTGTTGTGCGACTTGTGGGTCGGCGGAGGAGGGAAGGGGCGAAGAGGTCTCGTTGTGTACGTGGGCGGGTTGATGCTGCGGAGGCTTGAGGGCGGAGGTGTTGGTTGTTCATGGTTTCTGATATTCCTAGCAGTCTAGTCAATGCTGAAGGTGTGGAAGTACGATTCGAAATTGGATACTTTCACTTGTTGCAGAACGCAATTCTACGCTGGGAGGCATGAATGCTCCTTGGCAGGCACACCTGCTGGCGAAGTGATGGTAGCTTCTTCTCAAGCGCCCAGCATATGCCGGGACGAACTCATGAAAAAAGTGGTGTTCGCGTCAGCTGGAGGCAGTGCAATACCAGCGACACGGTGCCCCTGCCTATGAGCAAGCTCAGGGAGGCAGCGACTGTCTTCAAAAATAAGATTAATCTTGAAGTCACCGTAGTGACGTTTCAGAGATTAAACTGAAAAGAACACTGCGAGGAGGAGTCAGTCTTAGATCAAGTGTTTCGGATTCGACAATCTTCGACTTACGATACTACACTTGATCTAAGCCAAAAGGCAAACTGCGTAAATGTCAGCGTTGGGACACTTAAGGAGGGTTTGGATATACTGACGAGAGCTGGGAGAAAGAAAGGAGAGATTGGATCTGAACTTGGGAATCTGTTAGGCACTGTGGGAGGCGCTAGCACGGGCCATGTGGGCCGGTCGAGTCATGTAGCGAGCTGTCATTGAGTGAACGGTCAGACAGTGAGTCAAGCGGATCGCTTCGCATACTTGCCTAGAAATTGCAACAGAGTGCTGCAACCTGATGGTTCGGTTGCAAATTAGACTAAACGACACGGACTCAATGCCAGATATGGCTCGAATATCGGAACTTCAACTGTAGATAATTCGCCAAACCACTCCGGCACCACGAGGACCAACTTTCGGCCTCGCGTACCACTTGGACTGACAGCCCTTTCGACTTGCTCAAACCTGCGGACTATGTGCTCAGACTCAAGTTGCGCGTACTCAGCCGCTGACACCTCCTAGCATAATGGCGGCATCGGTCACAGAGCGCAGGAGCAGTGCATTTGGGATATCTTGATGAGACTGCTTGACATTAAGTGCACGCTCACCTTGCGATCACTGCCAGCTGATCCCAGCAGGTCTTTGACAAGCGCATGCAATGATCTCAAGAAAATACGAGCAGGTAAATGTAGAATGAATTCTGGTCTACACAGCCTCAGGCGCGCCAGTACAACCTGTAGAATCAAGACCAGTCGTGCAGAACTTCGAGGCTGGCTGTCAAAGATGGCTACACTCGCGTGCGCGCTCCAAGCAGCCATGAAGTCTACGATCATGCAGAGCCCCTCCCACTCCCGCCCAAAATGTCCTTGATGCTGTCCTTCTGGGGGCTTCTTTCACCCGAAGATCACCAGATGGCGCTGAAGGAAAGAGTTTCCATGTTCACGGCCATGGCAGAGTGGCTGCGCTGAGCAGATACGCTCTGCAGCATGCCACAATGGCGCGCTCAGCAACCAGCGGCTGCGCCTGATCCGCTTCTGGTAACGAACTGATGTAATTACTCTTCTACCAACCTCGCACTCCAGTGGATCTCTGGACAGAGTTTACCACCCATGCGCAGCTAAAGGACTTGCGCCAATATGCGAGACGTTCTCATTAAGAAGTGTTGCACCTCGCCGTAGTCCAGGTCTGTATGTCGATACGTTTCGACGCTTTGCCTCTCCTTGTAAAAGCGGGTCGTGGAGGGCTTTGATGCTAGTCTTTGTCTGAACGGACGAGCCTCGGACCAACGCACACAGCTCTGAACAGCCTCTTCATGGGTATGGCTGAGAGTAGGAGCTGCGGCAGACGTGGGAGTCTTCTTGATACTGATGAGCTTCATTAGCACATGGAATCGGCGGAAACAGTGCATGACCTCTAGCTTGGCTTCGATCCGACTTACACAGGCCAAATCGTTGGGACTAATCCAAGCTGATACCGAGCAGGACGTACGACACTCCCCTCACCGTCTCGGGTGAGATCCATTATCGACACAGGAGCAGCCCTCTGCGCCTCAAACATCTCGTGACACTGTCTGTCTGGCGCGAGACCTTGCCGTGCCATAACTAGTCTCTGCTCGCCGGAAGCTGCTAGACAATGAATCATGATTAAGAGGGATGGCAAGGTGCGAAGTGCAGCTGCGCTACTGGATAGACAATCCATCGCCGCATCTGCTAGCTTGATCTCTCTGCTGTAAAGAAGGAGCTACATATTTTTTTGGCAAAAGAGAAAGCAGCGACTTCCACAGGAAGTCAGATTACAAGGCATTGCAGGACGAGAGGTCGAAGAAGTTCTCCGTGAAGATATATGGGATCACAGCTGGGGGCCAGAATGCTTTCAGAAGCACAGGATCACTGCTACCCTTGCTACCATCTCTCGATCTTGACGGTCCTGACTCGATGCTTCAAAGGAGCTTTTGACTGCATCTTCCAAAGCATTGAAGGTCCACACGATGTACTGCCTCGGACACCGTGTCGGTCCGATGCAGGTACAGGGCGTTGCGCTTGCCTCGTAGCTACCATATCGAGAGTTTGGCCACACTTTTGAGCAACTAGGTTCTTCGCTGTGAAGCTGTCAAGCTTTTCCGGAGCCATTACGGCAGCTAACCATAGCTACATGCTTGTGGGCGCATCATAGGGGCCGTGACTCCAGACCATGCATCAAAGCATTAAGATGCCTGTGTCGTATCGCCCCTGCATTGTATGTCTGTCTCATTCCCACAGTGTGATTGCTATAGCAGCTTTTTCGAGCTCTATGGCCGACCAGAGGTTTGATCCTCGCCGCTGACACGATGAGTATTTGAATGGCAATCGCACTGTACACGAAGAGCTTTAAACAAGCTGGCATTCCCCATCTATCCCGACAACGACCATGCGAATCTGTTATCTCGGAGCTGCAATAGCTCGTACTGTCCTCGATGCACCCTGACCGCTCAAGCAAGTAACAGCGCAAATCCGTTATTCCCGAAAGAGACACCCTCTCATGATCCTCAAGCGCCTTCAAGCCATTACGCACTACCTCCCAATCTGCTCTCAACTATCTGCATGGTGTACTGCATTTTCGTCCGCAGGAACGAGTCGAGTCCACGATATAGCCTTCCTCCTTCGCCTGTCGGCTTTCCAGAGTCCATGATGCCAAACGTGGCGTGATACTGAGTGACAACCTGAGAAAGTCTCTGCAGCTGACGAAGCACAAGCTGATGTTTCATCACCCATCTAGTCTCTTCGTCAGGTACATATGCCCCGAAGGCCATTGCGTGATCAGCAACGACTTCCTTAGCGATGATGCGGCCGTCAGGAAGCTCTGTGTGAGGATCTCGTAGATTGATCACGGCTTGGTACCAGGCCAATACCTTTGAAAGGAGAAGACCCATCAAGAGTGGCAAGAAGAAGTCCTTCGCACAAGGACAGGCGAGGAGCTTTTCCGTGTTGCTGATAGCCATGCAGCAAATTTGCAGGACCTGATCGATGCCTGGATCGCCATTGCACTCATGTCCTTCCAGTGGAGGCTGAATGCTATATAGGCTGTTGATCGTGTCTGTTGCCAGTCTGAAGCAGTCGTCGCTGGCAGTGACTGTAGGCGGTGAGCCTGAAAGTGAGTCAGATCCAGGGATCTCAAGCGGTGACACGGGCATGCAATATGGCTCGAAGTATGGCTTTGACTGGCCGAAGTCGAATGGCTCATCGTGGCTACGAGGAGTGTGAAGCATGCCAAAGTTGTCAAGCATACTGCCGTCGTTGTGAAGGAAGTTGTCTGACGCCATGCCGAATCCTGATAGACCTCCGGCGGTCACCGTTGGGTAAGGATGCTCACTGGGCATGATATCTGGATATGGCGACGGTCTCCGACTGGTCTGTGGTGACGGGGTCGGTGGAGACAGATTTGGCAAGATGGGTGTGTTGGCACCGGTGGTCGCGGGTGAAAGTAGTTGTCGTCCAGAGTGCTGCTGCAAACCTTGCTGAAGGTTCGATGCTCTACGATTGAGCAGTTGGCGAGAGCGAGGAGGTTTGCCCGCTCGCATAGACTTGCTGTAGTGGCAGTCCCGTCCGTTTGTTTTACATCTGGCGCATTTGGGATGCTCGCCGCTGCATTTCGTCTTGGTGGCGGAGCATTGGTCGCAGGCTGCTCTCAATTTGGTTCCCGGCATGGTTGGAGTAAAATTTTAAGCACGGACAAGGAGGAGCAAGTTCGTGATGTGCAGGATCAGGTAGCCACCGTCTTGGAAACTTGAGGTACTTGAAGTCTAATCATGAGACTCCTTTCCAATGCTCCTTGGCAGTTTAGCCAAGCCTGGAGTCTATCTAGGTTAGCCATTGTGAGACAGCTGTGTCTGTTACTCTTGAGGACCAATTCGTGATATTTCGATTGATAGTCCTGCTCATTGGAGAAGTGTCAGTCCCAAACCAAGCTGTGAAAGAGTGCTGGCAGGCCAAGTTCAGGATAGACCCAGCTGCGGCTTAGCGGTGGATCATCAAGTCAGCATTGGCACGACTTGGCTTTGCGGCAGTTTTGGCGCGCCGTAGCATACCCGTTGATCAACACCAATGATGGAGCAGATGGAACATTGATGAACATCGATACGCGAAAGGCGCGTAACTTAACCTTGTGTATGCTCGTAGCTGTGAGGCGTGCCATCATTTGACCCATCTGATTCTGCATGCAGAATAAGAACAGATTTTGGGAGTCTCGGCCCCTTGTGAGTATTAAATGAAGGGTTCCAGGCTGCTTTGCGAATCGACAGGGTGGGCGAGGCTCGGAAAGATTCTTGCCAGACAACCAGCAGAATGAGTGTTCGATGATCGGCTATCTTCTATTCAGAGTATATATGTCTTGTAGAGCCAGCGTGCTGTGCATGTGCCAGTTCTGCTGCTCGGGATGACCAGGCTGGCATGTGACGTTTCATGCCTCCCAGAATAAGTGCTTGGGCGTCCATGCACAAGGTAAACGCTGGTCCTCGCCGCGACGCGACGTCTGATGTGGTCGGATCTTCTTGAGTCCGAAGATAGTCCTGCCTCTGCATCACTGATTTTCCGTCCCAGAGAAACGTACGGATAGTTCCGTACCGGCCAGCGCGACAAACAAGCTGTGACCTGTCACGTTGATATGTGCATGCAGCTCCCCATTGATCAGTCTAAAACAATGTCTCTCCCAATCACTCCACGCCAAGACTTTGAGTGCCGGTGCATCGGGGGGCAAGTGCACTGATTTCCGGAGCAAGTCGAATCAGATTGAGATCTGGCGTGTCCAAGTCACGAGTGCGGGACGTCTTAGAATACCCACGACCGCAATAGCCGGCACATTCCTAGATGAGACATTGGCCTCTTCACCAGTCCATCCACATCAAGCCATCGCGAGCTATGACTAAGCCAGCTTCCTGCATGGATTGCTTGCTCTACCAGTGCATACATTAAGATTTGTAGGACGACCGGTACTGCAGGCTCTCAATCGGCGCTGGAGATAGCTTGGCAGAGCAGGCCGACCCATAGATCATAACGCCGATAATCTTGTTTAGCCACGCTGGAAGCGGACAAGGTCGTTGGATATCCTGCAACTTGGCGTGCCGTGATATCACGAAGATAGGCCAAGTATGTCCGTGGCAGTACTGCATATCGACTTTGGACGCGAGCGCTTTCGAGCTTGATGGTCACTTCACCCACTAGGCGCCAGTCCATCGGTTCCAGAAAACCCGATCACGCGATGCATTTGCCAGGTGCCATGTCTCTTCTCCCATCTGGATCGGACCGTCAGAACCACGTGCATTCCTCAAGAAATCTGCTACCTGTGCCTGACTTACTTTATTAAATGCCATCTTTGCCTGACTAACTCATCACCCCGGCCCCTCCACTGGTAGAGCATCCATACGTCCGCTCGCTGGCTCCCTTCCTTTACGACAGCATTGACACTGGTGATCTCCGATCCACACGGAGTGCCAGCGAACTCGTCGAAGATGTCGTGAATACCCTCGCGGCTAGAGGCCACGAGTGAGCCATCTTGTTCGATTTTCGTGCTCTCTGCGTAGGAAGCTGCTATAGCTTCCCACGAAGTGTCTTTCATCAACCAGTGAATGGCTATACGATGCGAAAGGTGCTCCAGGTACAGCTTCGGGTTATGGATGGTCGGCAAGTCACTGCTGTCAGAGGCTGGCGAAGAGTGCGATCCATCAGTCCCATGCTGGCTTGGAGACCTCATAGACACATCTGTCGGAGTACTCATGGTGTCCGAGCAGCAAGGACTGCGCTCCATGATTGATTGAAGTACTAGTGATAGAGTGAGGTCTCTCCGACCTTTCGTCAGCCGCGCAGAAGGGTGAGCATTTATTGTCCGTACGGCCACCGAGGACGACAAAAACTGCACAGATCCGCTGTGAACTAGGCAAGGCAACTGCGATCGAGGGATGTCATTGGCCGAAAAAGAAGACTCAGGAAAATGTAGTGCGTTCAATACCGCGTAGCAGCAGTCCCAGTGTACCGGCCGACGTTGACGTAGAGTCGGAAAGCCTGTCAGCCATGGCGGATATCTCGGTCACGGGAGAAGTGTGATTGCGTAGGATGCACCACCGGCACCAACCTCCTGAGGAAGCTACCAAGAGCTGTCGTGTGGCTGTTTCAGTTCACGAAGCTAGATGACTTCAGTGTTGAATGCCGCTGACAAAGACAGTAAACTTGATGGGAACAGCGTCCATCTACTGCCTCGGCTAGGCCGAAGAGGTTGTTCATGACATGAGTCATTCCGCATACTCAGAGCTCTCTGCGTCTCGCCGACATATCGGCCCTCCACAGACCGATGACGGCGGGCTCTTTTCTGCCAGATGTATCTGAAGTTCTGAACATGTTGTATCGTGGCCGTGACCTACAAATAGGCTAATATCAAAAAGCTTCACCTAGGCCTCACCTTCTTATCGACCCAGACGGTCAATTCTGTACATAGACACATTCACTTGATCAAGATGTCCCCATCAAACGTCGCGCAAAGTCGTCGCTACAGCATCGCAACCATACCGGCAGATGGCATCGGTCCAGAAGTGATTGGCGCTGGCGTTGAGGTCTTGAAGGCATTAGCAAGCGCTTCAGGCTTCGAGCTCGAATTCGAAGACTATGACTGGAGCTCTGAGACGTTTAAGAAGTTGGGTCATTATATCCCAGAAGGTGGCCTCGAGAAGCTGAAGAAACATAATGCAATCCTGTTTGGAGCTGTTGGTGCACCTGGTACGCGAACCTGTTCTCACGCTAGTCCCATTACACTGTAATGACTGTGTTTCAGATGTGCCAGATCATATCTCTCTATGGGGTCTCCGCCTGGCTATATGTCAGCCCTTGCAGCAGTATGCCAACGTACGACCCACGAGGATTCTGGCTGGAACCCAATCACCGCTTCGCAATGCAAAGACTGGAGACTTAGACTGGGTGATTATCCGTGAGAACAGTGAAGGCGAGTATGCTGGTCAGGGTGGACGAACGCATCGTGGCCAGCCATGGGAGGTTGCGACTGAGGTCGCCATTTTCTCTCGTCATGGCGTAGAGCGCTTGATCAGGTTCGCGTACGAGACAGCGCAGCGTCGGCCGAAGAAGCATTTGACGATCGTCAGTAAATCTAATGCGCAGAGAAATGGCATGGTAATGTGGGACGAAATCGCAAAAGAGGTGGCGAAGGACTTCCCGGATGTTCATACAGACAAGATGTTAGTCGACGCAATGACCTGCCGGATGGTACTGCAGCCGAACTCTCTTGACACGATCGTTGCTACCAATCTCCATGCCGACATCCTCTCAGACCTTGCAGCCGCCTTGGCTGGTTCAATCGGCATCGCACCGACATCTAACTTGGATCCGACTAGGAAGAATCCAAGTATGTTCGAGCCAATCCATGGCTCAGCGTTCGATATCACTGGCAAAGGCATCGCTAATCCGATCGGTACGTTCTGGACCGCTGCGGAGATGATGCGATGGCTGGGAGAAGAAGCTGCAGCGGATAGATTGATGGAGTGCATTGAAGCTGTCTGCGGCCAAGGGATTGTGACGAGAGATCTAGGCGGTCAGGCTAACACGAAGGAAGTGACTGACGCTGTGATCAAAGAAATCGAGAAGTTCGATTCCAAGACTCAGAAGTCAGAAATATAGACATCATGAATCTTGCCGAAGGAATGCTCCCTTTTCCTCGGGATGCGTCCAGAATTTAGCTAACACCTTCGCTTATCAGCTGGACAGTGGGAACGGCCCAGCTCGGCACTGTGAAAGATTGCCCCAGTATGGTCATGCATGCAGGCCCGCCTACATGCTACAACGTTTGTACAGAGATTGTCGATCTGGAGCCAGCCAAAGAGAACTCAAGCTTTACCACCGAAAACAAAAAGCTCGCCACAATCGAGACCTGCTGCGCTTGGGCTGGCTGGCTGCTCTAGGCCCCCATTGCAAGTCGTCTCCTCTGACCGCATCTCGTAGCCCGCTTTCCTCCCCGTGCAAGTACTTGAATAGCGGATCATATACGGTCACTGCTCGTTTGGTTCGGCTATCGTTCAACAATGGTGGGTTTGGCATCTTAATGATCCTGTCGACCGAGCCTTCGAGGACGACACCGCTCGCTTTCTCGTCTTCGAGAAGCTGGTTGTATGCGCGAGTGATGGTCGAGACCGGCGTGATGCTGTTTTGCAAATTAGTCTGCTGCTCTGCAGACCCTACGGGACTGGCACGATGACTCACTTCTCCTGGCCAGCAGCGGCGGCGATCTCTGGTGGCACAATAGCAGTATCGACGATCCCAGGCATGACGCAGTTGATTCTGATGCCTTCCTTGGCTCTCAGCACGGGCGCCATACCTCGGACGAAGTTGACCACGGCTGCTTTTGCGCCATTGTACTCGCAGTATGCTGGATGGGGGTGCATAGCTGCGACACTGGCTGTCGCCACAATCACTCCGCCTGGCCTGGGCTTGTTCTGTCGCATAAAGTGGATGGCCAGCTGGGTGCCGTACACCACACCTTTCCAATCGACATCTGTACACGAAGTGTCTGGAGGTGGTGGTACCGCTGTCGACTGTCGATGCGCAAAGATGTATAGAGAGCTCTTGTCGCAGATTCCGGCGTTGGCGCAGAGTGCGTCGATGCGCCCGCGCTGGTTGAAGACCGCCTGGAAAGTTGCCGCTTGGGACTCGTACGACGAAACGTCTGTGAAAAAGAATTTGGCTCTAGGTCCCATTTCTGCAGAAAGAGTCTTGTTCTCGCGAACATCGGCCATCGCAACCCACCAGCCTCGAGATACCAGATCCCGTGTGAGGCCTTCTCCCATGCCGGACTGCTCGATTGGTCAGCTGATGGAGCCATAACAGTCCAAATCATACAGAGAATGGCGTACTGATGCACCAGTAACGATGGCTACCCTCTTTCTCGATTGAGGCTCTGTGGCAGTCATGGCTGCAAGCCTGTATTGGTAGAAAGTGTTGTACTTCATGATGAAGGCGTCCGGCTGTTCGGTTTGAGGGGAAGACATGTTTGCGAAATAGAAGTCTAGCGAGCAAGCCTGAGTGCATATATACCTTGGTCTGACGGGAATGTCACGTATTCGGACATGTTCGACTACAAGCAGCTTCTAGCTATGCTAAGCTACAACGTGCGCCACCACCAGACGGTGGCCTCGAGACCGCACCGTGAGGCGCTTTGCACCGGCATACCAGGATCTTGATACGGAATCGCTTTGCAAGCCTGGTCAGATCTGAAACGTAAGTCTGAAGCATAGATGATCGCCCAGCGCGTACTGGAAAGCGTATAGACTTTCTTCGTCAGCCTCGATCACACGGGAATTCAATTTGTGATGATGAGATCCAGGTAGACCAATGGGAGCAGATCCCGTAGAGCATCGTTCGCAAGAGTCGAGAGCTACTAGACCGTGGGGCGGATCGAAAACAGATCCTGAGCAGGGTTCTAACGTCCGCAATATACTGACAGGCTGCAGTGCTGAAGTTGACGACGTATCTCCTCCACAGAGCCACACTTACCAGAGTCCTGGATCAGGCGGCGGTCCAGCAGTGCAGTACCCTGATGCGAGCTCCATCACGTGGATGTATCGCTTGGTGTGTTGCTGAAATCCATGTTGGTCATTGCGATTGACTTGAACGAGGAAGCAGATACCACAACGATAACGAGTGTATCCTGTGTCTGCATCTGTGAACGCATATGCACGTCATCTTCAGGACTACGACACTGCGTGACAAGTATCGGCCGCTCACCTCCATTCGCAGGAAGCTGGTGATCGCTGCATGCTCTGATGTGCTCTAAGTGGGCCGAAAGCCTGCAAGCACTGCCATTTTAGGACATCATAGACGAGATCTTGCCGGTGATCTGGTATCAGATCTTGCATGGCCCTGGCGACTAGCAAGTAGCGGTGTATCAATCGCAATCGATGGCTACGCAACTGAGTTGTGCTGTGTACGTTCAATTGTCAGCAATTGACGTGTCATGGTAGACCGAGCCAACGGGTCCGTGCAACGTTCCATGCGATCAATCGCATTTCGGGCCGGCCGCAGCCACCGGCGCTGGGGTTTCAAGCCTTGGCGTAAGAATAGATTGCTTCTCCGATAATAATGCAGGACTGTGGTTGTGCTAATCACCATGGAATGCGTGAAAGCATATGTGGGGATTGTGACGATCCACTTGCGTCTCCGTCTAACAAGACACTAGATAGCCTCGTAAGCCGGATTGCAGACGATTGCTCCAACAGCACCATCTCATAATCTATGTTCTTCTGCGTTGTCTCGGGTCCGTTCAGCACGTCAGCTGGCCTAGCTCGTTCTTCTGAGGAAGCTTCTGCAAGTCCCAGACTGTCAGTCCTCTGAAGCCCACGACCTTTCCAAGAGTACCCCAAATTCCATCCTCTGCGAAATCCAAGCTATCAAGTCCAACATGCGCCTTGTGCTCGAATACAGGGGTCATAGAGACCTCGTCTTCATCTCCGAGCTTCACGGGTTGAGAATAGTCTTCAGACTGCAATGCTCTTGGGAATACCAAGAACGATCTATTGCCAGACTGACCAGGTTCAATCCTGCAAGGTGCAGCAGGAAGTGCATCTGTCATCCACGCTTCTCTACGGCCCATAAGGTCTACAGTATTCGTATTGCTGCTTGAGTGTCCAAGGAGCCAGCGAGGCGGACTGTACGTCTTCCACCAAAAGACCTCATTCACTTGCTGTTGTTGCGCAATCCAGCTTTGCACAGACACAACACCGCCCTGGTGGTAGATGCCGAAGACGACAGCGGCCAGTATATTGAACGCGAGCCACACGCCGATCCAGGCTCGTGTGAACCGGATCGGCAGCTTGACGGCAGCGAGCATCAGAGGGACTGCCGGGAGCAGAAAGCGTGCCTCTTGATGTTTGAAGCATGACAGTGTTGCAGTACCGATGACACCCGACCAGAATAATGCGTCTTTGCGGCTCGAGAACATAAGTAGAGGGCTTACAGGCCCGACCAGCTGAGGCAGATTGGCAGCGAAGTGTTGCCAGAATGGGTGTAGACCGTGCTCGGCGAGGTTCGTGGAATCAAAATTATACACTAGGTTGTTGTATGGTGTGACGACAGCCTTGCTGAAGAGCTCTCGAAAGTGCAGGCGATAGCCAGCATAGTACTCGGTGTCTGTCGTGATGGCAATTGTGGCAAACATGGCGCCGGCTAGCAGGATGATTGGCGCCCTCAGTGGTTTCGTCAAGAGGTGTGGTATTAGCTGGAAGCCTCCTACGACCAGGAACGCCGGGAAGGTGATCCTGTTGAAGACTCCCAGTACCCCGAGAAATGCGACCGCAACGCAAAGCCGAACCTGCGTGCGACTCCGATCATCTTCCATTCGCCTCATCAGCACCAAACACCAAAGCACAATGATTGTCTCAACGCTGTTGGAAAACGTGTGCATCTGATACGTCCATGTCACATACGAGCTGGCGACCAGCATCAAAGCAACTGCACGCTCGCGTTTGATGGGCAGCAATTCATGCAAAGCCCAGTCTTCCAACACGAAACTCAAGGTGAACATTAACAGGCGAAGAACGTAGAAGACTGCCATCGGGCTAGGCTCCTGGCCCAAACCCTCGCAGATCCATTTGAAAGTGATGAGTGGAGGGCCGTAGATGAGCCACAACGGAAAGACGCTTCTGATCGGCAGCTCAGAGGTAAACTCCCAAGTCTTGTATACGGGCCATCCGAAGATCTCACCTACCTTCCCATCAGCTCGATACCCAGCATGATCAAGCATTAGCTCGTCTACGAGCCGCAATATGTGTACCAGTGATGATCTCGGGTCCCTGAAAATGCTCATCTGGATGGATGTAACTGGGTTGCAAGGCGAAGTAAAGTCGCACGGCCACCAACAAGAGGTAGGTAGCGCGGAGCATGATGGCGCAGCATTGTTGTATACAGAAGGAGCGTGTTGATGGTGAGTCTGTCAAAAACCGTCAGATGAATGCGGTGGCTCTATGATGCGCCTCTGGTCTCGAGATGGAAGAAGGATGGATTGTTGAGGTCAGACGGACGCGTCGCGTGAACGGCCACGACTTCCAGGTTTCGGAGGTATGTCTCGGAATTGGGCCATCAATTTTCCGTCCCTTGTGTGTCACGTCGAGGCAATATGTACCTTTTGAATCTACTCCATTGTTCAGCCGTACCACTATTGAAGAATCACGAGTCAAGACTGCCTCCATGGGGTATACCTGGCAGAATCATCATGCGGCTCAACCTCCAAGTTCGAAAGAATGGCGGGATGGAGATTCTGCTAGACTTTCGTTAGAAAGCGTTCCGAACAGTCGCCCTGCAGTAGTTCAAAATCAAAGTAAGATCTAAGAACTTCATCTCCTCCTTTTACAAGACTCTTTCACCATGCACCCAGAACAAATCGAGACTACGCCTAGTACGACCAGAGTTACAATCTGTCTGCTGAATGCTGCTGAGCCTGTCGCATCGTGACATGTGGTTTGCACTGCCGCACATTGCATTAGTGATCGCCGCGCTGCAGTCCATTGGCACCCACTTGTAACCTGTTGCCAAGCTCCAACGGCTCGCTGCCGACAGCCGCTCGCATGAAGCTAGAACACGAGACGAAAATCACGAATCCGCGACCTCATCTCGCTTGTCACTTCTACAACTAACAAGCATGGATTTCGCAGTTCACCGATCCTGCGCCCCGAGCCACGGACGTCTTGCGACTGGATTGAGGTTGCCTGTGCCGAAACGCCAAGCGCCGATAGCATGCAGGCAACTTGAGGTCGATATGTTGGATAGAGTGTGTGTTTGTCATGCATGTAGCATGCAGGCTTTCGGAGTCAGCGCCTGCCACGTTCTGCGACATGAGCCTTCCTCCAGGAAATCTTGCTCTCCGGTTTGTTGACAGCTGGAGCCCCGGGCCGTCAAGATCACGTTCGGACCCGATCATGCATCCGTGCTCTATTCTCGCGGGGTAGAAGCATATTGAGTGTCATCACTACTGCCCTATGGAAATTGCACCGCGGCGCGTCCGCTACGGTGATCTTGTTGCAGATCTCTTAAGACCATTGGCAATTTCCCGTCCGTATCTGGGAAGTGGGCGCCACAAAATGTGACAGCCGGGCGCACGAACTTGCGTAGACTTTCCGTGAGGCCGAGTGGTGAGCTGAGAGAAATTGAAGAAGGTTCACCTTGGACACTCACGTCGTTCGATAAAGCAACGGCTCGGCATACAGGGCATGGCATCTTATAGGTAGGGATTGAGAGTCGCTTATGCTCGACGCGAGTGGCTTCTTCGACGTTTCCCGTCAGGTCTGCGTCACTTCTCGTTGATGGTGTTCTGCGCTGCATGCGAGCTTTCTTCTGGTAAAACTACATTTTTTCTTCTTCTTCTTCTTCTTCTTCTCCCTAACGAGACAGCATTGCGCAGCGGAGAGCGCACCGAAGTAACGCGCGCCAGCTTCAGCGCGCTGCCGGGAACACTGGCTTTGGTACCGCGAACGGCTACGAACCACTCGCGGATCAATCATAGCCGCGATAAAAGAAAGCACGCAGAATGCGGCTTGGCCATGTCTTGACCGCGCTGTTTCTATCCAGTGCGGCTGCAGCGGAAGTCTTGCTTGGACGACAGGATACCATACCCGCCACAGGTGGCTCTACGACGACAAGTGAAGATGTTCCTAGCACAGTGCTGGCGACACCGTCATCATCATTTCAGTCATCAACTACTGCCTCAAGCACGCCGGACTTCTCGTCGACTGCTTCGAAAGACAGCCAGACAACCACTCCGCCATCGTCCACATTAGGCGTAAGCCTTACCACAAGCACTGCTTCCTCAATTGTCTCTGCGAGCCGAACGCCGACAGCCTCGTCTCAACCGAATGGGTTGCCACTGCAACCAAAGATCACACCTGCAGTTGGAATTGCAGGCGTCTTCCTACTTGGCCTTGGAGCCGCGTTATGCGTGGTTGGAATCAAGCATCAATGGCTCCATATATTCATCAGCACTGCTCTGCTGGGCAGCTTGGCAGTGACAGTCCTCATCATCTATGTCATGAGCCCACCGGTTAAGGACGCCATTCAGGGCGCATATCTGGTCGCTATTGTCCTTACTGGATTGATATTCGGCGCAGTTTCTCTAGTGTTTCAAGAAGTCACCGAAGGCCTAGGATGTCTACTGGGTGGATTCTGCATCTCCATGTGGCTCAGCGTCTTGCGACCCGGCGGACTCGTGCCATCCACCGCTGGCCAGGCAATCCTCATAGCAGTCTTTTGCGTAGCAGGGTTCTCCTTGTCATTCAGCCGTTACACGCGGACTTACGGCTTGATAGTCCTAACGTCTTTTGCTGGAGCACAAGTGTTCATACTGGGAGTTGATTGTTTCAGTCGGGCCGGTCTCAAGGAATTCTGGATATACGTCTGGGGTACGTACGCCGGCATGGCTAGCTGGCAATGAGGCTGACGGAGGCAGATCTGAACGACAATGAATTCCCGCTCGACACCAACACCTATCCAATCACCCGTGGCATGAAAGTCGAGATCGCATGCACAGTCATCCTCTTCTTGTTCGGCGTTATGTCTCAGGTCAAAATCTGGAAGATCGTAAAGCAACGCAGAGCAAAGAGAGATGAAGAACGTTTGAAAAATGAAGAACGACGAGATCAGCTTGAGGAAGCTGTGGGTCAGAATATCGAGGCGACTAATGGGCGAGACCGAGCAAACTGGGAAGCTATCTATGGTGATAAAGAGTTAGGTGATAAAGAGCTAGGACACGTGCATGTGGACTCCGGTGTTGGATCGTCCATTAGCAGTGATCCGAAGCATTCAACCAGCATCAAGGAACGTGAGCTTGACGCCATCGAGATGTCCAATGTCGCATCTTCGAAGCGTGGGAGCAAGCGTACTTCCCATCCCTTTGTGACCGTACGAGCGGCTAGCGAAGACGAAGTCACGCAAACTCAGGCATACCCTCAGTCACGGGAGAACCTCTTGAATCATGACCAAACAGGGCCAAGCTCGGTTGTCTCGGGACAAGCATGCGACGAGCCGGAGTGTAGCAACCCAGCTTCCACTGCCGATGCCAATGAGACCACGTCCGTCAAAGATTGGTCCGTTCACCGCTCTTCTGTGGAGCCTGGACCAAAAATCACGCCCCTGCCGTTCTCCATACCAGCTGAAGAGCCCGACCAAGAAGAACGGGATGGTCAATCGGTTGGGACGGCCGGGATCTCAGTCCTAGAGCGACGAGGAGTGCCATTGAAATACCTGGCGCTGAAGCAGAAGCAGGACGAGGATGAGAAGGCCGGATTCTCGTTCATTGAAAGTGACCGGGCATCCTCCATTGCTGCAACTGCTGACGAGGATGCTGACATTGATGCGCTGTCACAACATCGACTCTCTCAAATTCCACCGTCTCCATACAGACTTGAGCTGAGCCAGCAAAACCTGCATCCTTTCTCAATGAAGGATGAAGATAGTACCTCATCGGTAAATCCAAGAAGATCCTTCATTGAGGCTCCGCTTGAAGAGGACGATCTGGAAATCATTGTGCGTCCGCCCACAGCCCTCGACGAGCCCCAGCCACAGAATGCGAAGAGCCTGACCCAGCCACGACCGCGCGAGCTAGCTTCTGGGGCTCGCAGACAATCAGACGCAGTCGAAAGCTCGAGTGGGGAGCTGGTCAACGTCCGAGATATTGAAAATCTCGAGGAGCATCTCCCAGAGCCAATGTCCAAAGTTGCTATGATCTATCGCACGAATGAGTGGGCAAAGCATGCAGCAGATGCACTGGAGCCAGAGCCAGTGAATGAACCAGAATCCTCGTCGCCTGGCGTGCAAGTTGACCCGATCTTCCAGAAGGAGGCGGCAAAGGCTGCTGAAGAGACTGAGAAGCCAGCTGCTGATGCGTCACCAACTCCGGCCAGGAACGCTTCCATGTCCGGCAACAATCCTTACAGGCGTAGCATGCAGCCATCTCCGGTTCCAGCGCTATCACGCTCAGGCAGTGCCACTGCGACGCCCGTTTACGCATTTCAGCGAACCAGCTCCCAGACGTCTGTACAGAAGCAAGGCAACGGTACACTTACTCCGCCGAAGCTTACCGTGAAGAGCTCCCGAAATTTCTCAGCACCAATGTCGAGTCAGCCGCTTACCCAGTCGCCTATTGAGGAAGAACCGAGTGCATCAGACAACAAAGATGTGGTTCGCAAGGTCCAATCGGCATCGAGCCTGGCGCCAAATAATTTGATGGATCAACGCAACGATCTTCTCAAGCGCAAGACGACAACGACATCATTCAACGCGCTCGCAGTGTCCAATTTGAGTGCTGCTGACCCATCAGCAACCTCGCCGGTGCAAGCTCGTGCCATCGATGATATTCCAGAGGACGAAATGACACTTGCTCAGCGCAAGTCCATGATGCAGCAGCAGAGGCACTCACAACAAGCTCCGCAACAGAGCTGGCGCAACACAGTGCAATCAGCGACACCACCTCAGCAACGCTCGAACTCGCGCCAGCGTCCGGTGCAAGGCGGGCCAACACGTATGAACAGTGCGTTGTCGCACAGCAACCCACATAGCAGCATCATCTACGACTCTCACCAGCCGAAAAGGCAAAATACGGTCGACAGCGTGAAGCAGTCGAACATGTTGACGCAATGGCGAGCCTCGCTACAGCAGGAGTCGCAGACCAACCGTCCGTCGGCTGCAGACGAATTCGCGCGCCAGCAGATGATCGAGGGAAGGCGTCAAGCAGAGTATCTTGAGCAGAGGCAGCAAGCGGAGAAAGTGAGGAGAGAAAGTGCAGCCGATATGGCCATGCGCCAGGGATTCTTCCACGAAGCACATCGGGACGCGATGAGGAAGATGCAGGCGAAGGCTAACAGGAAGACGACACAATAGGCACATGGCGAATGAAGAGATCGCGAAACAGTCTAAAAGTAATGTATATTTCAACGATACCCATTTGTTCGATTCTGGGAGACAGGAAAGGCCCGGCGTGGTTTGATAATGTATAGGAATGATACCCCCGTTTGCATGGGAGATTGGGCTTGAGCGGATGAAGCATGAGTACATGATATCTAGCATGGCATACAGTACAGGACATGGAAAGAAATCTCGGAGCATGTCTATGCACCGCATGATTTATGAGCCTCTCAAGTCAATGGTGGTGAAGATGAATTCATCAGTGCTGACATGTAGCGCTTTGACAGATCCTGCCTGTAGAGGTACCGGGTTCTACAGATATACAACGATACCAACAGTCATCGTGAGAGGCTAATCAAAAGCGATTGCCGGATTTCGCCGATAGACTGACCGCAGTGAGTGTCTTCT
This sequence comes from Teratosphaeria gauchensis, assembly GCA_007113925.1. Taxonomy (NCBI): domain Eukaryota; kingdom Fungi; phylum Ascomycota; class Dothideomycetes; order Mycosphaerellales; family Teratosphaeriaceae; genus Teratosphaeria; species Teratosphaeria gauchensis. Next base: position 1,685,709 of record VCMR01000003.1, read on the forward strand.
ATGAGGTCGAGTGCTTGGTCGGTAAGCGACAGGATGGTGGGTCAGTAATGAATGGCTCAAGTTCTTCAAGCTGTCAATTGCTCAGACCATTCTGCAGCTGAGGGCATGATACACGAAATTCAATGCCTTGATATGCACTCCAAGTCGGATGTGCTGGCGAAGTCCACAACATTGAGCCAAGCAAATGTCCGCTTCCACTCCGCCAAGCGGTCAGTCCCTGACACTTCACCAGAAATGTCAAATTAACTCGCAACAATCGGTCAACTCAGGCTGGCCTATGGCTGCGATGAGCAATCTTGCCCTTGATCATATGGCGGGCATTCTTCCCATAGGCTCTCACTCAAACACTAACCCGTACGCCTGATGCAAATGCGCTCGCTCGAAGCAATTTAAAAAGGGGTCAAGTTTCATCGAAGCACGAAAGACTGTGAAATCGATCAAAGTCATGAAACAGGATGCGTACGACATAGACTTAGCTGCGCTCTCTTGCCAGTCCCACCCATGCTGACCAACGAAAACTGCCGGATCTTCACAGCGCCACCTACGTCCCAAGACTCTTGGGCCGCTGAGAGAGACCCTTAATTGAAGACTGTTATATCTTCGCGGGACGTCTTCTATTTGATGCTCGTCTGTGAGTGCTGACTGTGATTGTGGAAATATCAGGACCAGATGTTGGTAGATCTGAAGTAGGGATCTTGCCATCATTGCAGAGCCTCCTAGAAAGTCTATGTCGTCGCCGTCTTGGGTGTTAGTCGTAGCCTGAAATCAAGACCCTAGATGGACAAGACATGGCATCGGGCGGATTCCCGCTGATAACCGGCCTTGCAAGTTGCAACCAGCGCTCGGGGATGTAAGGAACATCCAACCGCTTCCTGCCTCGATGGACTGCTCGATACGCAGTATTCTATACACGCCATCAATCGAATGGCTTTTGCGAAGGCTCGTACGCTCTGTCCATAGTGTGCCCGGAAGTCCCACCAGCTCACCTACATCGTTCTTGTCGAGACATACCATGTTACCGATGCCGGCGGTGCCAATGCCTTCACATATTGATTCTCCTCAACGTCGTCTCTCTGCCGCGGAGAAGGCCCAAAGCAGCAGCCCAGACCGAGCAACAGGATGCACTTGAAAAAGCTAGACTGGCCTGCGACGGATCTACGCGAGCTGATCCACCAATGACATTGCTCCACTTTCTCCAAAGTGGGGAGGACATGGACGGCTGGAGCTCAAGCTCTCATGGTCATGGTAGAGAACACCAATGATGGCGCACCTAGCGTTACATCTCGGCTGAGATGGTATGGCAATGGGTGGTAAGCGACATAGGCGCGAGCTGCTAGCAAGCGATAGGCAGGTACACATGGTGGGTAAGCGGCTGAAGGCAGAGAGGTAAAACCTTCGCTGAGTATCTTTCCTCTGTATTTCCTCGACTTCACTTCGCGCAGAGCCAGCTACATCAGCACATAGAGCCGTCCAAGATGTTCTCGTCGTCCACCTTGGCCCTTGCAGCGGCAGTTTTGCCTGCAGCCGTGGCCCAGACAGTCACCAATGAGACCATCCTGGGCGTCTACATGTTCCATCGCCATGGAGACCGAACAGCGAAAATGACCCCGCCGGCCAACCTCACAACACTGGGATATCAGGAAGTCTACACCTCAGGAGAGTACTACCGCAGTCGGTATATTGACAGCGATGCCACCTACAGGATCAACGGCATCAACGCAGACCTGGTCAAGCAAAGTCAAATTGCAGTCTCAGCGCCCGCGGACACCGTACTCCAAAACAGTGCGACCGGTTTCTTGCAGGGTCTATATCCGCCCTCTGGCAGCGGCGATGATACCGAGACCCTCAGGAACGGAACGGTAGTCACCGCGCCAATGTCTGGCTACCAGCTCATTCCAATCTCCCTTGTCACCAGTGGTAGCGGTGGTAGTGGCGAGGAAAGCAATGGCTGGTTGCAAGGCGCCACTGGCTGTGCTGCAGCGACTGTGTCATCCAACAACTACTTTCTCAGCGACCAGTACACGACTCTGCTGAACAGCACTCAAGACTTCTACGACACCTACACCCCTTTGATCAACAAAACGTTTGCGAGCAGTGCGATCAGCTTCAAGAATGCTTACACCATCTTCGATCTGGTCAACGTTGCCGAGATCCACAATGCCACTTTTGATCCAAACAACATCATCACCAACGAATCCTTCTTCCAGCTCCGAACTCTCGCTGACACTCACGAGTGGGGTTTGGCGTACAACAAGAGTGACAACATGCGCGCCATTGCCGGCAAGGTCCTGGCCGCTCAGATCGTTCAGTCTTTGAACTCCACGATCACGGGCGAAGGAGCGCAGAAGATCGGCATTCAGTTCGGTGCTTATGGCACTTTCGCCTCATTCTTCGGCCTGGCCATCCCGAACATTGAGACCTACGCGCCGAGTCTCATGGGTGTGGCCGACTACGCCTCAGCCATGACTTTCGAGCTCTTCACCAACACTAGCACGCCTGTTTCCAAGACTTCGTACCCGAGTACCGACGAGATTTACGTCCGTTTCTTGTTCCACAATGGAACCACTTCCAACACTTCTGAGCCGCAGGTATACCAGCTCTTCGGGCAAAATCAAGATACCTTGACCTGGGACGACTTCGTATCGAACATGAACAATTTCTCGGTCGGCACTGAGCAGCAGTGGTGCACATCCTGTGGCAACTACACCGGAACTTGCGCTGCATACGCTTCCAATAGCTCTTCTTCGAGCAGCAGCGGTTCGTCCACGAGCTCGAGCAAGACCACCAGTGGCAACGGCCTCAGTCCCGCTGTCAATGGCGTGATCGGAGCCATGGTGACTTTGGCTGTTGTACTCGGTATTGAGGGTTTGATCCTGCTGCTTGGTGGTTTGAGAGTAGTAAGCAAGAAGAGGCTGGCTCACACACATGTGGAGAGCGTCACGGGCGGATCTGTGAAAGCTTAGATGACCTCATCAAAGTTGATGATAATATTTGCACGTTGTACGACGTAATGACTATACATAAGCGTTTCGTCATTTGTATCGACCTTACGGCCAGGGCCCACCATCCAAATTCGTCTGCTCCACTATGGCGCTATCTCACCAGTCCCAGAGACTTGATTCCCGCTGTGGATAATGTACTGGCAGATTCGACCCATCGACGGCTCTGAATGTCAAGAGTCACATTCCAGCGAAGCATAGGAGGCTGTAGCAATGTACTCGCAACAAAGTCCTATGCGCGTGAAACTGCCCTTGTGACATTACTCGACCAGTTCATCACTGCTGGCCTTGCTCCGCAAAGTCTCGTCGAAGTGGTAGAGTGAACGTAGCTTGGCGTCTCTGCGCCACAATACCCATCTATTGAACCACCACGGCAACGCTTCAGTGGTTTGGTAAGCGATGAACTTCCTACTCGGGACCTGCGTACATCGTCAGTCTCGTTGCGGCAGTATTCCTACCGGGAGCTGCTCACGGCAAAGATATAGTCCAGCTCTTCAAGCGTCCTCTGCTTGGTTTCAGGCACGAAAAGGAAGATCATGATGAAGGCAATGACATTCAGACCAGCATAGAAGCAGAACTAAGGACAGACGTCAGTATTCTTCACCATGATAGCTCAACGGACTTTTAGACTTACAGATCCTGTTGACGTGAAAGCAGCAAGGATGGCTGGGAACGAGATTGACAAGACGGCCGCCCAGAAAAGGCACGTCGCGACCGCCCATCCCATGCCCACTTCTCGATGCGACAGAGGAAAGACCTCCGCGCTGTACGTAAACGGCACTGGTCCTTCACCTGGCGAGTAACTGCTTCATGTCAGTATGTGCCTCGCCTTCTATTTTGCTGCAAGTCTTGCTTACAAGGCAGCGAACAAGTAAATGAACATGGCCACAAGACCCAAGTGCGCCGGATTGTCCTTAGGAATGTAGAAGCAGAAACCAGCGGCGAGCAGGGTCCAAGCCATGTTTGGAAACGTGAACAGCAGCAGTGTTCGCCTGCCGAAAGTGTCGATCGTCCAGATTGCGGGCCAGGCGAACACGAAGTTCACAAGCCCGAAGCCAAAGGACGCAATCAGGGCATCCCGCTCGCTTGCGCCTGCGGTTTTGAATACGGTCGAGGAATAGAAGGCAATTATATTTATTCCGCACATCGTTGGGTCCGTCAGCCTGGAATATAATCCGCAGGTGTGGGTCTATATCTACTGACCTGCTGCGCAATCATGACCGTGAACGAAGCCAGCGTCGCTCTTCTCACCCGCGGTATTGTGAACAGCTGTACAAACCGGGTCAAGTAATTGCTGTCCCCAACGATCGAGTGCTCAATCTGCAACTGGCAATGAATGTAATACAAGTCCCTCGCAGCCTGAATAGGATGAAAGCGCAGCTTCAGCAAGGACTGGTAAGCCTTCTCGTACTTGTTCTTCTTCATGTACCATCGTGGTGACCTGCACAGTCAGCATTGACTGCTCGTTTCGAGAGTTTTGGCTTGCTTACTCCGGACAGAAGTAAATCCCCAATGTCAAAGGCACAGCTGGGATGAAAGCCGATCCAATTTGTAACCGCCAGGCAATTGACCCAGCGCGATACACAGCCAGATTAGCACAGAAGCCCAGGAAGATGCCGAAGGCGGTCCACATCTGCCAGCTCATCACTAGCGCGCCTCGAATCTTGGCGGGACTGTTTTCGGCGGCGAAGATGGGCACAGAGGAGCCTTTGAGACCCATGCCAATGCTTGAGGCCATGACATCAGCCAACATCCAGACCTCAGTGTGCCCTCTGAGCCACACTTACCCCATAAGCAGCCTAGTGATGAACAGCTCTTCCCACGTCTGCGTCAGCGCACCACCAATTGGCGTAAGGACACAGAAGACGGCAGAGATGAAGATGGTTCCTCGGCGACCGAGATAGTAGTTCAAGGGGTCAGAAAGCCAGCAGCCGATGAAAGCAGAGCCGATGTAAGGACCTGCATTGACGAGACCAACCAGCCAGCTATCACGGACCTGATGTGGATCGCCATGCGTCTCGCCCTTGCCGATACCAAATTCTACTGGGAAGCTGAGATTGGCGCCATTGGAGCTGGCCTCTGTCAGCTCCAGTCAGGAGGCACCCAAGCCGATGAGTCTACTTACCCAGTCTGGTCCCAGCCTTGCACCGCAGCTCCGATTGAACACACTATGATCGTAATATACAGCTTAAGTGGATGCTTCCACCTTGTTCTAGCCTCGTCCCGTAGTGCTTCCTTCTCGTCATTGGTCAGAGTGCTGATGCTCTCGAAGTTTGGAGGATCCTGGGCGACTAAGGCGCCTCTCTTGAGCAGATCTGTCTTATCGACTAAGTCTTTCTCTCGAGCAAACCGCTCAACGTCTCGCATGAGGTCATCGTAGGGAATGTTAGCGAGAGGGTTGGAGATCCTGGTGCAATGTTAGTAACATAGCCTCTTTGCTGCAAACATTATGTGCATACTTAGCATCCAGGTTCTTGTTCAGATTGACGATCTCGACAACAGAATCGCTCCTGCCTGGCTCTTTGCGAGAGATATCGTGGGCCTTATCGTCAGCCATGTCGCTCAGACCTGCAGACACTTTCACATTCGAAGGCAGGAACAGATGTCAAGCGCAGTAGCGGAGCTGTTGAAATATCAGCAGATTTTGCTTTAAGATTTTTGTTGTCTCAGGTTCTCTCGAGACGCCAATGCAGCCGCCAAGTACTACAGACAATACAACCCCGCCATCGAGCATGCGTCGTCGAGCATGATCCATGCCTTGATAGGTGTGAAGATCGAAGGATAAGAAGCACGCTCGAATGAAGGTTCTGATCGGTGTGGCGACGACACCGCCAAGGAGCCGGAGGTTGCCGAGCCTGGAGCACGAATGTCGGAATGTCTGATAACAATACAGCTCGCAACGATTTATTGGTTCCTGGCGTGATTCGCATGCACTGCTCCTGTGGTCTCCGGAAAGCCGGACTTGACGACTAATGCAAGCGAAATTGACATGCAATTGCGGCGCGAGAGGCTTGATAGGATTGGATTCCACAAGTTTGTCAAGGTTGAGAGACAAGAGGGATTTATTGCCATACTTACATGCTTCACAGGTAAGGTGGAAGCTGCATTCTCCATTCAGGCGGAATAGCGGAAGTCATTGCAAAGTCCCCGCTGGAGGCTCCTGTTGCTTGTACTTCCTTCTTTCCTGACTGGTAGCGTTCAAGAATGCTTCGCCTGGCTTACCATGATCTCAAACTCATTCCACCTGGCCAATGAAGCATCGGACCTCCGGTAAGGCTTTAACAAGTTCTCCAGCTTCGCAGCACTCTTCTTACCGTCTGCCAACTGCTTCACGCCGTGCGATGTTTCGAACGATGGGTCAAATACAATCAAGTTCCGCGAGCCATCGTCCTTCCTCTCGAGACCAATAATAGTCATCGAGTGTCCTTTGCGCTGAAAGTAGATGGGCGCAAGCCTCGTGACGTGAGACGTGCCAACGGTCTGGGCGCCTTCCCTGCCGCTGAGAAAGAAAGCTTCGATGTAGTCAAGGAGAGAGGCGACAGCCACGTCGTCTGCTTCATCCTTGAACGAAAGAGGAGTGACTGGTATCCCGATATGAGTGAAGTAGGCCGTGGCTTCAGACGTCCCAATCCACTTGCGAGTATTACGGATGCCGCCTGTCTCGATTCGACCGTATGGACAAATATTGTTCTTCCACGCATCTTCGATATCGTCCTGAATCTGGAGGATGTTAGGGAGCGCGTTCAACCTTGGCAGGGTGGGCGTGCTCTGGAAGTAGGTTAGAAGCATCTGGATGTTCCAGTAGCCACAGAAGTTGCCGTCGCATTTGAGCTTGTTGACATGCTTGATAGCTTTGTTGCACAGGTAGGTCGCGATGGTAGTCTCGTCCCTGGCACACAGCTCTGCGATCACGGGAATGACGCCCGCTGTCTCATTGTCAACGACAGTCTGTTTGATCATCGTGCCGTTGCTGCCAATTCTATTGACACTGTATGGCTTGGCATCATTGATGAGACGCCGGCGGACGTGGTCAGGCATCGTCCTCTCGTAGGCATGAGGGCCGAGTTCGGCCCTGCCAAGTTGACCAGTTCGACGATGATGCTGGTAGTTGATGGGTTTGGGACGACTCCTACCATGGACAGAGTTGCCTGAAAAAAAGTCTAGAAGTGTGAGAGTGCGTTCACTTGGACCGCTGTGCTGCGATTGCCCCTTCGCTCGCTCGCCGCGCTTCTCGTTCTGCGCGGCTATGCTGGCGCGCGTTGGCATTTGGTAACTTCGAACAGCCTTTTGAGCGACGTTGTCGTCACTCGAAGTCCTGCTATCTGATGTAGCAAGCGCGTCGTGGAGCTCAAGGTGCTCGTCAATATCTCGAAAATGGACATACTCGCCACAACCAGGCCGCGTACATTTAATCCATTCATTGCTTGGTGGCAGAAGTGCCTCCGTAGGTCCATCAGAAGAGCCTGATGCTAGTTTTTGCGCAAGCGCAGCATCTCCTGCAGCGATGGTATTGGCCTCGGAGTGAAGGTCTTCGATATGCAGTTCAATGACAAATGCTTCCGTGCTCGTGACGCCGCAGAAGGGGCAGGCGATATCAGCCATAGTGCTGATGATGTCTGCAAAAGTGAGCGTCAAAGACGATATCAAGCATATCGTGTCGACACAGATTGTGTGCTGAAGCGGTCAGTGGTGAATACAGAAAACTGTGTCAGCGGAGAAGATGTCGAGGACTTGTCTGCGCCTCACAGTGGGACCCTGGCAGCCACACCTGGTGATTCGCAACTGCAGTCATGAATGCCCCGCGATCGAGGCCCCGATTTTCTTCCAAAGTCATCTGGGTTGTTGCTTTGGCTATGTCCTCTAGACTACAGACCCCGACCCAGCCGCCGTGCCCTCAGTGCTCACTTCTAGTCCGGTTCCGGCGGTAAAGTGACTCAAAAAGTATAAAACTTTCCTTTAGTGACATCTTCCATGTCCATTGTGCAATCCGTACGAACATCTCTTACGCGCGTTGCATAACAGTCACAGACACAGATACACGAACACGCGAACAGACAATGCCTCCACCAGTCCCTGTTAACGATACTGGCCGCCTGAACAACGGCGTCGATCTCCCCGACCGACCCTCTGCCTTCCGATCACAGTCAAGCAAAATCACCAACGGCACCGCGACCGAATCCTCGCCGTCCACTGCCAAGAAGACCACTGTCGCCATGTCTTCCTCCGACGCCCAGTCTTCCTTTGCCGTCAAGGCTGGCCTGGCCCAGATGCTCAAGGGCGGTGTGATCATGGACGTGGTCAATGCCGAGCAAGCGCGCATAGCAGAGGAGGCAGGCGCCTGCGCCGTCATGGCGCTGGAGCGTGTGCCAGCCGATATCCGAGCCCAAGGCGGTGTTGCTCGCATGAGTGACCCGGCTATGATCCAGGAGATCATGCGGGCAGTCACCATCCCGGTCATGGCTAAGGCGCGCATTGGGCACTTCGTCGAGTGCCAGATTCTGCAGGCAATTGGCGTGGACTACATTGATGAGAGCGAGGTTCTGACCCCAGCAGACCCCGTCAATCACGTAGACAAGAGCCAATACAATACACCTTTCGTCTGTGGATGCAGAAACTTGGGCGAGGCGCTCAGGCGTATTAGCGAGGGCGCTGCAATGATCAGGACAAAGGGTGAGGCAGGAACTGGCGACGTTGTGGAGGCTGTGAGGCACATGCAGACTGTCAATGCTGAGATCGCAAAGGCTTCGTCTGCATCCGACGCAGACCTGAGGCAGATGGCACGAGAGCTTGAGTGCGACTATGCGCTGCTCAAGGAGACTGCGAAGCTGAAGAGACTGCCTGTTGTCAACTTTGCTGCAGGAGGTATCGCGACACCAGCTGATGCTGCGCTGATGATGCAGATGGGCTGTGATGGCGTGTTTGTCGGATCAGGCATTTTCAAGTCCGGCGATGCTGCAAAGAGGGCGAAGGCTATTGTGCAGGCGACAACGCACTACAACGACCCGAAGGTGTTGGCGGAAGTATCAGTGGGTCTCGGTGAGGCAATGGTGGGCATCAACTGCTTCAGCATGGGCGAGAATGACAAGTTGGCCAAGCGTGGGTGGTAGATACTGCGAAGCCGGAGCAAGTCGCTGGTCCACAAAGACGAGGCGGTCCTCACTTCCGGCGCGGCGATGCGACTGTACGATTAGATGATCTATGACACAGGTTCTGTTGGAAAATCGTCCAGTCCTCTCCACATCAACTTCATCTCGCGTATTTGACATTTTCTGACCGTCATGTGAACTGTCCCTGGCCGCATTATCAAGCGAGTTGACTGGGCAAATCTGTCAGGGCACTAACGGCTGGCAAAACTCACGAAACCCGACGCTTCAAACCCGACGCTCTTGATTGACAGGCCAAGAAAGTCTCTGCCAACACATATATCGGCACTACGTCCCCTTTCATGCCAAAGCATCAATACACACGAGACGAGCACGGCGCTCTTCAGCACATGTATGTGCTGGTCACGCTGGATAGCGACTCTCGTCGCTCTGGAAGCTGCTCCCTGTCTAGCAGCTCCAACTTCAGTCGTGGCTTGCCATGGAGGCAGATAAATGACTACGATCGACGTGTGAGCTTCAATTAGCAGCGTCTGGAAAGAATCGAGCCTGCAAGTGTAAGCATGTCCGAACGAGGGTCTACTATGCTCTAAAATAAAAGACATGAAGCACGACGCTGTCGACGCCTAAGGACTTGAAAGAGCGTAACTGCCTCACAATAGCAATGGTATGTCATGAAGGAGAAATGTGACTATATGCTGCGAAACGACTCTCTCGACTTCGTCCTGAACCTTCAACCATGACGGTGGTATCCGAAGGTTTCAGGACTATCCTTGCGATCAGGAGAGCTTGACCGATATCACATCTTGCAGTAACACAATGCAGGAGGCGAGGGACTGCGCAAATGCGTACATCTCGAGGCATGCTCTGCTCAGCGGAGACACAGCACAGCCCCAATGCCGAGATCTACTACATTCCAAAGCCGTGGTCGACTACGGCCAATATCCACTGGCTCGCACGTGAAAACGACACATGCCAGTCTCTAGAAACCGTGCCGAAAGCGGCTTCCTGCTCCCACCACTTATACAGCGGATCCAAGAACTCATTTCAAATGCCAATGACCGCCGAGCGTACGCCAATGGCCCAGCTCTTGGCGCCAAATCTCTCAGGAGCGTTGAAGGATGCGAACCCGCAAATTTTAGTGTCGAAGTCACAAGGTCACGCGACGAGACGGTCATGTCAGTAGTGCGGATGCATGTCGGGCTTCGTCCATGCTTTCTCTGCGGCTTCGAGAAATGCGAGACGTGAATCCGCCATGGCCTTTACGCCACTATCGGTCGGTAGACTATACCAATGGGGTAGGCACGGTCTTGTTATTCGGCCTATGGCGCCACCTGGGTGATCTGATACTTTGAGATGTGCGGGGCTCCACTGCGGGATGTTGGGGTGTGACCAGGTGTGTGAAAAGTGTGGACGGTATAAGATCGAACACAGGCCGTCAAAATGCACTGCGCTTGCCTTGTCTTCTACTTCGACTCACCCTCCAACTCAACCCTTACACGACCCGGTTTTCTTCATACAGTCGGCAGGGTACTGATTACCTGAGACGAAAGCAAGATGGGTTTCGCTCTCAAGAAGCCGGACGACGTGGCCGGCGCAGCATGGCCTGCAATTCTCATCGGCCTGTTCGTGGCATTCGGAGGTGTGCTGTTTGGGTATGACACTGGCACGATCGGCGGCATATTGGCAATGCCATACTGGATAAACAGCTTCGCTACAGACGGCAACACCAAGATCACGCCCTCACAAGACGCTCTCATCGTCTCGATCCTCTCAGCCGGAACATTCTTTGGTGCTCTCTTCGCTGCACCCGCAGCCGATATCCTCGGCCGCAAGATCGGTCTCATGGCTTCGGCGGGTCTGGTATTCAATCTGGGCGTTATCTTACAGACAGCCTCGACGAGTCAGCCCTTGTTCATCGCTGGGCGATTCTTCGCAGGGCTTGGCGTTGGTCTGATTTCAGCTATGGTGCCGCTGTACCAGTCTGAGACCTCGCCCAAGTGGATCCGAGGCACCATTGTGGGAGCTTACCAGCTTGCCATTACGATCGGTCTGTTTCTCGCAGCTATCGTCAACAACGCTACGCAAAACCGCAACGACAGTGGATCCTACCGCATTCCTGTAGCACTCCAGTTCGCCTGGTCAATCATCATCGTCGTTGGTCTGATTTTCCTTCCTGAGACACCGAGATATCTCATCAAGAAAGATAGACTGGAGAAGGCGGCAGAAAGTCTCAGCAGATTGAGACGGCTTCCAGTAGACCACCCATCCCTTGTCGAGGAGCTGAGTGAGATCGAAGCGAACCATCGCTTTGAGATGAGCCTGAGCAAGGCGACATATCTTGACTGCCTGAAAGGTACGGTGGGCAAAAGGCTTCTGACTGGATGTTTGCTACAAGGTCTGCAGCAGCTGACAGGAGTGGTGAGTCTTTGCTTCTGAGCATGTAGCTACGTGATCGAGGTCGACTGACTGTGCAGAACTTCATCTTCTACTACGGTACGCAATACTTCAAGAACGCCGGATTCAGCGATCCTTTCGTCATCTCTGTCATCACAAAGTGAGCATCATCCGCCTAGCCATCTCGTCATCGCTGACAAGTTGTAGTTGCGTGAACGTCGCCTCGACATTCCCCGGCTTGTACCTTGTCGAGAAGATGGGTCGTCGTAACCTGCTATTGATGGGAGCCATCGGCATGGCCGTCTGTCAATACATTGTAGCAATTACTGGTACTGTGGCTGGTACGAGTGATATGCCTGCACAAAGAGCGGCCATTGCGTTCGTTTGCATCTATATCTTTGTAAGGTGGTCCCGCTGGTCGAAGTTGAGCTGTTGCTGACTGCTTAACGTAGTTCTTTGCCTCGAGTTGGGGACCAGTCGCGTGGGTTGTCACTGGCGAAATGTTCCCATTGAAGGTCCGAGCGAAATGCTTGTCGATGACGACCGCCACCAACTGGTATGGAAAACAGATCATTATCCCAAGCAAGGATACTAACAGACCATGTCAGGCTACTGAACTTTGCAATCGCCTATTCCACCCCATACATGGTCGACACCGAGCATGCGAACTTGCAAAGCAAAGTCTTCTTCGTCTGGGGCTCTTTCTGCTTCGTGTGCATATTCTTCGTCTGGTTCATGATCTACGAGACTAAGGGGCTTTCGCTTGAGGAGGTCGACGAGCTGTATACGATTGTTGGCAAAGCTTGGAATAGCAGAGCTTTCGTGCCTGCTGTAAGGTTCCAGGATGTCAAGGAGACGGATGAACCGCAAGGAGACGTCAAGTTGCAGGAGGCGGTGCATGAGCCGGAGAGCAAGGGTGTTTGAGGTGGAGGCTGGATGAGACGTCGACGACACCGGCTGTCAAAACCCTGGGCGAGCTGGCGCATAGATAATCGAGACATATGACCACCGAGCTATCATTTGACAGCTTCGACATTCATTTCCTCCGTGCAACTCCGGCCCGCTTCTCTATGTCGCAATGGCTCACCTCCGCGACAAGAATGTCATGCTCGCCCGCATTCTTGAACCATGGTTGTATCAGTCAAGCAACCAATTGAGTGCGGTGACTGTGTCTCAGTCTTGACTGCTTGACCTTGGGACTGATTGGCCTGATGGGATGCTTCACATCACTGACCGCCAGCAGGTTTATGCCGGCCCCAGCAGGATGATAGTGGCCCCAGCAGGATGATAGTGGCCTCAGCAGGATGATAGTGGCCTCAGCCGATTGATGATAGCATCACCGCGTTGATGGCGGTCTCATGGCGTTGATGTTAGTCTCCGCAGGTTGATTCCGGCATCATCGGATTGATAGTGGCCTCAGTAGGTTGAGGATAGCCTCATTATTTTGAGACTTTCAACTCAAAAGCTACTTCATACACAAAACCTCTCTGATTATTACTGTATCTCCTGACTGTCTATTCCCCTGTTTCTGTGTGCTGCCGAATGCCTGGCCCACGCCGACATCAATCCTGAGCCTGACTTCCGGGCCGTTTGTCTCGTGCATCGCCATCATCGTCATCCCTTCTATACACCATATTCCGAATTTCATCTATGCTGAATGGGAAGCTACTTGGCCGCCAAGGCGCGGGCTCCTCACTTGCACCGAGCCAAATGCTCTTCGTGACTTCTTTCCCTAGCATCTCCATCACGGGTGTGACAATCGGAAGCGCGGCGAACAATGTACAGTAGCAGATGATTGCTGTCAACAGTATATTGAGCCAGTATGCCAGACCTTGGCCAGCGAAGAAGACGCAGACAAGACTACCCATAGACCACCACACGCAGCCGTGAATGAGGTATATCGTGAAGACATGTGGGAAGAGCCAAAGAAAAACCTTGGTTGAGAGTACCGCTTGGACCCACGTGCTGAGTTCGACAATATATTGTGAACAGACTGCGAATAGTAGACCATTCAGCTTAGGCTCCGTGTAGTCTGGATATCCTGGGTCAACTTGTGCGAGAGTCAGAGCTGTCTCAGCGTCGGGATGTATGCCTCGCTCCTGCGTGCTGAAGGTCCATCCCGTCCAAATGCTGATCAGATCGTTGCCAAGGGACAGTAATACCAGGGTCGTGGCGAGAGTGAGCATCGGGTAGTGCATCCACCACCTAGCCTGGATGTACTTCCGATACTTGTAGGTAATGTCGAGATCTGCCAGCATCAAACCAAACCAGAAGTATGAGCCCCATGACAGCGCGTACCAATGGTTGATGATGCAAAAGGCATAGTAGCAGAAACGCTTCCATGGAGTCTTGATCTCTCGGATCACTACGGCGCCAAGCAGCACTAGCCAGCTGTTCTGCAGTTGCACCGGAATAGTCCAGAGCACGCCTGTGCAGTAGTAATATATCACTTGAGGCGCCGCATTCGGGACGAGGTAGAACATCTGCAATGTTATGTCGAGGAACCAGCCAAAGTTTGGATACAGCGAGACCGAAGGCCAGGTTGCCCATGATATTGATGGAATGTATTCGAGGTACCTTGTTGCACCCACGTCAATCAGGAAGTACTGGAACAGTATGACAGCTGTGATCGGTATCATGAGTCGAGGACATCGGCAGACGACCTTCTCTGCGATGACTTTGAGGTTGCCAGAACGCAGATATCCGCTCGTCAGGAAGCGAGTCGAAGTGGTGAAGAAAAGGCCGACCCAGATCTCGTTGAAGAAGAACGGCTCGATGGTACGTCTGGCCCAGTACTCACTCCGATAGTGGTAGGGAAGATATTCCTCTACTACTGCGGCTGCGTATGTTAGGATGAAGTGCTCGCACGACACCAGCAATGAGCACACTGCGACCAGTCCTGGATCTAGAGTCAGTAAATGTCTCAAGCAATGACCCACCCCATGTATTCATCGTTTGGTTGCAGAGGTTTGGGTCACAGAAGAATGTGACACCCCATAATGCTGCTTACCTGCGAGGTAATCCACTCGAGTGCGCTGCTGAGGCAGTGCTGTTGCCACCGGCGTCGGCTTGGCTCCAGGATTCGCCGCGGCGGCCGACCCTTCCGGCTCCGCCTGACTTGTGACTGTCGTTGCCGGCATCTTCAGCAGGTCTGCAGTGGATGCATCTACAGGAGTGGCCGGTGAACCGTAGATGCGTTGGGATGGCTCGAATGGACTGATGGTCATGTCGGCTTCTTTCGCCGGATCCACATAGCTGTTTCGTTGGCTTTCCAGTATGTTCAGTGTGCTCTGTCCTGGAGTCATTTGCCCTGAGGTCACTTGGTCTGCGGTGAATGCTGTCGTTGAGCTCGCCGCTGTGGAGTCGCGATACATCAATGGCCATTCGCTGTCTGAGCGTCCGCGCATCATGTATGCCGGCCGTGTCCCAACATGGACCTGGTCGACTGCTGTGGTGCTGTCTCTGATCTTCAGATTATTCAATTCGTAATCTGCCTGGGTGGTCCAGGAGCCGCCTAAACCAGCACCAGAAGTACTCGGCGCTGGAGACTTGAGGACTTTGGGTCTTCCGGAAGCTTGGAGCGTTGATCTTTTCCCAGAACCGCTTTTACTTGCCCACCTCTGGACCAGTGCCTGCAGTATGAGCGCAATGCCAAATACTGCACTTGCTGACATGAGGGCTACACCAACAGACCTTGAATTGCCATTGTGGTGGCTGCTGCTTGGCTCCCAACGTAGTTTGGACTCTGAGCTGTGGTCCGTTGTCAAACGCAAGGATTCGTCTTCTGTGGAGCAAAGCATGCTGGCATTACACGAGGCCGAATCGGCCTGCGACAGCGTGGATGTTGACGAGTTGAAGAATAGACGGACCCAACCGATTGATGCTGCTGAATCGGAAGTAGGCGGCCCTTGCATGAAATCGGCATCGCCGTTGGACCAATGTTTGAGGAAGAACGATGTAGGTACATCGACCAGAGAAGCATTGATGGTGGGTACAGTGCGAGTATTCCAGGTGCCGACATACCAGGAGATGTTGTCATGGTTCCAGTCCATTCTCCATTCCCAGAAATCCTGTGGTCGGAGTGAATTGTCAGTGAATGTCTCAGGGGCGTTGTGTCCTCCGGCTCGCTACCACTCACCCAGGGGCCGATGTTATGCTGTGGTTCTTCCTGTGAGAAATTAGTGAGCCGCGATCCACAAATACTAATTGTGCCGGTGTTCTTACCATCACTGTGTAATTGACACCCCAAGACGTTACCGGATCCTGGCTTGCGGTCGATGTTTGCATGCATGCATCATCGGTTGAGTCGTCCATATTCAGGCTGCAAGCTTGTCAGTTGGCGGCCTCATGTCGTTCAAAAGGCTTCCACTAACAGGTCAAGCTCAGCCGAACTTGTTTCATTGTACTGTAGGCGAAGAGCGAGGGCACTGCCTCCAGCATACGGAGCAGGTGAGCGCATTAACACTCGGAACTATGGGGCGATCAATTCATCAGCAAAGCTTGAGATTGATGGCAGGTTTAGTAGGTTTGGTGCTTACTGTGCCATAGAGTATATCTTGTCTGATAGACTGCAATTGCGCTCCATTGACGAGGTGATTGTGTGTGTAGCCGCTGACGTTGAGATTGAGCCAGCCCGGAGAGACTGCATATCGTCAGTTGTTTGCGTCGCGCTGCGGAGTACATGGTCGAGTAAAGGACGTCGCAACGCAGCAGACATACGATTCCACGCAGTGCCATTCTCCCACCACACATTTTCAGCCTTGGCGCCTTCGCGATAGAATAGCGACCAACCCTTCTCGTAAGGGTGCTCGAAGGAATCGATAGAGAAGATGTCTTCAGGCACTTGCTGAGTCTCGTTGAAGTAAACAATGATCGAGTCAGTGTAGACGAGTGTTGTGTTGGGATCCCTGAAGCCGCAGTGACAATCTGCTGGGATCAGACTGGAAGAAGTGTTGCTGCTAGACGTGCTGTTATCGACAGTGGTATCCTGGGCTCTGGCGAAACCTATCAACGCTGCCCAGAGGACGAGAAGGCTTCCATCACCAAGCATCGCTATCTCGCTCGCAGCACTGCGCCAACTGCACCGAGTGCATGAATGAAGAAGTTGGTATTATTGAAGTCGTCAAGTGAGACATTCTCGACATCGTGACGACGGACACAGAGCCGCAGTGAGTGCTTAGTGCGCGGGCTTGTGCAATGCGCATTCACGGGCTGGCCCCACGGTGTGACCGGGATCACTTAACGCCTCCAGGTCGCCACCTTAGTGTCTACTTTAATGGATCTGTGTGGTTCGTTGACTGATGAGTGAGCTGCATAAGAACATGGTGTGATCTACGCGACTTGTGCTTCGGGTATAGTGTGATGCTCCTTAAGAGCATGCTGTTTATCTCCAAACATGCACGACCGGTACTCCGTCAACCTTATCTAGCCAGGTACGCGACTATATTCCAGAGAAGAACCTTGGCCTTGTGGCTGATTCCCGCCCGAGGAGTTTACATCCGAGGCGTGAAGTACTCGGACGTGCACACTCACCCGACTTGGGTTGGTATGCCAAGTGCTTGAGCCGCATTCTATGTAGGTATTTTGATCGTTCAGTCTCCACCGCGGGAGCTTGCATCTGAAACTGTCTATCTACGCTGGTGAATTGTGGTAAGTATAGTGCTCACCGCGGGGCTGCAACTATGGCGTCTAGATGACCAAACACTTCCACGCCCGCCTGCAGCAATACCAAAAGTGGATAGACGAGTATGAAGATGGGGATCGTGTGAAGGGACACAGATTCGGATCTCGCTTTGTGCAGCATTGTGGCGGTGGCCAGTAAGCACAACAATCTGGCGGCCAGGTTAGCAGGCGCTCCGAGCACGACATACAAGGCAGAAGCGGCTGAGACCATCGAGGTAGCCAAAAAGCGACGAGCGATAATACGGCATGCAAATGCCAACAGTCGGCAATTCAAACGCCACTCTTTGGAAACAACACAGCCACAGACCCTGCTTCGCTCACATCAACGTAGGATTTGTACTTACCCGAAGATAATGAACCATTCTGATATTGGGTACTGGAAGTAAATCTTCCGTGCCAGGTCGGAGGAAGAGTGCGGCGTGTCCGTGATGAGCATGCTGAATGTCAGGCAAAAGTACTGCAGTACGGTGTGCGAAGTCAGGCGTTTCACCAGCAAAGAGTAGAGGATGCCCACACGGGCCTTGAGATCAAGCTTTTGATCCTTCGCCTGGCGTCGTCTCCAGAGTCCAGCGAAAGCGAGGCCAGAGTATCTTACAGTCGCCAAGACACCTTCTCGGGCGTCCTTGACGGCCCGGCCCCAGATGTCGGCGGCGGTCTTTCCTCCTCGAGTGTAAGAAATTACTCTCAAGTCGATATCAGCTTGACACTGTCGAGCAACCGACGACCAAGCCAGATCGAAACCATCTTCGGATACACTGACACCCGTGTCTGCGACGGCTCGCAAGACTTCCGTGCGCCAGACAACCGTGGTATCGAGCGCTCTCTTTAGGTCCCAAAAGATTGCACTACCCGGCTGCAGCAGAGCCGATAGCAAGTCCTGCAACAAACTTGCCATCGTTGAGAGTCCGAAGTGCTCACTCGTTGGCACCAGGATGTTCCTCCCACTGACCACATCAAGCTTAGCATTTTGATGGAGTCTTTCCACCGCACGCCTGATCGCCTGAGGATGAGGACAATCGTCTTTAGCAAAGATTGCAGTGATGCTTGCGTCCGAATTTAGGACATCCGAGTTGAGACAATGGGCTAACCTGGCGATTAAGGAGCTGGCGCGACTGTCAGGGAGCGTCATGACACGGACTCGGCTTGGTCGATCGTCGCTGACGTAGTCGATAGCAGGTTCTTGTTGTACTGCTGGGCTCGATTGCAAGAATGTCACTGCCAATTTCTCTGTTGGATAATCGATGCTTGCCAGGACTTCTGCAGACTCAAAGAATCCTGAGGCTGGCGAGTCGAAGATGACGTGGACTAATGGCAGCTCAACCTTGTGGGCTCCGAACTTGCTCCCAGCTTCATTCGCCTCTCTGATTGCTTTTCGAGCTTCGCGAAGAGGGCTCAAGCCATCGTAGGACTCAATCGCGGTCACGGCAGACTGCAGTGTCGCAATCGTCAGGAACAGGAACCAGAAGACTTTGGTAGCAGAGTCGTCCAGAATGGTATAGAGTGATATCGAGAAGACCAAATATGCTACCATTAATGCTGTGGGTGTCCATGCTTGTATCCAGGTTCTCGGTTGAATAGAGTGCTGATGCTCGATTGTCGGTGTTGTTCTGATTTGGAGTGGGGCGTCTTTTGGGGCGCTCGTGAATGTGGTCAAACGATCTGATGACTCCATTGCGCAGATTGTCAGTCGTTATGATGGTCGTGAGTGGCCTCTGTGCGCATAATATGGTCGTTGTTGAAGGTATATCAAAAGTGCTCCACAAGTGGATATCTCTAGCGTGTGATAATGAGCACCCCTGTCAAATTCGTGACACATGCCTACCAATAACCAGTGACGCGTTCGTCGGACACATGCAGCCAACAGATAACAGTAGACACAGGCGACATGAGTGTGGGCTAACGCAATCTATTCTCAGCAGAATCAGGAGAGAGGGCGTCGCACTGTGAGAGTCGGTGGAGGGGTCCCTTTGCTGAGAGTCTGTACTCGCCCGTCCGTCACCCAAAATTTCCTCGAGCGAGCGGCCTTGCAATACTCCAAGCGGCCAGGGAGCATGTGGGGACATCCATATGCGTCGGCCTGCCGACCGCGTGAAAAATGTTGGCTCGTGAACGCTAGGAGATAGAACCGCTGCGCCAAGACATGCAGGACGCCGTACTTTCACCTGGGTCGATCGACCATGATGAGCCATGTTTCCCGAGAGCAACGCGCATACCCGCAGCAGTGCTCCAGAGTGGGCTCTGGGGTCGGATCACCAATGTCCACGAATGGGGTGAAGCGAGCCTTTTCCAGTGCGCAAATCATCCTATTCGATACCTCCCTAAAGCGTATCTTTAACACTATCTGAACAGTTTTGACGCCGACCAAATGATCGCGCTACGCTAACGCTGTCAAATAGCGGGTGTCACTCGACCACTCTCGCTGGGCTGTCAAGCAGTCAATCCGTGAAGAGATCAAACACTTTGCCAACGGCGTCACATTAGCCGCCACGAAAATTGACTGGCATAACCACCCCTCACATACCGAAGCATCGACCATTCTTGATGCACCACCATGGACGTCCGTGAAGCGACCTCGCCCTTGCCTAAGCAACTGCCTCGGTGGCTACGCTCTGCAAGGCCTTATTCACCAGTCAACAAGCCATCAGGAGAAGCCGGCTTTCAGAGTCCCCATGATCCGTCACAAGACTACCTGCTGGGCGTTCGAGGATGCCTCGCAACCATGAGCTTCCTGTGGGTCTTCCTACAGACCTTCGCTCCGGCAGCAGTATCGCACTCGGCCAACACCACTGGTCCGGCGTACCAAATAGCTCTGCGCAAGTCGCTGTCGGTTCTCTTCTGGAATGACTCGCTCATCTATTCATCCATCATCTTCCTCTCGGCAAGGACAATATGCTTGCCATTCCTACTGGACTCCAGCAAAACGACTTTGGCTTCTGCTGTCCTCAGAAGAGGGATCAGACTCTGGTTCCCAGTGGCGGCGACATTGATCGTCGTCTACATTGTCTTCTCGAAAACGCTCGGAATGACATACCTCCAGACTTTTGCCAATAAGACGTCGAACGCATCAATGGCCACCGACCTGTACGTATTACCGAGCTCACTGGCGAACTTCAACAGCATCTTCCAAATCTTCTGGATCTCACACGACTTCTCTTACCAGGCTGCCAGCTTTGCGTTTCCAACGCAGACGCTCTGGATCATCAGTGTTTTATTTCAGCAGTCTTACACTGTCTACACCACAATGGTGATAATTCCATATACGCGCAAAAATTGGCGACTCGCAGGTGCTGCAGTGTTCATTCTCACCGCTTGGTGGGTCTACTCTTGGGCATGGTTCTCTATCAGCGGTCTATTGCTTGCCGACTTGGTCGCCAACTCAGACTTCAGAGGCTTTTGCCAAAAGCACAGACTAGGGACCCTTGGGTTTGCTATCGTTTGCCTTGCGGCCGGGTACGCAATGCAATGGTTGTGGGTTACGGCCTACCCAGACCTGTACGATGCTGAAATCTTCTATCATACTGGCGTGTACAACACCGGCGGCTTGTATACTTGGAACGATACGACAGCACCTTTATTGCGGGCGGACGACTATCTGGTGATCATTGGCTTCTTCGTCTTGCTAGAATCGTTCGCAGTCTTGCGCACGATCTTCAGCAATCCCGCTCTTGTCTTCCTCGGGAAGCGCTCTTACAGTGGGTCGACCCTCTCAATTGTACAATGCGATTTGACTGACATTTGATAGGCTACTTCTGCTTGCAATCGATCATCGTCTACACCTTGGGCATCAAGACCGTTATGAACATGATTGGCGACTCCTTGGATGGGTACGACAGGGCGACTGGCATAGCTTTCATCGCATGCCTACTCGTCATTGCAGCGGCGGGCGAAGCGTTCTACTGGTTCATTGACCTGCCGTCGCAGAAGCTTGCGCGAGTGGTCTTTGCTTGGATAAGAGAATAGCATTGCAATCGACTCCAGCAGCAACGAAAACGCGGAACTCAACCTCAACAGCAAATATACCGTGACCTTTCGTTCACTGCTCTGATATTCCACTGCAACACTCCGAACTCTCAAAATCCCGGACAAGGAAACTGCACACACAACTCCTGCTCATCAACCATCTCCCACTTCCCACCTCCACTCACCTTCCCATACACACCGCCCGCATACCTAAACTCCACCCAAAACTCTCCATCCTGATCCGCTATGAACTGGGGCGTGCCATCGTATGAGCTCGCCACGATATCGACTGTCCAGGGAAGAGGTGAATCCATAGCTAGTCCAGACTGGCAGACGCCGGAGGCGAGGCTGATCTGGGTGCCGGTGTGGTCGTGGATGGCTATATGGATCGATCAATTGGTTTGCCATTGCTCTAGGTCTACTGTCTGCTTACCACAGCTGTACTCCAGCTCTGACTCTTCGAAGACGAACTGGGTGAAGCGGAAGGAGCAGGTGCCCAGGGGTTGGGAGGGGCAGGTGTAGGATGGTGCGCCATCTTGGGCGAGGCTGGAGGTGACGGCCAGAAGGAAGAGAGAGAGAATGTGGCGTGCCATAATGGGTAGCCTTGCCGCTGGTTGAGACGGCTAGGGTACGCCAGATGCTTTGATGAATAAGATATCTGGTAAGACAGATCTTTCGGCAATGATGTGAGCCTGCAGGCAGCAGATGCAGATGCCCACGAAAGACATATATGCGGTCTCCAGGGATTGTGCCACGACGTGCAGCAAATTAGTGGAAGCTCTGCGACCTGTTACTGCAGGCTCGATTTTTCCACAGGTAAGATGACAAATTGATGGTGTTCTGTGGCCGTGACATCCGCCAGTCAAATCTTGATACAGCACTACCACCAGCGTCAGACCCTCAGATGTCTTTGCAACACGCGTCTCTCAACGACAGGCACACACAGAATTTCCACGCAAAGCACACTGGCCTAGCCAAAATGTAGCTGTCTTTCGAACGAATCGGTCTTGGAAGCGCGAACGCCGGTCCAGGCGACCTAACATCTAGCGACAGCGTTAACGAGATAGGCGGGAGATGCAGGGTCAGAGCAAGCGAGTATCGAGTATCAAGGAGGCGACGAGGATCATAGCTTATGTCTGCGTGTTTGGAATTGACTTCCTTCTCGTATGACCCTCTACCACATGATCGCTGAGCTAACATGTTCATGTTCATGCCGGCGCCATGTCCAAGCTAAAATAGCCGTCGCGCGCTCTTGCGGTGTACCGAATCAATCGACTGCGACTCTCCATACGCACAATTTTGATGTAGTGGATATGCTGCCGGTGCGTTTCCCTGCTGCGCCTTCTTCATGCCCTTGCTGCGGCTCGATTCCGAGCATCATGTGCCGCAAAGTCTCTTCGCAATGCTCGCGGGAAGACATAGCATCCTTCGGCGCACCCGACACTCAAGCCTGTCCTCATGTGCGCTGTGAATGCTTCCCTCAAAGCCTCCATTGCCGTTGGGCTGGCTCCCGATCTCTTCTTGAGTACCTACATACCATGCGCCTAAGCCTTGCCAGTAGCCTTATCGATCTCTCTTGCAAGTGTCTCCAGCTCCCCTAAGTTGGCCTTCTCAGGCCCTGCCCTCTCAAATTCTACCCCACTCCTCACCCACTCGCCCGCCTCCTCCAACCTCCCCATCTCCCTCAAACACACGCCCCTCCTATACCATCCCTTCACATTCCCCACCCTCTTGCACTCCACACTACTCTCCGCATCCACCATCGCCTCCGCCCAACCCCGCACCTGCATATATGCCTGCGCCCGATTATTATACAAGGCGCTCAACTCCTCTCTTACCAGTCCACTCGGTTCCCACGCAGGCCGTTCCGAGGCCATGCGGATGGCCATGGTGTACATCTGGATTGCGGAGTTAAAGTCGCCTTTTTTGTAGGCTGCGTTGCCCGAGTCTTTCATCTTGGTGATTTGGGCGCTGCGTTTGGGGTTGACGGGGACGGGCGGTGGTGGGACTTGGTTGGGCGTTTCTAGGGCGAGGAGCTGGCGGTGCAATTTGTTTAGCTCATCGAGGTCGGTGGTGAGGGTGGTGTCGGCAGAGGTGATGGATTTGCTGGCGGGGTCGATGTGGACGGGGAGCGAGTTGAAGATCTCTGGCGCTTCCATGGTGGCTGCTGTGATGTCTGATCGTATGTCCGAAATATGACTATGCGGTAAGTCGTTTTCTTATCGTACGGAAAGCATCACGTTGGAGGCACCCTCAATCCTCCACGTCGCCAGATACATTAATACGCCAGGGTCCCCGGATATGCAACGGCTCGCTCCGGGCGGGAGCATGTGAAGATCTTCGGCCGTTGCTATTTACCGACCGACACAAAGACTCCAGGTCTCGCAGGTCCTTGCCGTCTCTCACTTGTGAGACTCGCGTACGACGAGTCACATTATGCAGCGTTACGTACACAGCCATTATAGGGCTATGAAACTGTTAAGTATCACTTATGAAGCTATAGAGATGCGACACGCGGCGCAGTTGTGGCTGTGGAGCGCGGCTAACAGCTGAAGCAAAACATCCGCGCGAGACTCGTACAAGCAGCCTTGTCGCGGATCTCACTATTGCCTCATAGCCTTCGGAAACTCATAACATTGCCCTCGTCACTCACTTCCCTGTTGCTATCGTAATTGACAAGTAGAGCAGCACAGCATGCGCATCGAACAGACGAAACAGCAGAAGCTCAAAACCATTGTACATGGAACCCAAGCATTCTTCATACTCATCACCGGATGCCTTTCTCTCGCCGTACTGACCAAGAGCGGCGGCGCCTCTGGCACGACTGGATACATGTTTGGTCTGGTGAGCCATTTGCCAAATCGTTCTCTCCAGTAATGACTGTGCTGACAGCTAGCAGTGCTTCCTCTCAGTCATTCCACTAGTCTACCTCGTTATGGTTCCAATGTGGACAAGAGCCTGGAGACTCGCCAACGTATACGCCTATGCAGTGCTCGATATCCTCTTCGCTATCCTCTGGTTCGCAGCTTTCGTTGCAGTTGCAGCTTGGACGAACTACGGCAAGACGCACTCATCGTCTTCTGACTCAGACTCGGATTCGAGCAATAGTGGGAAAGGATGTGGGAACTTCGCCTTCGGCAGCAAAAGCAAATGCGAGACATCCGAAGCATCCATAGGCTTTGCAGTCCTGGTCTTCGTGCTGTGGTGCGGAACGAGCTACATAAGCATGAAAGCAGTGTTTGAGTACAGGAGAACAGGCGTAACGCCGAATGGAAATAGCAAGATACATGGACGAGCCGAGCAATTGAGACATGAGGATCAGGATAAGGATACTTGGAACACGGATGTCGAGGAGCCACATAACTCCGACGACTTGCAGCAAGGCCACGACCCTTTCCACGATCCGGCTGGTGACGACAGACTAGGCTACGGTCAGGTACCTCAATCGGCGCAACAGCAGGAACATGCAGAGCAGGGCGCGCACTTGCTGCGAAATTCTCATGACCACGAGGATCGAAACCACACGAACAATCCTCATGGCAATACGAATGCAGGCGCGCCGCTGGGAATGCCAATACCGCACCCGGGCCGTCCTTTGAGCTATGGCAGTGACGCCGGAGGGTTGAGCATCAATCCACCTCCAGCGTATGATCCCACGATTGCGCCTAGCGCGTTGAGCCCGAGCGAGTACTCGGAGACGCCCGGTGGGCATCTGAATTTTCCGAGTGCGAATTATGAGTCTGCTTTCAGATGAGAAATGCTACTAGCTTGAGGACTTCTTGTTTAAAGCCTAGGCGCTCAACGGTGTCGTGGAGAAAGGGTTGGATGGAGGTGGATCACAATCGTCAAGGCGTTCGAGCGAGACTGTATAGAAGTGACGATACCCATTGTGGACTTGTGAGAATGATGTTTACGCATATATCATGGAAGCATTGGCCGAGCTCGGCAACAGCACGACTGGCTGTCTTATGTAAGCGCCTTACTCAGTCTTGGCGATGAAGTCAATGTGAACAACTCATGCTCGACTTTCCTCTGTCACGTCAAAGATCTCAACTCGTCGAAGTAAGAAGCATGGAGTACGATCCGCAAGTCCGTATGTTTACACTCATAATGAGTCTACTCGAGCATGGCCGCTGAAAAGCAATATACAATAGCTTCTTCTAGAACGAGCGACAAAACCTCATTTGCATTTATCTCGGCGAGAGACCGGTGGCCTGTCATTCTGGTGATCGTTTTCGACACAAAGTGGGCGCTCCTGCAATGTCGACTGACACATGAGATGATAGACCGGAGCAATCGACGACCTCCACAAAGCCGTCTCCAAGGAATTCGACCCGGCCAAACAAGACGAAGGCAAACGCATCACGCAGGGCCTCGCAGCTTTGAAGTACGAATTACAACATGACCGCCAACTCACACCCTTGATCGATGACGGTCAACCCGACATTGCCGCCTACAACAAGGAACTGGAGCAGCGAGGTAGCCCCAAATGGTTCGACGTCAGCTGGCTCTATGCAGAATGCTACCTGTACCGCCGTATGGCCACTCTGTTCTCCACCTCCCAGCACTGGAAGAACTATGATGTCTTTGCCAAGCAAAAAATCTCGACTTTCCGCTCCAGTCGGCCGGCGGTCGTGGAGTTGGCGGCGATGTACAATGATCTGACCAAGCAGCTGCAGAGTAAGAAGTCGGCGCTGGCTACTGCGAGCGAGGATGAGAGGGTCAAGGCGGAGGAGGCATTGTTCAGAGAGATGGCTGAGATTTGCTTGTGGGGAAATGCAACCGACCTGTCACTCCTGACCAACCTCAGCTACGACGATATTCAGAAGCTCCAAGGCGCCGAGAGCAGAAAAGCGAACGAGGAGAAAATCCTCGTCAACGACTTCGCACCCGCTTTCGCCACATTAAAGAAAGCCCAACAAGCCGGCACCAAGGACCGCCGCGTAGATATCGTGCTCGACAACGCCGGTTTCGAACTTTTCGTCGACCTCGTGCTCGCCGGCTACCTCCTACAATCTGGTCTAGCAACGCACATCGTGCTACATCCCAAGAACATTCCCTGGTTCGTCTCGGACGTTGTGCCCAAGGACTTCTCGGACCTACTCACCGTCCTCGTGAACGCAAAATCATTCTATGAGACACCGTCTGAAGATGACCTAGCGAGGGGAGCCACGCCGCAACCACTGAGTGCTGAGGATGAGGAGCATTTGAAAGCGTTATTCGACAATTGGAGTCAGCTGTATGCTGAAGGGCAGATCGTGCTCCGGCCCAACACTTTCTGGACGGAAGCAGGATCGTACTGGCGGCTACCGAAGACTGCGCCTTCGCTCTATCAAGATCTCCAATCTTCTGAGCTCGTTATCTTCAAAGGCGATCTCAACTATCGGAAGCTGACAGGTGATGTCATGTGGGATCCCACGACTCCACTCAACAAGGCTATTGGACCCATGGGCGAGGGAAGCGGTGTTAGGGTTCTGGCGTTGAGGACTTGCAAGGCGGATGTTGTGGTGGGGTTGAAGGAGGGTGAGGATGAGAGGTTGAGGGCGATGGAGGGAGGTGGTGAGGATACGGGGGCGAGGAAGTGGGCGTGGAGTGGGAAGTGGGCTGTTGTTAGCTTTTGGGACGGCAAGGCTTGATTTGAAGACGAAGGTGGAAGGCGAGAAGGAGGGCGAGGTGGGTATAAATAGACTGAAACTAATAGAGTCCGGGTCAGAGAGGGCAGCCAGCTACCATATTCTGTCTTCTACCGACTTGCTACCAGCACGGCATAGATCAGACTTCCCGCGCTACAAATGCTTGGTTCCGCCGCCTCACAACACAAAGAACAACACATCTACCTCCTCCTATAAAGCCTGCTCCATTCAAGCAACCTCGACCAGCCCCTTCCCCTCGATCCGCCGTTTCTCCCCCCTCCTCTCCTGCCCGCACTTCCCCACCCATCGTTGTTCGACCTCTGATCTCCAATGCAATGATGACCACGAATAGGTCCTCCACGATGGACATGGTAGCACTCATCACAGACCCACTGGTATCTGCAGCGCTTGTTGCGACAGTACCAGATTGTCGACCGCAGCTGGACACCTGGATGGGGTCTGCAGTGCAATGGTCCTTGGCATAGGTGTGGCCTGCTCGCGCCGTTCCAGGTGCCGCGAATCCAGAAGTTGTGGTCCGAGAGGTCGTCGCGTGGTGAGCTTGGCGGCGCTGGTGTTCTGTTGGCAGCGTCGCGAGCTTGTGATCTGCTGATTGTGGTGCGGTTGGAGTTGATGCTCGAGAACCAAGTCTTGGGCCCTGATGTGCTTTTGTATGTGCGGTTGCCCATGTTGATGCTGATGTTGATGTTGGCGTGCGATATTTGATGACAAATGAGATCGTTGAGTGATTGACTGAAGCTTTATTGAAATTGGATCGTGCAAAGCTGACCGGCAGCGAGGTGTGTGAAGCGAAGTCCAACAGATCGTGATGCTCTTTCTTGAAGATGAGGAGAGTGGGCTGCGGTGGCCCTTTTAGGATTCCACGATGGTGGACTGGAGTAGACATGATGCAAGGCTGACCAAGATATGAGACCATCTGCGAGAGCATGAGGCTGAACACCTACCTCGTCTCAGTCGCCGCTTAGCTTTATTGTCTTGGGCTTGAGGCTCCAGGCCACATGCGCTTACCTCCTCTGGTGCCATGACGCTGAATTATTTGACCACCATGCACGGTTTGATCCATGTCTTACCTTCGGTCGCTTGAACATGCACACACTAGCCATTGACACAGCTAGCTGTCTTTCCGACTGTCCGAATGAAGACATGATCCCGGCGAGGAACCTGGTCTTTTTCCATGCTTTGTGATGGGATGAATCAGTCTCCGCTGCTGCTCGCGACTCAACATTGGCGGCCAGAACGACTTGCCGCGCCGACCTTACGATGCGCCACGCCTTCTTAGGTACTCACGTATCCATTCTCCCTCAGCCACTCTCTAACATCCTCAATCCCCCTCTCCCTGTACGCCGCATTTGCTCTAATCGTCTCGAGCGCCACAGCAAGTCCTCGTCCATACCCTGTCGTATCTTTGTCCTGGAAGAACCTAGTCATCTCCTTGACATACTTGCTGTCCTTCAACCCCAACAACGACAGCCTGACAAAAGGCTCCAGCACAGCGTTAGAACCACCAATACGAGCAAAAATTGCATCCCACTGCTCCTGAATAAACGACCACATCGTCTCTTGCACTACATCAACGCCATTACTCGCCAGAGCTTCGACAAGGTCCCCTAGATCTTGCGTACCGACACCATCGTCTAGAGCCCATGATAATAGATCTCGAGTATCTTTGGCAGTTTGTACCTGTCCTAATGCTTCAAGCATGCTCTCCTGCACATCATCGGATTCAGCATCTTCGTATGCAGATTGCAACGACTGACTAGCCTTGCAACCGCCATGCTTGACTGCAATTTCGAGGACTGCTTGACGAAGAGAGGGCGTGACGGCGTTCTCGTCACCTCCAACGAAGTTTCTGAACAACTGCATCGAAATTTTGACAACGTCTAGACGGCCAGCCAGACCAGCGGTGGAGAACAGCATCGCCTGTAGCTCACCGGAAAGATAATTTGAAGAATCATATTTCTCTTCCCAACGTTGCGTGTCTAGAGCCTTCGAGACAAGCTTGATCGCGAATTTGTCTAGAGCGGTCGCGACCTGGCTATCTGACGAGAAAACCGACTGGAAGTCGTCGAGTGCGGACAGAACCGCGCTCCAAACATGGCAGTCTGCCTCGCCTGCATAATGTTGAAGCAGGGCGAGCACAGTACTCGAGCTCGAGCCATTAAGACCGGCAGCTGCAAGTGCCGCTGTATCTGATATGAGGGCAATACGCTCCTCTGCTGAGAGGTCGCCAAGGCGTGTGATGTTCTGTTGCAGAAGTGAGGGCTCAAAGTTCGTGCGATAGTATGCTCCTTGGTCCTTGTTCGGGATGCAGGGCCCAGCATCGGTAAAGACGATCGCCTCTTTTTGGTCCATCAGCGAGCGATCACTGCCGACTGGCAACGACCATATGGTTGTGTCTTCTTCAGGTCTTGCGTCGCCAGTGCAGAGGAAGCGCTGCTGACGGACTCTGAACTTTCTTGGTCCCACCCGCTGAACTGACATGACAGGAAAGCCAATGCTCTCGATCCAGGGTGAAATGAAGGACGTGACATCACGGCCACACGCAGAACTAAGTGCTTGCCAAAGATCTTCCCCTTTCGTATTGCCGTAAGCATATGACTTTAGATATGTAGAGACGCCTCGTAGGAAGTTCTCCACTCCAGTGAAAGAAGCCAGCATCCTGATCAAAGTTGCACCCTTCAAGTACGATATCTCGTCGAAGATAGAGTCCACGTCTAGCCCATGCGGAACAACGACCTGCACCGGATGACTGGCACGAAGGCTGTCCAGCTCAAATGCTTCTTCCATGCTTTCAGCGGCGAAATGAGTCCACACTTTCCATTCTGGGAACAAGTGGTCGACTGCATACCAGCCTGCCCATGTAGCAAAGCCTTCGTTCAGCCATAGCTCGTCCCACCAGTCCATGGTCACAAGGTTGCCGAACCATTGATGGGCTAGCTCATGAGCAACGATGTATGCAATGTGGTTGCGATTGGCCGGGTCCGAGAGCTTCTCTTCGAACAATAGAGCAGTTGTCTGGAAAGTCAGCAGACCCCAGTTCTCCATAGCGTCGTCTGACTGAAGCCTTTCGTCAGCACTGTGATCGCTTTTGATTCGGATTGCCTCACCACTTCGTGAACTGCAAGCATATCCAGTTTTGGCAAAGGATATTCAATACCGAATATCTGGGAGAAGTATTCCACTACGCGGTGAGCAACGTCAATAGCAAAAGCGCCCCGAGCGGGGAGGCCTCGAGTCGTATACAGTCGAATCAATAATGCTTCGCCACTGTGCTGGACAATCTGGCGCTCGAGAAATTCGAAGTCACCCACAGCCCATGCAAGCAGGTACGTGCTCATTATTGGCGATCTTTGAAACTTAACAATCTTGCAGCCAGGCTTCTGGTCTAGTGCTGATACCGAGGATACTGGCATGTTGCTGAGGGCAGTCAGACCGTCAGGAACCTCTATCTGAAAGTCAAAAGTTGCTTTCAAGTTCGGTTCGTCAAAGCATGGGAACGCTCTACGAGCGTCCGAAGGCTGGAACTGGGTACTGAACATCACTCGGCTTTCTATCTCGTCGCTGTCGTCTGAGTCTTCCTCTTTCGAGTTTTCGGATCCAGCCTTATCCGGGTCATCATATGTTGATCGATAAAAGCCAGCCATACGATTATTCATCGTGCCCTCATAGGTCAAGCATAGAGAGAATGTCTGTGCGGAGTCCACTGGCAATTCGCGATCAAATGATAAGGTGCATGTCTGATTTTTCGCATTATACGAAATGGCAATGGCATCGTATGATGTGCCACCAAATGTCAGCTTGGCGGTATGTACTGTGAGCTCGTGGGTATTGACTGTGATGGACTTGGCCGGGGCTCTGATCTGTAGATCAATCTCGATATGTCCCGTATATGTCCATGGATCACAAAGCGCCAGGTCAAAGAGAGACAGCTTGTAGTGGAATGGCTTGACTCTGTATATACGTTCACATCAGCCATCACCCTAGCATCGCACATGAGTATGTAGATACGTACGTGTCTGGCAACCCCTCATAGCTGGATGAGGAGCTATGGTCAGCATCTATGGATCTCATGTCCAAAATTGATCGTAAGGCGCCATGTATATACGATATGGAGCTGGCATTATGCTGCTTAAAATGTGCTTACCGAGGTGGATGTAGGTGCAAAGTCAAAAGCTAACCTTCGGGACCGTCAACATTTCACGCGTGATCATAGTAGGCAGTTGGCATGGAACTTCTTCTGAGCTCGAAGATTGAAATATTTTTCGAGAGCGCGACGGGCGAGGTTTGAGGTCCCTGGCGTAGCAGAAGAGGAAGGCACGCGATGTCTCACCAACACAACATGTCCCTGCATCAACGAGGCTCCAGATCACAAGCCGAGGTCCTACCAAAGAATCGCCAGGATGGCTGGTCAACTTCACCGACAGTCGTACGAAGTCTAGACATACGAATAGTATACACTGCTGCTGTTGAGACCATTTAACTCCTCTGCCGTACATGAATCTCCCATCCATCACGTTGCGCCGCCATCCGTCCTCCTCCACCCACCGCAATGGCTCCCTCAGACACTAAAGAAACGTTCATGCGAATACCATGGGCTGCCAACCTCCTCAATCGTCCAAATACTGTGTTACACGTGCCCGGCTCTAGAAAGCCAAAGGCAAGCCGTGAAGACTCACTATATGCCGAAACGCTCAAAACACCTCGCACGCTACGAAGCTGCATAGCCTTCTACCAAAAACCTTCGCCAACAGACGAGAAGATCGAGGAGATTCACACACTGTACACAGTCGGCGATGGCCTCAATGGACATCCAGATATCATGCACGGCGGCATCGTGGCGACTATAATAGATGAGAGCATGGGTATACTGGGCTACGCGAATCACGAGCGAGATCATCTGCGCAGGGTGCAGAAGGGGGAAGCTCTGGGAGAGTTGCCGCCTCCTGAGATGGGAACGTTTACGGCGTATCTGCATGTGAACTATTTGGCTCCTGTGCGGACGCCCGGGGCAATTATGGTTACGACGAGGTTCACGAAGAGGGAGGGCGGGAGGAAAGAGTGGATGGAGGCGGTGGTGAAGCAGCATGTGCCGAGTGGTGATGACGATTATGGAGAGGAAGTGGTGTGTGCTAAGGCTGAGGCACTGTTTGTGAAGCCAAAGACGAGGCTTACAAAGCTGTGATATTCGTGATGTGAGCTTGCCCTTATGCCAGACTACTGGACACTCCCACTCTAGGTCTCTGCTGCATAGCTGTGTGCTGAGTGTGTGCGAGCTGGAGAGGAGCAAAAGATACCTCAAAAATCGACCACCAAGTCCGCCTGCCACCCGACAGGCGGCGGCTTACCCTCCCAGTCCCGCCCAGAGATCATGTCCTTGATGGCCGACAGCCCCAACTGCTGCTTGAACGCCTCATTCTCCTCCTTACTGAACACCTCACACCAGATCTCATAGCGCGCCTCTAGAGTCCTCTCTCGATTCCAGTGATCGCCCTCCTTGATCGCCGACAGCCTCGCCTTCTTCTCCTGGCCGCCGCTCCCAGCAACATACACATCCCGATATTACTTCAAACTCTTCACATACTCCTCCGCGCTCGTAACCAGAAACCCACTCCTCAAACTCTCCATCACCTACCCCTCGCCATCCGACAGGCTTTCGTCCGTGCGCTTGCCGTCACTTAGACGCTGCGCTAGACGGCCCGCCCAGTTCAAGAACCCGCGGTTGAAGTAGCTGGGCCAGTATGTGCCCTGGCCAACGGTCTCTTCGACGATGAATTTGGAGATGGTGGGGCGGTCGGCGAGCGGTGCGTAGTAGTAGACGTCGCGGAGGATTTCATCTTCTTCGGCGGGACGGCGAGAGGCGGCGTAGTTCTCGAGTGGAATGGGAAGGCCGCCGAAGACTGGACCGCCGTAGTATTTGATGTTTTCCATTGCTGAGTGTCTGGTGATTATGTTGGTGAATGGGGCGCGGTGTGCGATGGATGCGTACGGAATTGTGTGTGTGAATGTGTGGATGGTGAGGTGGTGGTGCTCAAAAGGCTGCGAAAGCCGGCATTGTCTTAGACTCTTAGCGGATCACATGCGCCGGGACATGCAGGCGAAATAATGCTAATCTTTTTGTATTAGTTCGAAACATCACGACGAGACGATCAAGCTGCTTACCTTGCCACTGCACCACCGATGCCACCATGAAAGGACCACCACGAGTATATCAATATATACATAAGAAAAGAGCACTCAAAAGCGGCAAGATCAAAGTCATGTCCCTGTATCAACAGTCTTGGCCGCTGGAATTTAGGTATAGAAGCATTTGGGTCGTAGTTCTGGTGATGTCTAGGAAGTACATGCCCTCCATTTGTAACACTGACGAGGAACGGCAATAGGGTCGACACTGTACGTCCCATGAGCCCTTTTGAGCAGTGCTCTGGTTTGCGCTGGCCTGGGATCGATTGAGCGCATCGTGAATCGCGAGAGGCGAGAGCCCGAATCAGATCTTGCCCTTCTGGCAGTAGTGTACATATGCTATGAGTATGAAACATCGCTCTCGGCGCGCAGAATAGACAAGACTGGGTCTGTTGGCACCCAAGCTGCCGAAAATGAACAACTTCATCCGCTGGCAAACCACAGCTGATCCCTCTATGCCATGTCCGGCTTGGACTGCTGAGCCGTTTGCTAACTGACATCCGGGGCCTTAACCACTCTGCTCTTGTCCGTGCTGGCTCGCGAAATTCATGGAGCTGTCCGTCGGACCACTCGTTGCTCCCTGCGATTCGTAGCCTGCAGTCGTAGTACTCGGCATCTTGTCAGAGCCAGGGCCTGCGAGACCTTCGTTGCCCGAGGAGCCGCCTTGCACACCGACATTACCAGGTTCTCCACTGGTCGTGTTGTCGTCCGTCCGACCACTGCCCGAGCTTGCGCCCTGTGCACCGCTCACGTCCGGAGGCCCATCACTCCTGTGGCCGTCCAACCCAGCACTGTTTGAATTGCCGCCTTGTACACCGCTCATGCCAGGAGCCTCGCCACTCATATTGTTGTTCAGCCCGCCCGACATGTTACTGTCCATTGCAACGCCCATGTCACCGTCCATTCCACCATTCAGACTGCCACTCATGCTTGCGCCCATGTCTCCATTGAGCCCATTGGCCATCATGCTTGGGTCTGCCATCATGCCCATCCCCATACCGTCCATCGGCATCAGACCGTTCCCAGCCAACGCCAGCTGCAACTCCGGGGGCGGACTGTACAAGCTGTAAATCCTCCCCTCTAATCCATCACCATCGAACAGCGCAAAGTTCTGGATCGGCTGCTCACGCTTGCCTAAGACATTGATGACATCCTCACTAAGTCTGCCACCGACGAATGCAGCGGTGGGCACGATCTCTGCACCAAGATTCTGAATGAACGAGCGCAAGAAGTCGGCTTTGAGATGATCTTGTGGTAGTTGCAGCTCACTGTTTTTGTTTGTGGCGAGGGTGGTGAACGAGATGAGGTCTGGGCCTGTGTGTCCCGGGAGGCGAGAGTTCACCCGTTGAAAGTCGAAGAGGGCCCGCAAGCATGGCAGCAAAGCGGGCACTGACTTGAGTTTGCGACGGCTGCCGACGATATCTGGAGGTAGTGGTGAGGAGTTGGCGAGGAGTAGTGGGCAGTAGATTTCTTGCTTCTTGACAATCTCGGTATTCTTGCCGCTATTCTCTTTCTTGCTGGTCACGCTCAGGACACTGCGGGTGAGTGATTCTGGCGCAATTGGGGTGGGCTTATTCGACTTCTCGCGCTCAATGACAAATTCATGGCTGACCAGATCTGCAAAGATGTAGCCGTAGAAGCCGTGAATACCTGCTGCATAGAAGGGTCTGTTGGCGAAACGAGCAGCGGTGTTGATCGTGGACAGGGTCATCAAATCGTGATCGCAGGCGATGACACAGTCGAAGGGTGCGTAGTAATTTTGATCTCGACCAAGCAATTCGTGCACGCTTCCGCCCGACGTGACTCGTACTCGTGGGTTGAGCTCCTGAATGCGTGTCATTGCTGATTCAGCTCGCTTGAAACAAAGTCAGTGCAGTATTCTCAGACGATTGCAAATCATGGCTCACCGGCTTGCCAATGTCCTCCTCGCGAAGGAAGTACTGTGCGCCCAAGTCTTCCTCAGCAACTTCGCTGTCGTCGATAATCGTGAGTGAGCTGATGCCGGCGAGCGTGAGATTCTTCGCAATCTCCGTGCCCAGTGCGCGCAAAGAAACGAGTAAGATGTTGGCCGAGCGGATCCTCTCTTGCGCCTGAGCGCCCCAAAGTCGTATTTGGCGGTCATAGAGTGCGATCTCATCAGCGCTCAATCCAGGAATTGTCGTGGTTGTACCATTTGGGTCCGTTGGCTGCACCGTTGCGGTGCCGTTCATGGTGTCTTGCAACTGGCCGTTGGAAAAAGGCTCAGCTGCGCTCATGGCTGCATCGGCTGCCATTGTGAATCTGACCCCCTTTACCATGCAGATGATGGTGTTTGCAAGATGGAAGTTCCGAGATCAGGCAATGTTCACATGCCACGCGC
Organism: Teratosphaeria gauchensis; assembly: GCA_007113925.1. Taxonomy (NCBI): domain Eukaryota; kingdom Fungi; phylum Ascomycota; class Dothideomycetes; order Mycosphaerellales; family Teratosphaeriaceae; genus Teratosphaeria; species Teratosphaeria gauchensis. The sequence continues at coordinate 1,721,038 of VCMR01000003.1, forward strand.
CGAGCGAAGTAAGATGCCGGACTGTGAAGTGATCGCGAAGGCCAAATGGGGTCAACACGGAATCCTGTGTTTCGATGGTGCCGCGACCCGCACACCGTTCCAAATGCCTCACCCAACGGTATGATATGGCGCCGCCTAGCTGCTCCAAGCACGTCTTTTGATGTTTTGATACATGTACAACTGCGCGTTTCCAAAGTCCTGCGAGCGCCACAGTCAGGAGCACCGAGCGGCTGGTGCTGCAGCGGGAGGCGCGGGACGTCAGCGCATACGCTTGCCCTGCAGCCCTGTCAATCATCTTGGCAGAGACATCATCGTGTCGACCACCTGGATCCATGTCACTGCATGCGACCCCTCCTCAGACTTCAACTGAATCCTGATACAAGCTTACCTCATGAACGCGCACTCTTGGGGCCTCAAAAGCATACACAAGTTACTAGCTCGCAAATGAATGCATTGCAATTCCAATAGCACGATCAAGGACTGAACAGAGGGAACGACGGCTACATCATGCCTGACCCGCGGCTTCGACCGATGGACGTCCGGGTACGTGTCAGCTTTTCGAATCGCAGGCTGATGACAGCCATGTGCATAAGGAGACTGACATGATCAATAGTACGGCAACTATGACAATCCGCCAGCAGCAGAGTCAGCCACACCGCCCACACGGCGCGAACGACTTCGACGAGCTTTACAAGGCACCAACGATATGGCAAGAGAGGTCATGACCATGGTGGAGAGTGAACCGCGTAGCGGCAGAACCAGCCTCCTGAGTCCTATCAACCGGCGACGGCAACGATCTCCAAGCAGCCAACAGGAAGATGGGAGAGACATCTACTCCACAGCAGCTGTGGGCGAAGGCAGACTGCGCAGGTCCAAGCGTAGAAAGCTGGACCCGGACCAACACAATGTTATGAAGAAGGGCATACGATATGGCTGGCATGGACAAGTAGACCCAGGTAGGCTGAAACTCGACCTCGTCAGCTGCGACGGCGGCGAACATCAGGACCCTAGACATCCAGGGACGTATCTTGGCGCCGAGAACCTGTTGAGGCACGACAAGAGCGTTTACTGCTCCGAGAGTCCGAGCAGCAACATCATACTGAGGCACGCGGATGACTCTCCCTTTTGTCTCGAGAAGCTGCACATCGTTGGGCCGGAACATGGCTTCACTGCGCCGTAAGCCACTCATCTGGAAGAGATGGCCTATTGATACTGACGATCCAGTAGTGTTCGAGAAGGCCTCGTATATTTTGCTATGACAATGAATGACTTGCAAAAGTATATCGACCCACCGAAATATGCTCGCCTACATGGAGTTCACAGTCCGCCTTATCGTCGACGGAGAACGTACGCCGCCAGCTCGAGGTCTTCGCCCGAGCGGCTGACATTATCCGATGCGTTGAGAGATCCTGAAATCAATGCAGCCGTCGAGGGGCGCGAGCGAGACTATGCACGGGGTGCTGATTCTGCACATGACCTTGCGTCCGCCGAAGAGAGCTATTATGGCGAAGACTTTGGCTTCGGTCGTATGGATCCAGAGGCCCACTGTGACATCCCGGCCTTCTCCTCATCGGATGGCCCAGATTTCATAATCGACACTGAAGGCGAGCACATTCCGGTCGCCGTCCTTAGCGACGAAGATGCAGGACCAGAAGAGACCTCGACCCAAGAAGTACTGGACTTCCGCCTACAGCGACTGCGGCTCATGCGAAGACGGCAGGACGTCGAGACTTGGGATCGTGAAGATAGGATCTCTGGCATGTACGGCCTGCGCTTCGATGCGAATTCTGGGGAGCGAGATCATGACGGGCAACACAATCTCAGCCGTCTCGACGCACTGATGGCGATGCATAGGGTGCAGACATCTACTGATCGCGGCGACCCATCTGCAGGCTTAGTATCCAATGCTGGCCCTGGGCATGGACTGTTGACTCATGAGTTTGGAGCTGAAGCTGACGCAGAAAAGGACGACAACGTCACTTGCGTACGGTTTCAGATCAAGAAGAATAAGCATAAGGTCGCCATTAGGTTTGATCCGGGCCTGTCAGGGAGGTTCATGTTGTTGAAGCTTTGGGCCAATGGGCGAAGCAATGTGGATGTGCAGAGCGTGATTGCAAAGGGTTTTGGAGGGCCTCGGTACTTCCCGGCGAGAGAGACGAAGTAAGGTGTGCAGTTGGGACTTGGATATCGTGGGCTCGAGCCGGAGTCATGATGAGCCAGCCAGGCTACGATGGTATGTAGCCCAAGCTGGAATGGTATAACGACACTGATGGCCTACCTCTTCGGCGTAGATCGGTCACTTGTGGCGCACTTGCGAGGAGCCTGACTGATTCGACTGCGTCTATGATTGAGCACAATGCACGTGGATATACCAGGAGAGAATTAGATGGCAGATGTTGAAGCTGGCATTCTCTGAGCCCCTACACATGGTGTTGGCACATAGTGCGAGACGGGAGACAATCGGGATACTCAAGACTTTGAGCGAGCGGCATGTGCCGATGCACAGTGCGTCACCGCCATGTCAAGGGAAGGCACGTCGAGTCGTCAGCTGGCTTCCGCGTCTGCCGAGCGAATGGCTGGAGAGCGTCAGTGCATTGACGCTTGAGGGAGGCACGCAGAGGACATGGACCAGCTTCCGAACTGCCGAGCGAATTACAAGCCGGCGGTCCATGACCAACGAATGTGGAAGGCACGCAAAAGCCATGGACTAGCTTCCGTTGAGGTCGCGCGAATCAAATGGAAGCTTCTATCTTAGTGACAATGGTCATGATGCATGCTGTCATTCGCAGTTTGTGTACTCCATTCTCGAGCTGGCAGAAGCATCAAGACGTACCATGCACTGGGCTCTTGGCAATCCAGACAACACACGTGCGACTTGCCTGCTTGAAGGCCGCAGACGGCGGGTTGGGCAAGGAGTCACATGCACGTGGGCAGGTCCGGGTCAGGCAACCATATGCAGGGCAGAAAGACTTGGGTATTGATTCCACTTCACTCGCAGCGCTTGCGATCCCGAGATTTGTATGGGCGCGCCCGCAGAATAGGCGGGTTAGAGCGAGCATGAGTGAAGTTCAGGAGCAGAGCTGGAAGAGCGGGAAGCAGGACGGGTGGGTCCTGGGCAGGTGATCTGCAGAAGCCTTGCCCGACTCGGGAGGAGCGCGTGAAGTTGAAGGCAGAGTGAACTCTCAACCGCGAGCTGACCTGACTATAAAAGACCCTTCTCGCGCCCTCTTGTCCTTGATCGTCCATCACTTCTACACCTACGTTTGACCCACCACGACCGCATTGACACCTCGCAGCTTCGAGCTTGTACTCCAGACCCATCGATCAGGTAAGAATCTTTCGCCATTGACAACTTCCATGGCGCTACGCAGCAGTTGTCGGGCGCCTCACTGTCTAGTAAGACACATTGAACACCATTCCTAACCCCTTCCCTTCCCCCAGAACCACTCATCCCTCACCCGAACACACACATCACCGCAGCAATGGCGTCCTCAAGCAAGGAGCCGACTCCGGCCAACTCCTCCGCCGCTGCCTCCGACACCAAGCCCGCCGTCACCTTCTCCGAGAAAGAAGAGAAGGTCCTCAAGGTCGCCTGGTCCTGCCTCAAGTCCGGGCCGCCAGAGATCGACATCAAGAAGCTCACTACCGCGGCTGGCTTCAACACCGAGAAGACTTGCGCCAACACCTGGGGCGTCATCAAGAAGAAGCTCGCGCAGATGTCTCCGCCGGCTGAGGGTGGCGAGGACACTGGTAAGTCTGCCTTCGCGGTTCTGATGGGTTCGCGACGACAATGGGTATTGACAGCTCTGCAGGCAAGACTCCATCCAAGCCCAAGGCCACCCCGAAGAAGCGCGGCAAGAAGGCTGCCGACGGCGACGACGAGGAGGCTGGGGCTGGCGAGTCCCCGACCAAGAAGCCACGCAAGACCCCAACGAAGAAGAAGGCCGTCAATGCTGAGGAGGATGAGGCTAAGGCAGATGAGGAGGATATCAAGCCATCCATTGAGGCCGCTGACGAGTAGGCTGATTATCTGCTCGCAAGATGCGATGATGAACGTGTGACGAGGCCCATGACTACGGCTACTTTGGTTTGAGCGGGCAATATTCCAAGGCGTTTAGTTTGGCGGGCGGTCTTTTGCTGCAGCTACTACACTTGCTTTGCTTGATGATTATGATGACACAGGCGCTGCTCATTGCCCAGACCTTGCAGGTAGGTTGCTGCTTCCTTGCCGCTCGAAATGCGAGACCACGATCCCAAGTCATTTTTACCCGCGGCGAGTGCACTGTTCGATTCTGTTCGATCGTGAACGCTTACCTTTACATGCTTTCTCCTTTTTCGTGCTGATGAGCCTCCGCCACTTGTCTGCCAGGCTCGCCATTTTGATGCAGGGAATGAGTGTGACGCTCTTGTTGCGCTTGCGCAGGTGGTCATGCTCTTTCGTGCTGCTCGCCAATGCCATGTCTTGTCTCCAGCCCAGCGCCAAAGCGCAAGATACTGATGAAAAGATTATACAACATCTGTCTTTGAAGGACGGCGTTGGGCTCAAGGGACGACGCGGTTCTCCTGCTCTACCCAAGACTTACTCGCGATACGCTCTGCAGATAACATAGAGCAGGGCCAACGACGCCCCGCCCAGGCTCAACCTCAAGGTTCCAGCATCATGCACAGTCCACAGCCCATCCTGTATGACTGCTTCTGTGTGCAGACCCCCCCTGTCACTCCATACCGAGCTTCAAGCCGCAAATCTTCTCGTGACTACGGGCACATTCGCAAATGCTCAATGTGTGCCTGCCAATCGGAGCCATGCAAGGCTCGAGAAGCTGCTTCGTACACATGCCGAGTCTCATGTTTTGGTTGCCGTGGCTCATGAGCTCGTCGTGGTGTGTGCGCCAGATGTTGATGTAGGGAAGATGGAGGGCGAGTGCGAGGGGCGCGAGTTTTGAGCTTGTTGTTCGGTCTGTGCTTGAGCACTGTTGCCACACCGACATCAAATTTTCTCCTTGACCTCGCACTCTCTTTCACTGAACCCATCACCAGATATCATCAAGCATCAAGCCATCAACAGCCAGCAGCATCCACCAGCAGCCATCAGCAGCCATCAGCAGCCATCAAAGAGTCAGCATCTCTCAAGCCATCAGCATCACGCTCTCACTACCCCTAAACCCTTACCACAAGTCAACCTGACACCATGTCTCACTCCATCAACTTCCGTCAACCCATCATCAGGGGTCAAGCCCTCAGCAAGCAAAGTCAGCCCGTCAAACGCGCTGTCAACAAAGTCAGCAAAGCAGTGGGCCCTAGCCCTCCCATCACCATCACCGCTCCGCTCGGCAGCATTCGCTTGACGGATGCCGTTGACAGTTACAGCTGCATCACGTCACTCGCCTCCCTCAAGGACAGTGACTTCGTGCCCGGCGTCATCGTGTACCGTCGGAGGTACGACCGCGTCAAGCGGTGCCTCGTCACGGCACCTCGCGCGGTGAGGCGTCGTGAGTTCAAGGCGGCGCTGCAGATTCGTCGTGAAGACCTTCTTCGGGAGGCTATGGAGGCTGAAGAGAAGGCTAGAAAGGCCTATATGGTGACTTTGCGCGCGCCCAGCATGCCCAAGACATCTATTGCACCCAGGGATGTCTTGCGGCACTTTCGGAGAACCTCCAAGGCCTTCCTGATCAGGAAGGTGCGCTCTCTCTTCGGTGCGCCTCGCCGCCACCGCCACCGCCCAGCCACCGCTGCCGTCCCAGCGCCACCGCCGCCGCCACCATCACCATTCCGCTGTCGTAAGCCCCGTCGCCGTGACGACGAAGCTCACAGAAGAGCCATCGACCTGCTGAGTAAGTGAGAGATCCCCGTCTTATGAGAAAGTCGTACTAATAGCATGTGACAGGGGACGCTACTGAGCGGGAGGAGAGGCTGTTCAGCCACTACGATGCGCAGATGAATGAGTTTGCAGGCATCAAGGCCGATCTGGCGGAGGTGAGAAGATTGCAGCAGGAGCACCCAGAGGTGCTTGCTGGCATGACGGAGGAGTGGTTGGCGCAGAAGAGCTGCAGGGGGAGGGGACGTAAGTACGCGGAGGCGGAGGTCTAGGGGGGATGTGAAGCGCTGTGGTGGCAATGTGAATGGTTTTGGATCTGTGTATGAGTAGAAGGGTGTCAGCAATCACCAGTGCAACGAAAGGAAGTAAACTGACTGCTCGATCAATGATCTGATGTCGTAATGCCGTCAAGCAAGCATCAACGGCCCGTCAAATTTTCTGACAGCATCATCAAAAGTGTAGTCAGCGGCCTCCAGCCTCACCAAGAAAGGATGCCGTCGAAAGCATGATCCATGAGACATACCTACCAACGCCTCGCTAATCCCATCAAACTTTCACTGACCGCTCAGTCTCTCCAGTTGATAAGCACCTCATCCGTCCTAAACCTTTGCGTAAACGTGCTCTCCTCCAACGGCGTCCTGAAACCCATCTTCCACGCCAATAAGCCGGCATGCGCAATCATAATTCCATTATCAATGCAAAATCTCTCATCCGTCGCATACACACTCCCATTCCGTTCTGCAGCCATCATTCCCATCATTTGCTGCAACCGCTCATTGCACCCTACACCACCCACAATAAGCACTTGTCTCGCGCCAACGTGTGCCATTGCGCGCTCCGTGATCTCGACCAGCATGGCGAAAACGGTCTCTTGAAGCGTGAAACAGAGGTCTTCTCTCGTGATGGGCTCATTGGTCTCTGGGTCTGTCCATGGCTGGCCTGACTTTCGAGAGGCTTCCAATTTCTTGGCGAGCTCTTCGACGCGAGCTAGAATGCCGGAGAAGGAGACGTCCATGCCTTTTACTGCGTAAGGTAACTCGATCAGGACTTTGCCTCTCTTGGCTAACTGCTCGATGTTATAGCCTGGCGCTGGGTCGTTGGGGATGTTGAGCACGCGGGCGAAGCGGTCGAGGCAGTTTCCTACGGCAATGTCGAGAGCTTCGCCAAAGATCCTGTAGCGTTGGGCGGAGTAGGCGATCACCTGAGTGTTCCCTCCTGAAACATACAGGACGACTGGGTTGTCCGCGCCGGTGATGGCTCGACCCATTTCTATGTGCCCAACGCAGTGGTTGACGCCTACGAGAGGTTTATCCCAGAGCTGGCTGAGCATTCGGGCGGAGAGCGCGGCGGAGGCTAATGGTGCGCCCATGCCGGGTCCTTTGGTATAGCATATGCAGTCGATCTGGTCGACAGTGACATTCGCCTGCTTCATAGCTTGTTTTACTAATCGCCCGACCCATCTCCGGTGGTGGGCTGCTGTGTCCTTGGGCAGGAAGCCGGTGCCGGGAGGCGAGTTATATGTGTGTCGCAGGTTTGCTAGAATCTGCACCGGCTGCGATTCCTCCAAGCTCTTATTCTGTCTCAAGGAGGCTTCATCGTCGGAAATATATGCAGAATCGTGTGGGCTTTCTGGTTCTGAGGTCGGTTGGTGGCGGGAAGTCGGCGTGGGATGGAGGATAATGCCCACGCCCAGCTTGTTAGCGGACGACTCGAGACCTAGTGCTATCGGCATTGTGGCGCTCGGATTATGGTGCAGTGATAGATGAGTGAATGGAAGTCGTCTGTCACATGCAAATCCCAAGAAGTGGGTAGTCCCGCGTAGGTGGGGCGGGAGATCTGATCTGCGCTTCGTCATGCACGCGAGCTAAGCCACTTCTTCAGGAACGACCAGCGACCGAGAAACAACACAACAGAGCACATTGTTCGATTGGCCTCGGCGGCACCAGCACTTACTCATCTCTCAGGACTCCCTGACACTTTCTGCAATCTTTCTGCCTACGACGGGCTCCTTACACGTTAATCTCCAACATGTCTTGGTCTGGGTTCAAGAGTGAGTGCCAATACCTGGGCTCGTGCATGGATCCTATACTAACGCTCAAGCAGAAAATGTCGGCCGCGCGACGACGCAGGTCATGATGAAGACCGGCCACGTTGAGAAGACGACCGACCGCGAATACGAAGTCGAAGAACGCCGCTACCGTACCCTCGAATCCGCCTCACTCCGCCTGCAGAAAGAAGCCAAAGGCTACCTGGACTCACTCCGCGCCATGACCGCATCGCAAATGCGGATAGCAGAGACCATTGACGCTTTCTATGGTGAAGCAGGAGCACGAGACGGTGTGAGTCGAAGCTACAAGCAGGCGGTAGAGGACCTGGATGCGGAGACGGTGAAGGCGCTTGATGGGCCTTACAGGTGCGTACCCCAGGATCTGTGGGATTTGGCTATGGATGAAGAGACGGGAGAGTACAATAAGGAGGTGATAGGGACGATCGAACAGGAGTGGAACTTCGAGGACAGGAGGAGGCATTTCACAAGAGGGCCAGACTTTGGAATCACGGAGGTCGATGTGCAAGGTGCAAGTGACCTGATTGAGTTCATTTACAGGACGACCGTCCTCGAGCCCATCAACCGCTTCTGCGCGTACTTCCCAGACATCAATGAGTGTAAGTTGCAATACCTAGGACCAGGACTACGGAGTAAATGCTAATGAGATATGCAGGCATCAAGAAGCGCAACCACAAGATGCTCGACTACGATGCGATGCGCAGTAAAGTCAAGAAGCTCGTAGAGAAGCCTGACAAGGATCCTGCGAAGCTGCCGCGCACTGAGAAGGAAATGGAAATGGTTAGTACCGCACAGTCCTCTTTCCAAAGCGATCAGAGCATACCGGACCTGGATCTGGACATGCCCTCACCACCCAAGATTCTAGAGAGCGCAGCTCGTGACCGCGTTCTGGAGCTTCAGAAGGGAGAGGAGCAGTTGGCCTTCCGCCATGCTGGACTCAGTGTCACAAGGAGCCCGAGCATCATGAGTCGGGTGACGAGCTTCAAGCGGAAGTCATTTCGAGGCTCTGAAGACTCATCGGATCGAGCGCTTTTTGACACGCCGTCACTGGCATCCACTCATGCTGGCTCGCGTCTTTCAGGCATCTCCTTGCGCTTACCGAAGCTGCGCGAATCGTCTACTCCAGCTCTGCACCAGCGCCCAGAGAAGTCACACCCCGCCGCTCGCTCCTACAGCATTTCTAACAGCATGTCCACGGAATCTGCGGATACCATCAAAGACGCGCCAACTGTCCTAGAGCCGGCGAGCGAGCGCACTTCCACCCATCGAGAGCGCAAGTCCTCGGAGACGCAGAGGAGCTCTCAGCAGTCGAAGCGCCATGAGCAACAGGGCTACCTGCATCACATCAGCCCACTCACAAACGTACTGCCAAGTGGCAGCCCCAACTTTGCTGGCACGCCGAGCTTCATCGCGTCAACAGCGAAGTCGATTCACTCTAGGCGCAGCTCCGGATCATCCAGAAGGACTACCATGGCTCCATTCTGGCATCCAAGCGAGCTGGAAATTATCATGCAGCCAATAAAGGAGGAGTACATCAAGACTCAGGCTGACAAACTTGCACAGGCGAAAGCCGCTTACGAACAGCTTAACGAGCAGCTGACGAATGAGCTGCCACAATTGATTGATCTCAGGTGAGCCATGAGCTTTGCCTTCGGAGAATAGATCAAACCATGTGTATGCTAATCTGCTAAACAGAGTACCTTACCTCGACCCGACCTTCGAAGCGCTGGTGAAGATTCAGCTACGATTCTGCGCAGAGGCGTATAGTCGGATGGCTCAGGTGCAACAGTATCTTGACGCGAGTACGAGAGACCAGTATGCAAATGGCGATCTCGATGCGAGAGTGGAGGATGTTTTGGGACAGATACGGGAGTTGAGTATTGCTGGGACTGTGTAGGCTCGCGTACAGTGAGCAGCACGAAGTAATATAAGTGATGGGTCCTGATTTCACGTAGAGCGTGTAACTGGCTATACCTACAGCAGAATACAGAGCAATTCATGCCACACCATACGATGACACTCAGCATCGCTCTTTTGAGCATCGCGATCATTGCCATTTCTTTACTGGTCTCTAAGACCATGAGTCATTGCGCACCGTCTCAAGATGTTTAGCGTCTGCGGCCGAGCGGCAGCTATCCATATTGGGATCTATGCCGCGTGCAACGGAAATATTCCTCGTGCATGAGCCTTGGCTGGAACTTTTTGCGATTCGAGCCTGTGCTTCGTTGTGTGTTTCTTCTGAATATCATTGATCGCAAACACACTATCTTTGCCAGTATGGGTCCCAACAAAGGTCCGAGTCGTCGCATGCAAAAGCAGGGCCCGCCGCCTTCATTAGATGCCATCTCAACCGGAAAGAAGAGGAAGTCTGCAGCGCCGACAAATGGAGCGATCAAAAAGCAGAAGAAAGGCGATGTTGCGCCTGTACCTAAGGCTCCTGTGAATGGTGTCAAGAATTCAGCCGGCAAGAAGAGCACGAAAGGCGACTTCAAAGCGACCCAAAAAATTGGTGCCAAACCTGAAAAGAAGGCGCAGTTGGTCGACGATGACGACGAGGAAGATGACATGTCCGACCTGAGCGGCGATGCGATCGATGACCCAGATACTATGGAGGATGAGCTGGATGGCATAGAGGAGGCGGATCTGGACGATCTGGACGAGGACGACCTGGACAGCGATGCGGACGACTTCGCAAATGCGCCTTCAGATGACGAGGATGTTCTGGATTCGGACCAGGAAACGCACCAGAAAGGCGTATGGTCTGAAGATGACGACTCGGATGCGGAAGAGCAGTTGACGGCTGCAAACATTGCTGGACTGTCAGCGAAATTGGACAAGCAGCGAGCGGAGGAGGAAGCTGCGGCCGAGGCAGAGTTGGCGCAGGATGCTATGCAGACAAATATCGCTGCAGCGGAAGGCTTGGATGACGACGACGAGGAAGCGCAAAAGACCAGTATGCTGGCGCCTGATCTCCAGCTGCTACGGACAAGGATCACAGAGACAGTGCGTGTGCTCAGCAATTTCAAGGAGCTACATGATCCGGCGAAGAGCAGAGCGGAATATACGCAGGCGCTGTTGAAGGACATATGCGCATACTACGGCTACTCGCCGTTCCTGGCGGAGAAGCTGTATTCGCTCTTTCCGCCGCAAGAAGCATTAGCTTTCTTCGATGCCAACGAGACACCAAGACCAATGGTCATTCGCACGAACACCCTGCGAACGCACAGAAGAGATCTGGCACACGCCCTGATCAATCGCGGTGTCACTCTTGAGCCCGTTGGCAAGTGGTCAAAGGTTGGCCTGCAAATATTCGAATCTCAGGTTCCGCTCGGTGCGACGCCTGAGTACCTTGCTGGTCACTACATCCTGCAAGCTGCTTCCTCGTTCCTGCCTGTCATGGCACTAGCGCCTCAGGAACATGAACGAGTGCTGGACATGGCCGCTGCTCCAGGTGGTAAAACGACTCACTTGGCTGCACTCATGCGTAACACTGGTTGCATTTTCTCGAACGATGCCAGCAAGGAGCGTGCGAAGGGTTTGATTGGTAACATTCACCGTCTCGGCGTCAAGAACACGATTGTGTGCAACTACTCTGCGCTTGAGTTTCCAAAGGTCATGGGTGGATTCGACCGTGTCCTTCTCGATGCGCCCTGCTCAGGTACTGGTGTCATCGCCAAGGATGCCTCTGTGAAGACGAATAAGACTCCAGATGACTTCTTGCGACTACCTCATCTCCAAAAGCAGCTCCTCCTTGCTGCCATTGATTCGGTCGACCACGCAAGCAAGACGGGAGGTTACATTGTCTACTCCACCTGTTCAGTCACGGTTGAGGAGAACGAGCAGGTTGTTCAGTACGCCCTCAACAAGCGACCGAACGTGAAGCTTGTGTCTACCGGCCTCGTCTTCGGCAGAGAAGGCTTCATCAAGTACCAGTCCAAGCGCTTCCACCCCAGCTTGAAGGAGACAAGGCGGTACTACCCACACGCATACAACGTTGACGGCTTCTTTGTTGCCAAATTCAAGAAAACTGGACCAACGCCTGCCAATGCCGTTCGCGCGCAAGGATCTGCCGAAGCCAAGCAGCAGACTAATGGTATTCACAATGATGACGAGGAAGTCGGCGTTGACAGTGCTTTCGACGCTATCTCTGGTGTTGATGAGGAGGCAGGCGCGGAGCGTGACGATGACTTTGGTGGCTGGGACGATGAAGAAGATGCTGAGATCATTGAGAGGAGTCTGAAGAAGCAGATTAAGAGGAAGGGTCTGGACCCAAAGGCTACGAAGAGTAAGGCTGTGCAGGCGCTGAACCCGGCGAAGGCTACTGGTGGTGCAGGGAAGAAGACAGATGGTGTAGAGAGTGCTGAGGGCGTGGAGAAGGCGGTAAAGAAGGTTGCTGCTGCCGACAAGGCCGTGGAAAAGGCTGAGACTGGGAAGCAGCATGAAGGTGTGAATGAGAAGAAGGTAAAGGAGGCTGAGAGAGCGAAGGACCAGGTTGATGGTGTGGAAAAGGCTAAGGTGAAGAAGGTGAAGGGTGGGAAGAGGAAGAGTGCGTAATTTATGCCTCTGCCAAGGTCTGTGTACGAAAACGCATTCTTTCGTTGTGCTACACCTCCACACTGCTTCGGGTCGTTCGCTTGCACTGAGATGAGTGATCGAAAATGCTGATACACAGTCACAAACGATTTAAGGTTTGCCCGTCTACCGACATATGTTACAATCCCACCTAAATTCCAAAACACCAGATATCCTCCTTCACAGCACACGCCTTCCGCGATCAGATCACCTAGCTCATCGCTACATTGGTAAGGCGTCGTCAGCAAAGCCTCGATCGTCTTCGCGCTGATTGCATCGATACTCACCTGTTTTAGGGAGTGAAGTATCGTGTTCATGGGAGCTGCTTCATTTATTGCCCTTGCCCCCAGTGCCGCAGCAGCATTGGGAGTAAGGAAGGTTGCAGGTCTTGCAGTTGGACAAGCTGCCTCCGTTGGAATTCAAGGCGCCTTGGTCGGCTGTCGCCGAACGGCACGAAATGCTGTGGGTAAGGATCTCCGGACTCATGTTGGTCGGTAAGGTGATGAAAATTGAGGACACTTGGTCCTCGGTTGATATGGTCGTGCGAGCTGGAAGTTGTGGTCTTGCGCTTGATGATTGAGGTGCGGTTGCTGAGTGTTCTGATGCGGAAAGGAAACAAGTGTCGAAGGGAGGTCGCGGGTTATATAGGCAATTGGCAGTATTGTCTGTTGCATGTTGTGTATTGCATGTTGTAATATGTAGGGATAGTGGTCACCAACATTCCTAGCGGGAGTTATGGGGAGTATGACTGAGCTGCCTGTACTCGTGGGACTCTTCCGGTGTGCTTGGTGTTGAACATCTTGATAGACGCGCCGGAGTATCTGGTTGGAATTATGTACACTGATGAAGAATTGATGGATGTATCTGCAATTTAGAACCGTCTGGGGTCCAAAGGACATCTTTTGACCACGTAGCTGTGTTTGCTCGAGATTGGATTTATCGTTTGAATCCGCAACACATAGATCTGTAAGTACCAGCATTCCAGAGAGGTGGCAGTGCTAACAGCATTGCCGTGGACCCACTGCAACCCCATCAGATTGCTATTGGCTGTCAGCAGTAATTATGTCACATGTTTGTTCGCTGGTCAAACTGTAATTTATCTAAAGTCACTGTGTAGTAGTAGACCTCGAGCTTGATCTCGCGCTCTTCCGCCACGCGTTTATTGGCTTGAAATTCATCGATGATCCCGACTCTGGGGACCGCCCATGACTGGGAAACCATGGTACGGAATCTTGTCCATGGTGGTATGCTGATTGCGATGGTGCTTGGTGTAAGATGAAGTATGCAATTGTTAAATGGAATGTTTGTGAAGATCAAAAGTTTGTTCGACATGGGAAAGAAAGAGGACCGCGGCTTGGCGGATCACATGCTCGAAACCTGACTCGCGCCAGGGCCAATCTCATGAACGAACGCACAAACCTCTACCACATCACGACGAGTGGACGAGAGAAAAAAGAGCCTCGAGCTGCGCGCCATCCCGTATCCTTCCCTAACGCATGTTTCAATTAGCGTGCCAGTAGTTTCCCATAGCTCGGATTCTGCGGCTTTATAGAGCATCAGTATTTCAACGCAGAGCAGAAGCAGTGCTGGTTGCAAAGACGAAATTGTGGTGCATGCGTAGCATGTCGGATCGCAGTCCAAAAAAAGAGATGTGCTATTCGGGAGCAAAACTTGAGGCAACTTTGACGTTGCCTCAAGATACCTTCGTACAGCGCCCAGTGTGAAGACAGCAGATCTCAATCCGACACACCAATTCTCTCCGAGGACCGGAATGGTTCTCTTTTCGAACAGCGATCGTGAACCAAGTGTTACCACTGGACCACTTTACGCTGCGATGGAAGTACTGATTGTGAACGAGGATTATATATTTCCAACCCGGCGCCGAAGTGCTACCGAGATTCTCGTCGTGCGCCGTGCAGCCCGAGTCGCGAATTTGCACACTTGCCTGACCTTACACTGCTACTGCGCCACAGTGCCGGACGATCGTGGTTGTTGTTCGCGACTTTTGAGGATGGTTGCGGATCCGCAGCGTGCTACCTGCTCGTTGCTGGGCCTGATTACTGTTGATCGAAAACGGCTCTAACGATATAGTTCGCAGACATCTAGATGTCAACATATGATGCAGGCCCACGAGAACATGCTTCGCGAGGTGTAGAAGCATAATGGGCTTGGTAGGCGTCTCATCATACTGGACCCCGGGCAAATTGGCAACGCTCATGTGCTGACAGCATCAGCTCTCTTGGGCGTCAGGACAGGCCATTGTCCTTCATCATCAGACGAAATGGCTTTCGCTCTCTCATCAGATCTTCTCCGATGGCCTACATCTCCGCGGCGTCCGCTATTGTGTTTTTCTCCCATGAAGTGCGCACAAGCTTCTCTCCCGGGCCTGGCAATCTGATATCGTATTGTGCTCAGACCGTATTTCGTTGCCCGAATTTCGCGGGATCGCAATACCACTCAATGACCGCAGAGACTTTCATGCTATGATCAGTGTATGAGTTGTGCAAATGGACACATGGGATGCGATTGAGCCTCTGAGTAGTTGAGGCGTGAAGAGATGAGGTGGGCTTCGTCTTTGTTCTTGGCAACCACGCTTGACAACCGCTGGCGCCCGGCTTACCGGCGCTTCTCTCAGAGACAAATCTCACCTCAATCTTCTCGACATGCACACCACTGGGTTCTGCCAGCAGCGTCTTGAAGGACGCTTTCAGGAGGCAAACTCACGAGACAAAATGCGTCTTGCCGGTTGAGCCCTTTCACTACGCACAAGGCATTTTCACATTCTCGACAAATTGAGATATTCGCTCATGTACCGTCGACTATCAAGATCCCACGTATCTCCATAGCAGGGCAGCATTGAACGAGGTAGGTGCCTCCACTCGTCTTCTCCTCGCACCTCACTGTCACCCATTCGAAGCGCGCAATCAGTCCAAGCCGCCGAGTCTCAGGCTGAACACAGTACACCTTGTGCCCGCACAAGGACGGGAGCTATCATTACAGCATGGCTTCCACCCTCCAGGACGAAATACGATTCAGACCGAGCATGCCACCCAGTGATCGCAAGAAGATCCTCATTTTCATGATCACAGGAAACCCAGGCCTCATCGAATACTACCGAGACTTCCTCGCGTCCCTCCACGCCCGCATCAACTCCATCTCAGAGCCTCATGCCGACGCCCAGATCTATGGCGCCAGCCTTCAAGGCTTCAAGATCAACGGTACTCCACTGCAAAATGGTCCACTGAACCTGGATCAGCAGATCGAAAGCGTGACAGCTCGACTGGTACGAATAGCCCAGGAGATCACCGAATCAGAGGCCCGGAATCTGCCGATCATCCTCATCGGTCACTCAGTGGGCTCCTACATCCTACTAGAAACCCTGCATCGCATGCAGACGACCATGCAAACCACCTCGAAACTCAACATAGTCAGCGGCATCTGCCTCTTCCCAACCATCGTCGACATAGCCAAGAGCCCCACCGGCCGCAAAATGACGCCCTTCCTCCTCCTCCCAGGCTTCGCGCTCGCCATCCACTTGCTATCCAAAGCCCTCTTCTCCCTGCTCCCACTATCAATAATGATACCGCTCGTCCAACTAGCCACAGGCATGCCCTCGCACTCCGCCACGACGACCGCCGCATTCCTCAAGAGCCTCTCTGGCGTCCGGCAAGCATTGCACATGGCGAAGCACGAGATGCTGGAAATCGGCGCGGATGACAGGTGGAGCGATCATCTTTGGGGCGCCAACGCCAAGACAATGGAGGCTGCGGCTGCGGAGGCTGGGGGGAAGCAGACGCAGTTGTACTTTTATTGGGGCGAGAAGGATCATTGGGTTGCGGACGAGACGAGGGATGTGCTATTGAGGACGAGGGCGGGAACCAGTGCGGGAGGGCATGAGCGGGGCCCGCGGATGGAGGTTGATGCGAAGGGAACGCCGCATGGATTTTGCGTGAGGGGGGAGAGTAGTAGGGTTGTTGCGGAGAAGGTTGCCGGCTGGGTTCATGAGGTCGTGAATGGGTTGGATTGGTAGGGGGCCGTGCTCCGTCATTCGCAGCTCTTCATCGAGTGCATGGGTATACAGCCGCTACAGACATGGACCAGAATAATAAACAACGCTTGCTGCCCTATGCTAACATCTCACATCTACCAATCCCCTACCACGCCCACACTTCCCCTCAGCTCTCCTTCCCCCCCTCCCTCCCCGCCCCAAAATCCTTCAACGTCTTCTCGACCTTCGCCCTCAACTCCTCCCCTTCACCCACACTCGCGCCCCTCCGCCTCTTAACCTCCTCCACAACCTCTTCAACCATCTCATCCCACTCCTTGCCTGGCTCGCTCGGCACGCCCAACGTGGCGCCCTGCAGCGACTCCATGCTGTTGCTGCGCTGGATGTTGGCGGGACGGGTCTGGCGTGCTTTGACTTTCTTGGAGAGCCATGTTTTGCCTGGGGAGGCGAGGAAGGCGGAGCAGAGGACGACGCCGATGATGGCGTAGAACTGGAGGGATGTTAGCAGGGTTTTGTCATTGCCGCTAATAGGCACGGAAAGTATGAGAAGACGTGAAGCAGCATCCGTCCTTGCGAATGGCCATGGTAGCGGACGTTCCGTTGGTTCTTTTGCCAACAGAGGTGTGCACAAAGGCAGGTTGCTAGACTTACTGTCGAATTGTTAGCACTATTGTCAGACCATCGAGGTTTTGCGATTGTTGCATACCATAATTTTGAGCCCAGACGTACATAGAATCATGTATCGACAGCAGAATGAACGGGGTCGTTGTAAACGTGAACGCCAGCTGCGTGACCAGCCAGGTGAAGATATCGTAATATCGCTTCGTAGGGAGTGGCTTGGAGCCATCCGGCGTCATGACGAATGGCCTCAACAGCCTTCTCGAATCTATAAAATATTGTTAGTCATCCATTGTAGGTGCAAACGCACCTCTGTTGGTCGTCAGGAGAAGGGAGACTTACTCTTGGCAACGTTCTGGATGAAGCTCGCTAACACGAACGTCATGTAATAGCCCGGTAGAAAGCCATGCCAGAATGCACTCGTCACAAATGTCGCCATGCTCGCCCTAAATCCTGGTTTCTTGCCCTTCGGCGTGACTCTCAGGTAGACATAGTTCCGCAGCCAATGATTTGTGTTGATGTTCCAGTTTCCAAGATATGCATGGCTATTCTGCGCTAATTCAACGCCCGCAGGCTTGATGTTGGTCAAACGAGACCAGTCAGGCTTGCCAGTCTTCGGATCAAGACCTTTGTACCCAATGCCGGAGAGAATACAAGCGCCTTCGGTGAGGGTCCAGATACCGTAGTATTTCATTCTGGTGACGAAGTTGAGCATATGGAGGTGAAAGACCTTCTTTGGAAACCAGAATGTACTGTATTCCTTGCTCAAGACTACTGTCGGATTGAAGTAGTTTGAGAACTGCAAAAAGCATACCAACCAGATTAAGCCGGCGGCCATCTTCTTCATAGCAGGCGTTCCACTTCGTGGGATCTTTCGCTTCTTCCTTGTCGGTGCAGCCTTCAGTGGATCGGTTCCGGGTGGGAGCTCGAACATGCTCGTCGTCAACCACCTCTCATAATCGACGTAGTCAAACGCTGGTCCTGCCATCAGACTAGGGAAGAAAGAGACGAATCCGGCATAATCCAATGGATGCGGCAGCGTCTTCAGCATTCGATCTTTCTGCGCATCATTAAGATCTGACTCTTTCTGCCTTCCGTCCCAGACATTAAAGCAGAAAGCCGAGAGTTTCATCACCATGACCATTTGCGTTCCCGTAATGTCGATTACTTGAGGGCTGTTGGCGAATTGGCGGTAAAGGTGGCTAATGCTCATATGGCCCATCAGGAATGTAAAACCAACCCATGGCATGTACGGTCCTTCGATGTATGCCGCTATCAGGTACGTTCCAATCGCATCGAAGAGAACCAGGACCAGGCCAGACCAGAGATCGAAGAGACCCACAAGGAAGAAGACGCCAATGGAAATATTGAAGATGTTCTTCAGGTGGGGCTTGTTGTCTGGTACACGCTTCAGAAGACCGGCAAGTGGGTAGGAGACCAGGAAGACGAATATTTGTTTGAGCTCATCTCGTGAGGCTCCTGATATATTCGCGGCATAGTCAAAGGGAATGTTGATGCCCGGGATCATCGTATCAACGCTCGTGGCCTGTTGGCCAGTTATTTAGGATTGCTGTCAGCACCGTTGACCCAGAAGATGTAGTAATGCAAGTCGTCGTCGAGAAGAGGCTGGTGCCTGTATGATTGAGTCGAGCTGCATATGGACACTTTGTAGAATATACCTCAGCAAATCGTAAGTTGTGTCCTTCCGACAAAGGTCGAGAACACCACGAAGTAGGCGCGACGTCACCCCGCAGTAGCTCCGTCTGATTGAGACCAACTGAAGCCATTTGATGGGCGATCACCTGGCATCTTAGCTATGTCGCCCAGTATTGATGAATATTTGTTTGATCCTTTCCATCGACGGGAGAATATCACATGAAAATCAATATATAAATCCTGACTCGTGCTTTCCTAGCTCGTCATAGCTCTTGCGCTCTCGCCTACTCAAGCCATTGGAGCTTTCCCTTTCATCGCAACATATACCACACAGCAATGGCTTCGCGACCCAAACGCGCAGGCGAAGAGTTCGCGCGAGAGCACGACAACACCTCAAAGAAACCTCGCTTTGACTACCGCAATCCTTCAACACTAGCTGCAGATGCCCCAGAGGAAGACTTGATCCTCGATGCGGATGTAATTGGCAAATCTGGAGCGCAGGTCAAGCGAAATGCAGTCAACATCGATGGGTACGAGAGTGATTCGGACAACGACAATTTCAATGCCAGAGCCAAGGAACGGGAGAAACGGAGTAAGAATGGAGATGCTGGGGCGGCGAAGAGCAAAGATGAGGATGAGGATGATATGTTTGCGGATCTGGAAGAGGAAGTGCAGGGAACAGCAGACGGAGATGAAGACGAGGACTTGAGTCTGGGGAAGAAGAAGGGTGTGAGGTTCCTGGAGCAGGAAGATATTGAAGGGCAGGTTATGGGCAGCAAAAGTGGTGGTCACGTTGCCTTCGATCCGCTAGCAGGAGATCAGAAGGGCAAGAGGCGGGAGAGAGACGTGGAGTCGAGCTCTGATTCCGGAAGTGACGAAGAGCGTGATCTGTTGGACGAGGAGATGGAGGAAGATTTGGCGAAGGAGATTGGGGCAGGAGGGAAGAAGAGGCATGCGCCGAAGCTTGACGCGTTCAATCTGAAGGATGAGGAGGAAGAAGGAAGGTTCGACGAGAGCGGGAATTATGTCCGGAAAGCGGCAGATCCTGATGCTGTGAACGACTCGTGGCTCGATGGTTTGAGCAAGAAGGATATGAAGAAAGCCAAGGCTGCGCAAGAGAAGCGAGACGATGAGCGGCGAAGGAAAGATGCTGAGGACGACGCAACGTTGACTTCGGATCTGCTGTCACGACTCATTGCGCAACTGGAGACGGGAGAGACACCCCTAGAAGCTCTGCAGCGATTAGAACGGGGCAAGAAGAAAGAGCATCAGGAGAAGAAGGTCCCGAAGTGGAAGCAGAAGAAGCAGAAGCAGAAAGATGATCCAATGGAGGTCGATGAAGCGGCTGCAAATGGCAACGGTCATGCCGCACAAATTGACCCAGCAGAAGCGAAACGAAGACAGGCTGTCGACGCGATCACGGGCGCGGCAGATGCGTTGTACTCAAGACAACAACACGAGATCTACGACACGGAACGCGAAGTGCTCATGCGGCAGTACAAGCGAGAAACAGGCGAGGAATGGACGGCACGGCAAGAGGAGCGTCCGAATGGCGGAGCTGTCAACGGAGCTGCTTCTGATGGTGCGGAGATGTGGGAGTACCGGTGGAGCGATGCGAGAGATGGCGGCGAGAGCCATGGTCCTTATGACGGTCCGACGATGAAGGCGTGGAATGAGGCGGGGTATTTTGGGGAGGGTGTCGAGTTCAGAAGGATTGGAGAAGGCGAGGAGGGATGGAGTAGGGTGTTGGATGTATGAGATGATTTTATGGGACTATTGAGGAATCATTGAACGGGTGACCCATTGGAATGAGACAATCTTATCGACATCAGCCATCACGGGGGACATGATGCTAAACCCAAGTCGTTCTCACACATCGGACGTCTTCGGTCAGCTGTCCTGCGAATATCGCAGCGTTGCTTCCTCGGCCTGAAGATTGATGCTGCAGGTGGACATTAGAGGTATTTAACGATCGGCGTTTGATGTGGTTGAGTTTTGAGGCAGTTGACTCTGAAGTCGGTTGACACCCGATGGTGGGGACATTTAAGAGCGCTCAGGGCAGAGACGCTCAAGGCGGTCGACATCTGGTTAATCTGACCGGTAATGGGTTGACCCCGTTGTGCTTGATGCTTGAGAGTCTTGGTGTCCTTTGGTGATGCCTGCTTTGATTGATTGCCTTCACGGATCCAGTGATAGCTGATGGCCGATTGTGACGGCGTCAGAATCCGGACGCCCAATTTGGCTCGCCTCATGGGATCCATAGCATCATTGGTCTGACTTCTCGCCAGCAACTAGCTAGGTAGCATTTCAGGCTTAGAAGTGTTCTCTCCGGCGCTTCACGAAAGGAGCCATTCGCTCGGCAGGGCAGCAGCGACTTGACTCTAAGTAGTTTTGCGGATTGCTGTTGCCAATCTGGCAATGCACCTGCTCAGTGCACGTATGGACCCGATCGAGGTTGCTACTTGGATAACATCTCGACTTCTGTTTACCTGTTGTACATGTACTCCACGATCCTCCGACTCGGTTTCGACACAGGAATACACGCATACCGTATGACTCATGCAGCCTACACTGGGACATAGGGAAACACAGCCATTCACACCAGTGCACGAGCTACACAACACCATCAGACGGCATCAGTATGGCCCTCGACCTTCACAACGTCAAATTGATATCGGCCGTCCACGACATGAACATCACCATCCACGAAAGCGGCGCAATGATCTGCACCCCAAGAGGCTGCACTACACCGGGGTCCTTGACGCTAGCAGATGTTCTGTGGAAAGTCTCGGTCTTGATGATCTATGCTACATGCGGTCCACCCGTCATTCTGGGCATCAGATTATTCTTGCGCAGTCGCCAGCTTAGTCGCTCTGTTCGCAAAGATGGTAGCTTCCAACTCGCCCATCCCATACAACCCTCATACTAATCATCATCACCCCAGACAAAGCGCCCAAGCCGTCCTGCACCTGCATCTGGCACGAGCTCGCGCACTCCCTCAACCATAGCTGTTCTGCTGAAATTACATGCAAAAACGAATCCTGGACCACCCTCCTCCTCAGCACTCTGCTGTTCCCAGCGGTCCTAACTGCCATCAGATGTTTCTTCCTGCAATCAGACGAAGATCTGATGCCGCAGCTCATCACAACGCATGGCAGCTTAATGGCCGGCCGCATTTTCGCGCAATTGAGCTTGAGTGCGGCTTTTGGCTCTCTGTTCATGGATAAGGACAAAGGCATCCTGCCGAGAGGCTTTTATCGCCTAGCATGGGTTTTGTATTTCGACGTGGCGATGGTAATCTCAGCGGCTTGGGCGGAGTGGCTGCAGAGTGGCCAGGTGGTGAACGGATTTGAGATCGTTGCGCATGATGAAGTGGGGTTGGAGAAGAGCTGAATGGACGTGGGGGCATATTCTAGTGGAGCGGACCATCTCAGTCGTTGCTATGGTGTAGAAGGATAGGCTGCGGGCTCTACACGGCATGGAAGGGGTCGATCATCATTCTCGTGTACTGTACTCTGTTGGTCGAGGTAGCAACATTGACAGAGCATTTCAGCTTGACCTTTGGTGACGTACCTGTCTTTCCATCTATACGTCGGGCCATGGGTTATTGACCTCAACAATTCCAATTCCCAACCATAAGCCTCCAGCCATATCAAGCCGTCACCTATCAGTCGTCGTCCGGGCTCTGTCGACCCTCGGCCATCGACCCCTTGGTCGTTAGACATGAATTCACCGACTTGCATAATGTAAATGTAAATCGTGTCACCGCGGTAGTCGACTCGACACAATCAGTCATCCGACCAGCCATCAAACATATCCCCTCGCCCCTCGATCGCAAGCCATCAATCACCAGCTGTCGATTTCGATGCCGTCAATACCCCACCCACCAGGTCTGCCTATCTCGTTCAAGACATATCTCTGACCGATTCAATCGCCTCTCAATTGCTCAAACCCGGGCACCGCATCATACCCACACCTTCCTAGCGCCTACCTACTTCCTACTCCTAATCATCCTGAGGACACTTGAAGCATGACTTACAGGCAGACAGACATTGCTAGCTACTGCGTCGGTAAGAGTCTGCTCGTCGGCTTGCTTGTTGTGCAGAGTGCAGGAAGAAGCGGTAGATCTGCAATTTTCTATAATCTTTGAATTTTTTCCTCAAAAGGTCGATGGTGGAGCTCGCAGAGGCCTAGGCGGTGTCACGGATGGTTGATCGCGTTGCAGGAGTTGAGATTGGATAAGTCAGTGCTCTTGATGGACTGGAACGATATTAGTTCTTCATGGCGGTATTGGAGGGCCCGAGGTTGTCGAGGCTGGGGAGAGCCGTCGAGCGCTTCGCTGCTCTGGTGCATTTCTTCAGTATGGAAAGCAGCACATACCTACTTTTCGCGATCTCAACACAGCCATGGCAACAATCTAAACATCGCCACTTAAACGACCAGCAATCACTAAGCCACGAACAACAACCACTCATCTTCCATCCTCACCTCCGACTCCCCTCGCAGCACGTCGCCCCGCCCTCATCCTGACCAACCTCCAGACCCCCGCAGCACCTCTTCATCCTTCATCAGCGAGAAGTTACAAAACCCAATCCCAGGCGCGGCCGCAAAGGCTAAATAAACGCCACCCGACGCCTAGCTTCACAAGAGGATACACCCGTACATCACTCGACTTCGCCGTCCACTCTGATGCGCTAGAATCCAGGCCGTAACGAGCTCTCGTCTCATTTCCTGAGCTCATGAGCTGTGGAGGTCGATTGCTGGAGCAGTGGAGTCCTCCTCCTCATCGTCGTCGTCGTCTTCGTCGTGTTCGTTTTCGTCAGTGCCATCGCTGCCAACCCTGTCAAGCCCATCTCCTCTCCTCTCCTCTCCCCTCCCTCCCCCTCCAGCAAGCGCCTCAAAGATCCACCTCCACCCCCCAAAACCTCAGCACCCTCTATCCTACGCACACACACAACTCAACAATCCTCCCTTTTCCCACCTCTCCTCCCTCACTCTCCTCACGCACTCTCCTCCCTCACTATCCTCACTCTCCCCAACCCGTCTTTACCCTCGCGCCCAACCGACCACTAACTACATGATCCTGCTGTAGACCGTCCACCCATACGAGCCCCAAAAAAACAAAAAAAAAATCAAAATTAAAAATCTCCGCAATGCCATAGCTAGCAGCCAAATGAAAGCCGCCTCTGCAGCCAATCCCAGTCAAAAAAAAAAAAAAAAACTTGCAAGCACGTCCCCTCCCATCGTCGCAGCAGTCAGTCATCCTCATCCTCATCCTCAAGTGCAACGACAACCGAAAGCAATCGGGAATCCTTCGCTCGCCCATTCATCCTCCTGCCGACTGTAGAGAACAGACAAAATCCAAGTCCGAGTCCGAGTCCAAGTCTCTCCTCGACACGACTCACGACGAGCGCCAGCCCGGGCGGCTTTTTCGGATGGGGAGGGAGATGCTTTGCTTTGCGATGTGCGTACGAAAGGCACTCGCTCTCAATAAAGCCCTGAACGCTGTCAATACTCTTTCGTTACCTAAGTCTTTGGGACGGAGAGCGCTGGGGAGCGATCGGGAGAGTCTTTCTTTCTTTCTTTCTTTCTTTCTTTCTTTCTTTCTTTCTTTCTTTCTTTCTTTCTTTCTTTCTTTCTTTCTTTCTTTCTTTTAATTCTCTTTTTCTTATAAATTTTTGTGGTCTACTCTTCTTCTAGACAAGGTAGGTAGGTGAGTAGAATAAGATATCCCATGACGGGATTGAAAAAGATAAGAATTGAAGAGGTTCATCGTAGGCGGGTTACTTTCTTGCGGCTGGAAATAGTTCTACAGCGCTGAGGAGAAACGCGGGGGGTTAGCTTGCTGTAGATCTCGTCTCGTGCTTTTGTGTGTTTGTGGGTAGTAGGTACGATGGATGATGGGACTTGTGGGAGATGAGGATGAGATTGGTAGAATTTTATGTTCTGGACGGCGGGGGGGAGGGGTCAGGATTCGCAGTTCGTGTAGAGAGGATCGGAGAAGATGATCATCATTATTATCCCATCTGACTTAGACCCTGCACCCCGTCACCCCTCGTCACACCTACCGCCTCTCCCTCCCCCTATCTCCGCCCTTTCACACCCTTCTCCCTCCCCCTTCCCCTCTCCTCCCTCAACCTCCCCTCTTTCTCCCTAGGATCAATAACTTGAATCTCCTCCATCTTCCTCTTCCACTCCAAATCCTTGCCCAAAGTATCCTTTGCAAACGTCAACGTATGCGCCATCCAGTCCGCATCATCATCGTCCTCCTCACCCCCACCCCGACCGCCATCCACATCCTGCTGATCCCAGGACTTGCAAGATTGGCAGTTGGCGATGAAGTGGAGGTCGCAGAGGGCTGCTTCGTCGTCGTCTGCTGATGGCTCTGTGGCGGGGGCGGGGTTGTGGCTATTTGTGGCTGCTGCTGCTGTGGTGGGGTTGGCAGGTTCGGGGTTTGTGGAGTCTGTCGTAGGAGGAGGGAGGTCTTCGAGTTGCTGTTTGAAGGCTTTGAAGAGATCCATTGCGCCGCGTTCGTCGGTGACTTTGCCGCGTTTGCGGCCTCGTGTGCTGGTTTGTGGTATCATTGCTTCTAGTGCGCTTTTTGGCTTTTCTCGTTCCTTGGGTCCGGTGTCGACTGTGCGTTTCATGCTGGCTTTTAGGGCGGCAATCTCAGCGTTAGTCTTTTCCAGCTGGCTCTGCTTCTTAGGTTCCGGCTCTGGCTCTTCGTCCTCTGACTCCATGTCGTCCATTGGTTTCTTGGCGGGAATGGGTACAGCTGGTCGGGATGGCATCTCGACAACTTCTGGCGACGCGGTCCGCTGTCGTTGCTTCTTCTCTGCCTTCTTCGCGCCTTTGCCATTGGGCATAGCAGTGCTACTCAGCTTCTCGGGTGCCTCTTCGCCCACAGACACGAGCTTCGGATTCGCCTTTGTCTTCTTGAGAACCGGCGCAGCTTCATCCTCGCCCTCATCACCACCAAAGCTCAACACGTTCTTCCCCGCAGGCTTCTTCCGCTTCTTAGGCTGCACCTTCTCTCCTTCATCCTTTGTTCTTGGCGCCTCCCGTACTCTTGCCACCATGTCCGCAAACGGATTAACTAAGATCTCCGCGCCCGTGATCTTGGTCGGATATAGCGGCCTCTCGCTACCCTCACCCTCAGCCAGCTCTGCTTCCGCCATCTTCATCAGGTTGTAGATTGTGTCACCCTCCACACGCCCAAACATCGTATGCTTGCCCTGCAACTCCGGCGTGACACCAAGTGTGAAAAAGAACTGGCTCCCGTTGGAACCTCCCTCATCCTTTGCCATGCCCAGCAGGCCCCTTCGATTGAACTTGAGCCTGCTGTGCACCTCATCCTCGAAGCCGTCGCCATTGTTGATCGCGCTGATCCCGCCTGAGCCTGTGCCGGTCGGATCGCCGCCTTGAATGACGAAGCCAGGCACGAGTCGGTGGAAGATGGTGTTGTTGTAGTAGCCGTCCAGACAGTGCTGCAGGAAGTTTCGTGATGCCAACGGGGTCTGCTTGGCGAAGAGGCTCAATTCGATGTCGCCGGCGGTCGTTTTCAGGATGACTTTGGCCGTGGGAGGCGGCTCGAGGTTGTAGAGCGACGACATTGTCAGACAGATGCCAAGTGTGTCAATCGTGCCATGTCTCGAGGCGCAAACTACACAGAACATCCAAGTTTGCATGTGATATCCGGAACTTCACTTGATCCGCCCCGCATGACGCAGCGAGGTCGAGGGTCCAAGTTGGTCTTGAGCTGACTATACACTGCCTTGACATCCACACACCGCAATCCTGGATCCAATTCTCGACAGCAACCTGGCGTCGTACTTTCCCGAACCCGAGACGCTCTACTCTTCCTTCCAGAAAACCATCATGAGCGAGATCTCCTTCGCCAAACAGTTCCTGACCCAACTCGACAAGCGGGCGATCAAGCTGCCCGCCGACCATGTCAGCGATCCCAGACGCTATCCTGCCCAGTCGCCTGTATGCCTGAACATTCTCCACGACTGATCAACACAAGGCTGATAGTATGTGCATAGTACATCCTGCCCCGACAAACCCACCCATTCCCCCGAAAGACCGTATCCCCAGCCGCACAACAAGCGAAACAGAAGAATGTCACAGCCACACTAAAACCCATGCGCGGCGGCGAGACAGTCACAATCTCAGACCTCACCCTCGAAAGCACCATCCACGATGTCAAAACGCAATACGCTCAACAAACCGCCCAACCACAAGACAAAATCAAGCTCCTCCTCAACAAGAAACCCGCCGCCGACCTCAAAACCCTCAAAGACCTCGGCATCAACGCCGACACCATCGACCTCAGCGTCATGCTCATGGGCGGCGGCGGCCCCGCCTCATCAACACCCGGCGCGACATCCCCGGCTGTCTCCTCGCCAGTGACGGAGAAGCCACAATCGCAACCGCAGACTGTACCGGTGCCGAAGGAGGCAGAGCCCACGGACAAGATGGAGATTGATGAGAAGACTCCTGCGCCGGAGAGCGAGAGGGCGCAAGCGGAGGCGGAGAGGAAGGAGGAAGAGTCGACGAGTTCTGCGGCGGGGGTGTTGGCGGGTGAGGAGTTTTGGAGCGATTTGCGGGGGTATTTGAGCCAGAGGTTACGGGATGAGGGGACCGCGGGGGAGTTGGTGAAGGTGTTTAGGGAGGCGTATAAGGGGAGGTAGGTAGGTAGGATGGGGTGGGGAGAAGGAAACGTGTGTGTGTGTGTGTGTGTGTGTGAGTGTGGTTGAGAGCGTTGAGCGGTAGGCGGGCTGAGGTGTCGAAGGATTGCCGCGACAGGTGGGCAGTAAGTTTCTATGTGGTTTTTGAAAGCGCCATTCTTCACCGTGCCATCTTATATACCACCCATCAACCGTGGATGCTCGGAGAGAAAATTTGATCAAGAGAAAGGCTGAAGAGGTTCTAGGGCCCGACGTGGACACACTGCTGCAATCATAGAACAAACAGCTGGTGTCGAAACTCTTTTCTCTCCTCTCGAGTGGGAGAGAGGACAGTCGCATTCCAACAGGCAGCGTGCAACGCCCAACCCCAGCTCACACCTTCCACTGTTCTGGACCTACCGACATACCCGGACTTCCTTCAACTACACCCCGCGGTTCTCGTTTCCCTTGCCTTTGAGCTTGGCAGCTATTGCTTCAATACTTCCCTCTGAGTCGACAACAGCCAATCCTCAGGCATGCGCATACACTTTTCTCCTGCCCAAAGGAACTGCTCTCACATAATACCAAACACCATGCACGACCTCGTTTACAAGCCCGGACGTCTGATCGTGCACAGATGAAATGGATCACCTTGCTGGGAGGCTGCAATCGAGGAAAATGCTCGTCGCGGATGTTTGAGCCGAAGGGGGCATGTTGAAGGGATGGGGATTGAGGTCTTGAGCAGAGAGCAGATATGTGGTAGAGAGTACCGGGGGCGCAAATTGGGAAAGCCCGATTTCTTATGTGGGTTTTTGATGGTGAACTTAGCTATACACTCACGACCGAGTATGTCCACGGAACAGACGAGCAGAAAACCCAAACGAGTCCCATACTTGAGCTGAGTGCAAACATGCGTCCTCAGCCACATACGACTACCTCTTGCGGCAACGAGGCAGGAAGCTGCATAGCTGTCCTGAGAGCGTCGATATGTCATGGCGAGAATTCCCTCGTGGACACAAGATTCGGTATGAAAATGTGCGCCCGCTAGTATCGGTTATACTCACGGACATTTTGCTGTAGGACAGGACTCGTTACATGGTGGACGAGAGCAAAACCTATCGAGTCGTCCATCCCGAATGCACGCAACCGCCTCAGATGACGACGGTTTCGTGGTACAGCTAGCTGCCAAACAAGGCACACGCGTTTTTTTTTTTTTTTTTCGAATGGAGGAGGAACGAGGGTATGTGCAGAAAAAAAAATAAACCGTCTTTGGCGCTCTTGTTAGGATAGCACTGATGGGGTAATCCAGAGATCTTAGACGTTGACAGAGAGTGAAGAGTGAAGAGCTCGCTTTCGAATGATGGCACCGCTGATGATGATCTGGCGAGAGAGAATAGAAGTAGATGACTGCGAGACAAATGGTCGGTCGTGGGTGAAAAGGGCTGTTGCTGTTTCGCTGGGGGCAAGCCGAACAGGCGTGCTCTGTTGGTCACATGGACACACTGGTGTGATCCTAGAGCAGACAGGGCTTCCAAGCTCTTTGCTCTCGAGGACATTCGCACTTGCAGAGTGCAACCCCAGCCCACATCTTCCACCGCCTGGCACCTACCAAACATAACCGAACCGCCTTAGCTATACCGCGGTTCCCCCTCCGTTGCTTTACTGTCTCAGCATCATACGGCTCCCAAGCCCTGCAGGGCAGCAAGAATGCAAAATTTACAGCAGTGAGAATTCTAAGATGGACACCCAGGTGAGCTATAATCGAAAGGGAATGCTGCACAAGTTGATGATGCACTAACGTTCGAAACACCCCGTTATCAAGACTGTACTGGGTGGTGCAGCTCTAAGAACTGCATCTGCAACAAATAATTCATACAACACTCTTATCCGCAAGCACTCCCATCGCGCCACACCATCGCCGAAAGCCTGCAACACTCCACTACCTAAGGACTTCTCCATCCCCCCACCATCTACGGACACGGTATCCCCCAGTGCGTCGTGATAGAGCAGCAATCCGCATTACACTCCTGCTCAGTGACATTCCAGTTTCCGCAGCCCTGAGATTTGAGCACTTCATTCCCAGAGCACGAATGCTTCCTATGCTGGTTGCGGCACCCGGCGTCGCCGTACACGTAGTCGGGCGATGACACGCCGCCCCAGCAGCAGTCTTGCTCCGAGCTGCAAGCGCTGGCGATGGGGAGTGTTGCCATTGTGAGCAGGGCGAAGGCGCTGAAGAGGGATGAGAATTGCATTTTTCTGTTTTTTCTTCCCTGCGAGGTTGATGGAGGTGAGTCAAGGTTCTGTTGGGAGCTGTGGTATGGTCGAAGGGCTTTTCTTACTGACTGTGGGTGCGAGGAGCGGCGGGGCTGAGTGGGTGATATCTGCTTGATGATGTCTAGCTTGGTGTGCGTCCACTGGCGAGGTTCTGCGACGATATTAGTAGCTCACCGTCTGGTCATCATCAATAGGGAGGAGGGATTTTTCGCTACATCAACACGCGCGGCACCGGTCTAGCACTGTCTTGCCATGACTTATAACAGTGCCTGGACCATCACAGACGAAGGATCTTTGGCGCTCTCTAGCACAAAGACTATCACTCACGGTCCTGTGTTAGCGGGGCACCTTTGGTATGATCGAGCAGTCCCTCTCCGTGGCGAAGCATCTGGCTGACGTTTGAGGCCTTACTGGCGCTGGCTCTGGCTCCGTGGTCACATGCCCAGCTCGTGCCACGATTCTGCTTGGGCATCACAGAACCAAGACGCCAGTGCGCCGATCTGGCGCGCCGGCATACCACAAATTCTATTATTGAGGATGAGACACAAGTTCCAGCCTGATAATGATGCCGATGTTCTTGCCGGATTGTCAAAGGACTTGCCACGGTTTTTCAAAGGACTTGCCACGAGCTGGCACACTTCTGCTTGGATACCACAAAACCGAGGCGCCGGTGCGCTGATCTGGCGCGTTGGCATACCACAAGTTTCTATTATTGAGGATGAAACACAAATTCCTGCCTGATAGCGATGCCGATATTCTGGCCGGTCTTCGAAGGGAACGCGAATGGGTCTTCCACGCGGTCGTATCCAAGGACGTCTGGGCTGCGAAGGCAATAGCACTACTACATCAAGATGCGGATCCATCATCCGTTGGGCTACCATCAGCCTTTGGAAGTAATGCGATCTTGTCATACCGCTCTTGCTCCGTGCCCTAAGTTACGAAGATCAGCATCGAAATCGTGGGCCTAGCAGATCCAGCTAACGCGCTTGGTCCACGAGACGGTCACAGAGCACGACATTTGGGATCGACGTCCACCGTATTGCCGTGGGGCGTGTTCTCAGAGTCTTACCACGTGGGATCCCACACTTGAGTGGAGTTGGCCCTTTCCATCGTGCTAATTTGGCGGTCTCAGATGGGAATTGACCAATCTGAGCTGAAGGATCCGAGTCTTGGGTGTTCCAACCCTTCTGTGGCCTGGTTGTCAAGAGACCCACTGGAGCGTCCGACGTGATGAGACTCTGTAGCGCTGTTGTTCTTTCATTTCATACTAATTTGGCGTCTTGTCAGGGTAATTGGCCAATCCTAGCAGCAGGATCTGGCGCTAGAGTGTCTCTGAAGCTCTGGTATAGCGTGGTTGTTGAGGGTCCATCAAGACACGCCCCACAGCAGGGCGATGTATTGCATAAGGGTAGATGTTCGGATCTGACTCGGTCGAGGAATATCTTCGCTGCACCATCCTCTGCTGGCGAGACATGTGGCTTGGCATGCAACTACAGCCAAGGCCTGAAGGATGTGGGACCAGGTCAGGCAGTCCTCGACACTCGACACGATCCGCGAATAACAGAGACACAGAAGAAACCAAGCCGGGTCCTTTTGCGACACTCGCTAATTGCGCGCGCGCGCTGGCCTCCGGATCGGAGGGAGGCGACGCCTCGTCCATCATGTTAAGTTCAAAACCCCTCCCGCTCTTCACAACAATCTCCAGCAAGCGAGGGGAATCTAACAGGCTCTTCCACATTCAGCTACACCAACACATCTGCTCCTCGACTGCATCACCGAAACCGCTCCCAGAAACGCAAACAGCAATCAACCTGCAACGCCAAACGGAAGTCAAAATGCACATCAACCTCGCCAACGCGGCCACCCTTCTCCTCTTCACCACAACAACACTTGCCGACACGCAAAAGTTCTACGACCGCTGCCGCTGCGTCAGCATCAACGCGGGCGGCAAGCCCGGCGGCATCTCGCTGATCGAAGCCACCAAAAAGGCATGCACCGAATGGCAAGCTGACAACAGTGGCTGGGTAGACGCGGCTTGGGATGTGGTGGACGGCTGGTGCGTGCCTACCAGGGGGGATAGCTCAGGTCGTTTTGTAGGAAACCGGTGGTGGGATATATGTATTAACAACGGTGGAGCGGACGCGGGCCAGTGCGGACCGTGGGAAGGGCTGTGAGGTCTCTTCTATCGGATCAAGCTGTGTCATTACTACAGTGTCGAAGTACAAGCTCAGTTTGATGGTGTTTGGGCCACGGACGTGGTCGTCGACTTAGGCGATGGTTGAAGTGATGGGGCGTTTCTCGCATGTATGATCTCTGATGTATGTTAAACATCGACAAGCTCGTTGATTTGATGAGCGTCGAATCCTACAAACCCATCCAGGGAGGACATGCCCTCGGCTCTTTGGACAAACAGTGTCTTTCAGCCCTCTTGACTTGGCCACGTGCTGCAATTAGGATCTCGGCTCCTTCAATGCCAATGACTTGGAAGCCCTTCTTGGCGTCCCGTTCGCCAGGTCCATTGAAAAAAAATTGATTGCAAGGTTAATGCATGTGTCTGATGACGACCATGTCTTATATGCACGATCAAGACATCCAGCTCTCCTCTACTTCCTTGGCGACTCTAGGCATATTCGCCCTCGTTACGCGGCGTGCCAAGCGGTCGCCTAAGGATTGATGTCTTCGAGCGTCTGGCTCTGCTTGATGAGATGACACAAGGTATCGTGGGTAATTTGACGTCGGTATATCGTAGGAACTGGCCGGACCGGAGGCTCGGTAGTCACAGGTAGGCGTGGCACTAATGTAGGTTTCAGAAGTGGTACCGAGTGGTTGGATCTTCGGTGAATCGACGGGAATCTCGCAGTGTGGGGCGTTCACGCACTATTGAATCTTTCCCACTGCCTGAGACACAATGTCTGATATCAAACATAGACGTCAATGGTACCGCTCTGGTCTTCGTAGCGAGGGATTTCTGACCTCTGCGAATGTCGTCGATTGAATTCTATGGGTATTCACTAGAATGAGTAAATACAACGCTGCTTCTACTGGCCTCGTCTAATCTATGTAATAGAGCCTACTAACAACAACATCCAATAGATCTCATAGCTACCTGCGATCCTCCCGATCAAGACGCGATATGAGCTTTGAAGCGCTATCGTGCGTGGTCACGCGCCAGTCGATTGGTATAAGACACCTTGGTGGTTCTTACGGAACCGCTGGACTAGCGGTCGGATGATCAAAGGTAGTTCTACTAGACATCCTGATCGTATTCGCACCGTTTGCGACCCAGACTCATCAAACATGGAGCTCGGCAGTGCTCATACCAGTCATGTCGATCGACTCGGCGCACTCCAGAGCGACGGCGTGTGGAGGGCTAAGGAGATTGGCGAGCTCGACTTTATATAGCCTACATATTATCGCTCCTCGGTTTGCGTTTGTAGTAGCAGCGACGTAGTGTAGCAGCTGGTCTACTGCTCCAACAACACCAATCAATCCTCCACCAACATCAACACTTCTCCAACAACACTGCCAGCCCTCCAACGACACCAGCTCAATCGTTGACAACACTAAATCTTTTTGTATACGATTACAACAACCAGACGGCCTTGAAAATGCGCTCCCTCATTGCCGCTACCACTATCCTCCTCTTCAGCACGACCGTCCTCGGCGAGGATGTGGAGAGATATTGGAAACGATGCAAGTGCATGTCAACCAATTCTGAAGGTGTCGCTGATGGCATCGAATACGACGCATCCACTTTCACCGCCTGCGGCATCTTCACCCAAGACCACAGCGGATGGACGGACCTCCCGTACGGACTCAAATGGGAGGTGATCGACGGTTGGTGTCAGGAGAAGTCGGGCAGTTCTAGGGGCAGTATCAAGGGGAATGATTGGTGGCACCGGTGTACGCTCTATGGCGCGCGATCGGGCCAATGCGAAGAAGAGATTGATGTCGGTTGGTTCGGTGGTTACTAGTGATCTCAGGGTCATCTGCAGATTGCGCTCGATGTCATATGATCTGCGTTCTTAAGGGTAAAAATACCATCGGTGTACCTTATACACTCAACCTGTCAAGTGATTAGCCCGTTCTGCCGCCCGTCCGATTGAACAATGAGAAGAATATTTTCGTGTGATCTGATAAATCAATCCATCAATCAATCAATCCCATTCCTAAGAGCCACCAACATGACTTCGCCATGTCTCACATGGAGGCCATCTGATCGTACGAGCCTGCACAAATAGACAGTGGACTCCCAGAGCGACTGGAGATGCGGCCAAGTCTGGCAATGCATCCCGGCGCAGAGACGCCAACGCTATTCAACGGCTGATCTTTCCTGCCTATCAACGCATCGATCATACGAGATATGCACAACAGCCTTGAGACCCGGCCGTGCATTTTCGGAAGATGGCAGAACTACAGGCATGCACTTCGCCGAGAATGGTCTGCGACTCAGTGCTCATCTTACTTGACCACTTCCCACCATCGACCCTGCGTCGTCGCTGCTTGCTGCTAGAGGCTGAGTACGGACGAGCAGCCATGGTTGGAATCTTGCAGGGGGGGTCCGTACAGCCTCTCCCGCCTGCGCTGCCAATTGCCAACCCGCGGACTTCCCATCGTGCAGCCTGAGCAGAAGCGATACTTCAAAAGCTCGCTTGCCGCGGGCCCGATGCGTGTGGTCTCATTCGGACGAATATTTCCGCCAAGACTTGGGAACTTTGGCTCACCATGCGCGACGATGTATAGAATCTCTCGATCCTCGAATGGATCGTCAAGGTGCAGATATGCAAATCGTGTGGCCCGCTTGGTCAGGTCCTGGAAGATTGGTTTAAAGGAGCCATTGCTCCAATGAAGCTCTTCTAAGGACAGGTTCGTGATACCAGTTCGTGATTTGACAAATGCTTGTAGCGTATCACCAGTCGTGTATACACCTCGCAGCGCACATTTCTTTGATGACGATAACAATTCGGACGTCGTGAGCATTTCGAAATATTTTTGTTCGGCGGTAACGCATGGCGTCGGAGGGGCGGCGTAACAGGCTATAGCAATGCAGATTAAACCCATTCATAGAGGCCATGTGGCTTAGGAAGCGACAAATCCTGTCAACGTTCGGTAGATTGCAAGTCTTCGACTGGATAGATCCAAGGTGGGCTGGGCGAGAGACCCAACGCAAGGGTGTGGACGCTTGAAAGCAGCACAGCCAAATCACATGCATCCACGGCGGGAACAAAATCTCTCAATGCCAAGCTGCAGCGTGACATGCTGTCGACAATATCAAATGTACCAAGCCGAGCCACTAGAACTGAGGCTCTATGTGACAAGACGGAAAAGCTGAGCTGAAGCTTCCCAGATCCGACATCTCTTGTTGTTAGCAGAAGCATTTACGATCCGGTCGTCCTTATGCTGACACCTGACAGCAAGGGTGAGTGAGAGCAGGCTTGTACTAGTACGATTTGCCTGGAGGTTCCTCATGGCCTAACCAGTTCCGCCTCTTCGCAGAAGGGGCGTACGATGCCAGAATCATCTGCGGCAGTAGATGCGGGGGCATTGGCGAGCAGCGTGAGGTATTGGACTCTGCGACCAGCTTGTCCGGGTGTAGTCATGCAGACGAGCTCGCGCACACTGCCCGGTCCATTGATGAAGATGCTTTTGTGGCTGAGATTGACCAGGAATGCTCCCTAAGATGCTTTAGCTGCAACTTCGCGCGAGACTAAATGAAGATTGCACTGGTCCTGAAAGTCCAATAAGCAGCAGACTTTTCCATCGCCTGATTGGAAAGGGAAGGACATCCGGAAACTGTCAACTCGGCGCTTTACCAAGAGCGAAGACGGCGAAAGATTGTTCGATTCGCCAGTAGTGAGTTGCATTCTACCATCATTGCTTGTGATGGCTCGACAGACGTTGCAGTGGAAACGTCGGAGGGCAAGAGAGAAGTACTGTAGACCACATCATTGCGTGCAGCCAACGTGCCGACTCTAGCTCTGACGGACGCTGTGGGTGATCTCATCGCCCTCGTTGTGGCCAGCACGGCCATCGAGAACATCGTTCAGAACGTCTGCGGTTGAGATCCTGCGACTCATTGCCTTTCTCCATATACGTACCTCATCAGAGGCTTACAGACGTCCGAGGAAGCGAAGACTGAGGGTGTGCGGAGATCCAACTGAGGCTTTTGTCCAAATCAGTCGAAACAGAAGTCTGATGAGGTGGAACAGATATCATAAAGTGTGTCGGTGTCGGGATAATGCCTGTACTGATATACTGTTCAATTTCAGCAGGACCTACCAACGCTGTTAGCAAGGCCTCAGAACACCAGAATTTCCCAAGGAAAACCCACCTTCTCGAGATACCTAACGCCGACTTTTACATCATCAGCATCGTCGGTCTCACTTCCGTCTTTGAAATCAGCACTGTCCTCATCAAGACAGGTCAAGCAATTGACTACAACCTCTTCGTACCATTCGCCTATCCTTGCTGGCAGATCCCGCTTGGCAAGGTCAACCAGTAGTCTCTTGATGCCATATGGCGTCTTTCTTCGCAGTGCTTGCACTGACAAGCCGAGCAGCTCGGTATTGGGACATCTCTGACCTGCAGGGTACAGCACGAAATATTCCCAAAGTCCGATCTCGAGTAAGCAGACTCCCGGGCTGTAAATGTCGTGCTGCATGCAGAACTTCTCTTCGGGATCGAGGCCCTGTCTTTCTGGATGCCGATCGAGATTCTTCTCCCAGTCTGCGTCACCGCGTGAGTAGGACACGCCATTCGCACTGCATACCTGCTCGAAGCCGACGAGATAGAACGTGCCGAGCTTGGTGTCGCCAAAACATATCAGATTGTCCGGCCCAATGTTCTTGTGAACAAAGTCGAAGGTGTATAGGTAGTTGACTGATCTCGCCGGTTGCTTCGCGAGCTCGCTGCGCCGGGTAAGAGTATAAAGTGTCTTTGCAAGAAGGCAGCTGCGCAAGCTGCGTGGGGTGTCAGAAGTTGATGTCTCAAGTATGGGATTGTAAGATGCCAACCTGCCGGAGCTAGTACTCTTGACCTTCGTGAAGCCTCTGCATTTGAGGACGCTAAGGGTAGCTGGGTCTGCGCAGTGCAGCTTCCTAGCTAGTGTACGGAAGTCCTTGTCCAGATCCCCAACATAAGGACCTGGTAGGCAATGGATGGTATTGACTACGAATCCAGCTTTGCCGGGCCGTTCGATGTGTGTTGATGTTGAATAGGATATCGCCGATGTCGTCTAGGCCGTCACTTGATAGCAAGAGATGCGTTGTCTGCGAATTTACGAGGCCCACTGTACCTCGAATCTGTCTCGCAATTGCCAGGACAGCAGAGCCTTGAGAGGATGACGTCGGATATTCCCGTGCCAGCTCGGTGTCGGTTGGGATCTGAGTCCTAAGCGACATTTAACCTTTGATGGTAGCTTACCAACCAGCTAGACAAATGCAGACTAGGATATAAGCGATCAATGAGATCAAGCGAGCAGGGCCGGGCGTCGAGCTATTGAGTTGCTCGGTCTCCACAAGAAGAATGATCGAAATCGGTGGTATTGAGCGCAAGGGCCAATTTCACTTGCCTGGTACACATACCATAGATCTCATTGCAGCAGCATCCATGTCCATCGGTCTGGCCTGCTGCTCGTGTGCCACCAATGCGATTGCCTAGGTCGTGGTCGCCTGCCGCTGCCGTTGCTCCTGTGCAGCTACCGTTTCCAAGTTGCTGCGCTCCTGACTGTCCCTGAAAGTACACAATCGTGGGTCCAAGGCCTGCTACCGACCTTTCCCTTCGGGTTTTGATTCCTCTGTACCCTAATGATACTCTCATATCTACCTCCAGTCATCGTTTACCCGCCGTGTCGACGCCAGCTCTGATAAGTTCTTTCTCCAGCTCGTCTCCCCCATCCTGTTGGTCAGCACATACCTGGACACCATCGTCCGAGATGCAGCAGTCCACTGACCCGTTTCTTGAGACTCAACCCGATATTATCGCCCACAGCCCACTCATCCTTGCCTCCGCCTCGCCCTGACCGGCAACGCAGCCCCCTCAACCCGGCTCAGAGGCGTAGTCAAACGACACAGCCGCCATGATCGTCATCGCCAGCTTTCAAGCAACCACAAACCTCACGGAACGAGCCACGCTGCCCCTCGATGTCGTCCTTGTCGCCACCACGCAGCTCAGGGCGATAGGAAACAGCCCAACATCACTGCCGATTGCACGTATAGATAAAGAGTGGATCCCTGAGCGCCGTCGCGAACCACTTAAAATGTTCAGAATCGACAGTAGTCCACTGCAGCACAGCCTCGTCACGGCGACACTCGTGCGTGGACCTGGTGGTGGCGACAAAATATCCCTCAATGCCGCGATAGCCGTTTATACGGTTGATAGCCCGCTTTTCAAGATAGTGTACGAAGGCTTCAAACTCCCCCAGATCCCCTCAAACCCCAGAAAGAGGCAATTCGTGGGCTCACCGAACGAACAAAATGAGCCCTCAAATCACCTCACCCCACAGCTGATCAGACGAAAACGAACCCCGTCGATCGACAAGCTCCGCGGGAGATTGAGCCCCCCAGATAGCTCCCGAGTACCCAATCCCATCTCACCTCCTCCGCCACTGGCGACAGAAACCCAGAAAAGAGGCCGCAAGCCACATTTACAAACACTCTACGACCTCTCGGGTGACTTGTCGCTGCTGCCAGAAGTTCAGTGCGGATTGTATAGCGATAGCAGTCTGCGTCAAAACTTAATACAAGCCGGGAAGACAACATGTCGAGATATCCAGGGTCGTCGGCGGAAGTTTTTATATCGAAGGTGCCGTGGGGCGAGGATCAATTACAGTGGTCCTGGTCATCAATGTTTCTACCCATGCATCCAACCAGATTTCTCGCAAAGGATACTTTGACATGTTCAAAGTTGCCAGCTTGCATCACAATTTAGACACCCACTGGCACCCGGCACAACACAGCCTGTGTTTGAGCTCCTAGCTCTCATTACCTAGTCTCTCAGTGGTGAATGGAGGAGAAGCCTGTAGCTGTAGCTGTCAGCTCGCAAAGCAACCATTAGTCTCCGTCATCTTCCAGCGTCCCACCAACTCTTTCTCTCTCTCGAGACCAAGACTTCCGCCTTGCGTTTCTCGTCTTGACGCAATGATGCTCTGTGTGGAATATCACAATTACACGCCTCTTGCATCACAACTCTCACAGCCGCTAGTCTCCGTCAACTTCCCACCTACCATCGGCCGTGTAAAGACTATGACCACCCCTTTGCCATGTCACAACTCCACAGGCCAAAGTCTAGTCTTCCAGAGTCTACCTGACGTTTGAGCAGCCGTTGGTGGCCGTCAGAACACAGCCTATGATCAGAGGCTGATGTTCACCATGGGTTCCATCTCCGTGGTACACTATGTCAAGCACCACGTTCTTTGGAGACATCTTTGCATCATAATTTAGGCATCCGTTGGTGTCCGCCATGTTGCGGCCTGTCAGCGGTTTCGGAAACCAAGCAGCCCAATTTGGCGTCTGGTGATGCCGAGCGGTCTCCTGAAAAGAGGCTGCTGAAACCCTACCTGCAAGTGTCAAATAAGCTCAGTGGAAAAGGTAGAAATGCAAAGAATGAAACTCGTAATTCATAGTCATCGCAAAGACGGAAGCTGGATCGTCGCTATCTGACATCCGGCACGACTGGCGCAGCAACATCTCGATTGAGTGCCGCAGCATGGATATCCGAGTCCGGTGCAGGTAGATCTGCTCCTCGCTCAAAGAGCCGTAACCACCATTGTGGCGGGTCCAATGGGCGATGGCCGCCGTGTGTGGAAGGGTAAATGTCGTTGAAGAAGTACCACACTGCCACGTTGTCAGCATCTCATCCGCAAACCTCACTGCGCCGAAATGATCGTATGTCCTACCATGCCCCACAGCAATCCCACACAACTCATCCTTCGGCCAATGCCCATGCAACACGACATTAAACGCAATCAACACCCACGGCAACCACGGCGCCTTGAACGTCAAGACCCCCAGAAAACTAAGCCGGGTCTCTGGGTTCCTCCTACTCCAGATATACACCAATGTACTGCTTAACGTAGTGCCGAGAAACGCTTGGTTGAACATGGGCGCGACGACGAGGAGGACGGTGGAAGCGTAGGCCATGAGCCAGGAGAAGTGGGCGACGGAGGCGGCGGCTTCTTCGAGCATGCGGGCGTAGCGCTGGATGAAGAAGATGTGGAAGAGGAGGTTGAGGGAGAGGGGGCCGAAGTAGATGAAGGTGGAGAGGAGGCGCCAGTACTGGTAATCGGTTCTATCAGTCTGTGGCTGTTCTATTGTGAGATGTCAGGAGATCCTACCTGCTGTTTGTGAAACACGGCGCGATAGCTGTAGAATAGCTGGAAGGGCGTGAGGATGTGGCATTGCACCAGGACGCCGCAGATGACCGTCGCACTCGTCCAGACTCGCGTGATGATCGGCATCTCGTAGAACCATTGCTCCAGCGGCATCCCGCCTCCGTCCATCAACGCCGCCATGATTTATCTCCTTCCTGTCCGTATGTCGTGTGTCCTTCCTTGTTTCCGCCTAAAGCCGAGCCTCTTAATACGATTGCCGGATCGCTGGCTATGCAGAATAGCGATGGGGCAAGAATGCAGAGGTGTCGCTAGGAACAGATGGCGAATGGCGAATGCAGAGGTCGATTTGTTTGATCAATACACGCGATAAGGCTACGTAGCTGCAACATGATTCAAAGAGCAAGGCGATGGCGTGCCGCTTACGTTAGCCACGCGGCGGCGGCATGTGAATGAGCATGGATCACTACTGGCGCTTAGCGAAACTGGCTCCGGTTAGGGCTGACGGGCCGCGGATACCGATATGCGCGTGCCAAAACAATCGCGACAACACAAGTAGGCGCGAGCAATTGAGCAGCAGTCGCGGTCCTTGCGCCGTCTGGACTATCATCGCATTCATCGTACCACCCGAGCGACCAGCTCCAGAACCAAAACTTCAACT
The DNA here is from genome assembly GCA_007113925.1 of Teratosphaeria gauchensis. Lineage (NCBI taxonomy): Eukaryota > Fungi > Ascomycota > Dothideomycetes > Mycosphaerellales > Teratosphaeriaceae > Teratosphaeria > Teratosphaeria gauchensis. Next base: position 1,761,701 of record VCMR01000003.1, read on the forward strand.
CGCGACGCGTCCTCTCCCACCACCCTCTCCATCACTCCCCTCTCTTGGCTCGAAACCCGCGCACCGACTCCAGCACAACTCTCCCACCCAGCATACCATGGCCCGCACCCACACGACCGCCACCACCCCCCGCGGCGGCGGCGGCGGCGCCAGCGGAGGAGGAACCAAAATGGCGCGCCGCGGCCGCCCCAGCATGGGCGGGAAATCGCACCCGGGCACCTCCCGCCCCGGCCTCTCGAGCAAAGCGCCCCGCCGAAGCACCGGAGGCTACGGCGCAGCAGCAGCAGCAGCAGCAGCAGCAGCAGCAAGCCCGGGGCGGCGAAAACCGCGCTACAAACCCGGCACCGTGGCATTACGAGAAATAAGACGATACCAAAAGAGCACGGATCTACTAATGGCCAAACTGCCGTTTTCGAGGCTGGTAAGTCTACCACACCCATCCCCATCTCCAACCCCTTACCTCCCTCGTGCCTAGCGGTTTGACGGTGCTAGTAGGTCCGAGAAATCAGCCTCAACATGGCGCCCATCTCATCCGGCGTGACGCGATGGCAGAGTCAGGCTATTCAGGCGCTACAGGAGGCCGCGGAAGCGTTTCTGGTGCATTTGTTTGAGGATACGAATTTGTGCGCGATTCATGCGAAGAGGGTGACGATTATGCAGAAGGATTTGCAGTTGGCGAGAAGGATACGGGGGGCTTGGGGGGGGTTGGGGTGATTGGGGGTTGGTTGGGATGGCGATGGAAGGAAGGAAGATTTTTTTTTCTTGGGATGGGGAGATGAATTTTGTGTGTTTAAGAAGCGTTGGCGCCTGGAGCATGATGTTGGGTTTTGAAATGGTCTTGAACATTTTGAGGAGGGCGGCGGGTGGAGAATTGGCATGTGTGGGTGGTGGGCACGTCCACGCATTTGCCTTTGAGCAGCGACAGGATCTGTATAATGGGAAGAGCATTGCTATCTTCGTAGGACGAACCGCAGTTCTACAGGCTGAACCTCGTTCGAACCTTCTCATCATGCGCCTTCCATTCCCATTCTTGCCCACTCATACGCTGGATCCCGCGATCGACTCTCCTCAACTTAAGCGTAAACCTGGGCCCAAGTTCCTGCAGACCCGCCCGAATGTCCTCCACGCCCTTCATATTCTTCCCATCCGCGCCCTGTATGCTCTTCTCCGTCGCCCGCTTGTCCCGAAACACGTAGCGATGTCTCCGGAAGAATATATAGTCTCGCTGATTATGCAAAGTGACGACCTGCCTGCCCTGGATCTCCGGCCGAGGTGGTAATAGTGATTTGAAGAGATGCGCAGCGACGAGACCGAGGGAGGTGCGGAAGCCGTTGAGGATGAGTTCAGGATAGTGGTTGGTTGGGTTACCGTGGCCAGGTATCTTGGCGCCCTCGACCCAATTGGAGATGGAAAAGTGGAACATTGGTCCGACGGGTAGGTGCACGATGTCCAGTCCCTTCGGCTTTTTCCTCTCTTCGTTCAGGATTACGACGTGGGTGTAATCCTGATTCGCGGCATACTTTGAGATCTCGCGGATGCTGTATTTGTAGCTGTGGTGGTGGGCTGTTCTTTTTATGTAGCGGCTGTTGGGGAATATCGAGGTGAGGAGCTGGGCTTCCCAGTGGAGAGTAGAATTTATAGAGGTTGTAATGAGGACTTTGGGGTCTCGGTCGCCAGAGTTGAAGAGGGAAGGGAAGCGTTGTATCAGTGCTTCAGGTGTGAGATCGAGGTTGGTCGCTGCTGTTGCGGCTGATGGTGCTGCTGAAGGCGCTGCGGACGGTGCTTCGCTGGGTGCGCGATTCCGTTTACCACTATCCTCGTTGTCATCATCCTCCTCTTCGCTGTCTGACCCGAGCATGCTGTCCACGTCATCGTCGTCCTCACCGCCCACGTCCGCATCTGGCGGCACGACTTGCTCGACGTGCTCTCCGTTCGCCTGGTGGTCCTTTGGGTTAATCTCGGCCGGCTCCTGCTGCTCAACCTTCTGTCGCTTCGGATGCAGCACATCTACGCTCAACCCCAGTCTGCCGTCTGCTGCCTCGTCCTCGTTCGCTTCGTCCCATGTTCGCTTGCTGTCTATCGTCTGTGGCACGTTCTTCGCTCGTCGCGCTTCTCTCAACTGTGGGTTCTTGTCTTCATTTCGTCTCCGGCGCAATCGCTCATCCCGCTTCGTGCTTTCCTTCTGCTTTTTGGTCTTGAGGTGTTGCTCCTGGCGCTTAATTTTATTGCCAATCTTGAATGGATCATTCCCCTTCATTGTGGCGATGCTCTGGATTTGGCCCAGGAACCCGGTCACAGGCTTGAATTCTCAAAACGCGGACTCGAGGTTTCCTCGTTTGCGACATGCCGCCAAAAAAGTTCTGCCAGAAAGGCGGTGAGCAAAGGGCGGAACAAGACCGTGCGCCAAAAAGTTCCAGGTTGGCACCAGCCTGATGAGCAAGAGTTCGACGAATGGAAACCACCAATACTTTTTAGGCCATCGGATGACAAAGACGTCCATGCAATTGGAGAGTGGAGCCGATTAGTCCACTCCAATTCACACAAGCAACGCTTCAAAAGGACACCGTCAATGGTGACAGACTGAAACACCGAGAAGGCATTGACTCACGGACGGCCGGTTTATGTCGAGCAGGTTTTCTCAGTCTTGCACCCCATTCCGAAAAGCAACATCGTTTCTTCGGATCCCACAATTCCATACGACATCTCACGACCTCTTCGCTTCGCTTACGTGGATTCATAGACCACGCCACTTCTCCAAAACTTCTCCGCGGCCTCGAGCTATAATCTCACTACCAACCCGCAACAAAGGCACTCCACGCAACATGGCTTCTGACTACAAGACCCTGAAGGGTCAAGAATTTGATCGTGCGGCCTTCGAGTCACTGCTCAGACGGAAGGTCTTCCTCTGGCAATCATTTGAGCCGTACGGTGCCGTCAAGGGTTTGTTCGACTACGGCCCGCCACTTGAAACCCTGGAAGCCGAAGTCATCAACATATGGCGAGACCACTTCATCAGACATGAAAAGATGATGGCATTGAAGTGCTCAATGCTGACTCCCTTCGAAGTGCTCAAGACCTCTGGCCACGTCGACAAGTTCGCGGATTACATGTGCAAGGATCCAAAGACTGGCGAGATCTTGCGGTCTGACCATCTGATCAAGGATGTCATTGAGGCACGGCTGAAGTCAGACCGTGAAGCACGAGGTGAGAAGGTCGAGGAGGCAGAGGAGGACCCGAAGAAAAAGAAGAAGCAGGCTAAGGCCGCGAAAACCGCAGTCAAGCTTGACGACGAAGTCCGCAAGGAGTATGAGCACTTGCTCGCCACCCTCGACGACTGTACTGGCGATGACATGGGTGCTCTGATCAAGAAGCACGACATCCGGAACCCGGGCTCTGGCAATGAGGTCGAGCCACCGGTTTCTGTCAACCTCATGTTCCAAACTCAGATCGGTGCTACTGGCAAGGAGCCGGCTTTCCTGAGACCAGAAACCGCACAGGGCCAATTTCTCTCGTTTCAAAAGTTGCTCGAGTACAGCGATGGCCAGCTGCCGATGGCTTCCGCCTCGATCGGCTACTCCTTCCGTAACGAATTGTCTCCACGATCTGGTCTTTTGCGTGTCCGTGAGTTCTTGATGGCCGAGGTAGAGCATTTTGTGGACCCGGAGTCTGGCAAGAAGCACCCTCGATTTGCCGCAGTCCGTGACATCAAGCTGCCACTGCTGGACCGCAAGACACAGAGTGCCGGTGGCAGCACACCGACCATTACGACCATCGGCGAGGCTGTCGATACCAAGCTTGTGGACAACGAGACTCTCGGATACTTCCTTGTCCGCATCATGCTTTTCATGCAAAAGATTGGTATCGACCAGAACAAGCTGCGCTTCAGACAACACATGGCGAATGAGATGGCACACTATGCAGCCGACTGCTGGGATTGCGAGCTGCTCAGCTCGTACGGCTGGATCGAGTGTGTTGGCTGCGCTGACCGCTCGGCATATGACCTGTCTGTGCACGAGAAGGCGACGGGCACGTTCCTCAAGGTCCGCGAACCACTCAAGGAGCCGGTGCAGATCACCGAGTGGCAAGCCAACTTGGACAAGAAGAAGTCTGGTCCGAGGCTGAAGAAGGATCTGGCCAAGGTTCAGGCCGCGCTTGCCGATCTAAGCCAGGAGTTCAAGGAGAAGTGCAGCATCACTATGGAGAAGGAGGGTAAAGTCGAGATCCCCGTGCCTGATCTCGAGGCCGGCAAGATCGAGCTTGACAAGGACATTGTCAGCTTCGCTAAGGAGACGAGGACGGAGACCATGAGGGAATACACGCCAAATGTCATCGAGCCATCATTCGGTATTGGTCGTATACTTTACAGCTTAATGGAGCACGTCTTCTGGAACCGTGAGGGCGATGCAGCAAGATGCGTAAGTCTGATCAGAAAGTCTACAAATGCTATTCTTGCTAACATGATTGCAGGTCATGTCCTTCAAGCCAACGATCGCCCCTGTCAAAGTCCTTGTCGTTCCTCTGCAGAAGGACGCTAAATTCGCACCACTCATCACCGAGCTCGAGCAACGCCTTGATGAAGAGTCCCTCCCCTTCAAGGTCGACCAGTCCGGTGTCAGCATTGGCAAGCGATACTCGCGTAACGACGAGCTGGGTATTCCGTTCGGCATCACGATCGACTACGAGTCCCTTGAGGGCAAGGGCTTCACGCTTCGTGATCGGGACAGCACCAAGCAGGTGCGGTCGAACTTGGATGAGATTGTGGACGCGATTGTCAAGATGTGCAAGGGCAAGGAGACTTGGGAGGATGTGGCAAAGCGATTACCTGCCTATGAGGGCAAAGAGGAGAAGGAGGAGTAATCCTTCACATCTCCTGACATTTGCATTGCTTCCACAGCGGAGGCGGGCGGATGGCGACGTCAGACGTACTTTCGCCTCGCCATGTACAGACGTGTGGTTTGCGCTCAGCCTGAAAGACGATGCGGTCCTGCACACAGGGTCCGGAAGCGATTGGCATCCGGATCCGTGTGTCAGGTCTTGCCATGTGCGGCGCTCAGCTACGGGACGAGACGAGGTACTGAAACGAACTCCTGGGTCGTGCTAGAGGGACAGAGTTATGGGGGAGGCGAACGCTGTAAGCGAAGGCATGTCCGAGGCCGTGGAGCAGACGAAGATGCGGGCAGTGCAGATAGTCGTCCGAAACAATGCAGATGCCAGCACATCGCGGCCATCAGAAGCGGGCGGGAATGCGGGTGCCTCTGCCTGCGTCACTATCAACTATGTCGGTCTTTGCACTGTTGGTTATTGCCACTGTGACTCTTCGTCTTGACAGGCACCATAAGCAAAGGCTATTACGTTCGTCTTGTGTTTGAATGGTACTAGTAGAATCCTCGATTTAAACCTTGGACCAGCAGCAGAAGCAGCCTAGCAGCGCGGGTACGGGCAGACGGGCGAGCCGCAGCACAGACCAAAAGGCAAGCCAAGCCAAGCCCGCTTCGCTCTTTCCCTTTCGTCGCCTCCAATCACAAGCCATATGCCATCGCCATCTCCCATTGGACACCAGCCGCATCACAGCAAGCGAGAGAAGCGCGTCAACACACAGATCAACAGTAAGTGCACGATGCGATGGCAACGCTTTCCTCTACAGGAAAAGCACATGAGGCGCACCATGGCCTGGTCGCGACCGTTAGCTGACCTGGTCGCAAGCTCTTGTCACCGCCTGTTGGCGTCAACTCACCGTCAATCGACCATAGCGCCATTCTCGACGGCTACGTCACGCAGCGCGACGCGGTGAGCATTGGGACGGGTTGAGGGACACAGCACCGTCCACCATATACTTCCAAGTGTGAGAGAGGGAGAGAAACTGTCGTGGGAGGGTGTGCGCGATTGTGGCAAAGAGTGTGTGGGCGGATCGCATGCGCGCATAACACGAGCCGGTCGCCGACGATGCAGACGCCGTATAATATGCCGCCGCAGGGTCAGGCACCGCAGGCTCAGCAGGCGCCCAAGCGATATGATGGCAAGAATGGACAGCCGCTGTATGATGCTGCGCAGGGCGGCCATTATGGAGCGAGTGCGACGATTGCCGCGCAGGGACATGCGCCGCCGCCGGAGACGTTCACCGGGCATTGGGCCAATGTACGTGCTACCTCTCACTATTCGACGTACTGCTGGCCATGCACAATGCTGACTAACAAATAGGTCTCCCAAGGCTTGTCGGGACAGTATCGGGACATCCTCAACACCTACTGGCAGAACCAAGTCACCAAGCTGGAGACGGAAGAGCACGATTACAAGATCCACCAGCTACCGCTGGCGCGCATCAAGAAGGTCATGAAGGCCGATCCCGAGGTTAAGATGATCAGTGCCGAGGCGCCTATATTATTCGCCAAAGGCTGCGACATCTTCATCACAGAATTGACCATGCGCGCCTGGATCCACGCCGAGGAGAACAAGCGCCGCACCCTCCAACGTAGCGACATCGCAAGCGCGTTGGCAAAGAGCGACATGTTCGACTTCCTCATCGACATCGTACCCCGCGAGGACGCAACACCACAGCATAAGCGGCGACCAGAGTACACTCCCGTCGGCACATACGCGGTCCCCGATCCCAACCAGAGTGGCACGGGCGGCTCGAGCACCATGGTCGCTGGGCAGGATCAGCCGGGTATGGGTCCTGGTGGGCAGGAATTCGGTGGTATGGAGCCGGGACACATGCAGCAGCCGCAGTATCAACAACAGACGGGCATGTATCCGCCTCCACAGCCGCAGCAGGGCTATGGAGGCGGGCAGATGTTCGATACGAATATCTATGGGCAGCCGTATGGGATGCCGGGAGGGCAGATGCCGGTAGGTCGTCCCTAGTAGCAACGTCCATCATTCCATCCCCGTCTCATCCATATCATCACTTCTCCTCGCACCACAGAAAAGAATCATAGCTAACCCCTCTCGCAGATGTACGGCCAACCCCCTCCCCCACCACCACAACAAAGCGGTCAACATCCTCATCCCCAAATGAGCGCGCCCTACGGCCAGCGCGAACAACAAGATGCCGAAGGTGATGGCGAGCAGGGTGGTTTCGACGGGACTTAGGGCGTCTTGTCGCATTCTAGTCCTGTAAGGAGGGAGAAGAGGGGAAGGGGGCGTCCGCGGATTAAGCCGAGGACGGCTTCGTCGGTGGAGAGGCAGAGGCAGAGGCAGCTGGAGGCAGGGAGGGAGGGGTAGGATGATCAGGGGCAGGGTCAGGGGTTTAAGGAGGGGTAGGAGAGGGCGGGCAGGGAGGTGGAGGATGGGGAGGGGGATGGAGAGGGGGGTCAAAGGTTTCTGGGGCAGGGGTTTGGGTCACGACGTCATGAATGATTGATTGGGGTTATATCATGGGGCTGAGCGCCTTAGAGCGGTGATGGCTAGACCAGACTATTCGTAGAGGTGAGGTGAAGAAAGTATCAATACATTTCTTCTTTGGCTATCGATGTGATGCTGTTTACGGGGATGAAATAATATAGTCACCTGATTATTTCCACCCATTAACGACATTTACCTGTCATGTCATGCCCATATCTGTGGTCACCCGTGTTCACGAACTTGTCGATCGATCGATTGACTGGTCGGGCTGATCAATGGCTTCATTTCCTTTTTTCCCTTTCGATTCATCAACACATCAGTCCCAGCTTCCAAGTCAGTCCCATTGATTCTCGAATCGAGCGCGTGGACGAGACATCCCGATCACTATTGGCGATTGGACCAGGTACATCCATGTACATGGATATCGCTATCGCTCGCGGCATTCATGCGGGAGTCGATCGCTCATGTCCAGGCGCCGTCGATGGAGTCAGCTCCTCAATAGTGCTGTGAGTGAAGGTACGCATATATGTCGGAGAGTGCTGCTGCTGCTGCTGCCTCTCTGGTCGAATGGGAGCTAGCTGGTGTAGTTCCATGTGCAAGCGAGCGGATCATTTTCTGTTTTCGCATCAGAGCTAGCTAGCTTGTGGAGATATGGGTTCCATTCTATTCTTTGCATCAGAAGGCGAGGGACTTCCAGGTATGCGTGCGGGAATGGGGGATTTTGGGCAATGTGCGACTCTTTGGGTTGGACTGAGCGTTGCTTAGGGTTAGTGTTTGGGCGAATTCGGGCCCGGCGGGTTTCAATCATGCCTTGAGGCCGCTGATACCTACTTTATTCTCTCACGCTCCGGGTGACTCGCGAGTCTGGTAAGAGCAGTTGCACTCGCTGTGTTATGAGATATGGAGGTGGTATCGGCTGTCTCCCTAGGTTCGTGCGGTATAGCTCCTTCTCGCCGTGGTTTCAGGCCTTCATTGCGTCTGCTTCCAAGTTCGCTCATGGCTCTGACTGTCATTCCACGAATTAGTCATTGCGGTGTCGTCTTGTTCGCGTGGGGCGAGAAGTTGGTGGGTCGATGCGGTGAAGTGTCTCGTTTGCCTTCTTCTAGTAGACTGATGGTTTAGATATTGATGCGCCGCGCGTAGGGTTGTCTGGAGCTGTATAGGCCCGCCCGATCTGAGAAGGTATTAATTGGCTGCATAAGGCCCCTGAATGCTTGTAGATTTGTACTGGCTTTGTACTGAAATGTAATTGGAATTTCGCTGCATCTTGTTGCTGCTGTTGCTGCTGCAGCATTCGACTCCGCTCTTGAATGCATATATACCTTATGTACGAAAAGCCCAACGCTGCACTATTCTTTCTCAACCCACATACTCTCAGCGAATGAAATTATATATAAATATAAGAGAAGTGATATGAAGAGGAGCGAGTCACCTGATCGAGCGTTCATGCTGGTGACGAGCCATCGCACACGCAGAACCGAACGCCGCGCACCAATGAGACAGTGTCACACACTTACCCTGGACCATGTGAAGATTGGTTCACTTATGCACCAACTATGCGCGAGCACGCAGTGCCCGCAGTAGGTTTGCAAGGACCGACAAGCGAGCGCGCCTGCACCTTCAAAAATCTCTGCCCCTAGCCGCATCCACCTGTGTGCATTTCCAGGCATACATATTACACGGCGCTGCAGCCTGATGGGTGCATTCATATGTGGGATGCTGTCCTCGCGAGAATATGTACTGTGACCTCGTTTGTTGAGTTTTGCAGTGCAGATTCTGGCGTTGCAAGTTGCAGATTATGTTTGCTGGTTCGGGTCCTCCAGTGGGGTCTATGGCGTGTAACGCAGAGGACGAGAGCTGTCGCGAATAAGGTTTGGTACAGGTGTCGCTGCTACGTAGTAGCGATGCCGGTGCCTGTACATGTAGTGCGACGGTGGGATGCAGCGAGATTTTAGCACAAGTCGGGAGCGATCGTGGGTTGCGGTGAGTCCCGCTGCTCTATCAGCATGCGTCGTTAGTAGAAAGATAGCTTTCGCTGTGCGCAGACATGCGAGGTAAAGCGAGCTTCCATCTGAGGTGGTGGCGAGCGCCAATCCCGCACCTAGCTGTGTAATGAGTCGCGAGAGTTTTCGTCAAGCTGCTGCCGGCAACAGTGTGGTATGTTGCGCGTTAGTCACACTTTATCGTTCCAGCTGTACAAAGAGTCGCGAAAGTTCTCGTCAAGCTGCTGCCGGTAACAGTGTGGTATGTTGCGCATTTGTCACACTTTATCGTTCCACTCCGCATTCTTGCTCAGAAGACCGCCAAGAGCATTACGCCAGGTCCGGTACCTACTACTGGAAGGAAGGAGCAACAGGGCCGGGCCGCAACAAATAGGCTCATGTACCGCACGAGGACAAAGACGAGATGACCAGTTTGTGTAGCTACCAGGTCCTCATGATGCTTGATGGAGGTCAGCAGTCCTGCCTCAGTGGCCAGATGAAGTGGTGCATCTGAGACATTTTGTCCAAGTTTATGCTTGGTCATAGCAACGAACTCCTTTCACGTTCTCCTGTGCAGCGCGTCGTAATTGCATGCCCACGCCGTTCTTCCAGCATGCAGATTAGAGGCTGCTGTGCGGCAATGTAATAAAGCTGGTGCATGCACCGGAGGCCCTTTAGCTGCATGGCTCAAGCACTCGCTCCATCATCAAGTCGCTGCAGCAGCGTCCACTGGCCAGTCCGCTTAATTTGCCTCCTAATGCACGGAAGCACCGTATGCATTAGCTGTCTCGAGTCGTGCCTGATCCGAGATGCAGTCTCATCTTGACTTTGAAAGAGGCAAACCTCTAGACGAAGTAGCATGGCCACGGAAGCGTGTAAAGACATAAGTGACTTTGCCAATCGGAGGGTTAGCCATGGCTTTTGACAGTCGCCCTACACCCTGGCCGACCCAGCAACTCAGAAGAACCGGAGGTGCGTTGCATGCAGAGCTTGCTTGTTTGAGACGAGCCGACATAGGGCGGGCCATAGTAGCAGCATTTAGTTTCATCAGCAGTGCTTTGTATGTGGTGTGGAAAGCTTGGGAGCAAAGGCGCAGGATTCCCAGACCAGGTTGATGACCATAATCATTGCGATCTGAAATTGTGCCCTTTTCTAGAAGCATTCAAATCTCTCCCTGAGCCAGGGCCCGCCCTCCCTGGTCAGACTCCACATCCCCCTACCGTATTTTCTGCACGCATAACCTTCTGCCGTCATTCCTGTCTCGACGACACACTCTCTCTACCTGCACCTTGCGTGTCTGTTCTCGACAATCGTGCACGAGCTGCGACAAGCACGCCGACTCGTTGCTTTGCGGCCGGATCTCGTGTCGGAGCAAGCTTCAAATTCTGCGCATTTTGCCCAATCCCAAACACCTCTCACCACGCTCGTGTCGCGCGTCTGCACTCACTTCAGAAGGAGGATAACATCCGCAATCACCTTCGACGGGCGGCCACTACGCTGTACCCGATGCCTTGAGCCTCTCAGACATCTGGTCACGAGATTACGGACGATATACCTAACGATTAGACGACTTCCCTCTCTCTTCTGCGACAAAGGACGGAACCTGTCCATCTACCTGCCCTCCATACCCTGTTAATACCAAATCACCCGCGTCTACCAGACTTCACGACCGCACCACCGATTCCAAAGGCGGGCAATAGCCAAGCACTCGAGGCGCGCTGAGACAGCACGGCTTAGAGTCGCAAAAGTCGCCGGTGCACCGTTCCGGAAGTCTACCGGCTTTCCGAGTGCCAACTGTACCACCGGTCCCACGCCGACAACATGAACCAACACAGCTTCGACATGTACTACGACAACCAGTCGAACCGCTCGCCCACCTCGCGCAGGCAGCTCAACAGGCAGCCTTCGGCCCAGCAGTTCGAGTCGTATGCCCACCTGCCCTCTGGCTTGTACACCGAGGCGGACCACATGAGGGGCGGCTACGCGGATATGAGGAACACCATCGGCGGATATGGAGGCGGAGGATATGACATGGGCGGGCAGACGTGGAACGCAGCCGCGTTCGGACAGAACAGCACTTTGAACGGGCTGGGCGCACACAGTCTGAGGAAGCCTCCATCTCGTGGCGGACGTCCTGGACTGCCAGGCGTAAGTGTATCTCCATTTGTCAAATCAAACCTTTTGGCTAACAATGTCTAGGGCTGGATGGACCAAGGCATGCCAGGACAGATGCAGTTTCCAGGCGGAGCTCTCGGCGGATACGGCATGCGCCAGGACATGCACTCTGAGCCAGACGAGGAGCTCATTCCGACTGCTATCGTGATCAAGAACATTCCATTTGCCATCAAGAAAGAGCAGTTGGTGGCCATCATGACAGACATGGGTCTGCCTTTGCCCTACGCGTTCAACTATCACTTTGACAATGGCGTATTCCGCGGCTTGGCGTTCGCCAACTTCACGAATCCAGAAGAGACAGCAACTGTGATCGAGGCTATGAACCATTTCGAGCTTAATGGGCGGAAGTTGCGAGTCGAGTACAAGAAAATGCTGCCAGCAGCCGAGCGTGAGCGCATTGAGCGCGAGAAGCGGGAGCGGAGAGGCCAGCTCGAGGAGCAGCACCGTCCCATGGCGCCAGGAACACTGCAAACGCAAAGCTCGATGGGCTCGCTTTCCTCTCGCATCCCGGCACACTCGCCCTCGCCAGTCTCTGCGCGCAATCTGAAGCCGGGAGGTGGCTGGGCCGCACCGCCCATGAGCGATTCTGCACAGATGGGTCTGGATGTGGACTTGAACGATCCACAGTGCTTGCAGTACTACTCGAAGTTGCTGCTTTTCAAAGAAGACACGGCTCGCGATCTGATTGTCTTCCCGCCAACTCTTACTCCACAGGAGCGCCGAATGGTGCACACTTTGGCTCACCACATGAACCTCGGTCATACCTCGAAGGGCGACTCGGACAGGCGCGCTGTCCATGTGTTCAAGGAAGGGTCTAGGGCGCGCGTCAGCCCGCCTATGCCACAGATTGCAAACCTACAGAATGACTCGAGACGTGCTTTGAACCGCGCTGCCACTACCGACTTCAGCGACGTGCGAGACAACTACTACGGCGGTCAACAACTTCGTCAGCAGAACTCGGCATTTCTCGGTTACGACAATGGTGGTAGTCTAGGTCCTGGCAACAGTCTGCGGGCTGCAAAGTCGTTCGCTGACCTGCGCTCCTACACGCCTTCTCCCGTGCCATCGACCGCCAGCTTCCCGGCTGCGCTTAGCAACAACGTCGCACGTCTGCAGGAGTTCGGTCGCGAGAATGCCCAGTCTAGCACTCCGACCTTGATGACGCCTACCTCAGGCTTGGCTGAGCGTGGCGATCAGCAAATCATCAATGGACTTGGAAACATGACACTCGGTGGCCTCGGTGGTAGCCCTCGCGGCCTTCGTGGCTTTCCCTCATGGGACCGCGAGAACCCAGGCCCAATTGGCGGCCATCGTTCCTTCAGCACGAATTACGAAGACCGCTCACAAAATCGCAGCGTCCCACAGGGAGCACCAGAGCGACAGCCCAGGGGACCTCTAGGCTCGGGCTTCCCACGCCCAAGACAGAATGGACACGCTGCTCGCAACAGCGACGAGCTGTCTCAACAAAGCAGCGCTCCCGAGATCACGGTCGAGCATTGACTCAGATGATAAAACACGCCTATCACATGACGGCATGGATTATGACTATGACTATAGCATCAACTATCACTTAGCATCACCTACCCAACCCAATCTTCCAACCGACACCGACACAGCGAGCTGGATCTACACCCCGATGGAGTGGAATTTTCACGCGCCGCCGCTAACGACTGTCAACGACGAATGACGAGACGATCATGAAAGTAGAGAAGATCACAATGGAGCTCGCTGCTCACACATGTTCGAATGACGTCGAGACCTTATTGCATACCCGCGTTTTGCGCTGCACTGGAAAATACCTGCATTTACTGATTTCTTGGGATTGTGTTTGAAAGGACACAAAAGCTGCGTAATATATCTTGACCGACCTCGCCTGGATACACGGTGGCTAGGCAGGAGTTATGAGGCGTTTGTTTATGGATGGCGTTTGTTGTTGGATTGGCGTTTACAATTGCTTTTGCGTCGTCGTGTTGTCCTGGACACAGCGATAACCGGCAGGCGGACAGAGAGGGCAGATGCAAGCTTGGTCCTTGTGTTTATGTTCGCTCCACTGTATTAGTGACGAATCTTTTGAGCTGTGCTTTTGCTCGCGCGACGGCCGAAACACGCTTGGAATGCGAGATGGTGATCATGTATGCAGAGCCGCTAGTGCTAGATGTTTAATCTGAGGGAGAAACGTACAAGTCGCAGGGACGTTGTGCCCTTCAGGTGTCCTGTCCAGAGCTAATGATGCTGATGGCTGGCGTTTGGCACCCAACCATCGAATGGGTCGCTGCATACGTGTGGTTTGCAGGATAGATACGGCCGCAAGGTAGACTGTGTACTCGCCACGCCGCAGCGTATGAAAGCTGATGCAGTCTGCAGCTTCGGAGGTCCACACGGTATCATACACATTGCGAACCCGAGCCCAGCATCGCCGATATCACGAGAGAACAAAGCACTCCCGAGCCTCCTTTAGACGTCTACCCCACTACCGTGCCGCATCACAGCAGCTGCTCTTCAGAAGTACTACCAGATTTCTTCCACGGCCTCTCGTGCTTTCCAGTAATATACACATTAGCCAAGATGCCCGATCCTATACACATTGCACCATTCGCAATTGCATTGTCTTTAATCTTATACCTCCTCATCAAGAACATACTGCATGCCAGGCAATTCCGCCAGTTTGCAGCGGCGAACGGCTGCGAAGAGCCTGCTGATCACAGCGAGCCGTTCCCCTATGGGTTCCGGATGCTATGGCGGATCATGTGAGCTCCACCCTGTAATTGGTGTTGTGCACGATGAGCTAAAACCTGCTGCAGGCAGCTCGACAAGACGGGCGAAGACTTGCTCGACGATGTCATGACCGAGGAGTTTGGGGACAAGCACACTTTCAAGAAGACGACGCACGATGGTACGACTTTGATTCAGACCCTGGAGCCTGCGAATGTGCAAACGCTGCTCGCTCTGAAGTTCAGCGACTATGAGACTGGGTCCAGGCGGCGGAAGATCCTCTACCCTGTCATCGGCGACTCGATCTTCTCTAGTGACGGAGCATTCTGGCAGCATTCGAGGGCGCTCTTTCGACCGCAATTTAGTCGCGACAACATCAATGATCTGGAGGCTACCGAGCGCTCTTGCAATGACCTCATCAGAGTCATAGGAGAGGTAGACGAGTCTGGATGGACTGACGCCGTTGCTTTGCAGCCATTGCTGTACAATTTCACCATGGACACGGCATCGCATTTTCTCTTTGGCGAGTCGTTGCATGCTCAGCCAACTTCTCTCGATGCGAACAGAGACCCTGAGACCATAGCTCGATCTCGGATCTTTATCCAGGCTTTTGACCAGATTGGCTTGACGGCGGCAGACAGGTTTCGCCTACAGGGCCTCTACTTCTTGGCTGATGGTCCTAAATTTCGTAAATCTCTTGCAGATGTCCACGCAGTCACTGATCACTTCGTCAGGCGCGCAATCAGAGAAGCTGCTGAGAAAGATGTAAAGCAAGACCAGAAATACAGCCTTCTGACGGCCTTGGCGAGGGAGACGAAAGACGAAACCAAGCTCCGCAACCAGATCTTGGCCATCCTTTTCGCCGGCCGTGATACCACTGCTTCACTTCTTGGATGGTGCTTCACGCGCTTGGCTCTCCACCCGGATATCCTATCGCATCTTCGGTCAGCCATCCTGCGCCAATTCGAGAACGGCGACATCACGTTCGCCTCCCTTAAAGCCTGTCGACCTCTGCAGAACTTCATCAACGAAGTCCTGCGCATGCATCCTACGGTACCTATCAACGGCCGTTTCGCAACCAAAGACACCATCCTCCCAACCGGCGGCGGTCCCTCCGGCACCTCACCCATTGCTGTCCGCAAAGGCCAGTTTGTGCTGTTCTCCGTCTACCTCATGCACCGCCGCAAGGATCTTTGGGGCGAAGACGCGCTGGAGTTCAAGCCTGAAAGGTTCGAGAAGAGGATTCCGAGTTGGCAGTTCCTGCCTTTCATTGGCGGACCGAGGATTTGTTTGGGGCAGCAGTTTGCGATCACAGAGGTTGGGTATCTGTTGGTGAGGATGTTGCAGACGTTTGATCGGATTGAGCCGGTCAATGAGGGCGAGATGAGGAGGATGAAGAAGACGTTGGGATTGACTGTGACTGCGGCTGAGGGTGTGCGGGTACGGCTGCATCGCTCCAAGTAGTTGCATTCGCATCATACTCATTGCTATTGAATATGGCTACTGTGAGTGCTGTCAGCATGCTGTCCTTGTACAACAGTTCTGTTACAGCAGCCCACGAGCCGAACATCGGTACACCGTATCCTCTGAATGGGCCTAGACAGACCACGAGACTCGGCCACCTATAGCATAACCCACTACGACTGACCTACCAGTGTCATTCAACGCATACAAGCTACGTCGTGAGACTTGGTAAAGTCAAGCATGTCACGACCGGGACGCAGCCAAGCAGTGCATGTCGCTGTGCTCAGCCTTGCACATAAGGCTTTGGCAGAGCCATCTCCGTGCTGGATATGTGACAGCCTCCTTGACAAGCTCTGCTGGCACTGACAACACCATCTATCGCAATGTACGGTAATTTTGGCTATGGAGGGATATACTATGGCGGGATGCCATATGGGTATGGCAATATGGGATATGGCGGTTTGGGATATGGCGGTATGGGATATGGCGGTATGGGATATGGCAATACGGGATATGGCGGTATCGGCATGGGTATGGGCACGAACAATGGCTACGGGTATGGCTACGGCGGCATGAACAATGGCGGCTACGGAGGACGTGGCGGCGGCTACGCAGGCTTCCGCAGAGGTAAGAGCTCCCTACCAACGACTCTACCGTCCCTTGAGCTGACTAATTCTGCACGCCAGACCTCAAAGACGACGACTCCGAATGGGACTACGACGACTGGCGTGGTGATCTGACTGGCTACTCGATGGACGGACCACGGGGAGGACGGTTCAGATCGCGCGGCGATCGCGGAATGTTCCTCGAGGACTATGAGGAGTGGAAGGATGATCACCCTGAGGACTGGCTTGTTCGGAGGGAAAGGAGGAGGAGAGGGAATAGGTATTATTAGCGTGCTCGGTGGTGCCTTCTGCGGGAGAAGCTGCTCACCCGTGCTTGAATGCTGTGGAGGAGTACCTAGTGTGACAATTGCTGAGACTGGATGGAGTTTGCTAGATGGATAGGAGTAGTCAGTCAGTGGCTGGTGCGGTGCCGTCATTGTCCACTCGATGGGTCATGTCATTTGCGTGACGAAAGCAGCAAATTGCAGACGCAGTGCAAAGGGTACCCTTCATTGAGTCAGGATCATTCTCGCACCAATTGATAACCAGTGTAGGCCATCACTGGCAGCTACCCAGCTGCTGGGACGTCAGAGAAGTCTTGCACCAGTGAGCTGCTCCCGAAAGGCAACTTTGGCACTGCTGCTTCTGCACTGCTCCACTGCCTGCTTTATACAAAACCGGACCTTTCACTTCCTTCCTTTTGCGCCCTCATACATCGACCGGAAAAGATGGCACACACCTCGGACGCCACAGTCTCGCCAACAATCATCGACGCATTCGAGTCCTTCCTCAACGCAACAGAGGCAGCCTTCACCGTCCCTGCACCCACGACACCATGGACGTCCGCTCTCAACATGCTAGGCACTGCATTCGCGAACATCATCTACATCTTCATCTGCCTGGTCTCCATCATCCTCGTTGCCTTATGCATGACTGCACTGGAGTACTATATCTTCCGGAATCTGTGCGGCTGCAGCCGCTTCGAGTCACCGGGAGATACTGAAGGCGATCCTTCGGACGGCCCATGTCCAATGTGCGAAGAGAAACGACTACGGGCAGAAAGTGAAAAGGACCCGGGAAATGCAGGCAGGAACCTTTAGCCATCTTTGTGATAATGATCGGGACTGTCGCGTTTCTTGCGAGGATTAACGTGGAATTGAGGGAGGCGGGACGAGTTTCGCTGTCCAGTCAGGTTGGCACGGCGCTGCTTACGATGGCGATGCTGTTTGTGATTCCGTACATCATCATTGGGGTCTCGCGGGTCATCCACATGGTGAGGTCGCGCTGGTCGTATGCTGGACAAGGATACTTGCAAGTGCCGCAGATGAACGAGAAGCTCATCGAGGTGTGAGCTATTGCACAGGAGTACACGTCGATGCGCCTGGTCAAGTATCAGTCTCGAGTAGGAACTGTGGCAACCGCTGTAGCGAGTTTGCTGCACAAAGAACCTTGTCTCAAGTCGTGCTGTCATTAGAAAGTATCAATCTCTATCTGTGCTTCGCGAACTGCGCAGAAGCCAAGTCTTCGCCAAACCCACCAAGACGCCTGAAAACACGCTTAAACGCGATACTGCCGCACTTATTGGACCTTCTTCGCAAGCGTCTCTGGTGGCCCGTAACTCCTGTCGTCTGCACCTTCGACCTCCTTCACGATTGTCTCCATCTCCTTTGTCTGCCTTTCCCACTCGGCCTTGCTCATCTTCGTCTCCTTGATGAACAGCTCCATGTTGGGCTTCCTGTAGCTGCCGCCCAGCCTGTCCCACAAAGTTGTGAATTGACCGTAGTTGTAGTTGAAGTACAGGTGGTGCATCGTATGACATGCCGCGCCGTTGATGATCGGGCTGTTGGCGACGTACTCTCCGTCGTGGATGATCACGGTCCAGATCTGGATGAATGTGAAAAGCGCGACGTACGCGAATTTCTGCAGTGGGAAGATGAACGGAAAGATGTGGTACGGCAAGCTCTGCGCGTAACCGTCGAGCGGGTGGAATGCAATGCTGGCGTATGGTGTCGGCATGATCCACTTGTGGTGAGGCTTGTGCAAGTGCTTGTAGATTAAGGGGTGGTGCAGTCCACGGTGAATCCAGTAGATGCAGCCGTCTGTGAACAGGAGGAAGAAGGCAAATTGGATGTAGTTCCAGGACTGGCCAAAGATGCTAAGCATCGGATGGCTGAAGCCCGGGTTGGAGATAGTGTCGTAGATGAAGGAGAGGCCACGAACTTCAGCAACGAAGAACGGGACTGTCATGATCGCAATAATCGGAATCGACGTTACGGCTTGCTGGATCTCGAGCCGTATCTGATTCTTGAGGTATTTCGGGTGGTTGAACGTGTCGTGGTCGAAGACGAAAATGTAGGAGAGGGTGGCGCAGAAAAAGTAGATGAGCGTGCCAGAGATTCTAGTGTGCTGTCAGTCATGGCGGATAGCATCAATACCAATAATGCTGTACTTACACTGTGATCATGTATAGCGACAAGAACTGCCGCCACACGTTGTCCCGGTCCCACTGGCTCATCCATGCGTGTTCTGATGGTTGCACAGCGAACCACGAGCTTGCCGGCTCATATTGCCATCCTGATCGTGCAAATGGGCCTTCTGGCGCCCCGTTGATCGCATTGTATGTTGCATTGCTGTCGGCGAGCCCTTTGAGCGACGCTGCTATTGTTGAGACTGGGTCGAACGTTGATACTGCCGATGATATTGGTAGAAGGCTGGCGTATACTCTGTCGAGCACGAATGTGTCGAACACCTCCAGTACGACATCCATCGTGGGGCGTGTAAGCCTTGCGGCGTTGTCGCGCAACCAGGGAGCGCCCTTGAATCCTCGAGCTTCGTGTTGCTCGTGTTTCTCCCAATGTGAATTTCTCGCTCTTGCGCCTCAAATACTTCTTGCCTTGTCCCAACGTACGTTATTGCCAATAAACGCTACAGATGCAATGTGAAGAACAAAGGCAACGCGCCGCCGTAAAGTAATCAGGTTATAATAATGAAACGAGCAGGGACGGAAATATCGGGGTTCCCAGTGGTACGATTTTTTGGCCTGCGATCAAGGTCCACACCAATCAGGTAAGCTTTGCCATGCATGGCCGTTGCGGACCCTTCATTTGCCTCCCTGACGAAACTTACGATTGAGGCTGGACCCTCGTCCCAATCAGATCAATTGATGTTCAACGTCGCCATCTCCTGACGTGTCACGCTCCTGAGAGCTCATTACAACAGCAGCTCCGGAGTATAAACGTATGTTAATGCGCCAAAAACTCGATCGTCAACACATGAGTCAGCTCTATGCAAGCGCCGGATCACAGGTGAGCCGGGCAGCCGCAGTTCTCAGATGTGTGTTTCTGCAGGATAAAAGAGTCCGTTGACAAGGTCTCTCACAGCTCGAGACACATGTCGGCCGCCAGTGGGCTGCACGATGACCGCAACACCTCATTTCAGCAGCCGCCTGCATCCATCAATCAACGCGTCAGTCGGATGATGAAAAAAGCTGAGATCCAAGCATGCCTAAGCTTTGACTTTGCAGAGGCTGCAGATTGAGGTATCTGGGTTCAGCACCTCTCAATTGCTCTGCTACTAGATCATCTCTCGGGATGACTTCTTGCTTAGCGAAGACTATTTACTGAATAGTGTTGCAACGCAGGCCCTACTGGTAATTTGTATCCTGTAGATATAGAGGCTGACATTTCCGATGATGTTCTTGTTCCTAGATCGCTCGAGTTTCGCGAGATGCGCTGGATAAGCATACATAAGGTATGAGGAAGATACAAGAGCGAAGATGGACTCGGCTACCCGGATCATCTTGAGGAGAGGCATTAGCCAATTGCAACACGAGGTGCAAAAGGCGATACTGGACTTCTACTACACTTTGGCTGGATAACCGCAAATTCAGCCACATGCCGTACAGATATCTCCATCGCAAGGCTGGCCTGGGCTCAATGTCCAGGCTTTGCGAGAACTTGAGAAGTTCGACGAGACTATCACTTTCCTCAGCCTCTACCTTGCCCTGTGCACAAGGAGGGCGTCCAACTTGCTGCGTGGCACGGGTGTTCGACAAGATATGATGCCTTGAGTACATGATTTTAGCCTCATCGTTGCAGCTCAGTAGTCGGTTGATTGACGTTGGCATTACTGGCCATCTATTCATTGTACGGCCGGATCGACTCCGCACTTGGCCCAGGTTAACAGCCGCCTTCCGTCATCGTATTGCACCTTCATCTGACCCGCGAGGACTCTTCCTCAGAGCAGACTCGAGCAGCGGCTACAAACGGAGGCTTTTGTTCCACCAAGCCAGGCCGAGTAGAGCTGTCCGCATTCGAGTGATGGTCTGGTCTGAAGCGGCAGCCTCGTGCAATGATCACCATGGCGCCTCCGCCATAGCAATGTGTCTCAAAACGAGTGTGGCCGAGAACTTACTCGCAGCTCGCAGCGTGCAGAGCTGGGCCACGTGCAGACGATCCGGATTTCTACCAGCTGACTGATCCAAGACATCTGTGCATTTCGGACTCACTATACCGAGACCTTCGATGTTTTGACATCAAGCCTTGGCCTAGCTCGACACGTGCTTCCAAACGCTTCCTCTTGATTGCGCACACCAAGTCGTGAGGACGCATCGACAGTAGCCAGCCTTGGAGCGGACACCAGAGCGATTTGGATATTGAAGATTTCGACACGTGGGCTGCAATGGCACAGCACATGTATATTAAAGGCAGGTGTCGCCACTTTGTCGATCTGGCTATCCAAAATCAGCACTTTGGAAACCCAATATCCTCCACCTACATCAGGAAAGATCGAGCGCCTCTCGATTCATCATACCTCCGCCATACATCAGAAACCAAACCACAACATGAACTTTCTCATCAAATACCTCCTCGCACTCCTCCTCAGTCTCGCATCAGCAACTTCAGCCGCTCCAACTCCCGCCGACGCTCAAACGATTCTAGACACAATGAGCTGCGACCATGGCACAAACGTTGGTGATGGCTCTTGCGAAGCAAGGGGCAAGAATACGTATTGCGTACGTGCAGACCTGTCCTCTCCTTACCTCCTATTGCTTATATGGATGGATTTACTGATGTCGTTGATAGTGCGTTGCTGGTGCATGGGAAGCCCAGTTCGATTACGGTGTTTGGCGAGAAGTGGATGTTACTACCCTTCCGGGAGGTGGCACTCCAATTGTATGTGGACCGGAGTCAAATAAGGGACAAGCTTATTGCGCGTAGGAGGGATATTGGAGGGGCTCGGGTTTGTGATGTTGAGATGTGAAATATGTTGGATGGCGTTGGATGGAGAGGGACTAACGAGACATGAGGCATGTTTAACAGAAATGCTGGGAAGAGATCATGCACGCACCAGGTAGCCGAGTGCCAGAATTAATGACTAGCTTCGAAGAATCAGAAGGGATCCAGGCATCTTCTCAGGTCGGGCGACATTGGATCATCTCGGTCACACTACTCACCCTCCACGTCCCACCTGACCAGCGCCCTCTCCATCTCTCACCCTTCATCTTGTCCCTCATCTTGCCACACCCACGAGACACGCAGAATTGCAAGCCATCGTACTTCCTTACCATGTATCCCCAGCTCCTGCCTAGGACCAGACGAGCTCGGGTCGTCTTGCCCACTGGCGGAGACGGCTGGGCTCGCAACAGAGGAGCAACGTCTGGTCCAACGCCATTAGCTGTGAGTCTTGAGTTGCGGTCGACAGTCTTGAGAGATTCGAACGACGGATTGAGGAGGAATGTTCGTTGGCCAAGTGCATCAGGTTCGGTGTGTAAATGGGCGTCAAAGCTCCTCGTTTCTTGGATGACGGACGACGAACGTGAAGAAGGGGCTGGTGATGGCTCCGGGTACATTTTGCGAAATGGTAGCTGCCTGTCCGCTGTTGCTGGTGGTATTGGCGTCGCCTGAATGCGACTGTGTTCGTCGGTAGGCATGGTGGCGAGTGATGTGCACTATTTTGTGTAAGCAAGTGGGCAAAGATTGCGAGCTGATCAAAGTCAATTGCTGCTGTCGGCTTAAGTTCACAATATAGCGGAAGTCCTACAGGTCGTCAAAGTGCCAGTGTCATTCATGCTATGAGTGAGCCATCTCAGCCCGAGCTTGAGCTGTTCCAGGTGAGACTGATACACTACACACGCCTAACTTCCAAGACGTCTTATGCTATGGGAATGCGTCAGACATCTGAGACTGGCTTTTATTAGTCTGCGATGTTAAGAAAATGGCTTCTGTCTCAACGAATTTGGCTGCTCCGCCGTGCTAAATGATGCTTTCTGTTCATCTGATACCATGCGGTGTCATACAAGAAGTACGACATGACATATGGTCGTCACCGTATAACATGAGATGCATTGCCGTCTTCTCATGCGGCGACCCTCCAGAATAAACGGGATGTAAGTCTCAGGTCACTCCTACCCAGATGGTGTGCCAAGATTCATAAGCTCCCGCTCCATGCTCGACCAAATGTCCTGACGCCGTCGTCTCGCAGATCCAGATCGGTCGGGATCGAACGCAGGTAATGGATGATCAGCCACAACTCTCATAGCCATCAATATCACCAAAACATCTGCAGCTGTGAGATCATTGTGCTCGCGCGTCAACATTGCACGACCGAGGTGTTGCTTGACAGTATCATGAAGCAGCTCTACGCTGTCAAGCCTCATGCCTCGCGTATCTCGAGCGATCGGAGACGTGCCAGTGGCGCACATCCACTGATCATCGCCAGTCCGTTCGAGGCGAAGGTAAAACCCTACGTGGCCCTCGCCTCTGGTAGGCATTGTCACGTTCCAATGACAACTCCATTGAAGGCTTCTGAGCTTCTTGATACCAGCGGGCCCAAGCGCAAGCAGCCACCTTCGCATCGTTCGCTCGATGTCAGCTCTGGTAGCCTGGATAGCGAAATGCGCGTTGCCGACATAAAGTGGCACTGTTTCGGTGCGGAGAAGTGTGCATGTCCTGCAAATAGGCGGAGTGAAGCTGTTGTTGCCCCCGATCACCTCGTGCCTGCCCGACCAGATGTCCGGGAGGAAGTCATAGACTCTCAGTCTCAACTCAGCCGGCAGTCGGAGCAAAGACTCTGCCATTACCATACGCTACACCCGTGATCTGGCTGTCGTGAGTCCGTCAATGGTACCTGGCTGGTCCAAGATGCCGGGACCCTGACCGATGCAGCCTTAGGGGAATTTCAACGTATCAGGTGAGCTGTCGTTGTTGCTGATGGCCTCCAATGGGTGAAGCACTCGGCTGGCTATCCCGAAAACAGGTCGATCGTAAGAGAGAGCCAGGATTCAAGGGTAAATACTTTCCCCAACCGCCGCCACTTCATCCCAGACCAGAGGCCGAGATGTTATGCCATCCCCGCAACAACGTGGGGCGCGCGGCGCTAAAAGATGCTTACTCTGCAGCAGAAAGCAAGCCGATGTGATTTGCCATTCAAAGCCGAGTCTTGCTGCCGTCATGGCACTCCGACTGAACTGCCGCGTTCACGCGACAAAGAATGGCGCTGTCGCACGTTTGGGGGTAGGTTCATATACTACAATCTCTCAGCTCTCTCTTTCAATCTTCCATCTGCCACTCGTACGCTGCCTCTATCACTCTCACGAGCTTCATCTAGAGAACCAGGACTATTCCCTCATACTCCACACACAACAGCAAAGATGTCGTCCTCCACCCAGCAGAAGTACGACCCAAACTTCACACAGCATGTCATTGACACATCTGGCCCTAAGACGAGTCCCCGAATGAGGCAGATCTTCGCCGCGGGTATCAGACATCTGCACGACTTCGCTCGCGAAGTAGAGATGACACCCGAAGAATGGTTGGCTGGTGTCAAGTTCTTCAACGAGACAGGCAAGATCTGGGCAGACAGCAATGGCAAGCGAAATGAGATGCACAGATTGTCCGACATCACTGGATTTGAGTCGTAAGTCCAGCGAGGTGCGGCCACGAGGCCCGGCAGATCAGCCATTGACCACAGTTCAAACAGATTGATTACCGAAATCGCCAATATCGTCCAGCTCGACAACCCGGACTACTCTCCACCAACATCCGCCGCCATCCTCGGCCCATTCTGGTCACCCAACGCTCCATGGCGCAAGCTCGGCGACTCTGTGATCCAAGATAAACACGAGGGTATTGTAACCTACATGCACGGTGTCATTCGCGATCTCGCGACCAACAAGCCGATCCCGAATGTCACATTCGACTTCTGGCGTAAGCAACTATCCTCAGAAAACACCTCGCAGAAGCCGTGTACTGAACTAATATTCTTACAGAGGCCTCGAGCAACGGAAAGTACGACTTCCAAGACCCCGAGAACCAATCCGATAACAACCTACGAGGAAAGATGAAGACAGACGAGAACGGCGAATACAGACTCTACTGCCTACGACCAACCGCATACTCTCTCCCACAAGACGGCCCAAGCTGGCAATTGCTGCAAGCATTGGACAGACACCCGATGCGACCCGCGCACATCCATCTCATGATCACGCACGATGACTACAAGCCTGTCATCACGCAGATCTACCCGAAGGATGACCCGTGGTTGGAGACAGACACTGTGTTTGCGGTCAAGGATGATTTGGTTGTGGACTTTGTGCCGATTAAGGAGGGCGTGATTCCGGCAAGTGTGGGCCCGCACAAGGGTCCGGGTGGTCCGGCGACGAGGGAGTTGGAGTTGGATATTGTGCTTGCGCCGAAGGGCATGCATAAGGTCTCTGCGCCTTCTTCGCATTTGTAGGTGCGTACGGGCAGTGTGCTCTGCGTGGCATGTGATAGCGTTTGCGCTTTGTTTTGCTTCTGAGCCAGGAAACAGGAAATGGCTCATCTTGAGTTGACAACTTGGTAAATGTGAACAAAATTCTCCAAGATTTGATTCACTCCTCGTTCACTGGTTCATACTAAATGCTGTGCGCTGCCTGCGATGTGCGCTGTTTCAGTTTCGTGGCGGGATTTGTGTGCCACGGACATCTGCTCGCGACGCGCATTCTACGCTGCGATGCTCTAAGCGATGATGAAGCATCCAGCTGTCCTTCTAGCATCCAAATTCTGTTTGGCAACCGAACGTATGTGTTGGTCTGTATGCAACTACTCTTCCACCACTTCCTCAACGTCACTGAGCCTCCTGCTGAACGCTTGCGCCGTCTCCAGCATGCGATTCTGAGGCAAATCCTCCACGCGGGTACGGCGACGGCCTCCCGCTGCATCGGCAAGACGACCTTGATCCTCGATTGCAGCGCTCATTTGCTCGGCAAAGCTGAAGAAAGTAGTCTTCACGTGCAGCTTCAGCTCGCGGACTTCAGTTTCGAGGCCCGTACGAAATTCTTTCATCTCAGATTCGAAGGCTTGCTGGCGGGCCGACAGAGCTCGGAGCTGGACGTAATGTTAGCTTGATCGTATATTGGCCAAATTGGGAAGACTGCTCACCTCCGCATCCTGCTTGCGAATCAGCTCCATGGTCGCCACGCGCAGCTGCTCATTGACAGCGAGCAGACGATCCATCGCCGCAGTCGGCTCTGCGCTCAGCGCCCCCAGATCACCGCTGGCGACTCCCATGTCGTTGACCGCACCGGATAGGTTGCCCTCGGCCAGGTCGACAGGCCTCGCAGCAGCCTGGGGCGAGTCGACACCGATCTGCTGGGATCCTGCCGTGCCGCGGCCGAAGATCTCTTGCCATTGCCTAGCGAACCGATCTCTCTTGTCTTGCTTGACCTTAGCGCCGCCGCAAGTCTGGCACTTCCTTGTCTTGATCGACAGGTTCTCATCATCATCGTTGTTGGTCTTTGGAGGCGATTTGGTACCGCTCTCACGATCTCGGCGTTGCTCGTCATTGTTCGAGCTACGATGGAACTCGCAGTCACAGAAATTCAAGGAGCCTGTTTCTGGGTTCTCAGTGAATTTGTTCCACAACTCCGAAGGCTGAGCAGGCGACAGCTGTAGGCGTGGCTGTGAGTCACTGAGCTCGCCGTCGGTGACAGGCTGGCTGTTAGCCGGAGCTTCGACGGTCGCGTGCGTGTCATTGCTGGGTGATGGGTTTTCGACGGAAGCCTCGCCAGCTTGGTCCAGCAAATCGATTCGCAGTAGCTCAAGCCTCCTGGTATCCGCGAGTAATCCGCGGTGGTCTGTACCACTGTCGTCGATGCGCGCATATTTGTACTTTTTGCGGAGCGGAGACTCTTCCTCGCCGATGGTGCCTTGTCCTTGCACACTAGCCTGAAATGAGGCCTCCCTGCGACGACGGTCATCGAGAGAAGCTTTCCAGTAAATGCTTCTCGACGCTTGGGTGCTTGGCGGTGTCAACATATCTTCGCGGCTGCGCTTGCGTATTCCAGATGGCGTCGCTGGGCTTGTCTGCGCGGTGTCGGAATCGCTGTTCATTCTAGCTACTGACTGTGAGATTCGTGGACGATAGAAGCCCTGCAGCGAGCTCTCACCAGGGCTGCGGACGGCTCGATTGGAGGCATTTGCTGGAGTAGATCTGAAGGGAGCTGGCTTTTGTGGCGTGACTGCTTGGAGCCGTGCCACTTTCGCCTTAGTCGTGCCATTCCCCAAGTCAGCCCTGTAAGGGCTGCCAGAGCCGTTGTTGTGGTCGCTTGGCTTGACCTTCCGAGCACTGCCTTGGCTTGCCGCTTCATTGCCATTGCCTGAAGGTCTATTTGTTGACGCAGCGAGCCGCAAGTCGTGGTCGTCGCTCATTTGCGTGAGGTCCAACACCTCCCCACTCTCGTTATCCATGCTCGCGGCAGCGCAGCTCGCTAGATGTCAGCAAGATGGTAGAATTAGGAAGTATGAAGTGATGAGAGAAGTGAGGAGCTGGAGAAGTCCAAGCATGAGAAGTGAGGCTAGGTGCAGCGCACCTACCACTTACAGCAGTGCACGAGACTCGAGTGAAGCCTAGACTAGGCAGGTGCGTGCCTTCCTACCTGAATTTTCGAGGGACCTGCGCCATATGATAGGGTGGATGGCTACCACGTGCCCCAAACTCGACCTCACTTGGCTCGGTCGTACCTGCCACGCAGTCAAATACTGCGTATACGGTGCATCCGGGCATACTGATTCGTGTATTCTGCACAACGTCCCTAGTATGAGGGGCTGTATCTCACAGTCCCAGATGCCGTCTCTGTTGGTCAAGGACCTTTGCGATGTCGAGCTTTCGACTAGCCCGTTGGGTGGCACAGTATCGTATGTGGTGCACTAGCAAGAGAGTGGTGGTTGCTGAGTCCATATCGTGGTGCTGTGCAATGGAAGTCTCAATGGTATTTAAGTAGGGGCAGGCAGAAGGGCAGCGAGAGCACATCGCATTCAGGTTGACGTTCGTGGGCCGGCATGACGCACTGCTCGAGAGCTGGAATGTATTTCCATGGATTGTGCAAAATTCATAAACAGACTTCTCTCCAGTGAAGTGAAGAGGTGAAGAAGTGAAGTCTGGAATGTTGACGCTCAAATAATGCCGAGGTGCTGCCGTGGACCCATCGTCTTTTGCGGCATCTCGCGTCTCTCAGTACGAATATACTACTGACAAACGGAGATTGCTCAGAGGTGAGATAGAATGGCGGTGCTCTTCTCCATCTGGTATGGCATTGCGCGAATCCGCCGCGACACTTCCCAGCTCACATGCATGCCGGCAGCCGGATAGCTATCGGCGCGCGGGCAAGCTCTATCAGAATCGTATATTGTATGCGAATGGTGGGGCAGAGACGAAAGTACATGTATGAAGCTTCATCATAGGCATTGTTCTTGTTGCGTGGTAAGGCTCGACTCCTTCTCTTACTCGCGACTCTTGTCCGTTCACACAGCTTCTGGGACTTGCTTTGCCACTGCCGATCCCGCCAACATGGTGCTTGAACGCCTTCAGCAGATGGCGAGCCATCTCACAGGTCAGGTCGCAAAGACACATCCCTTCGACCCATTGTCACGAGAAGAGATCACGGCGACCGTTGCTGTCGTCAGAAAGGAGCATCCAGATGTCTTCTTCAACGCTGTGACACTATGGGAGCCTAGGAAAACAGAAATGATGAAGTGGGTCGCCTCTCCTGACACAGTTCCGAGACCAGCCAGAGTAGCAGACGTGATAGCCATTGGTCGAGGAAGCAAAGTCTTCGATGGCCTCGTGAACTTGGACGAGGGCCGCATCGTACAGTGGGCTCTCACAGATGGCGTCCAGCCACTCATCACGATGGAGGATCTGCAGATTGTAGAGAAGATCGTTCGAAAAGATCCAAAAGTGATTGAGCAATGTGGTATCATTGGCATTCCTCCAGAAGACATGCACAAAGTCTACTGCGATCCGTGGACTATCGGCTACGACGAGAGGTTCGGTTCTGGTGTCAGACTGCAACAAGCATTGATGTACTACCGCCCACACGTCGACGACAGCCAGTACACGTATCCTCTCGACTTCTGCCCGATTTTCAATGCCGACACCGAAGAGATTATCCACATCGACGTGCCCAAGGTCCGACGCCCACTCAACACTGCACCACCAACCAATTACCATGCGGAAGCCATATCGAAGGAGATTGGATATCGGAAGGACATCAAACCTATCCATATCTCGCAGCCGGAAGGTGTGTCGTTCACGATTGATGGACGGACGATTACCTGGCAGAACTGGAGCGTGCACGTCGGCTTCAACTACAGGGAGGGTATCGTGCTTTCAAATACCACATTCAATGATCGAGGCACCGTTCGGCCAGTCTTCTGGAGGATGTCGCTTGCCGAAATGGTCGTGCCGTACGGTAATCCAGAGCACCCTCATCAGCGTAAGCACGCCTTTGACCTTGGCGAGTATGGCGGTGGCTACATGACGAATTCGCTATCCTTGGGGTGCGACTGCAAAGGTGCTATCCACTACATGGATGCCGACTTTGTCAAGCGCAATGGTGAAGCACAGACAATCAAGAATGCGATCTGCATTCATGAAGAAGATGCAGGCATTCTGTTCAAGCACACGGACTTCAGAGATGACTCGTGCACTGTTACTCGAGCGCGCAAGCTCATCATCAGTCAGATCTTCACGGCTGCGAATTACGAGTATTGCGTATACTGGATGTTCATGCAAGACGGCACGATCCAGCTGGAGATCAAACTCACAGGTATCCTCAACACGTACTCATTGAACCCAGGCGAGTCCGCAGCGCCTTGGGGTACGGAAGTTTATCCCGGCGTCAACGCTCACAACCATCAGCATCTCTTCTGCCTGCGTTTGGATCCTAACATCGATGGTCCGAATAATACTATCTTCCAGGCGGATGCTGTCAGAGCTGATGCATCTGTTGGCAGTGCGGAGAACTTCTATGGTAATGCGTTCTATGCTAAGAAGACGAAGTTGGATCGGCAGGGGACTGCAATGAGCGATTACGATGGGTCGACGAGTCGGACTTGGGAGATGGCGAATGAGAGTAGGATCAATCCATATTCGAAGAAGCCGGTCGCTTATAAGCTGGTGAGTAGGGAGGTGCCGCCGCTTCTGCCGAAGGAGGGGAGTTTGGTGTGGAAACGAGCGGGCTTTGCGAGGCATGCGGTGCATGTTACTAAGTGTAAGTCTGCCCACCCATTCTGTCCTTTCGCAGCCCTACTGACACAACTGCACAGACTCCGACGACCAAATCCACCCCGCCGGCCGACACGTCCCTCAAACCTCCGGCTCACCATCCCAAGGTCTTCCGCTCTGGATGTCGTCAAAACCCGACGAATCACTCGAAAACACAGACGTCGTGCTCTGGCATACATTTGGGCTGACGCACTTCCCTTCGCCAGAGGACTACCCTGTAATGCCGGCGGAGCCTATGACAGTGTTGTTGCGGCCGAGGAATTTCTTCACGCAGAACCCGGCTATGGATGTGCCGCCGAGTTATAGCAGTACGCCGAGTCAGGTCGCGGCGGGCAGGACGGGGATTAGAGGTTTGGTGGATAGTGTTAGTAGGTTGGCATTTGGAGGAGGAGAGAAGGTAGGGAGTAATGAGTGTTGTAAGTAATGATATGTATGTCGATGCGGAAAGTTATACACTGTCTGTATGACTACGTACAGCTTATGAGCTATGTAATGCATGGTCACTTGCCGAAGGTGCGTCGCATTCTCAAGAGTTCTGCTCGAAGCAAAGCGAGTATTTAAGATACCCCTGCAATGGTCTATGAGACAAGAGCATTCCGAAGCCTAAAGTTCCAGGCTCCGGAGTGAGGTTGTGACGTCGGGTGGGTCCGGTCGATAAATGCGTTGACATGGCCCTTCCGTGATGATGTTGACTGTCTTCGAAGGTATGGCCAGATCATGAGCCAAAGCCCAGAATCGTGATTGTAGTGCAAAATCAAATGTGTTGAACATGTGCATATGCCAATGGTAAGGTACTGTGAGAACGTGATGTTGACAAACAATGAGGAGGGGAAGGGTGCGGGACAAATGTCGTGACGCGCGAGCAGCCCAGCGAATTCCTGTTGCTACGCTTTTGTCGCTTTTGTTGTTTGACCAAAACACTCACTTCTCCCGCCTTCTCCCGCGTCGACACCAGCACCACCGACATGGCATAGCGACTCGGACGAGCCGACCAGAGCAGCACTAACCTACAGGTACCTCTTGCTTCGGTCCCGAACTTTGGCAATTGGCTGCCGTGGTTGTCGACGCCGTCGCTCGGGCAAAGCAATCTCCCATCAACAGAAGAAATCAACAACACGACGACTGGTTACCTGGGAACCTGGAGCAACACACAAACCTGCTGCTGCTGCTGGACAATATCTGGAAGCGTGTGCATATACACACCTCTTTGCGACGGCATCGCACGAACATCCTGGCTGACCTTGACATCGCGAACAGTACTGTGCAGCCAGAATGGCGTCGGAACACCGCTCCGTTTCAGTGCAGAGCAGACCTCAAAGCCGCGCTTCCACCATGTCCGTAGCATCTCAGCGCAACGAAGGGACACAGACGTTCACAACACAACATCATGTGGACGGACACGATGGACCCGCGGCGCAGCTCCTGCAGTCCTTCAGTGCGCCCGCTGTACAGCACCAGCCCGAGATGGCAGGATACACCCTCATACCCCAGCAACAGCACATGCCTCAGCAAGACGGACAACACGCGCAATATCAAATGCCGAACATGTTCGCGCAGGATCAGCAGCAATATTTGCAGCAGCAGGACGGAGGATATGGCAATCACGTCAGGATGGGCTCTGTGCCGGTTAACAGTGGTGCGGAGATGGGAGATGACAAGAAACGCAAAGGATCCGCAGTCACTGCTACTAATGATAGAGAGCTGCGCGAGATGCTGGCAAAGAACGAGGGTCGGCCACTGCGAGAGGTCGCGCAAGAGGTCATCCAGAAGGAACGCACGCCTATGGCTGAGAAGACGAAGCAGCTTTTCGCTATGCTCTGGTACGGACGATGCAGGAGCTTGCTGATGATGTTTGCTGACTCCTTTCAGGCTACGTGCGGTATGCAAACCAGCCAAGACTTCGGTGCCCAGGAACCGCGTGTACAGTCAGTATGCCAACCGCTGTGGCACTGAACGAGTGATACCTCTCAACCCTGCGTCTTTCGGAAAGCTCGTCAGGGTCATCTTCCCTGGGATCCAGACCCGAAGACTCGGAGTCAGAGGCGAAAGCAAGTATCACTACGTCGATCTTGCTCTTGACGACGAAAGCCTGAACCCGATCACCAACCCCAACTTCAACGCGTATCAGATGGACGGCCGAGCCCACAGAAGCGAGTCAGTCGGCACTACACAGATCGACTTCAACAACATCCCCAGATTACAAGCAGACACGGCGGCCTTCCCGTCCGGAGATGGAGGCTATGACCCGCACGCGGCTTTCTCCAACGCATCAAGGGCTACAGCTTCACAAGCACGCGCTTTCGCCTACCCGGACACAAGAGGTATGCAAGCCGGTAGCGTCGAATCTCTGTCCTATCAACACAGTCTACGGTTCCCCAACAACCCAATCCCGGAGTTCTCAGAGACGGAGACTGTCATACTACCATCGATACATCCTTATCTGCCACCACGCACTGACATCGACACCGCGGATGCACTTTGCGCACTCTACCGGACACATTGCACGTCGCTGATTGACAGCATAAGATTCTGCAAAGAGAAGCAATTCTTCAGACTATACACATCCTTCCACGGCACACTGACTGTGCCAGTGCAGAAGCTTTTCACTCACGTCAACCTGGCACCATGGATAGAACAGTGTGATCTGGTCATGTACCGCACAATGGTTCGCTTCGTGAGCCGTCTGACACTACAAGCCGCTCCTGCTGTTGTGATCAACATCCTCTCCAACATCTCAGGCAACTTGCATGGCCACATTGCCAAGACCTTCGCGACGCAACCAGCTCACGTGCTCGACGCGAAGCTGAAACCGGCCACCGTCTTCGCTGGACTGCTGTACCGTCTTATTAGAGTGAATCAGTCAGCCCACGCCGCAGCCAATCTTCTCACCATTGATCAAAATCGCGAACAGATGTGGCGAGAGTGGTCGACGATGGTGAACCCAAAGCGTGTCATGGAGGCCGAGCTTCCTGACTGCGGCTTCGAAGAGGTCTACAAGATTCTGACATCAGAGATGCGAAGTCTGCTTGAGCCGTTGAAAGCACCAGCGTTCGAGCAGGATCCATATGCCTTCAATGCATACAACTTTGACGACCAAGGCAACAACGGAGGCTTTGCACAATTCTTACAAAGTCAGACTGTTCAGTCTGGGCAGGATGGAGCGACGTCGGCGGTGTCGACCGAGAATGTGCTGGACAGATGGGCATCATTCTTGATGGCTCTACCGGGACGATTTCCTCAGGCTACTGCACGGACTGTCTTGCACTGTATATCTGGTATCGGTACAGCAGCGCTGCGTGACATCACGATTATGAACGGGCTGTCATATGGCCACTGGTGGGTGCTGAAGATCTTCGTCGACGAAATGGCACTTTGGATGGCCGAAATGGGTGGCTTCCTCGAGCCAACGTACCCTCAAGCGCTCTCCAACGGGAATGCCTATCAATCACCCGCTCTACCTTCTGGCATAGAGCACAGCCAGAGCGCTAGCCGCATGAGCAACTCACCCGCGCTGAGCGGCAACGGGCCATTCATGCCTGGCCCAAACGGTCAAGGTGCTGCTTCACAGCAGCAGCAGCAGCATCACCAGACATACATGCAGCAACATCAACAAAACATGAATCAGCAGCAGCATCTTCCGCAGCAGACGAATTTCTCCTTCCAGCCGCAACAGGCACAGATGGTCCCGCAGAAATCGCAGCAGCAACACCAGCAGCAGGGCAATGACACGGATATTGATGATAGCGGCATCGGTATGTCGCTGATGGAAGATGACTTGACGATGAACAAGTTTCGGGTGTCGAATGGGCATGTGGGCATGACGGGTATGGGCGGTGGAGAGATGCGAGTTGATGCGCTATGAGGCGGATCGGGCTCTTTGTTCATGGAGATAAAGGGAGACAGCACTCGCCGGCAGGTTCGAGGGCTATGAATTTGGGTGATCACGAAGCATGGCGTTCCGTGGTTGGGCTGTGAGCAACGGCCGGAGCGCTGAGCATAGTCGTGAGGGTTGAGCAAGGCGTTTGTGAATATGATTAATCTTGTACTTTTTGCTGGGGAGGTGGTGCATGCTCGCGTAATGCTGAGCGGGAGGGGGCTGTTTGTCAGGAGCACGATGCGATTCTTCGGATCCGCGCGGCGTTGCTGTTGTCGCTGTACTTGAATCTTTCTCGACTGGATACCATTAGCGTTACTTGCGCCAGTTCTTCGATAGAAGGGCGAGAATGATGTGTTTCTTACGAAGTCCCTTTTGGGTCACTAGCTTTTGGCCTTCGATCGTTAGGGGTACATGCTACATCCAGCGTAGCAGCGATATGTGGTATATGCATTTTGCTCGTAAACGCCTGTGCTTGATCGGTCATAAATGCCGTATGCAGGAGGCTGTAGTCGTGGCATTTGGCCGCGGCGCAACTAATGCCTCCAACCAGAGCGGGCGGCCTGGCTTGGCCGCGAAGTGACCCCTGGGCTTATCAAGAGTGCAAGCCATCTCGACAACCGGTATCCTGCCGGCAATGGACCGGCAATCGAATGCAATAACAATGTAGTTGTTGCTGAGTAGTCCACGATGTTTCAGACAGTGGCTGTCACAACGAAGTACAAACCCGTTGCTGTGCTCTTTCAACGGCAAAGAAGCATGATAGCATCGGCATAAGGATGTGGAAATAGTGGTTAGTTGTAGTGAAGAGTCGCTTCTCGCAACCAGGATATCTGTTTTCAGCCATTAATTGCTGACACCCTTGGCCTTGGCCGGCCTATCAAGGCTACTGCGATGACACGCAACTATAATCTTGATACGCTCTGGCTGGACCTCAACCACACGGAATAACCACATACTGACCCAGAGTGCGATTGGGATATCGATGTCGGTAGGTGCCATCTGCATTCGCGCGCCTAGTCCGGATGATCATGGCGATAAGGCTGATAGCTAGGCCGTGGGAGAGATAGTCGCTGTAGCCCATATAGTCATGTATTGCGCGACTGAGGTTTGAAAGGTCAGCCGCCTTGTTGTTCGTCAACACACGTCAGACTCCATTACCATGGCGCATACACTGAAGGCCTCGGCCATGACCAAGGAGTTCACATGGCCGCTCGCCATGGTCGCGATCTACGCGTCGGTAAGCAAACCGCAATCTCTCCCTCCTCCCGAACGGCTTCATTCTGACACCAACCGATCCAGCTTGCCGGCATCTCCTACGGCCTCGACATCAACTTCTGGTCCGGCGTCATAGGCATGGAACAGTTCAAGAAGGACTTCGGAGTGTACGACGAGTCCTCTCAATCATGGATCATTCCCACTACATGGCAATCTCTCGGCACTGGCACGCCACTTGCAGGCGTCGTGGTCGGCAACTTCACCGCGGGCATGCTAGGGAACCGCCTGGGTCGCATCAGGACCTTCCAGTTCGCCACCATCATTGGGCTAATTGGGATCACGATCCAGGCTACCTCGTTCCATTCCTACTGGCAGATTATGGTTGGTCGGATCATTAACGGCGTGTACATGGGTATTCTTTGTAACGCAGCTCCGACCTATATCGGTGAGTGCGCTCCAGCGAGTTTGAGAGGCAGTATGGTGAATACGTACCAATCTGCGCTGCTGTTTGCGGCGGTGATGGTGAGTACGTGTAATTGGGGTACGGAGGCTCGGACGGATCAGTGGGCGTATAGGGTTGCGCTGTTGATCCAGCTCATCGCGCCTGTTTGTCTCATCTTCGGTGGCTTTGTGATACCGGAGAGCCCACGGTGGCTTGTCATGAAGGGGAGGGATGGGGAGGCGCTGAGGGTGTTGAGGAGTCTGAGGAGGGGTGTGGGGGATGGTGTTGTGGAGGAGGAGGCAAGATTGTTGGCGGCGGCTGTAGAGGAGCAGAGAGAATTCCACAAGGCGTCTACCTGGGCTGATTGCTTTCGCGGCACGAACCTTCGCCGCACGCTGATCGGAATGGGAGTGCAGTGTTTGCAGCCTGCGACGGGAAGCGCTTTCGTTACGGCCTATGCGATTCTATTCCTCCAGACTGTCGGTATCGACAACGAATACCAGATCCTGGTGCTGCTGTACCTGCTCGGCTTTGTGGGGAATGCGATGAACTTTTATCTTTCTGATAAAGTTGGTCGACGGACCATGATGCTCTGGTGCGCGGTGGTGATGGCAATATGTATGTTCGTTATCGGCGGTCTGACTGGCTATGACGACTCGGGAGCTGGCAAGAAAGGCGCACTGGCGGCCATCTTCATCTGGAACTTCATCGACTCGGTTGGGTGGTCTGGGTGTGTTTGGATTACTTGCGCGGAAGTGCCGACTGCGCAGCTGAGGGAAAGGAGCATTACCATCTCGACGGCGAGCAGCTTTGTGGTCAATGTCATTGTTACCTATGTCAATCCTTATCTACAAAATGCGGGTGCTGGGAACTTGCAGGGGAAGGTGGGGTTTGTGTACGGGAGCTTTTGTGTGCTGGCGGTCTTCTGGGTGTTCTTCTTCTTGCCTGAGATGAAAGGGAGAAGTTTGGAGGAGCTGGATGAGCTGTTTGAGAAGAGGGTCAGCACGCTGAAGTTCGGGAGCTATGTGACGGAGGGTCTTGGTGCTGAGGTCACCAGGTTGGAGAACACTGTGGGAGGCGCGAATGATGGTGGTAAGGTCATTGTTGGCGTTGCCGTTGATGAGGTGCCGTCGTTTGATCTTGAGGCGGGAAACACTGGCAAGAAGAGTACCTCGTAGAGGTATGATGCTATGATGGGCCAGGTAGTGCTCGGGTACGAGACATAGCTACGACGTGATGATCATGCATGCGCCTCGAGGCTTCCTCATTGTTTCACGGCGCCAGGTTGTGGCGTATGTCGATGCTGACTTGCTTGTGCATCCCTTTCATGACCACGTCGTGCGTCGTGGTACTCTGCTTTTGTAAGTATGCGGTGCTTTGTGTCCATTCACTAGGGCAGAATGGCCCGCTGACTCACGGAGTCGAGGGCAAAGCTTTTATGCTTCGAAACCGCCCGGAATTCATGTTCACATATCTACTTCAAGATCATTGGCGCCTTGTTTCAGGAAGTTATGAATGGTGTTGTTGATGCAAAACAGGCCACTGAGGTCGAAGTGAATGGTGGTCCTAAAGATGTGGCCCGAGCGTCGGAAGATAGTTCTAATGGACCGACGAAAGGCAGGAAGCGCGACAAGACAATCGCGTCGCGGGAGTCAACACCAGTCATCGGCGAGGAGGTCGCTGAGTTGGCTGAGGGCCTGGTCAAGCTCAGAAGCGGTAAGAGGAGGAAGTCAATTGTCAGCGTGCCCATGACGGCTCCTGCGCGTACACTGCCGCTATTAGTCTGCAGCATTGGCAATCCCGGCTCAACCTACGCAAATACCCTCCACAGCGCAGGCCACACCGTCGTCTATAAGCTCGCAGCGCACCTGGGCTACGCTCAATTCAGTAAAGACCGCTCCCTGGGCAATGGACTCGTCAGCCGTCCAGCCATCACGGGCAGCAGCGGCGACTGGACGTTGTGGCAGAGTACCTCATACATGAACGAGTCTGGCAAGGGCGTCAAGGCAGCTTTCAATGCGTGGTCACGAGGCATACCCATTGGTGAGGAAGGCAGGCTGGTAGTCATCTATGACGAGCTTGAGCAGCCGTTGGGTAAGGTCACGGTAAGAACGGCAAGTGGATCGAGTGCAAGGGGGCATAATGGATTGAAGAGTATCATGGCTTCGATGCCTCAGGCGCCTTTTGCAAGGATTGGGATTGGAATCGGGAGACCGCTGAGCAGAGACAGCGATGAGGTGGCGAGATACGTGTTGGCCAAGATGAAGCCGCCGGAGAAGGAAAAGATTGAGGGGAGCGTGGAGGAGGTTGTGAAGAAATTGAGGCAGCTTGAGAAGGGCTGAGAGCTGTCGAACGGTGTGCTGGAACGCCAAACCGTGCGTTTGTGGCATTTAAGATGCCATAATCGCCCTCCTGACGCCCAAAGTCTGGGCCGGGGCACGTTACACTTGTTGTCCTCTCCATTTGGCCGCATGCTCCCATCTGTACTCCGCATCTTGACTGCATCGCCGACCACGAAGGCAACGGCAGGAGCCAAATTTTGCTTTGCTGTATGCCATTCTCATGCCCCCGTTCAAGTCACGGGCGAGTTTGGGTACTGATTACTGCTGGTACAACATTTCACTGCTACTCTCGAAAGGCATGTGTTTAGTATCTAGCATCAACTAGCTCTTTCTTGTCCGCCCCTCTACTAAGTACTAGCAATAATTATAACGTTGCTATATATATAGAGGTGATTATACTTAAGGTATCCTATAGCCTTAATAGTACTATTCGTAAAGTGCGCCTAGTGCTAAGGAGGATGGGAGCTGCCCCGTAGGAGCTGCCCGCCGGTAAAGGGGATCACGCCTGAAATGAGGGCCAAGTCGGTAAGTGATTGGCACCACAGTCAACCGACTGGTGCATGCGTCCAAGGAGGCAGCACGACGAGATGGCACAAAATCGGCCCGTAGTAGATCTATGATTTCCCGGTAGCTTCAGCAAACTGAGTCAGAAATCTATAAACCGATATTTTTCTTCTACGCCATGAGATGGCGGACTCGTTTGCGGCTCTCGACACACAAGCACACTCTTTAGGCAACAAAAGAACATTCGCTATCGGCCGTTACGGAAGAAGAAGAAAACAAGCCCACCCCTAACACTACAAAGCCAAGATGAAGACCTGCGCGACCGCAATGCTCATTCTCGCGCTTCTTACGCCGGCGGCATGGAGCTGGGTACGCACCACTCATCGCTCATCCCCAACGACCAGAACGCTGACGGATCCCCTTTTGGGCACTGCCAGTACTGCATGAAGGACCAGCAGGGCGGCGATGGCCTCTGCTATTCTAAGGACGGCCAACATCGTCAACACTGCGATGTGGTATGCTTTCCTTGTCTTTTTTTCTCTCCTTTTCGCCAAAGCTTGGCAGCGCAAGTATGCGGTCCTCTTGGCTGACGGCTGTGGCGCGGGTTTGATAGAATCATAGGTGCGAGGGTAATTATCACGGGTGTACTGCGGATGCGTTTCGTGGCGTTGGTGAGGTGAGGGCGAGCTGCACTTGAGGCGGATCTTTTTTTGCGATGCGGTTTTGGGAGGGTGTTGGGGAATGGTGGCGGTGAGTATGGAGATGCATGGTCACGGATCGCGGGGAGGAAGACAATAGGAGGGAGAGGATTGTGGGTCGGTTTGTGAGGAGGCGTGGAAGGTGCACTCGCTGCTAGCGCTGCTGTAAGCCGTTGCGCAGGCACTGATCAAGTTATATCTTCTGAACTCCGTCTACTGGTTGTGACTGTGTCAGTTGAAGTCTGTGACTTGGACGTGAGTACGGAGTGTTGCGTCCATCCCATTTGTCGGTGACTGTGCGTGAGGTTCTTCGACGCAGTGCATCGGTAGCTAGGTACCAGCAAACGACTAAGATGAGATTGTGTCAGACGTATGGCATCAGCGAAGCGTTCATGACGTGCGATGGAACTGAGCATCAAAGTGTTGCGTCGAGGTGGCGCGGGTATGTTGTCTGTGACTATGGCTAGGCTTGTCGAAGCCTATAAAGGTTCGTTGCCGTCGCTTGGACACCGGTTTGCCTGCTGCAAGGTAGGCGGACTCGTAAGAGCAACTAGCATTCCCCCTTGAGCATCGGCATAACAGAGTTTTAACCAGAACGAGAAGGTCAACCAGCACCGATGAATTCCTCAGGAGGATTCGGCGGAGGGTCCGGAGACGACTTTGGCGCGGGCGGCTTCGGTGGTGGTGGAGTTTTTGGGGGAGGAGGATTTGGCGGAGGAGGCTTCGGCTCCGGCGCTCCACCATTTCAGCAAACACCGCCCTTACGCCGCACCCGAAGCGGCTTTTTCGAAGAGACCAACGTGAGTCTCCTCCTCCGCCCATCCTTCCCTCCCCAACCTACCGCCCGCTGACTCCAAACAGCAAGACGAAGACGAAAACTTCTGGAACCACGACTCAGACGTAATTGACAGCCCCGAGAAGAGGATGATGCAGGCGGAGCAACTGCGAGAGATGCAAAGGCAGCAGTTGCGGCATTATGCGGCACAGGTGATGATGCAGAGGGCCCAGTGGCTTGGTGGACCGCCGGTGTTCGCTATGCCGGGCGCGCTTGGAAGCGCTTTTAGCGCGAATATGTATCCGGGACCGTGGTATGGAGGTGGTGGGAGGGGGATGTGAGGCGAGGATGTGAGGCAAGGTGACTGTAGGCGCGGTCAGCGTGGTCGAAGTCTGGTTGGGGAGTTATGGACGGTATGTGTCGCCAAAGGAGTTCGAGACTTGTTGCTGATTGCCGTCAATGACTACTTGTGACCATGCTATAACATAGAGGAATGCTAGGCTAATGGTGCGGTTCTTGGTGTGAGTCTTTTCCGTACATTCCAGAGCTCACACCACATCGTTTTGCGCACTGCCCGGTCATCAGCACCTGCATGCTTCTGCATTTATTGGGGTTGGGGGTCGCCAGCGCAAGGATAGCTGTTCCGCTCAGTATTGAAATATTATTCGCAACGCTCAGCTGCGTCAAGACCACACATTGAGTGTACACTGCGACGCGTTAGCCTGCCGTTATTCTGACTGGTCTGATGTCACGCATATGAAAGAAACATACAGCGTACGGCACGAGTTTGTCAGTGATACTCAGTGTACTTTAGTGCACAATTGATGGTGACGCCGGAGCTGTAGCATGCGTCTTGCGCGAATGCGAGCTGTAGAGGGAGAAGATTGCGATGCTGGCTCACATATTCTTTGGTGGAGAGAAGGTAGTGGGTGCGGAGTTCTCAATGTCAGAGGATGAAAACCAGTAGCATTTTGAGCGTGCAGTGGTCACTTCACCGCTCTTGAATACAGCCGGGGAAAGAGGCATCTCGTGGCGCTTGTCTCGCTCGACGCCCGATATTCCTTCTTCGGCTGCCGAATAGGAAGGAGGCTCTCAGCAACCTTGTGCCTAATCACTACTGGTACAAGCGTTTTGCCACGGGATGCAGGCCTAGCATGAGTTTTTCTCTTCTTCTTTCCCTCCCCTGACGATGATCGAACCAGCCGAATCATTGTAGTAACAACTGATTTATCAACTTCTGCCTGCAGCCAGAGCAGTACAATGAGCGCCGGGGTGTAGGATCAATTTGACGGCTCCAAGCTTGGACGGTGCTCAGTACGTGGTATAGCTGACCTTCAACCAGCAAGCAAGCGACTCTGACGATGGAATCCAAGATCTATGGTCGTTTCGTGGTTCTCTTTACTTCCAGAGAGTCTGTGGTCCATGCACCGCATGGCTGACCATCACTGTCGCAAGTTACCACTTGACCAAGGTCGGCGGTGAGAAAGTAGAATGGGCATCTACAAAGCCATTCCGCTGCATGGTGCTCACGGCAAGCGCGCTCATCGCTTCTTGGATTTTGCCTTGCCAGTCTTTGAGAATAGGATCTGATTTCGCGGCTTCTTGTGTCGGGTAGATTTCTGTATGCGGTTCGCCTTGGCTTGCTTCTGCTTCTCGTTGCGCTCCAGTCGGAAGC
This sequence comes from Teratosphaeria gauchensis, assembly GCA_007113925.1. Lineage (NCBI taxonomy): Eukaryota > Fungi > Ascomycota > Dothideomycetes > Mycosphaerellales > Teratosphaeriaceae > Teratosphaeria > Teratosphaeria gauchensis. The sequence continues at coordinate 1,803,056 of VCMR01000003.1, forward strand.
CATTGCCGGTCTTCTTCTCTTTCTTGGTCGCTTGATCCACGTCCATGGTTTCGTCTGCAAAAAATCGAATGTCAGCGTTATCGCGGCAGCATTGCAGTCGTCGGCGGCTACGACGCACCTTCTACATTCGCATCTGCCTCTGCCTTCTTCGCTGTGTCGTCCTGCTCCACCTTCATCTCTGCCTTCGGTTGATTGATGAGCTCCATCAATTTGGCATTCAGCCGCTCATGTCGGGCATTTTCTACGGGCCCGAACACTTTCTTCTTCAGATTCTGATTGTTCTTCTTGATCCTGCTGGCTCTTGCGCTTTTCGCCATTTCGATAGCCCTTCAACTCGATAAGACAGTGGACAAGTGTAGTTCTCGCGACAGGTGCTGTGTACACAATATTCCTAGCCAGCAATCTCTTGGTGTGTGCGCGAAGAAAGTTGCTGCATGTGAATCTGTATGCATCTGCAAGCATTAACAAGGTTCGGCACGGCCCAGTATCGATAGAGCCGCTTGCTCGGGCTGCACCTTCCGAATGTGCGCGACAACGACATAGACGCAAGACCAACTCGAGATCTTGCTGCGACAGCATATCTAGCGCAGCAGTCGCACATTCATGCGCTGTTATCCTTGTACGACTATAGGTGGCACGTGAGCTCGTCGAATCAGCAGACTGAAGAAAGAGCGGCTCTGTCCAGCAGGAAGGTGCAGAATGCCCATCGAGCCTCACTTCTTCGTCGAGCAGCCTTCACATGAATTCACCACACCGATCCATACACCAGCAGCGAACACGTATTCTTCTTGCGATTGCGCCACGCGAACACGACTGTCTACGATCCACTACATCCGCTCCAAGGTATCCAGTCTTCCAAGTCTCAGCACTCATTGGTGACGTCGAGGCGCAACGAGGCGCGAGCAATGGCAACGGATGCTGCGACGCTCCAACAGCAGAAGCCATATATTGTCACTCGACTGAAAGGACTACTGAACGACCATCTTAAGGAGATCTTGAGGGCATACGGTCGGCCAGTGACTGGCAACAAGTCGGCATTGCAGACAAGATGCATAGAGCGTGAGAGAATGCCATACAATGATGCCACGCGCTCAGCTGGCAGAGCTCGGAGGGCACGTGCTAATGGTTTCATGGTCTAGTATTGGACGACGCAGCGCAGCGAGGCGATACATCACTCTACAACGACGTCCGGTATCGAGTGTCCAACAAGGGAAAACCACAGCCGAAGGAACCTGCCACCACTTACCCTACGAACGGATACACAGCCCCAGGAAGCTACACATCGAACAATATGGCGCCAGGGCGACCAGGTGGCGTTTCAGGCCAGAGCAAAGCCCCGGCGGGCTCAAGGTGTACGTTATACATGCTCTTAAGGCTGACGGCGAAGACTGACCAGTGTGCAGTGACGTTCAGAGAAAGCCCGTTCTACGAACTCGACGAGGTCATCACCCTGCAGACTGCTCTTCCAGGTAACTATTCGGTTGCTCTCCGAATGCAAAGAGTACACTTACGATTTCTGACACAGAGGGCCCAGAAATGCCGCAGAACCGCAACACCGTCAAAGTCGACATTTCACTCACTGTCGACCAATGCAAGAAGATCGCCGAACAGGGCATGCGCGTGCTGATGTACTGCGGCATCACATCAGGCATCAACCCGTACTCGGCAATCGACGTGGCTTTTCCCAATCAGATCGAGGTCAGAATCAACGAGGACGATGTAAAGTCGAATTATAAAGGCCTGAAGAACAAACCAGGGACCACGAAGCCTGCAGACCTCACTTCTAAGCTTCGAGCACGCGCTGGCTACCAGAACAAGCTGACGGTCACTTATGCCCTTACTACAAAGCGTTACGCTTTCGTCATATATCTGGCAAAGCATGTCACTCCTGCAGCTCTGGCCGAGAAGATCAAATCTGGAAGCATCATCTCAAAACAGAAGGTGTTGGCGGAGATGCACAAGGTCAACTCTGACCCGGATATCGAGGCCACCTCAACCCGCATGTCGCTGAAAGACCCGATCTCTATTGTACGCATTACACTCCCTGTACGCGGCACAGTGTGCTCGCACAATCAGTGTTTCGACGGCCGAATGTTTCTGGAGATGATGGAGCAGGCGCCACAGTGGAATTGCCCGACTTGCAACAAGACGCTTTCATTTCAGTCTCTCTGCGTTGATAAGTACTTCGAAGAGATTTTGAAGAACACACCTACTTCTGTCGAGCAGGTGGAGGTTGACCCGAATGGAGAGTGGCGGATCATCAAGGATGAAAATGAAGATGACAAGGGCAAGAGTCGCTCCGCGCCGCGAGCATCGTACGACGATGACTTTGACGACGAGCTGGTCGAGATCGACCCTACGAACAAGCCTGTCAATGGGATCAAGCGTGAGTCTCTGCAGCCGAGCGCCTCGTTCTCTGCACTTGCTGCATTCAACACACCGCCGCTATCATCACGCGAGCCATCCGTCGCGCAGTCGACTGCTTCCGGTGCACGTGCTGGCGACAAGCGCGGGCAGAGTGTAACAATCGACCTCACACTGTCAGATGACGAAGATGAGCCGCCACGCCCCGCCAAGAGGCAGGCTACGACGTCGTCCACTTCGCAGAACAATACTGCGAACTCAACCAATGCTGTCCACACACCAGCTTCGTTACCGGAGGTCAATCGCTTTCCTCAACACTTTCCTCACCGCCAAGCAGACAATTACCGGCCGAACAACCCACCACCGATGAGTCCTCCACAACGTAACACGCTCCCGCCACCAAATACGAATGGCGTCAATGACTCCTCGCCACGAAGAGGTTACAATGACACTACTGCCTTCACATCCCTCACTAACCAGCCGTGGCTGTCTCGTCCTGCCTCATCATCGCACCAGATGGGTTCGTTCCAACCCTTCTCATTACCTCGCCAGCCACATGCACCGTCGCCGCTGGGCAGTGCGTCGCCTCTCAATGGTGGGCTTAGGTTGCCGCCGATGCAGACGCACGCCCCGAACAGTCCAGGGCAGTATCAACCGCCATCGACCTCGGCGCCATCAGAGCACATATTCGGCAGTGGTAGCTCGTTTGCCGGATGGAGGAGCGATCAGCAGAGGGGCAGTAGTAGCTATGGTGATAGTCCGGGATAGACTTTCAGGAGTGATCCGAGACGACCGGGCCCTGCATCGTGGTATGGGTGGTCGAGATACATGCAGCGGCGGCAATGAAATGAGGCTGTGATGTTACATGAGCGATGATGATTAGCGAGGCGTTTTACTGGACAGAGACATGGTTGTACAGCTACAGCTGGGTTCGGGAGAGGGACCGAAGAGGCGCTGTGCTCCATTGAGAGCTACGAGTATGAGCTTATTGACTTGGCGTTCTTTACGATATTGCAGCTGCTTTGGTGGCCTTTGATGCATGGCCTGCAGGTGCGGCTATGATGTTTCAGTACTAGATTTGAAATGCACACAAGTGCTTGCGCCGGTCGACGGGTCAATCAAAAAGCTGACGAAAGATGCTGCTTCCATTTTCACAGCAGCTGGACCAGATAAGCCACTGCTTGATTGGTTGACCGATGCCAGGCTCTAATTTCGCGAGCATCAGCCAACGTGGCAGCCACGACGTTCATGGAGAGACTGGCGTCCAGAAGTCAACGGCTTGAACTTCCAACGCCATCCAGTCAATGCTTTTGGCGGCTTCATATCTCTGGTTAATGCATGTGTTCGTTGATGCCGATGAGTTGCACTTGGAGGCATTATGCAGTGGTGATCTAGTCAGCATCGATTCTTTGCCGTGGAGATAGCCCTGTCATGGCCGCAGAAGGATAGAGCAGCTATGCAGGTATCTTTTGCAAGTCCGGCCGGATGGTAATGGATGATGTGTCGACGGCTTTTACTTTTGCAACTTCTCCTGTTTAGGCTACGACATGATGCTGAATTCGTCCGTTTGCCAGACGCCCGGCTCATACCACCTCAGCAATCTGCCCTTACTCGCTTTTGCTGGGAATCAAACTGCCCTAGCTTATACCTCTATCTTTCTCCTCCAGAATCGGAGGGGACAGATCACATCTCATGGCGTTAGGTCCAGGCTTACTTACTCTTCCCACCCTTGCCCCCCGAGTCCCATGAGCCTTCTGAGCCACCCCAGAGCTATCTCTTAATGGCTTGGACTCGTGCTACGGAGCACCGATGGTGTCGTAGCTGCCACGATCGCTGCTACTTTTGGCGATAAGGAGCGGTGCGGTGGGCATGGCTGAGGTTGAGTACGTGGTAGTTGTGATCTGGGAAGAGTTGTCAGATGTAGTGGTCAATGACACGCTGTTCTATTGGCGCGACCAGTCGCATGAAGTGCACGTAGATTGCCTTAATAGCGTCAAGGAATTGGTGACGTGATGGGGTTGACTCAGTACTACTGTCTTAATGCTCTTGATCAGGAAGCTGGCTGCTTGTTGGACAGTCTGGCGATGAGATGGTTGTGGCTTGCATTCGGGTACGGCAGGTCAGCATCCCGTATAGTTTGCAATGCTTACAAAGACGGCAGTAATGGCAAGGCTGGTCGCAGGTAGAGTCATCGTCAATGAAGGTGACTGGGGCGAGCGGGACGCAGCACAGTAGGATATGCTGCGACGATGGGTTCACAAAAGGTATAACGGCGGGCAAGAAAGATCAAAGGGCATTAATAGCGAGGAGCATAGGGAGATATGATGGGCGGAGAATGAGACAAGGACACAAGCATCGATGAAGTTTGTCAAATCATGACATTCAGCACTAAGGCTACAAACACGCCAGGATCTCCTCAATTACCAATGGAGCAAGCAATTCAGCTCAGCATAATGAGGGATCAATCGCCAGTCGCTAGTATCACTCGCACCGTGAACCCGTTGACGTCGGTGACGAGGGTGACGCTGTCGTCACGAATCAGAAAACACAATCATAGCCAGAGTCAACCCCATCTAACGCCATGCCACCCGATAGTGATGCCGCTGTGAAGTCGGGCACCTGTTTCGAGTGTCAGCAAGTGTTTCTCAATCAAGGTGCGCAGGTTATATATACCTGTGGACGCCTAGTTGGCCCAGAAGGTAGAGTCGCCATCATTGGCAGCCTCGCCGCGAGCCCAGAAACTCCCGCTGCCACCGTCGGCCTTCTCGTCACGGGCCCAGAACTAGAAATAAGTCAGTAAAGGCGTCGGATATGTGGGAGGGGGAGAGACTCACGGTACCAGCGTCACCGTTGCTCTCCTCGTCGCGAGCCCAAAAAGTGCCGCTGTCCTTGGTGCCCTCCTCGTCACGGGCCCAGAACTGACAAAAGTCAGTACATAAGTTGGAGTTACACAATACGGTTGAGACTCACTGTGCCATCACCGCCGTTGGCGTTGGTGTTGTCAACGTCGCGAACGGCCCAGAACTACAGAACGGAGTAAGTCAGCAAATGTATCATGAGACGCAGGGAGGTGTTCAGGGTGGACTCACTGTGCCATCACCGCGGTTGGCCTCGGAGTTGTCGACGTCGCGAACAGCCCAGAACTGGAAACGAGTCAGTAGATGTGTTGGACCGATGCGTCTTGAATGAAGACTTACGGTGCTGCTGTCGGTGTTGTCGGAGTTGTCGCGAGCCCAGAAGGTGCCGCTACCGGTGTTGTCGGAGTTGTCGCGAGCCATTATGTCACCGCGGTTGACGCCCTCCTTGCGCGCCCAGAACTAGTGAAGAGTCAGTGTATGTCTTGGAAGTGTACGTTTTGGATTTAGACTGACCGTGCCGTCGCCGGAGTTGGAAGACTCGACCGGACGGGCGACCGCGCCGAGGAAGGTGGTAGCGGCAACAAGGCCAGTGAAGATCATGGAGTACTGCATGATGGATGAAGTGTGTGTATGTTCTTGATGTTGATTGTGTGTTTGTGGGTGAGTTGTCTGTGTATTGGAAGTTGGGGATCTTGGTGGGTAAACGAAGGTGGAAGTGGATGTAGAAAGGATGAAGAAGGTCGAATGTTTGGAAATGTGCGAACAGTTTTATGGACTTGGAGCGTGAATGCACAGTCCAAGTCGCACGAAGAAGGATCCACATTCGGAATTCGGCAGCAGCGCAGTGATGCAGCCGGCTTTCACATGTATCGCTCAGAGTCGGCTGGACTCGGACTTCACACGCCGCCGCGTCACATTTTCCGCCTCGAGCAGGCAATTACTCAATATGATCTTCCTTCACTTGGCTACGACAGCCTCAAGCAGCCGAGAGTGCTAGCACATGCCACTATCTCGCAGCCAATCCGCTCTTCGTGCCCACGATGCTGACCACGTCCTCATCAGCCACGACATGATTCAAGCCTACCCTCTGTGGCACGTGCCTTGCGCTTGCTCCCCATACCAGCGCATACTTGAAGCTCTCTTTGAGCGTCCTGTGAATGCTATCGCAGACGTCCTCAATCGTGCTATTCCCTCTCACGATCAATGCTTCACTGAAGTCAGGCTCAATTCCCTTTCGCTTCGTGTATACCCTGATCAGCCGCAGCTCCTCCCAGCACCTGTCGACCACGTCTTGTACCCCGAGATCAAGCTCGCATGACATGACGGCTGTATTTGGCTCACGTGCAAGCTTGTTCAGGAAGTCGAGTGAGACCGAGTCAATTTTGTTGTACACGTAAAGGCATTTGATGTAGGTTCTGTGGTCTTTCATGATTACATCGATAAATTGATCGACCGTTGCTGCGACATATTAGCACATTGGCAGGAGCTCTGCAGTAACAAGGATTACCATTCTCGTCTCTGATCAGGACCTCGCAGTTCAGGATTCTGTAATCTCGAAGGATGTTGTACAGCATCTTCTGATCAAGGTACTTTGGAGGGTTCTGGAACGTTATTTTCATTCCACCGGCGGTCTTCTGCTTCAGGTAGATGTTTGGTGGGTCTTGGTTAAGCCGTATGCCGACAGCTTCCAGCTCGGCTTCGAGTAATGCTCTTTGTTCTGCTCGCTTTGTGGCGTCAAGGACCATGAGGATCATATCGCTAGTCTTGGCTGCTGATATGACCTGTCTGCCTCGACCCTTCCCTTCCGCAGCACCCTCAATGATACCTGGCAGGTCCAGCACCTGAATCTCAGCGCCACCATATTCAAGCACTCCAGGGATTGCTGTCAGGGTTGTGAAGGAGTATGCTGCGACCTCGGACTTCGTCTTCGTGATCTTGGAGAGAAACGTAGATTTTCCGACAGATGGAAAGCCGACCAGTGCTATTCGTGCATCACCAGATTTTGAGACGTCGAAACCAGAACCACCTGCTCCTCCAGATCCCGGACCTGGCTCCAGAAGTTGTGCTCGAAGTCGCGCTAGCTTTCTGCCTCATGTCAGCTTGGAGGTTTCATCGCGCTTGTGCTTCATCCTGATCATACCCTTTCAATAGGCCCAGATGATATTCTGCGGATGATTAGTTTCATATTGCGGTCGTTCGGGAACGAACAGCGTACCGGTAGCCTTGTTTTCTTCGAACAGTCAGCGCATGCCCCTGGAATTGATCACAAACGAGCGACCGTACTTTGTGTCCGTCTCATCTCATCCTCAATCCTGTGGCATAGTCAGGACCCGTTCTGTGCCTTTGATATGTGGCCTTGGGGACATACTCCTTGATCTTCTCCGTGATGTTGACCATTTTTGTGGAAGGTACCCGCGTGCGTGCCAGCTACCGTACGATCCGATGGTCCGTCAAGTCACTGGGTCTGTCCAGTTGTGATGTGAGCAAGATAGGTTGTTAGGTGAGGTCCTAAAGTTCTCTTCTTGGCCATCTCCAAGTCACCAGCCAATCGGCTCTGCTTCGGGAAGGAGGAGCGGCGCTACCTACATAAGATACGTCACGTTCGACACTCTTGGTCTCTTGCTCTTGATTCTTTTCAAGGTGAGTTTAGGAACACAGTCATGATTGGACAACAGTATTGATTCAAAGACATGAACAAAGAAATCGAGCGATCATGACGCGATAGCTGCTTTGTCAACGGATCGCCACTATGGCAATTCTGGACATCATGAAGAGCGGTGTCCCCCCAACGCATCAAGACGCGCTTCACCACCACGAGAAGCTGTACAACGACTTCCTTAGAAAAGGATGTCATCCCTATGTCTACCCGTGGGCAGCTGGTGGAGCCTTGGTCGTCTTGTTCTACCTGATGCTTGATCATCGACGCTCGCCATTGCTCAAGTCATTGCGATATCCTGTTTTTGCCTTCCTGGTGGCGTTCCAAGGATACTGCATGATCTTTACCAAGGCGAAAGGAGCAGCTGGTGCTTTTGGCATTGGCTTAGTTTCCAGCTTCGGTGTCCTTTGGACTGCAGCTATCATGATCTTCAACGACTGCCAGACGGACTTCAGGCGCATCGAGCAGAAAGATGACACCCAGTCAAGAGGCGCCGAGGTGCAGGCCAATGGATCAGTTTCAGATCATCAAGTGTACTCTGCTGCCGTTCATAACGGGGTGCGGCAGAGGAAGCCAGACACGGCAGCGTCACCACCTACCACGCATCGGCAACGTCAGAATCGAAAACTGTTTTGGCAGAGCTACCCCGAACAGCTGTCTGTCGAACGTGCAGACTGGATAGCGGACGTCTTCTGCAGCTTCCGTGGCGTAGGCTGGAATTGGCAGACCCATGGTGTCCCCCCAGCGCCGAATTGGGTGGAGGCGCAGCTGCACGGCGAACCAGACGCTGGAAGGCCAGACGCACCCATCAAAACCAGCAGCACAGGTATACGACGCTACAGTGACCGTCCGCTACTTTTCAAGCACGCTGCACAAGATATCATCATGGGTTACGTACTCCTTGATCTGCTGGCTACCTTGATGCACCGGGACCCTTACTTCTGGTCTGGAGATATGCATCTACCTGTCCCTACATACCTTCCTACGGCCTTTCACCGATCGTTCGTGCTGACGAAATGCTATCGGCTCCTTTTCAGCCTTGCAGGTGTCTGCGTGGCCCTGAGAACCATCTTCAAGCTCGGTCCGGCTGTCTTCTCTGGCATCCTGGGACCGCGTTGGATTGGATTCCGAGGCGAACCTTGGATGAACCCAGCAGACATGTATGGAGATTTCTCATTGGTGCTAGACAAAGGCCTGGCGGGTTGGTGGGGAGGCTGGTGGCATCAGACCTTCAGATTTGCATTTGAGGCACCCGCGACCAGGATTCTGCAGGCTTGGAAGATCGAGAAGAGGTCTGCTCTGGGCAAAGCAGTCTCGCTGTTCGTTGCCTTCTTCATATCTGGAGTCTTCCACGCTAGCGGGAGCTACACCCAACTGCCACCTACGAGGCCGCTGTCTGGGCCGTTTGCGTTCTTTATGCTGCAAGGAGTTGGAATCCTGGCTCAGACGTATGCAGAAGCTAAATTGCGACAGCTAGGAATACAACAGAAGACCCCACAGATACTTAAGCGTGCCACGAACTTTGTTGTCGTGTTTATGTGGCTTTACATTACAGCACCTCTGCTAGTCAACGACTTCGCTCGTGGGGGTGTCTGGCTCTTTGAGCCCGTGCCATTTAGCCCGCTGCGCGCGCTTGGTCTTGGAGCACCTGGGGACAAGTTCTGGTGCTGGGGCGAACAAGTGCGGTGGCAAACCGGGAAACACTGGTGGGACAGCGGAGTTGCTCTATAGGCAGATGCATAGTCTTACGGGATCGCAGGCTAAAGTTGTGAAGTCCCAGGATCTTGATCCTCTATTCGCTTTTGACCTCCGATCATCTTCAATTTCTACGCTAATCCCATCTCTGCAAATTATGCAGGACCACACCTTCATCAGCCTTCTTCACCAACCTGCCAATCCTCAACGGCTCTTCGCCAGCAATTGAAAGCACCTTGATAGCCTCCTCAGCCTTGCTCTCCTCTACCGCAATCACCATACCTAGGCCAGTATTCCAGGTACGCGCGAATTCTCTGCTGCTGACATTACCTGCTTTCTTCAGCCAGGTCAGGACGTTCGGTACTGGCCAAGCTGCCACATCGAGCTCTGCAGCAAGGTGTTTTGGCAGCATCCGAGGGATGTTGTCTTCCAAGCCACCGCCAGTGATGTGTGCCATGCCGAGCAGCAGGTCCTTTTCAACAGCAGCAAGTAGCGGCTTGACATAAATACGGGTAGGTGTAAGCAGGCTTGCGCCTACAGTTTTGCTGTCGTCCCATGGTGCCCTGTCTGTGAATGCCAGACCAGCTCGCTCAATGACTTTGCGCACAAGCGAAAACCCATTCGAGTGGACACCACTGCTCTTCAGGCCGAGCAGAACATTACCTTCTTGCATCTCATCCTTGACAGGAAGGACTTTGCGGCCTCTCTTGAGCGCGCCGGTAGCGGCACCACCAGCGTCAAACTCTTTGTCTTGGTACATGCCAGGCATCTCGGCAGTCTCGCCACCCACGAGCGCACACCCTGATTGTCTGCAGCCCTCTGCAACGCCCTCTACGAACCGCGTGGCATCCTTGACGTCGAGCTTCGAGCATGCATAATAGTCCATGAACGTCAGCGGCTCCGCGCCCTGCACGACGAGATCATTGACATTCATTGCAACCAAGTCGATGCCGACAGTGGAGTAATCGTCCATGGCGAATGCAATCTTCAGCTTCGTGCCGACCCCATCAATGGCCTGGATCAGAATGGGAGCCTCATCGTAACCAGCCGCAGCCAGATCAAGCGCGCCGCCAAAGCCACCAATCTCAGCATCGGCACCTGGCCTCCGTGTTGACGCGACTGCTTTCTTGATGTTCTGAACGAGCTCGTTGCCCGCGTCAATGGAGACACCAGCGTCTGCATATGTCATTGCGCTTGTGCTCTTCGCTTGCTCACCTTGGCTGACTGTGAGACCATCATTGGCTGGCACAAGCAATTCCCATCGGCACTTGATGTTCTCTTTCTCGAATTGCTTGACAAGATGCAACGCGATCTTTTCAAAATTGTCGGTCGCTAGTGCTAAGATGGTTGGGCCAGCCCCTGACAAGCAAATACCAAGCAGGCCGGGATGTGTTTCAGGTCGGACAGATTGCAGAATTTCAGTCAAGCCAGGTATCAGGGTTTTTCGGTACGGTTGGTGAATCTTATCCTGCATGCCAGCGTAGATGAGCTTTGGGTTTGGCGGACTTTGTCCAAGTGCTGTAGGAAGCAGAGCTCCTCTCTGTTGGTTGAAAATGACGTCTGCTCTTTGATATGAAGAAGGCAGGACTTGTCTTGCCTTTGCTGTGGATACCTCGAAGTCCGGAATGATTGCTATACACTTGATCTCGCTTGCCCACGGGAATCTGATATGCTGACCGATATCGATCGGCGGCACTGGTGGCCGCAGGCCAGTGTCGATGCCACCTTGAGGCGCGGGCAGTACTTCTGCTAGAGGTATCTCCTTACGCTTCATATCTTCCGGATCCAGCTCCGACAAGTAAGAGCCGACGAAGCCACCGTAAAGTGCTGCCGCGACATTGTCTGGATGGCGCTCGACCATCAGACAAAAGTCTAGTATGCGATTTTTCGAGAGACCAAGCTGGCCGACTTGATCACCCAGCGACACACCAGCAACGACAGCGGCTGCTGAAGAGCCAAGTCCCCTTCCGAGAGGAATCGGGTTCCTGATGTGGACGTGGGTGGGTGCCGGAAATTCGCGTCTCTCATGACACCGCAGCACATACAGAGCAGTCTGTGTGATGAGATTGCGGTCTGCCTGAAGGTCGACATCTTTCTCCCCTTGACCTTCATATGTTATGCGACAGTTGTGTGAGGAGCCTTTTGATGCTTCATCACCGACAGTGACCTCGACCTCGAGCCATAGCGAAAGAGCAATGCCGAAGACATCAAACCCAGGTCCTAATTTTGGTAAGCAGCATGTCCATGCAGCGTGCGGCGCTTAGACCTACCAATATTGGCCGAAGAGCACGGGACCTCTGGCAGACATCAGTCATATATTTTCACCTCTGGTTACGTGGGATGATTTTACTCACTAATGGTGATCATGTCGGCAGGCGCTCTTGGCGTCTATTTCGGACAGGATCTTTCAGAGTGATGGATGGTCCTCGTGTACGCTCTGCCCGAGTGGTCGAGAAATGGTCAATGGCAATGCTCAATCCGATCCGGGCGAAAAAGTCACAGTCACATGTCCGAGTGAAACCATTTTCGCCCTTGCAGATCTTTGCAAGTTGCGGAGGTAGACCCACTTATCTCGACACGCTAGTGCCGAATGCTCTTGGCATTTATCCGGGGTCTCCACATCACAGAGCAGGCCTTCCAGTTGCGCTTTTTGCACACCGACACAACATGCCACATCTATATTGATCTGATGCACATTTGATCGGCCGTCTCTCAGCGGTGGGTGGGCGACCAGGTTCATCGAGATCTACTCAATGGTCCCGCCAAGCCTTGCCGGTGACATCGCATCTGATTCTTCTCGGGGCACCGTCGAATCCCTGCACTCGCCGGTGTTCTCACGTTCTCCGCACGCACATGGCGCCAGTCTGGGGAACCTTATTTCCTTCGCCGCACGAAGTGCACGAGACGCGGCAACGGCGTGCCTTCTCTATGGACGGCAGGCGCGCGACACGCGGACGCCAAACCGTAGCCTCACAGAGATCGTCATGTTGCGCTGCAACAGCCGGCTTACCTGGATTGTACTTGGTGCTGAAGTATCGGCTTCCTTCTTACGAGATATCCGTGTTTGCTATATAGTGTCGTGGCTCCCGCTCTCAGGCTAAGCTTTGTCCTTTACGTATCTCTCCTCCAGTTGCTTGGTGTTGACACTGCAAGATGAAGAGCTTCTACGGCCTTAGGGGCACGGCGCTCAACGTTGCCATCGCCATTGTGGCCGGCACAGACTTCGCCTTGTTTGGTGTAAGTCATGCATCGATCTCGCTACACTCGGGACTAGCTAAAATCTTCAGTATGATCAAGGTGTGATGGGAGGGCTTCTCACCCTCAGCTCATTCTTGAAGTACTTCCCTCAGATCGACACAGCCGGCAAATCCGGCGCGGCTGCTAGCAGAGCCTCGAACGTTCAGGGCATCACTGTCGGGGGCTACACTCTTGGGTGCTTCTTCGGCGCACTGGCAACAATATGGCTTGGAAATATTCTTGGACGCAAGCGTACGATTATAGTAGGATCAACAATAATGATCATCGGAGCGGCGATCCAGTGCTCGTCATTCAGTCTTGGACAACTCATTGCTTCCCGTCTGATCACTGGCTTCGGCAACGGTGCGTAGATATTGTCTTCGAGTAGTGCTACCACTGGCTGATCATCAAACAGGCATGAATACCTCGACAGTTCCTACGTGGCAGGCTGAGACTTCGAAGAGCCACCGACGCGGCCAGATGGTCATGATTGAGGGCACACTGATTGTATTTGGTGTCATGGTATTGCTCGAACTGCCTTGTTCTGTTTCCAGCGCGATTTAACTCTTTCTTCAGATCTCTTACTGGATCGACTTAGGGTTTTCCTTCCTTGATCCCTCAAGCGTGGCCTGGAGGTTCCCAATCGCATTTCAGATCGTCCTGGCTTTGTTCATCGTATGCGTTATTCCTGGACTTCCTGAGTCGCCTCGATGGCTGGTGCTCAAGGGACGTGATCAAAGGGCGCTGGAAGTTCTTGCTGCGCTCCAAAACCTCCCGGAGGACGACCCGATTGTTCAGGATGAGTTCAAGGCAGTCAAGGACACAGTCTTCGAGATGGCAAAGGGCTCATTCTCCGATGTCTTCAAAACCAACAAAAACCGCAACCTGCACCGTACGATTCTTGGATACGTCAATCAGATGTTCCAGCAGATCTCAGGAATCAATATCATTACTTACTATGCTGCCACAATCTTCGAGCAGTCAATCGGGCTATCCGGCTTTCTTTCCCGCCTGCTAGCCGCTCTCAATGGAACTGAATACTTCCTGGCATCATTCGTTGCAATCTTCACAATCGAGAGGATAGGAAGGCGGAAGCTTATGATATTCGGAGCGGCCGGACAGGCAGCCTCAATGGCCGTATTGGCTGGCGCTACCTCCCAAGGGAACGGGAATCAGAGCTTGGGTATCTTGGCCGCAGTTTTCTTGTTCGTCTTCAACAGTTTCTTTGCGGTCGGGTGGTTAGGTATGACATGGTGAGTGGAGCAGGAATTGACCATGACAGTGAACTTTTCGCTGACATTCTCGCCAATGCTTTGAAGGCTCTACCCTGCTGAGATCACGCCACTTGACATTCGTGCACCAGCGAATGCGATATCCACGACCGGCAATTGGTACGTCATTGTCGAGGAGCAGATTACACCTCATTCGAGGCATCAACTGACCATGTACGTTTTGTGGCAGGATCTTCAACTTCATGGTGGTCATGGTCACACCCGTGGCCTTCAACTCGATCGGCTATAAGACGTACGTGGTATTCGCGGTCATCAATACATTCATGATACCTTGCGTGTACTTCTTCTTCCCGGAGACAGCCTATCGCTCACTCGAGGAAATGGACGAAATCTTCCATCAGGTTCACGGCTTCACGGGCGCCTTCACGGTCGTCAAGATCGCTCGCGAGAAGCCGCACAGATACGGGAAGAACGGAGAATTGCTTATCGCTTGGGACGACACGGAAGAGCACAGGGAAGTTGAGAGGAGGAGATCATCAGTCGCGCAGCAAGGAGAAAAAGCGTATGGCATGGATGACGGGGTTGCAGAAAAGAGAGAGGATGTCTAGGACTATGATTTTGATTTTCGCAGAGTCGAGCCATAAGCCGGGAAGATGCAATTCCATTGCTGGCGAGTCAACTTGCCACATGATGCTGGATCGATAGCCGGTAGCTGCTGTAATTGACACCAACAACTCCTGCATAGGCTGGGTGAGGAGTGGACACACTGATTTGGCCTGAATGATGTTGCCAGTGGTTAGAGGTTTCACCAGTCAACCAACCGGTTGACTGATTGATATGATTGACAGCTTATTGACATAGGTGACGGCTCGTTGACATGATTGACGGCTTGTTGACGCGTTGACGGCTTGTTGACGGCTTGTTGACACTGTTGACTGCTCGTGGTTGAGTGACTAGCCGGTCAAATGGTTGATCGGTTAGTCGAATGATACAATCACTGCCAGTGGTACCTGAGCACCTTCCGAGCTCGTGCTCCAGAGCGCCATGTAGTCATCCATCGTGACGCAACTGTAAAGTAAGAGTCGATGAAAGACATACTCATTCTCAGCCCTTATTTCCTAGCGCTACCTTGCACTGCCGCTCTGCGTTGTGGCTGCAAGCACTACTACATTCATAGCAGCCTACAGATAGTCCCTGTAAGCAAGACCGTGTGGATCAAGAACAGCCCATGCTACACACAAGCGACGTACCAACGGCTCGAGAAAAGTTCACGGCCCACGCACGCTTGTAATACGACTTATTCGCAATTGTGCGGTCCCGCTCAGCCTCAATCACGACTCTGTCGAGCGTCCCTTCCGTGCGCGACCTCGTCCGACCTTGGCCTTTGACCTCCAACCCCACTGCATTGCCGCCCAATGCGGCGTTTGGGAAGCACACGTCAGAATTGCCTCAGAAAGTCCACCTGGAGCTCCATCGGCAGCACCATTGCTTTGTTCCCTGGTGTGTTTGCAATCCAGATGGCATACAATTCTTCGGTGGACTTCTGAACAGAGGCTCTGCTTTCGCGCTTGTAATTTCCCGGACAGAAGCGAAAGAAGAGAGATCTGCCTGTTACGGTGGACAGCAGACCGATGCAATCTGCGGCGTAGTTCGCAGTGTCGAAGACGGATTTTGCGTCTTCGAAAACATTGCAATTGCTCGCGGTATCGTCTTTCTGCTTGACGACCAGTACCATCGAGCGTGTAGCGATATAGTCCATATATACTGCAATGGGTGACTCAGACGGATTCCTTCTAAAGTGATGTGGCGAACGTCTGAGGATTGTCCTCTGGGAACCTGTGTAGAATGCCGTAATACTGATATTGTTGAAGAAGAGCTGCATGGTAATCGTGTACACGGCGAGATCGTGCACGGCTGCTGGGAAGTCAAGTCGCAGGCGAGCGGTGCGTAAATGGGTCACTTGTTTCGGACGAGAACTCTGCCGTGAATATCTCGGCCCAAAGGCGATACATCGCACGAGCGTCATTAGTTCTGGCAAGTAGGTAGACGACAACACTGGTAGCTCTGCATCACGAGTTCACCACAATGCTAGTCAGCCAATACAACATGCCAATGCCCTGCACAATGTTCACTGCAACAACCTCAAATGGTTTGCTGGCTCATTATGTGATAATTAATCGACAGCCTCAGGTTCTTGCTTCCATCCCCATTCATTGACCAGGTTCCGGATCTTGTCCTCATTAGCGCACCCCGTATCCTTCTCAATCGCCCTTAAGAGTTCCAGCACGACCTTTCGTTCATCATCATCCTCGAGGCAGCCGCCGGCAACATAAAGAGAAAGACTCATCTCGACCCTGACGCTGGGTGGAGGCCGTCCAAGGGCTATTCCGACTATCTGCCTGGCATGCTTGATAGCTTCAGTTGACACCTCGCGGTAAGCCTTGAAACGGTTCATAGTCGCGTTCGCTGGGCCAGGCTTATTATGTAGAAGCACGATCCGAGCAAAGTGATAGAGCTGCAGAGCGGCAGCGCACACAGTGATACTGAAGAAGACCTCAGTCAGCTGACCACTGGTTCCTCGATGCGTGCGCAGGCGAAGCGGAAAGCGAATAGCAGCGCATGGCTGGAATGTCTCCGGCAGGTTCGTATGCCAGTACTCAAGCAAGCCAGTAAGCTCCTGCCAAGTCTGCATCTGCGTATCGGGATCTGTATTCGCATTTTCAGAGGCAACAAAATTTGTGATCCGTAATACAATCCATAGCAGAGTCCGCGCGCATAGTTCCGATATCTTTCGACAGTGCATTGTGTCATTCTTGATCTTAATAGCATCTGCATATAGAGTGCCATCTGGCTGAATCTCGAGGCCGCTATCGCGCCACAGCTTGAGGTCGGATGTGTCCAGTAGCGTTTTCCTTCGATGCGTGTATGCTGCCTGATAGTCTGCGCGAGCAAAATTCCAGAATGAAGCTTGGCGCCCAACTGTGATGGCAGGCGCAAGCTGATACTGCTCCCGCTGATTGGAATTGACAGCCGTTAACAAAGATTTGAGACCGGCCAAATGCTGTACCCATCCAATTTCAATGTTGTCCAGTGATTCGTAAAGCGAAAAGATGCTGACTGCAACCAGCAGATCGTCTGAATTTGCCATTGGTACTGAAGCTTGGTTATTGGGGCTAGGTGGCCGGCTAAGACTTCCAGACACGGCTCTCAGATATTCTCGTGACGAGGCGATGGCTTTGTCGTAATAATTGGCCGCCTTATAGAACCAGTCGACGCCTGCGTCGTCCAGTACTTCCATGTGAGCCGGCTTCTGACTTTGGTTGCCAACGAATAGCTTGTGCCCATGCACTCGGCCAAGTTGCTTGGCAGCGACCGCAGCTATGGCGTTTCGTAGGAGAGCATCGCGCAGCGCCTTCAGCGGTACTAAATGCTCAAAGTGCTTGTCTCTGTCGAAAAGATCCATCCACGGACCTATTGATTCTGTGAAGTGTCGGATCAAGTAAGCCATTTCATGTTCGCGCTCATCGGTAATTAAGGCGCTGGTATGAAGTTGGCTTTCGGATGCCCATAACGAACTGGATAGATCAGTAAAATGGCAAGCAGAGGAGCTTTAAGGGGTACAAACCTTTCCTGAAAGGATGTGAGAGCAGTGGACAGATCAGGCGTAGTAGACGGCTCAGTAGACTTCTGGAACTCCCTTCGATCCACTTCGTCTATGATATGTGCATTGGGTATAAAGCCGCATGAGTTATTGTTCTGCGCGTAGTAGGCCTGAGGGTCAAGGTCAAACCATGCTGGATCGAATATAGACTCATCCCACACATTGACGGGAGCATCACCGCTAGACAGTGCCTGGATGGCGAAATTTGATTCAGGATGTAGCACGGGATCTGTAATGATGTCCACACATGGGACGGACGGCGTGCCGGCTAGGCCTGGAGCTTCCAACGGGCCGGTAAGATTGGGGCTCGCTCCAATGATGGCTCCTGCACTGCCCAACTTCGGATGGCCATATGAAGGTGCATCAGGCAGATATGTATCTTGCTGCGAGCGTTGTCGAGACTGAGCTCCTGTCAAGCTCGGGTGAGTCAAGATAGAGTTGTACGGACTCGCCGCATTAGCGGAATGGTCTCGTTGGCCAACCTGTCTGGTGTAAGTATGTGTCTGAGTGGGCGCGGCAACTGCATTACATACGTCCGCACTCAGATACTGTGTGGAAGGCCCAGAGCCAGACTGTTCCGCAGGATGCTGAAACTTCCGCCTGAGAGATACACCTTCATCAACAAACTTTCGTTTCTTGTCGTAGCCGGAGCATGGCTTGCCCAGCTTCTCACATCTTCGGCAAGCGGGTTGCGTTTTGTCACACTGTGTCTCGCGTAAGTAGCTGGAGGTCATGCGAAGAGCACCAAGACGGTCTACCTTAACGCGACGTTCTCTGCACCGATTGCACGCTCTCTCGGAAGCTGGTTGCGCCATTCAGGCCATTCGCGGATCGCGGTAGAGGAAGATCTCACAATTATCACGATGAGTCCGGGGCAGAGATAGTTTCCGGAGGTCGTCGCGTCAAGCTTCTCCGTGCAGGAATATTCTTCCTCCTGGCGGTCGAAGAGTCTGCATCTGATGCGAGGTTATGTAGGGGCGTCCTGTCGTCAGCCTTATGAGTTGCCAACCAGGTATCCTTGATACCAGTGGCGTCAGCCGATTGTTGCTGACCATTCCTACAAGTTTAGTGCAGTTGCACTATATAGCGTGCGGGATCACCCGAAGTTATACAATTCCCTGATGACACACACCTCCGACGCCGGGACTTAGCTCGTCTCGTCTTCTTGAATCCTTGTGCGGCGGCCTGCGTAAGCACGGTGACGCTCGTATGATTTCCACGACACTACTGATATTATAGGCAATAGACACTTCACCGCCGTTCGATATGCGTTTCCCAAGCAGCGTAGCCAGCCATGAAAATTCATCGGGTAGGATCGCCGAGCGAGGACATATTTTCCATGAGCACATCCGACTGACCATTAGCCACAGCTGTTCATATATCCCGTCAAGAGTCTGAGACCGGTGGAAGTAACAGCAGCTGAAATCACGAATGAGGGTCTGCGCTTCGATCGTCAGTATGTCCTGGTAAAGCCTCCAACTGCCGAGCAACCGCTGGCCGAACACATCACCATCAAATGGAATTACAAGCTTGGGCTGTTTCATACTGCAATCGACAAAGCATGGTCCAAGTTGACCATAACCCACAGCCAGGCTCAAGAGAATGAAGCGATCACTGTCCCTCTGACCCCATCGCCACTGAGTCTCCTCAATGCGCCAAGCTATGAGGTGTCTATCTTTGGGACTAAGGCACCAGGTATTGACATGGGAGAAGAGCCTGCCAAATTCTTCACGCACCATCTCGGTCAGCCGACTCGGCTTCTCTACATAGGAGGCAGCGGGCAGCGCGAGATACCTGGAGCAGTCTACATTCCCAAGCAATATAATGCTATTTCAGTCTCGGTAAACGACAAGCTACAGCCACAGCGCATCAGATTTGCGGACGCTGCTCCCATTCTCATTACGTCTACGGCATCGGAAGAGGATGCACGGCGACGACTGCCGCCACAGGTTCGAGGCGAAGATCTTATTGTGAGATTCCGGCCCAACATCCACGTCAATACTGGCCGAGAGGTTGAGCCGTATGATGAGGATAACTGGGGCATGCTGGCAATCAAGAGTCAAGCGGATCCAGAACAGGAGATCTCAGTACGCTGTCTTTTTCGTTGCGTGCGGTGTCTGAGTCTCAACGCAGACCTTGCGAATGGACGCATGATTACTACCAATCGACAGATGTACGGCCTTCTGGCGAGAGACAGGAGGGTGAATGAGAAATTTCCGCATAAGCCAGTGTTTGGGCAGTATGCCTGTGCAGGGCCCAGTGGCGCAGTTCTAAGGGTCGGCGACACAGTGACAGTCACGGAAAGAGTCAGCAGGCCGCAGACGCCTATGAGCCCAATGAGCGATCCAGGCCCTGCTTCGAAAGTCAAGTATGAGGATCAGCGCTCACCATTAACACCGGTGGCGTGAAACTACCAAACACAAGCCAACGGCATCAAAACTTAGCCCCTAAATGAAACATGGAACCACGAGGCCATCTTCATCTGTCATCAGCACGGCGCCAGACTTCAATTTCAAAACTGTTCAGTCCTCCTAGAGCAGCCTCCACTGGACGAATGTGCCGACAGCATGCCAACGCCTCGTTGACGGCACTTACTAGGCAGACATTGCGACATTGAAGAATGTGTGCACTGTAGACATACATTGTTTACACATAAATTCGACTTGCTCGACTACTTACGGGGATCTAAACTGTCACAACCTATTGCAGATCTGGCTCAATTTCAACAAGTTGATGATGGATTTCCGCGACCATTTCGCAATGCCACCATGGATGCGCCTGGCTTATGCCCTGCAAGGAAGACCTCAACCGATGATGTCCCCGAGGATGGGCCAATTCACAGAAGAGACTACAGGTATGCACCGCAATTTTTATCACCACTGACCGGCATACTGACGACGCTTAGGCTGCGACGAAGAGATGGCTGAGCTTGAGCGGCCGAATGAGATTGTGCCCGTGGGATTGAGGAGACTGCAGAGAGCGGGCGTGGCAGGGCCAATGGTCCAAGTGGGTGATGGCCCGAATGACTTTGCTGTTCTGCCGCCCTGGATGGCGTCTCCAGATTGGAGGCCAAGAGGCGGTTTCTGGTGAGGTGGCTTGTGGTGAAGAGGCATTATTGGGTGAGGTCTATGTTTCATCGGGAGTTTGAATGTGAAGTTTGGGAATGCCAGAGTGCCTTGGGCACGCAAAGGTCTCCTGTTGACACGGAAAGGAGATGTCGAGTAGCACTCCCGTAGCGTTACGCTTGAGCGCATTAGCAACATACCAAGATGACTCCTGATTACATACCGAAAGAGTTTCCTGCAGCTACCGAGACAAGAGGGAGCTTGGACCATCTGCAAGCACTCTGACGCGAGACGCGATCTCCTGAAACATTGCATTGACACGTCCCCCTCCTCTTTCACCTTGTTGTCCATCTTTTTGCATTCACCCTCTTCTGCTCTCCCTTGATCATACGCGATACGCGACAATAATAACGATGCAACCTCTTCGCCAAACGCTGCCGCGCGCAGCCTCCTCCATCCGCGCCTTTTCGACCACAGTCCCTCGTCCCCTTGCGAAGATGCAACTCATTGGCCGCCTGGCAGACACGCCAGAGCTCACACCGACATCTACCGGTCGCGATCTAGTGCGCTACGCGCTGGGCGTGCCCGCAGGTCCGAAGGGCGAGGATGGAAACAGGCCGGTGAGCTGGTTCAGAGTGTCAAGCTTCGTCGAGGGCGCGCAAAGAGATCTGCTGTTGAGTCTGCCGAAAGGGTGAGATGGTCACGATAACAGCGAAGGAAGGTGTGCGGTGACTGATGGTGCGCATAGCACTCAACTGTATGTCGAGGCCGATGCGAAGATGGACAGTTACGAGGCGCAAGACGGCAGCAAGAGGACTGCCTTGAATCTGCTTCAACGTACGAATACCACCATCCCACGTCAACCGTGGGAAAATTTGCTCACTACTATACAGGCAGTTTCGAAGCGCTTTCTCGCCCACAGACCAGCCGTGAAGGTTCTGTGACTGGCGCAGAGTCTGACAAGAGCGCCGCAGAGGAACCACTCAGCGGGATTGGCCAGTCGTGATCAGCGTCTAGTGGAGGCTGCGATAACGATGTCTATGGCGCGTGGTGTATAAGAAATGTACAGTGCTGGGCGATCCGCCTGGAAGGAACAGGAATATGGGAGTACGGAGTCGGCGCCGCGGCCACGCCAGCTTTTTGTGACGCTCAAATGGTCGCTGTAAATGTGCTTCAGGTCAGGTCATGATACCCGCTCTCCACTCTTAGTCTTACAAAACCGCTCATGCGCCTGTAGTTGCTTAGTCCAAGGTAGATGAGCACCTTTCTCAAATTTGCGACTCTCCGGCTTGACGAACGCGGTCAGAGTCACTCTCTGAATCTACGCCTCACAACATCTTGGACAGCTGTGCGCATGGCAGCGGAGTCGTACTACGTAGCTCTTAGCAATTCGGGGACCGATCGAACATCACGGCTGCATCAAACACTCCGTAGCTGCCAAGCTGCGGCATTTAGCAGTGCATGACGGCCAAGCTACTGGCTTACGTAGGTCATGCCTCCGCTACTACCTGGAATTGGTCTACGCGATGTAACCATGCGCATGCCGTATGTTCTTTGCTCGCATGCCCTCGACCGTCAAATCGCCGTCCTTACACGCGAAGTCCGGGTGATGTCGAGATCAGTGTGATATATATGTCCAATACAGGGAACGATATGCTAGGAAAGCATTGCCAAGCTCATGTATCGACGCAGCCAAGCAGCGCAGCGCAGAGTGTACCAGGTATAAGCTACAAACGGTGCATGTACCGTTGTCGTCTCCCGTGAAACCGTGACCCCTCGTCGCCTACGACACGGCAATCTCAAACGCCATGTTTCAAGGGTCGTCTGCAAGATGAAAGTCAGAGGCTCTTTCTTGAGCGGTGAAGCCGTGGAAGAGCTTCCGACGATACATGTTCGCAGAAGCCGTTGGAAGGCTTCAGGTCCTGGCAATGTGAAAACCAAAGACATAAGCACGTGTACTGCACACTCATGGGCAGGTGCAGGAGGCCTTGTCCATACGAACCCGATCAGCCCCTTCGTCTTCATCAGCCAAGTTTCATCTTTTCCTCATCCGAAGCTTCCTCGCTTCGAAATACTTCCTTGATAGATACAGGCTCCAGCACTTGCCCGTGACATGCCTCAATTTCGCAGCTGACTCCGCGGCGCCAACATACTACGCCGAACAGCGGCCATGGTCTTCATGATTATTCCTATTACCACCATGAGGTGTTGTTCACCCCCACCGTTAGCTCCCAGATTATAAATGCCGCAGTCGCAAAGCGTGCGGGACCCTTTTCACGCATCATCACCCACTGCACTTCCGGACACGCGACACACAAAACCTGATTCGACACTTCTGCGCGGACCGAAGCTCTTCACGGCTGCATATCTGCGTTCGTGGCAGTTATGTCGCTCAATTAATCAACGCCTGCGTCCTGTGCAGGTCTGAGAATTGCAGATCGGCGGTGACTGACTGCTGCGCGCTTTTTGCTTGGAACCAACGTTTGTCATCACCACCCGCCTGCCGGACGAGCACTATTGTTTCTACACGCCCAAGTCCTTGCCACCAACAGAGTCGGCAGGCACGTAGAGCGTGTCTGCGGCGCATACCTCACCACCGGTCATCTGCTTGACATCATAGCGAGATTTTGCACCTGCAGACAAATCTCCGGATACCGACTTCAAGACGCGAAGTCTGGGAACTGACTCCGATTGTGCGCTTTGTCGACGACTTGACACGTAATATAACCGAGCACGACATGGCGAGTGATTCGGATGCGCAGAATTCGGCTGCCGCCTCCTTCACATCTGCAGCTTCGGCCAACTCATCACAAAATGGCGACAAAGCCGCGCCGTCACATGAAGTCCCGGCTTCGCCCCAGATCAACGGTGATGCGCGCCCATCCCGTCCAGCACCCGTACAGAAGCGATCAACACTGTCGCGGATAGGCAGCATGTTCAACAAGGACAAAGGTGCAAACGCAGAAGCTCGAGAAGCTTCCAAGAATGCTATCGCCGAAAAAGTACCAGAGGCTGCGGTCGAAGAACCTGACGAGGGTACACCGAGCAAGCCGAGACCGACGGCACTGTCAAGAGAGTCCTCCAAGATAGTGAAGGGGAACAATGCTGGTGTCCGGAACGGCTCGGGTGGGGACAAGGCGCACAAGCGCGAGGACGTCGCAGCGGCTGTACCCAAGCGCTTCTGGATCGATGACAGTGGCGAGCACTTCCACTATCTTCGTAGCGCGAAGCGGCAGGAAAAGCTCTCAGACATGATCCGAGATTTTGTGGGCGGCAGACGGAAACATGAAGAGCACGAGGAGCAGCCACTCTCGCTAATGTCGACCTGGGTGGATCAGATGAAGAACGAAAAGCAGGCCAAAGATCGGACCAATGGACCCAACGCGACCGCCACGTTGGTGCAAAAGTATGGCAAGTGTCAGGAGGTCGTTGGCCGTGGCGCTTTCGGCATTGTAAGAATCGCGCACAAGGCTGATCCGGAGAATGCGAAGCACGAACAGCTGTATGCTGTTAAGGAATTCAGGCGTAGGCCGCAGGAAGACCCGAAGAAGTACAGCAAGAGACTGAACTCCGAATTTTGCATCTCATCATCATTGAGACACCCAAATGTCATCCACACCCTGGATCTACTCGAGGATGCCAAAGGCGACTACTGCGAGGTCATGGAATACTGCGCTGGTGGCGACCTTTATTCTCTGGTCCTCGCGAGTGGCAAGCTGGACGTCGTTGAGGCCGACTGCTACTTCTTACAGCTCATGAGAGGCGTCGAATACATACACGAGATGGGTGTGGCACATCGCGACCTGAAGCCAGAGAATCTTCTGCTCACCACGCACGGCGCACTGAAGATCACGGACTTCGGTAATGGCGAGTGCTTCCGTATGGCCTGGGAGACAGAGCCGCATATGACGGCTGGCGTGTGCGGTAGCGCACCTTATATCGCACCTGAAGAGTACACCGATAAGGAGTTCGACCCACGCGCGGTCGACGTTTGGGCGTGTGGCGTGATCTACATGGCTATGCGGACAGGCCGGCATTTGTGGCGACTCGCGAAAAAGGGCGAGGACGAGTTCTATGACAATTATATCGAAGGGAGGAAGAGCGACGAAGGTTATGCCCCCATTGAGACGCTCCATCGGGTGAGTTCAATGTCTATCATCGCGTTGATATCATGCTAACATCGCGCGACCAGGCTCGATGCCGCAACGTCATCTACTCTATTCTCGACCCCAAAGCTGATCGCCGAATCAGTGCTCACCAAGTGCTCAACTCAGAATGGGGCAAGGGCATAAAAGTCTGCAAGGCCGGCGAGCAGGGCCTCTGACAATGAAAGAAAGGCATACAGCACGTATGACAGCTCTTCACACGTGCTCCGGCCTGCGTCAACCACTCATCAGGGCATGAACGACTGATCATTTTCACGACGATGCTTTTACTTTCAGCGGGCGTTACATACCCCCTCATGCATGTTTTCTTGAATTAGCGAGCGAGCGATGCATCATACTTCTGGCGATGAGTCGAGGATTTCAGGCAAGGCGACAAGACCTGGTGCAGTCTCCTCATCGACACATTCCATCTACACACTCGCTCAAAGCCGCGACAGAACAGCGGCTAGCTCGGAAAGACCAAGGATATGACAACTTTCGAGCTAGGACTTGGTGGTCTGGAACGATCACATTGGGAGGATGATCAGGCTTGATGCTTTTCATGACTCTCATCCCTTTTCTGCAATCAATTGCCGCGGCCGCTGAGTACCTGGTGCTGTACATATTGCTTTACTGAGGCGATGGTGCCAGCGGTTTGATACCTACTTGTAGAGATGTATTGAACGGCCGCGTGCGTTGGGCTGCCGCTTCCTGAGGTAGCCTGCGCGTCTTCTTGGCTTGGTACCTCTCGTGCAGGCATGGTCCCCACGCTGCGATGCGTTGCAGCTTGCTGATCTTCAAGCTATTTCAAGCAAGAGAAGCTGACCACCAGCAAAGAAAATGCCTGAGGCCGGAAAGCTTTGGGTCACGTGCAGCTCAGCCGCTCTTGCTGCGCCGCATCCTTCGACCTTTTAGACGTCACGCCCTGACGTCTCTGTACCAAGGGCATTGAATCTGTATGGTCAACCTGCAGCATCGACGTCTCAGCCTTGCGACCCCCTACATGCTGTGCCGCCAACCGGCATGGCGAATTGCCCACTCTAGCAATCCACCGTATTTCACAGGCTCTCCTTGTAACAAACTCTCAGCAATTCTGTCACACGACATTGTGCTAAGCCTTGCGTGAGGCATAGTAGCGCTACTCATGTGAGGGCGATCGAAGGGTAGGTACATCTTCTGAACTCGGTATAATAAGCGGCAACAGCGACGTGCTCAGGCTGCCTTGTTCCAACTTATTACTTCATCTGCTACCTCTGCTACCAGACTCTATTAACCCTACCAAAACCAGTCGCACAAAACAAGACGACAAGAGACTCAAGAATTGATTGCGACTCGATCTTACTCCAAAATGGGCTGCACCAGCTCCAAGCAAGCCGGCTCCGGCCCGCCCGCTGCTTTCCATGACAATTACAGCAATGGCCACAAGACTGTGACCAAGCCGCGACGCCGAGGACGTGGTGGTAACCATGGGGCGTTATTTGCGGCGGGAGCATACGGAGGTGGGGGAGGAGCAGCGTAAGTCACTGACCTTGTCAGCTTGCTCGCCGTGTGCTTGACCCGATGTGTCTGCCAAAAGTATGATGGAAGCGTTCACCGCGGAGGTCACGGCGGCATGCCGGGATGAGTTGGGTCGAGTTGCGGGAGATGATGATCACTGACTTGTGGACAGGTGTGGTGGCGGCGGCGGGGCTAGTGCTGGGTGGGTACTTACCGCTATTGCTTCCTGGGTTCTTTGCTGACTACTTGTAGATGTGGAGGTGGAGGTGGAGGTGGCGGCGGTGGAGGGTGCTGATTTGATCTAACTACTTAGCTGGTCAACGAGGAGGATGTTGTCGTCGCCGTCCGTATGGGCTGTGGCCAGCGGATTGAGCACAGTACTTCTACAAGGACAACCCGATGTATCACTTCTATCATGTTCATCAGTCCTCACTGCCTCTCACGCTACCTTTGGAGGACTAACTTGCTGATGTGCTGACATGAAAAGAGCGAGAAACAGCTGGTATTACGGTTTGTCATTTCATCTCACCGATATGAACATGACTAGCGTCGTGGTCGACAGGGGTCATTGAGTTGATGACGAGTGCCGGAGGATATAGCGATAAAGGATGTCAGCGTCAACCGAAGACTTATGCAAAGGTCATGCAGCAGCATGAACGGCACAAACAAAGCTCGCTACCAACCACAGGAGTACGGGTCAATGGGATCGGACAAAGACTGCTGGGCCGAGTCTTCAGATTCCTGTCGGTCTATGCTATCCTCTCCACCTCCCTCCGCCTCCCCCCCAAATAACACTTTGAGCTCATCACTCCCCTGCGGCAATACAGCCTGAACAACTTCCGCACTCGTGTCAAAAAGCGCTTGCATCGCATCTTCCGCAGAATCTCGGTTCGGACCCTTGAGGAAGACTTTGATAGGGCCTAGGCCTTGGTCTAGGTGAGTAACAGTGGCGCAGCAAGTGCCTGGCCTGACGCTGCCGATGGCGATCATGAAGATCTGTTGCGGCTTGCGAAGGGAATGAGAGGCGACTTTTGCGTTCTCTGGGGAAGGGTGCTGTTATTAGAGCCGGGAGGATGGAGAGGGCAGTGCTTACCGATGATTAGGGTGCGGAGAGAGGAGATGTTTATTCCTGATGTCATGGTTGAAAACGGCCTTGAGCGTTGGGTGCAGAGGTGGATGGACGGTATGGCTGGGAAGGTTGTGAGTAGCACATTGATATATTCGTTTTGTGGTTTGCGATGCTCAAGAGGTACATGAAAGGACCAAGAACGCCACAATGAGGGTTTTTTGGGTCAGAGACAAAGATGAAAAGCAGAGTCTTCCCGCGATTGAGCCTGGGTGTCACCGCAGAAGGTCTTGCACTGTTTGTGCTCTAGGTGTTTTAGCATGTAAATTTATGCTTTTTCAGACAGTACGCCACCGATGTAGTAGCCCCTTCTTCTTTATCGCACCGTAATTCTGCTAATGCCAGAGATAAATGCAAATCTGCTTGCCCATGAACACTCCTACTCCCATTTTGCTGCCCAAACTCCATCGTAATGCCAAAAGCAAAAGGCCCTAGTACAGAACTCTCGTCCTGATCCTGCTGCCCAGATCTTCCAGGCTCTGGTACAAGCTCTTGATCTCAGAGATGTTGACGTCTGAAATATCTGCCATCAAGTACGCGACGTCTCCGCGCGAATCAGTCATCTGCTTGTCGACGTTGTGATCACCCAAGATCTCGTTAACTCTCCGCAGCACACCAGGCACGTTCCTGTGGATGTAAATGACACGCACGTGGTTCGGCTCGTCGAGCGTAAGCGAACGAAGATTGACTTCAGGCATGTTGACTGCGCCAGAAGTGGTTCCGACGTTGACGTAGTTGACCAGTGCTTCTGCGACCTCGACACCGATGGCTGACTGCGCTTCTTCTGTCGAGCCGCCAATGTGAGGTGTGAGGATGATGTTCTTGAGAGATTTGAGGTCGTCGGTAAAGCTGTTGAGTTGAGTGTTGAAATACTCGCCGTTGCCTGCTGGCTCGTTGGGATAGACATCGATGGCCGCGCCTGCGAGCTTGCCAGCCTGCATGGCTCTGATCAGAGCCGGGATGTCCACCACGCTTCCCCTCGAGGCGTTGATCAGGTATGCGCCCTTCTTCATCTGCGCTAGCTGTGCCTCGCCAATCATGTTCTTCGTCTCTTCCAGCTCCGGTACGTGCAGCGTCACGAAGTCGGCTAGCCTGAGCAGCTCATCCAAGCTGGACACCTGTGTCGCTGTTCCAAGACCCATGAGGTTGACCACGTCGTAGTAGATGACTCTCATGCCCATCGCCTCGGCCAGTACCGACAGCTGTGCTCCCACGTGTCCGTATCCAACTATACCAAGCGTCTTCCCTCTGACTTCCCAGCAGCCTGCCGAAACCTTGTTCCATATGCCATTGTGCAGCTCAGTATTCCTGTCGCCAATCTGCCTGGCCAAAGCAATGATGGTACCGATCATTTGCTCAGCCACCGACCTGGAATTCGAGAAAGGCGAGTTGAACACGCAAATACCGTTCTCTGCCGCATACTTCAAGTCCACTTGATTTGTGCCAATGCAGAAGCACCCAATCACGATCAAGTTCTTGGCGTGCTTGAGCACATTCGGCGTCAACTGCGTCTTGCTGCGAATACCAATGACATGCACATCCGCAATCTTCTCGATAAGCTGGTCCTCAGGCAACGAGCTCTTGAGCGCCTCCACTTGGTAGCCCTGCTTCCTCAAGATATCCTGCCCGGTCTTGTTGACATTCTCGAGTAGCAGCACCTTGATGTCGTGGGTGTTAAAAGGTCGCAGCTGCTTTGTCGAGGCGGGCTGCAGACTGGCGCCGTAGCTGCTAGAGATCGATTTGAATGTTGCCGTAGGCGAAGTGGAGAATTGGTCAGGTTGTGAAGTCGACATAGAGACGCTGCGCTCGAGAGATCCGTTGCCGTTGGTGGGGCGGATGGGGATGTTTTGCGCTTCTGATGGCATCTTGGGCTGTGTTGTATCTGGTTCAATGGCGAGTGGATGGTCTGCGAGTCAATACCACAAGTGATGAGTGACTTATAAGCAGGTTTGCAATCGAGTCACACCATTCTCACCTGCAACAAAGGCCGGACACCGATCCGGGCTATGTCCAAACATTTTCTTGCCCCGCGCTGCGTCATTAGTAAGGTTGCTGATCTGCAGGAACCGGCGCAGACGGGCCACGAGGTTCACGTGCTCTGATCTTCCCATTTCGCCTTATGCCGATGTCGGCCCTCTTGATCCAACTTCAGCTTCGTCTCCTGACTGAATATCCTACTCTGCATTCATCAATATCAATATTGTAGATGCGGACTGTCGTACTTACTAATTCTGTCTGCCGCTTGAGCCAACACTGGAGCATAGGTGGCCAAAATGCACCAGGGCATGATCTTATAGAAAAGCTCTTTATAAGCTAAATGCGAAGGATTGCGCGCATAAAATGAAAAGAGCTTCAACCACTACGGTATGCGGGTCTCAGAACCATGTTCCGTAGCACTGCATACAGAGGCTTTCTAGAAGTGGCTCAATACCGACCTAGAAGGCGAGAAGCCGGACGCGTCGATTCCATGATCCCTGCTCTGGCGCCTGTAGCCCGTGACAACAGTGAGTACGACAGCAACATCACTTGCGGCGGATTATCATGGCAACCACCTTCATCGCAAAGTGAAGTTTGGGCTGAATGGGCGACTTCAGTCTGAAGCTCGAGTGTTCTGATTGTCCATCCTTGCTTATCTTCCCCTCCTTCACTTGACTTTCCATCTACATCCTTCCAGTCGCAGGATCCTCAATCTCAGTCTCGAGAACTATTTCCAGACCAGCATCCTGAACAGCTCACTCGACTTCTCCACTCGGACACGAAAAAGCCTGATCACAAAACACCGTCAAGATGCCTATCAATTGGGACGCCGCGATGGACCAGAAGCTTCTGCTCGCCATCCTGAAGACACATCAGATCACTCTCAACCACGCTGCGGTCGCCGATGAGCTCGGAGCTACGCCCATGGCTATTCAGAAGCGTCTTCAGAAGATTCGCGAGACCATCAAAAAAGGGTATACGCCGCATGCCAACACAATGCATCTTACGTCCTGCAAGTAGCTGACCATGACGCAGCGGCTCTGAGGCCGGCACGCCCGCCAAAGCCAAGACTGGTGGCAAACGCAAGACTGGTGGCGGCGGCGACGATGAGGAGGAGGCTTCACCTACCAAGAAGAGTAAGGGCACTCCGAAGTCGACCAAGAAGGCTACCCCAGCTGCGGCTGAGGATGACGATGATGGAGAGGAGGGCGTCAAGGGTGTGAAGCAGGAGCCGGTGGGTGGGGACGACTTTGATGATTTCAACTAGGCGGGGCTGTGAGCAAGATCGAGCTGGACTTTGGCGTGACGAATTTGGTAAGCTGCTGGCATGGAGAGGAGAATTGTTGCAGCTCGGTGACTACGAGATAATGTACAATGGGCTATAACGATTGGCCACGGTTTATGAAGAAAGAGAGAGGCAGCTAGAAAGATTATATACGGATGTCAGTCCGTGACCCTGCCCTGGCCCACGCTGGACCTGCTATCAACCTTGCCTGGCTCTCCGCTCAACAACGCCCGCAACTCCACTGGCCAAGCTGAGTGTCACCGCTGCTGCCGCTCGGCGGAGTGCCACGACTTTTGCTACGCCGAAGTTCCAGAGGCCTGGCGCAGGTCAGCTCCTGCCTTCACGTGCTCATGTTTGGCAATTCAGCACTTCGGAAAGGACCTTGCGGCCAATCAGCGTTGCAGAATCCCTGCAGATCGAATGATATGAGATGTCAAAGCTTCCGCGCTAGCAGGTGATGTTGAGCTCGAGTGTCTCTCTGTCTTCTTACAGCTTTCGAATTACACCGTCACCATCTCTCCGACATCGACATTGCGAAGTGTCTTGTACGATACGGCGTTATTCAGTCGCTGTTACGTCTGCACTGGCGGCAACAAAACACTGTCTTGAGCACAATTCGTGTATGAAGTCGCTACACCACCGCGAGGCGTGCCTTCCGAAATTGGTAAGAGAGGAGACCGGCCAAGATACCTGGCATCGAGCCCCGCCGGAAGCGCACTGACCACTATGATGATCCAAAGTACAGATTGTCAATTACGTTTGACTCTTTGGCACTCGTAGACCAGCAAGCAATACTTCCTTGTACGGCTGTCTGGAAGCCAGCATCACCTCCAACACTATAACACAACAAGGCAGTAGAAAAGCATTACGATGGCTTACTACGGCGGTGACTACATCAGTCCGGAACACGATGACGAGGAGTACCAGGATGATCTGCCTCAGAAGGGGAAGCGCAAGAGTGCAGCTGGCCGGAAGCTGGTTCGCTGGAATCGTAAGTCAGCGCAATTTCGCTCTACATAGACCTGATCCACTGCGATCACCGCGTAGCTGACATCTTCCCAGCCGATCTTGACCAACTCGTCCTTCTCTGTGTCGACCATGTTGCCGTCAAGAACAACATTCCAATCCCTTGGGATGAAGTCGCGAAACTCATCAACGACTTCATGAGCGGTGAGGCCATCAAGCAGCATCTCGCCAAGATCTACAAGTACCGTGAGCAGGACGGCCATCCTGTTCCTCCTAAGCTCGATCGCAGCCAGCGCCGCATTGCGAACAGACCTTCCAATGGATCCACTAATAGCGGCGCTGCCAACACGGTCCGTGGCCGTGGGACCAAGAAGACCGGGCCGAATGATGCTGCAGAGGCCGTTCCTGAGCCTGTCAAGCCCGGCAGTAGCCTTCTCTTCAAGACACCGCAGAAGAACAAGACGCCAAAGCGCTCGGCTAATACGCCAAAGACGCCAGCTGCGCCGGGTCGTGGACGCAAGAATGTCAAGCACATTAAGATTGAGGATGACGACTCCGACGACGAGTACAGTGCACGCAAGACCAAGATGACGAGCCGTGGTGGCAAGCGTGGTCGTGCGACAAGGCGCGAAGAAGACGAATTGGAGATTGAAATCTCGCCGTCCAAGAAGCCGAAGACGAATAGCTATCTCCGCGCTACTACCGCGGTCAACTATTCCGAGCAGATGGCACCTGAGGAGGACGAAGTCGATGGGACTTATCAGGAGGACAGCTCGCCTTCAGGTGGTGCTAGCCAGCAGCATGGTGAGTGTTGCCAGCCAGAGCAAGAGGTAATAACGCACTGACAATGTCACCAGCCTCGTCCCAAGGCAGCATTCATGGTAGCATCTATTCCCAGCCGCCGCCGCACTTTGCCTACCCGACCGCTCAGAGCACGCCTCAGCATGGCTACCCAGGTGCTCAGACCCCAGTCACCAACTGCGGCACTACCAGCCCGTACCATGCCGCCTCTGCCAATGCCTACGGCTTGCCCATCCAGCATCCGCAGCCGCTCACCAACCAGGATCAAGGCATAGCGATGCAGAATGGTCTTTTTCACGGCAACAGCACCAGCGGTATGCTTCACGGCGGGTTCAACGGCATGGACGCCAACACGCATACTGGCCTCGGCTTCCATGGGATTGCCGGCCTTGATGACGTTCACGACCCGTACACCAGCAACAATACCCTGCATAGCCAGCACGGCGCAGAGCATGTCATCCGCACCATTGAGACCCAAGAGCAAGAGCACCATGCCAGCCCCAACAACGACCACCAGCCGGGCTTCAATATGTTCTCAAACAACGACAGCCAGGACTTCATCCCATCGCCGCAGTCTCTCGAGAACCACAACAGCCCGAACGGCATCGCGCCCCACTTCAACCAGAACGGCTTCCACGATGGCTTCCAGAACCAGCAAGAGCCCAGCGATGGCGTATTCCGCCCCCTCCCCCCGACCCAGCAAGCTGATAGCTTCGTCAATGGCTATGGCGACATCAAGCATGACATGACGGGCGGCGGCGGCGGCGGCGGTCAAGTTCTTGGAGAGGTTACTGATACGGGTGACCTCGATCAGTTCTCTGTCGACGACTTGTTCAACAACGGCAGCAACTATCTCGGACTTGACGATAACGCGCTCTTGGGCTTCTAAGTCTACTTCACAGGCGCGAGAAAGCCTTGACGAAGCACGGGCGAGAGAGGTTAGGATCAGGTGGCGGAGCTCAGGCATTTTGCTAGTTCGATCTGCCTTCTGCGACATCTCTTTGGTACCCACGATGACCACACGACGACGACACGACTACGATACCACCATCATGCATGCATGTACCACAACCAAACATGATTCCAATGATACTTTACGACTTTCACGATACCAGCGGGCGACCATCACAAATATCAGCGACACGGCAAATATCAACACACAAAAGCATTAATATCTCATTCATGGCGACGACCTTGATTACGATATCTGCATCGGCGTTTCCTTTACTACTCATACCAGCACTCTGCAGCTCGACAACCAGCGGCGGGGAAGTGCGGGCAGAACACGGGCGTAAGGCAGGCTTTGGGTTTTCTCCGAGAATTTCGACATCAGGCAAGGGCCAGAGTTACGGCAGCCATCTTGGCATACGATGGCGATGGGCGGCGACTTTGGACTCTGCACTTTTGCGGCATAAGGGTTTGGTGCTTGCATTGCCTGACTCAGTGACCTTGAGCAAAAGCTTCTGGAGAGTCTTTTCCTTTCTGTGATCATATTCTGAGCTTAGTTAGAGCGAGGCAAACCCTCTTTCCAATTTGTCACCAATTCAGATCCAGATCATGATCGCAACCGTGAGTGACTCACACTACCATACCAGCGAGACTCGACGTCCACGGCATTACGAGCGCGAGTGGAAGTATTCGTTATCATCTGGATTTCGGACTGTGCTTTTTCGTACCATACCGCTAAAAGGCTGCGCTACGCTATGCCACTGCTACCATATCTCATTTAGATCTCATGCCGCATTGACAGACATCCCCGGTTTCCCGTCACCATCACTCGCATGCCGGACTTGACATCCTCAGCCTCCTGCTGACTCTAGCGAAGAATGCTACGCGAAAGCGCAGAGGCGGCAGTGCGAGTGCCTTGAGTGGCAGCTAGATCGCAGCAGAAATCACTCTCTTGCCTTGTGTTTGTCTCTGTGCCCGCTCAAGACTTGACCTCCTCAGCCTTATGCTTCGGCCTCTCCACCACCTCTCCCTGCTTCGGCAGCTTCGGCGCCGCCGCGGCCTTTCCCTCCGCCTTGCCCTTCTCCTTCAAACTCGTGCTGTCCTTTGGCAAATCTCTCACGAACGGCAAGAACTCGTCGTTCTTCGGGAAGTATCGCCTCAGCGGCTCTGGCACAATCACGCCGTCCTCTGTCTGGTAGTTCTCGAGCACACAGCATAGCGCTCGCTCTGTGGCGCAGAGCGTCGAGTTGAGGGCGTGGACGTAGGATTTCTGGAAGGAAGCATCTGTTTGTTTCTTCTGTCCGTACCGGATCTCGAGCTCGCGGGTCTGGTAGTCTGTGCAGTTGGAGCAGGAGACGAGTTCCTTGTACTCGCCTTGGTACGGGAACCAGGCCTCGAGGTCGTACTTCTTGCTCGCGGCATTGTTGAGAGCGCCGGAGACGATCGCGACGACGCGGAAGGGGATCTTGAGCGACTTGTAGAATTCTTCCGAGTAGCCGATCATCTCGTCGAAGTGCTTCCAGCTGTCTTCGGGCTTGCAGAAGACGAATTGCTCGATCTTTTCGAATTGGTGCACGCGGAAGACACCCCAGGCGTCTTTGCCGTGCGAGCCGGCTTCTTTGCGGAAGCAGGTGGAGCTGCCGGCGTATTTGATGGGGAGGTCGGTGGGGTTGAGCCATTCGTTTTGGTGCATGGCGGAGATGGGTTGTTCAGAGGTTGCGATGAGGTATTTGTCGGTGGCAGGCTCGTTCTCTTTTTCGCTGACTTTGTAGAGTTCTTCGTCGAATTGCTCGAGTTGGGCGGTCTTGGCCATGGCGTCGCGGTTCATGAAGAAGGGAGGTTGGTTGGGGGTGTAGCCTTTGTCGTCGAGGAAGCTGAGGCCGTAGTGTCTGAGGGCTTCATTCAGCCAGAAGCCTTTGCCTGTGAGGTAGTATGCGCGGTGACCGGCAATGTTGACGGCTCGATCGGGCTCGTATCCGCCTAATCGGTAGAGGACTTCGTGGTGGGAGAGACAGTCCTTCTTGCCGACCTCGACACCTTCCGGCTTCCAATCCCGGATCAACGCGTTGTTGTCTTCGTTGTCGCTGACGGGTACTGACTCATGGACGTAGTTGCCTATCGTCTTGACCTTCTTCAGCAGGATCTTGTGCTTCTCTGCCGCCTGCTCCTCCAAGCCCTTCTTCTCCTTCTGCAGCTCATCCTTCTTGGCCAACAATTGCTTGAACTCTTCTGGGTCTCCTTTTGCCTTCTTGTTCGCCGTCATCGCCTTCTGCACCTCGTTGAGCTTCGCGCCCATATCTGTCCCTGCGGCATACTGCGTCTTCCTGTGGTCCTCGAACAACGCGATCACTTCGTCGACGACTTCTTCTGGAGCATGTCTCCGCCGCTGTGACTCCTTGATCTTCTGTGGGTTGCCGCCGCGTTCGGTGATGAAGTCGTTGACGTCCAACATTGTGATGGCTCTTGTAATCCCTGTGATATTATGTACCAGAGTCTGGGTCTCCCTCTTGTTATATTTCGCACAAGAACAATCGCTCTCGACTCCGCTGTGACTCTATCTTAGCTGTCCTTCCATTCGCTCCAAACAAAAGTGCCCCGCGTTTCAATGCTGGATGTGAAGCCTGAGGCTGCAGTCCCGCGTGACTACAGCTCCACGGAAAGTCCGAATCCTTCCAACAACATCACGCAGCTCGTCAATATGCGGCGTACGCACTCGCAAGGTATCAGCTCGCATCCGCGGACTCACAAATGAGAGCCGTGGATGAGTACATATAAGTAGACGTTCCTCTAAGTAACACTCTGACTTCCACCTCACCATCTCGTATCGCTTCGTCCTTGAACACCATCGTACTTGCTCTAGGCTGATATTCAAACACATTATCAAACACAACCTGACCAGCAACAATGATCACACCAGCAGATCTCCATCGTCTTGCTTCACATACACCAAACAACGATGCCGAACGGCGAGAGCTGTACGAAGCAGCACGGGCTCTTGTGATCAGTCTGGAGACCCCGGTAGATACAATGAGTCGTCTGTCGTCGAGTGTAAGACTAGCCAGTGTATCACGATCTATTCGCGACTGATCATCATCGTTTGACAGGTGCAAGAGATTCATGTCGCGCAAATTGGCATTGACATGAAGCTGTTCAGAATCCTGGCTGAGCATCCAAACAAAAGCCTGAGTCTCAATGAGCTAGCCGAGAAGACTGGCGCAGATCCTGTGCTACTTCGTAAGCTGGATCTTGGAACATGCACGACAGCCCTTATATTATGCTGATGGAATTGACAGTCCGCTTGCTGAGACACTACATTGCTCACGGATTCCTCGCCGTCAACGAAGATTCGACCTACAAAGCCACGACCATCACCAAGTGGCTGGCGACCGAAAGTGCCGAAGGTGGCATATATCACTAGTGAGATACACCCTATTCACGTTCTGCTGGCAAATCTCAAATGATCATCAGCGGTCGAACGATCGGCAAAGTCGTCTCTGCACTCCCAGCAGTCCTGAAGGAACAAGGCTACCGCAACCCCTCTGACAACACCAAGACTGCTTTCCAAGCTGCATTCAACATCGATGTCCCGGCATATCAATGGGTTCCATCCGACCCTCAAGCGATCAAAGCATTCCTCGCCTTCCTCAACGGCCCAAAATCAGACAGGAAGAAATGGTTCGACTTCTTCCCACTTGCTCAACTCAGACTCTCCGAATGCGAGCTCAGTAACGATAGAGTCCTGCTGGTCGACGTCGGCGGCTCCACTGGCGGCCAATCCATTGCTTTCCGTAAAGCCACAGGCCTTCCCGGCCGTATCATCCTGCAGGACCTTGACCACACAATCGCCAAGACTGACAACGCAGAGCTCGCGAAGCATGAGATCGAAGCGCAACCTCATGATTTCTTCCTGGAGCAGACTGTCAAAGGCGCGAAGGCTTACTACCTCCGCTACATCATGCACGATTGGGTTGAAGACAAGTGCGTTGACATCCTCTCTCGCTTGAGAGATGCTTTGGCAGATGACTCGACGATTTTGATCGATGAACTGGTCTTGCCTGATTCTGGTGCTACGTGGAAGCAGGCGAGGGCTGATATACAGATGGTGAGCAATTACAAACCCATGCAAGATGATTGCTGAACAGTCTCGCTGATCTTGGTTGGCAGATGGCCTGTCACGCCAGTATGGAGAGGTCGGAGAATCAATGGAGGGATCTGTTGCGGAAGGCTGGGTTGCGGTTGCGGGAAGTTGTGATGTACGAGGAGGAAATGGGGCATGCTGTCATTGTTGCTGCAAAGGCTTAATGGCAATAAGTGTGAGATGAGATTCGTCTTACTGCTCCTGGCTGAATATATGTCGAAATCAGTCCTCTCAAACAACGATCAACCATTCCTCAGCCATCTCATCTTGCTTTCCCGGCAATAGCCAAGTTTGATCAGTCTGTCGACGAGCCGGTCAAATGACGGTACCTGACTGACGTGATTGACAGGAATATCAGCCTTGTCACATAGCACTCATCAGGTCATCAGCCAAACAGTCGAACACGTCTTGGAACTGACTGTTGTGGCAAATGCATTGACTTTGAGGCCCCCACTTAGCTTGGAAGTACACCAATTTCGCGTTGTCATGCTGTTCGAGAGCACGAATGACTGTGATATGTCATCCTCTTACATTCAGGTCACGGGCATCCCACGATGGCCAGTCCTTACAGCACCAGTCAAGTCTAATCTAGCTGTTAACACGCTAGTCAATAACTGATACCTGATTGACATGATTGACTGTGATGTCAGCCTTTGATATAGCACTTACATAGCCATCAGTCAGTCAGTCAGTGAGCTGTCTTTGACTAACTTTTGAGACGGCTGACGATGATTGTATCTGCAGAAATTGCAATTCGAGCATCTAGCCTGAGCAGCGGAGGGGTTTGAGATGTTGTCAAGTCTCGATCATGGATATGTGTCCGGCAGATAGATCCATAGCGGCGTCCGGATATATGCAAAAGTTTCCTGAATGAAGTTGAAGATCTACGACTACCATAATACCAAAGCCTGTTTTTAGAGTAATTACGTTACATTGGGTCATTCCCTGGCGCATCACTAATCTTCTATCACACCTCATGAGGACAAAATGTTACCATCCCTATGAGGAGTCGAATTCAAAGCATCTGATCATCCTGGCTTGATGAACCTGGTGACGGATGAAGCGAATTTGGAGATTCGATTGGCGCCACCCGGCCTCTGTGAAGTATCAGGAACCGTCCTTTCCATCTTTCTCTGCGAGCCTTTCTTTCGCAGCTTCCTGCCCTCAGGCACACTCTCAGAATCGTTGGGACATATACGCTGCTTCAAGTTGGCCATACTGTTCTTGAACGGCAAGGACTTCTTCGGCTTGCCGTCGTCGAGGTCCAAGTATGATTGATCGTGTGCGGGCTCGTCCTTATGCTCATCTGCTGTCTCTACCGAGGCATCTGCACTGTGGTCAGGCAAAGACCTCTTCCATCTCAATGTTTGAGTCGATGTGCCAGGAGTCATTGCTGGCAACGAAGTTGGGCGTATTCTCCGGCGCGAAGACTCTTGGCAGGGGGTTCGGCTGGAAGGCATGCCATTGTTAGTTCTGGAGGAGAGCCCATCGGTGCTGCGTTGCCGCGCGGCTGATCCGGTCCTCTGTCCATGCCCGCCACTTGACACAGTGCGTAGTCTCGGCATTGAGATCAATATGTCCTCGGCTTGCTTCGCAGTAGATTCCAGTCTTTGCAGAGAAAGCATGAGTCCATCGAAGATCAATTTCTCCATCGCATCCATAGCATAGCCAGGGCTCTGCAACGGCATTGCGACACCGTGCTTGACAATTCTGTGTTCTCGTATAACCCTTTGCCATTGGTCTAGAATGTTATGAGCAAGCATGTCGAGATCTCTCATGACTTGCGACGGCTCGGCGTAAGTGGCACTAGGACCGTATCTGATGAGTACGGCTTCGACATCACCAAAGAGTTTCTGCACAGCTGCTATTCTGCCTTCCACGCGAGCATTTGATAGTGACCTAGTCATCCGCTTGTGATAGCATGACGGTAGTTCGCAGCATGCATCATGGTAGATGTACCGAGGCTGATAGACTTGTGGACGGTGCCAATGTGGTGGCTCTGGCGGCTGATAGGGCAGTGAGAAGTTCCGCGCATGACCATACTGAGCAACAATGTCTGGCCTATGAATCGATGAGCTCGATCTGTGATGGGGAGATCTTTGTTCTTCAGGCGGTATCAAGGCAGGACTGAATAACACTCCTGTAGATGAAGCATATGCATTTCCGAGTATCGTAGTACGAGTCCTGGAGACGAAATTCGCAACCTCTTCAGCGTCCTGTCGCGCTCTCGAGCCGGCAGGTCCAGCGATAGACGAATTAGCAGCTGTTAATGTCGGGCTATCAGGCCGGTCCGAGGCCAGGCGGGACTTTTTCACGGACGGTGCACGTAGATCCAGCGCAGATGGCGGTGGATGCGACTCAGACTTTGGGCTTGACTCCGGAGGTGTAGGATAGCCAGTTACTGCAATCATCGGCAGTGGCGGTTTGCCATGGTTATTCTGCTTGGTATCTATTGGTGGCAAGTCCGCTAGTGTAAGTCTCTTGGATTGCGACCGATTCATTTCAGGCTGCGGTTCAAACGATGACGCATGTTGTTCCTCAACAGCGGGAGGCTCCGGCTGTATGTTGACGAGCTTCTCGGGCGGCTTTTGAGCATCTAAAGCCTGTTCTTCGTCGGTAGGCTTGTCCTCCTTCTGGGAAACTGCTTGCTCGTCCTCTCGAATATGGTCATCACCGCGACTCGTTGCATTTCCACTTGCATGCGAGTTCATGATCGGCACAGACTTGAACCGGTGAAGGTTAGCCTGCATATGCTGCAAGGTCTTCCTGACTCTGTCTGCTTTATCCTCCCACGCTTGCCCAGATGCACTGAGAGCCGTGGCGGACCGTTCACTTTGGAGCTCAAATGCGTCGTAAAACTCCGACATGGCGCTTGACGATAGTGGTGCTGTTTTCTTGACAACCGCAGCAGAAGCATGATGCAATGCTGAAAGCGTATCATTACGCAGCCACTGCCTAGATGACATGCGGCCCAAATGATTCTCAGAGGGCGGCTCTGACGGCAGGGACCTCTTCTCAAGGCCAGAAGTATGTCTCGTGAGACGTGGAACGCGCTCCTGCTCGACGCCCCCTTCAGTGTAAAGGCGCTGGCCCCGGCGACGCTGACTTGACCTGGGCTGACTTTGTTCAGCGCTAATCACAGGCAATGCCCAGGGATTCTGTTGGTAGAATGCTCGGTGCTTCATCTTGACGGTCTCCGGGACGCCGAAGAAGTCTGCTGGATGGGTCTTGTCTCTGGTAAGAGGCTCAACATTGGCAGCAGCCCCAGGCTGGCCGCGATGTGCCGATGGATCTTGGTGATTTGCATCTTTTGTCGTCGTTCGTCTGTCCGTAGCACGGGCACCTGGCTTCGGGATCCTGGATGCGGTCTTCGACGTTGGATGAGCCGTAGACGACCCACGTACTGGCTTGCCGCTGAGTGCGCTCGAAGACATGATGATGCTACGTCGTGTAGGTAACGACTCTTGCGACTTCGAGCGTACATCAATTTGAACTGGTCGCACTGAAACCCCGGTTGAGTAGCGGTGAATGCGCACTCCTCCAGCTCCGTCAACATCGGGAGTATCGAGATCAATCTTGTCCTTGTGGGACGGAGACATATCGCGAGGAGGCATTTTCGCTTTGTGTGAGGTCGCGCACTGGCGTAACGGAATGGGTCTCTGGTGTGCGCACACCTTGCGATTGGATGTCCCGAATCTGCTTGTTGTAACGGAGAATGATATCGATGGAAGTGTACGCCGTCGCTATGCAATGAGTAACGAATGCCAAGGGTGGCCAGGGAGGTTAGAGCGAGGAGGCAGGGAAGCGGACCTTTGCAGGTGCGCGTGGGGGAGTAGCAGAGACTGGTAGATATAGCATGAGGCGGCAGTGATGCTGGCAGCGGTACACCACGCCTCCACCGCATAGATGCCCCGCTCGGGCGCGAAGCATAACCGCATTCTGCGGATAGAAAGGCCACACTCTGCTATAGGGTAGCGGAACAGTCAGCAGTCCTTGAGATTTCGACCGAAATACCCACTTGCTCGTCAGCGCTACCAATTACCAGCCCACCGGGACTGCAGTGCCAATGGCGAAGCTGTAGGTTCAGATCGTGATCCAGATACAAGTTGGCCTCTTCTATGCCCTTGTTCCGAGCATTGTCAGAAAGGGTGTGTGGTCAGAGCTCAGCATAAGGCCATGAACGTGGCGGCGCTGCATTGCAGAAGGATGCACACGATCTGTACGAATGTCCCGGAGCATGCTCACAAACTAATGTCAGCCACGATCTATGTGGGTAAGAGCATGAAGTTTAGCTTACCAGCTCCAGAGACAAAACTCAGACAAAGAGCTTGTTCAGCGGTATAAGCCATGGTGTCGGGGTCGCAAGAACCAATCTGGCAGACTTCACTAGGCTTCCATCCACGTGTGCAGGAGACTGGGAGGTATCTGATTACCAATTGAAGGAAAGTGTCATGACGAGCTTGCCATTCTTGGGGCCGCACTCAGGCTTCGGAAGTGATGTGCTCCACGAGTCCACAATTGCGCCGCCAGGTCTTGACCGACCGCATGCCGTTCATTTGCAGATGGTAATACTGCGAGCGGTCATGTGCGTTGCGCTCAAATCTTGCCAAACATGATAAATGTGCAATGGAGGTCGTGACTCGTGAGGAGATAGACCTGTAATCAGTCACAGTCGGCCCGGGCGCTTGGGCCACTCGGTAAGCCGTCTTTGCCCAAGCTGCTCATCGTTGGGTTAGCATTGCTACTCGTTTCCGGACAATATACGTCAAATCTTGCTCGCGGATCTAACTTTACTGGTCAACCTTCGTGACTAGGATTTTAGTCGCTGTTGTGTGGTGCCTTAGGCAGTATCGGCTGGAGGCTCAGGCCGCCGACGATGTTGAACTCATGGATAGGTCATCTATAGGAAAGAACTTTGTTTTCATGCAAATGCTCGTCTTCTCACTGCCAGACCTGCCGTGATACCAGTATCAGACACGAATGCTTCACACCTGTCGCCGCGGTTGCCCCTCAATCTCACCACAACCTCCTCCAACATGGCGTTAGGCTTTAGTATGGGTGAAGGATATCTTCGCCACCCTTCGCATTGACAAGTTCCATCCTCGACGACTTCTTTTCAGCATGTTTCGGGAAAGAATGACGACGGGGGCTGGCGGGTGACAGCAGGGTTTCGTCTTGCTCGTGATGCTCCTAGCGGCCCTTGGACACGCGCTGGACAACGCTGTCGTGCTCGATGTCGTCAGGGTCGTTGGCCTGGATATCGGCGGCCAGGCCATTCAGAGCTCGCTTCAGGGCGTCCTTGGAGGAAGAGTACATCATGCGCGGCTGCAAGGAGGTCAGTATCAGGTCTTTCTTGTGCGCAAGTACTATGCGCGCATGTGCAGAGTATAAAGGACGTACGTATTGCGGCGCATCATCCGGCACCCAGCTGATGAAAGTGATCTTGCTCCTCGAGCCCTCACCGCCCTCAGCCTGGTACTCGACGTCAAAGACAGCGTACCGGCCGCCAATGCCCTCCTCGCCCTTCTTGTTCTTGCTCTTGGCGCTCAGCAGCTTCTCCCTGAACTTGCTGTAGTCGGGGTCGGTGGATGTCTCTTCCACGACAATCTCTTTCCAGTCGTCGCTGATCTTGTAGATGATCCACTTGGTGCTCTTGCCCAGCTTGAGCTCGTTGAAGGCCTGGATACACTCAGGTGCGACCGACACGCCGGAAGATGCCATCGTGGTAGGTAGGTAGGTAGGTATGTGCGGATGCAGTGGGTTGAGGGAGTAAATATGGCTTCTCAATGCCGAGATAGGTGTCCTGTGATAAGCGGGTCAGTCTTTGCTGAACGGTTTACGAGTTGGTGTAGCCGCAGCGCAGTAATGTAGGTATGCGTTGGTAGGATGCAGCTGAAGGGAGTCTGCTTACTTTTTGTGCTCGAGCGCGAAGGATTGGTAGGCAGACAGATAGAAGGCTTGCGTACGCAAAGTTGTGTGTTGCTGAGGCTCGCTCACCCTTCATCAAGTTTCAAAGACCCCACCAACGTCAGGTAGTGCGGGACTCGGAAGCGGCGACCTCAGGTGAACGGGTTGTCGTGGCAATGACGGAGGAGAGGCTTGGCGTCGATCAAAAACATTTGCTCAAAGTCCTCTCATCACACTTCACTACAGTACATCGCTGTCTTCAATATGGTCATGTGGACTCACAAGCCTTGGAGCGACATGATCGTCCGTCTCGGTGACATCCAGATGATCAATGGCTGCAGTTCAGGCCACAGCAGAGCATCTCAGCCGACCAGTCGACGACAGACGACATGACCGCCCAGGCATCAGCTATACCAATATTGAAGCCGAATAATGAAGGATGGCAGCTATGTTGCATGCATCCTGGCAAATGCGGTTGTCTGTTGACGACGTTCGTTGCCTAGCAGCCGATCGCAAGGGTGTGCTGACTGCCTGATGTACCCTCGTCTACGCGCCACAGCCCTTGGTGAGGCTCCGTATACACAAGAAATTTCCATCTGACGCATCCTCCTCTGTAGTGATTTTGCTCCAAAAATCTGTTGCAACCAGGTTGGTCAACTCCGCAAACTATGCTATACATCATTCTGCCACGACTTTTGTCATACCACCGGCCAATCGAAGGCACTTTGGCTCGTCATTCATCCCCACGTGCGCTCCTTCTCTCTTCAGACAACCCACCAGCCGCCAAAATGTCACTCCTAAGTCTTCCGGTCGAGTTACTCGACCACATTGCTTCCTTCCTCACGCCCTCGAGTCATCTGGACTTTGCATTGACCTGCAAGCTATTTGTTCATCTCGAGACCATCAAGCATCGACTGGCTCATCATAGAGAATGCTTTGAGCGCTATCGCTATAGCACAGACGTGAAGAATACCACAATCCCAGCTCTACTCCGTGCTGTCCTTGAGACTGCTCCGATCTCTTCAGGGGCATACTTGAATCCAAATCTGGCGGCGGAAAGCCAATCCAGTGCAGGTGCAGATGATCATTCGGTCAACGATCCCATTGCTGCCTGGCATGTACGATCGATGGTGTTCCATGGTTGCAGAAGCACTCGAAAAGATTGGCAGCAGCAGATCTGGGACATCAAAACGCCTGTTCAGCCTCTGCCAGGACCTGGGACCTCATG
Source organism: Teratosphaeria gauchensis (assembly GCA_007113925.1). Taxonomy (NCBI): domain Eukaryota; kingdom Fungi; phylum Ascomycota; class Dothideomycetes; order Mycosphaerellales; family Teratosphaeriaceae; genus Teratosphaeria; species Teratosphaeria gauchensis. Next base: position 1,847,842 of record VCMR01000003.1, read on the forward strand.
GGAGGACGACACGGAAGTTTTGACCAAGCAAGAGCTGAAAGCTGTCCAGCTGCTTGTCTCAAAGTGGCTCGAGGATGGGTCTCAGAATTTTTCGGATGTTACCGCTCGCCTGATGGATGATATCTGCAATGGTAGAGACGAGGCTATGAAAGCTCTGATCGTGGCAATGTGTCCTCGCATTAGTGTTTTGACCGTTGCTAAAAGCCTATATGCCTCGTTCGAGGAGAGGCACACGTGAGTCCCATGCTTCGTGGATATGGAACCCTCTGACATAAGAGCAATAGAGCATCCAGACACCCAATCCGGAGGATTTCCCATCTTCTGCGTAGGATCCATGTCGCCGGTTTGCCAATGCCTCCTGGCTTCTGTTCTTTGCGGAGAGTCGCCATATCTGTGCCGATCACTTCTGGGAACCATTTAGAATGTGTATCGCCAGTGACTGTGAAGCCATTGTTGACCCTGCCAAAGCTGGAGCATTTGTATTTGCACCATGGCGGAATTGCGTCGTCGGTGCACGATGAACCCCTGGAGCTTGAATCGAAGTCCTCCAACGTGAGGAGTGTGTACTTCGACAAGACGAGCCTCACGCATGAAGAGGTTTGGGATTTACTACAGCCCATCAAAGCTCTAGAATCGCTTACGCTAGAAGAGTGCGAATGGCCAGTTCTGCAATACGAGAAAATTTCTACACCAATCAGCACACTGGTCCAAAAGGTGATCGCGGTGCATGGCACACACCTCCAGTCTCTGGCCTTTCCAGCGATGAAGATCAAGTATCGCGAGGACGTCCGCTTCCATGTTGACAGGCTATCTATGGTGCCCAACCTCAAGCACGCCACCATCAATATTGAAGACCTACGGCGCAAAGAGAATTTACGACCGTCTGATGAACCAGCTGCTCTTAATGATCCACTATACGACGATCAAAGCCCTTTTCATTGGCCCAAAGATCTTCGACTACCGTCTTTGACATTTCTCGAGCTACTTGGCACCGTCGTACTGAGTCCGACGATCACCGCAACTCTTGATGCGACTCTCACGAGTGCTATCGAGGCTGATCTCATGCCGAAGCTTGGTTGCATCGATCCTCGCAAGGTCCAACTACCAATGTCCCGTACGAATCTTGGTGGTGGACTGATGAAAGGGGAGTTCTCGTCGAGACGTGAGGCGTTCCCGTTGCTGTGTGAGCTGGGTAAGAAGCGAGGGTTCGCGGTTCTGACGACGTGGGAGGAGGATGCTCGGCACTTCGTGCCTGATCTGCCCAAGAAGACGACGCAGGCGAATATGGCTGAGTATCCGCGATGAGTTTCCGTGGTCAGATGGGCTTAGGGAGACGGATCTCCAGCGACTGCAGCTTATGTTGGTATCCATTTTCCATGGTCTGATCCTTTCCTGCCGCCGCTGATTTCATGATCGCAGGCTCGATCTTTGAAGAATGTAACCATTTCCCCCGCTGGCAGGCCCCTTTGTGTCTATTCGTTCACTCGGGCGCGTCCTCTCGAGTGTTGGCTCTTTGTCATGTGCCGCAACAATCGCGTTGTCTCGACACTCAATTCCTCTTCCTCGATCCTCCTGGACGCCGCAGCACGACACATTGCGTGGCTGACAATGTGTTGCTGTCCCTTGGGCTGCACATGATATCAAGCATGTCACCTATGGCGACGGTTCCGCTTCGCCACTCCTTCCTCCCAGCTGGTCCGCGACCACGAAAACCTCCGCTAGCGTGCGATCAAGCGTCATTCACTTCAACACGTACACATGAGTTTGGACCAGCTCGGGCACCAGCTTCTTGCTAACATCCCTTTACGCGCACAGCTGCATCTCACACAAACCGAAGCAGCTGCATCTCACGCAGCACCAGACCAACCACAGCAGCATCCGCACATACATACATACTACTGCCCCTTCTACGACTATCCGACACTACGATGGTGAACGCAGTGCAACCGCCCACTGCTGGGAGTTTGGTGGCACTTCAGACGCCAATCGCTGAGGACAACCTCCTCAAGATTCCAGCGAGATATCCACCTGGTGTGATGGGCGATCCAGCGGCCAAGGCCAAGGTCCGCAAGGCGGCGCAGGACCTTGCGGCAGCAAAGGCGGCGGCGGAACCGCGCACACTGAGAAACAGGAAAGTTCTGGAGACCGTGTCCGACAACGAGGCAATAAACAACAAGCGGCAGAAGATGACTACTCCCGCCGCCACCTTCACTCAGGCGACTAAGCCGTCTCCAAAAGAATCACAGACCGGCAGCAAGGCGACAGCTCGCCTTAGCACCACCGCCACCGCTGCCCCGAAGACCACGACGCAGAAGAAGAGTACATCAGCCCCGCCGGTGATGGAGAAGAAACATCTGATCCACTTGAAGCTCTCACGCACGGAGCCGACCGAGGAGGAGAAGAGATTGGCGGCGGCGCAGAAGTCGCCCGTCGTTGTGCTGAAAATCCATGGGCACAAGGTTGCTGAGCTTGGGAAGAGGGTACATGGTCATGATCACCACGCTCACCCACCAACAGCCCAGGCTCAGCAGAAGAAGCTGCCGCCGCTCAGGCTCAAGAATCCCGATCGCGCCCAAGTTGATACCAGCAAGGCAGGTGACAAGCCTGCGAGTAAGGTGAGGACGGCCAGCATTCATCAGGACAATTCGGGCCCTGTGGCTAACAATTGTTTGGAGCAGAAACTGAATTACCACCCGCCCATGTCTGTTGATGCCATTGGCATTGGGATGCTACTCGACGCGGCTGAGCTCGTCGAGGGCGGTACGGCCAAGAAGTCGGGGCAGTGAGGTCGGAGGGATTTTTGACGAAGAGGAGGCATTGCGCACGGCACTGTAGGCCTCACACGACATCTATTGCGGAACGCAGGAAACGATGACGACTTGCACATTCATCATTATGCGACTGTATTGTCCTCGACAGCGGGATCGGAACGCATGATCGCGATACGACTTTATGATTGTACCACTACTGGAAAATTCGACAGCCGAACTCTTCACGACATGACACCGCTTACAGACGACCAAAATCTGCATGACAGCTGCAGAGGTCATGATGTTGTCTTTGGCATGGGATTCGGCAATGCTTATTAATGGACGCTCCTTGAGCTGGAGTGCTGTGAATGTTTTTGAGCATGGGACTCAGGCGTTTATGTTTTGCGCGGAAGCTCAATTGAGCTGTTTATGGTGGTTATTAGCACGAGATTGAGCGTTAAATGATTGAGCGTGATGGCTCCACTCGAGGATCGAGTTAATGTTGTGTCCTTCAAATGTAGATTAGCTTTCGACAACACTTCAACCTTTTGCTGTCGCATTATTGCTCACGTGCTATGCTTGCGGGATCTTGCCGCGACCGGCAGCTCGTCAGCGCAATCGTTGAACCGTACTATGTCGGCAGGACATGTCGAGTACGTCTTAGTAGGTCCAAACCATCATCTCCTGGTCAAGAGCGAAAAGCAGGCGGCAGCAGCCGCAGCCACAAATAGTTGTCTCCATGTGTTTCTAAGGCAGCACCAACCAACGACGATCCGAGTATAGCTGCTTGTCATTCACCCAGCGAGATGTACGACCGTCTGCACTGCTTACCTCGAAAACAGTATCCACAACTTTGCTGTGTATCCATCCTTACCCTTACCCAACTATCTTGTGCTGCATTCTTGCCAATGACTAAGGTCGCTCTGCAGCGCCGGCACTCGCACTCTGCAGAATCGATTCGCGACTCATCGTGCGCTCTGCCATTCTTTTCTCGAAGCATTTTCAGCGCACGATATCGAGAACAAGCGTCAAGCACCGGCGTACAGCGTCGTTGCCACGGCATACATCGATTTCGACAAACCGCATCGAGGTCCTGAGGCATTTCTCTTGATCTTGGCCTAAAGCACAGGAGAGGCGCACGTCGAAATCAACCTCGAAGTCGTTTCGTCAGTTGGGGTAGACTCGATATGTCGCCGTCGCAGTCCAGCGAACACGATTTCCCACAGGACATGCCGTCGAAGGACCTCGTTCCGGATCCTGAGGCCCCGAACCCAGTCCAGCATGATGCGATGGACATGTCGCCCTCGCGAAGGAGTGAGCAAGAATCATTACCCGGTCAGCCATCAAACGGGCTCGCGGTGAACAGCGAAGCCACTGGTTTGAGACCACATGGTGCACCGAGCACGTCGCCCTCGCAATTTAGCGAGCAAGAAACATCACCTCGTGAGCCAGCAAAGGAGCTGGAAACAACCAGTGAAGCCTCGGATTCAGTCCAGCAAGGTGCACTCAGCAATTCGCCGCCGCAAATCAGCAACCGACAGCCATTGCCCAATGCGCTGCCAAATGAGCTCGCGGCAAACAGCAAGCCCAAGAAACAAACCCAGTATGATGTGCTCATCGCAGCTGCCAGGCAGGAGCCGCAGAGAAGGGATGGGACCATGGAGTATCACCGAGTGTCTAATCGCAGAGAGTTTGCAACGTCAAAAGCTCCCCAACATAGAGAGTGCAGCACGGATATTGCACCCAGACCTTCATCAGGCGTGTTTGGCCCAAGTTCGCTGCGCTTCACCCCAAAGAATGTCGGACAAGCTCATCAAAGTCCTTCGGTCCGGAGCTTTATTTCCGACAGTCAAATGCCGCATGGCCGTGACTACGATGGTGCCGTAATCTGGAAGACAGACCGACAATCCCGCATTTGGCGGGAGCAGATGGAGCGGCCTAGAACAGAGGATGGCCGTCTAATGATTGAGCCGGATAAGGTCCCTCAGGGTAGCGGCGAGACGGATTGTCGGCTAGGTCGGGAGGCATTGAGGCTTTCCATGGGCCGGGAGCAGGCTCGAAGGGACCGATTCGCGAACAGAAGCACGGCTAGCACACAACAGGAGAGTGCAATGAACCTAGACACACCAAGTCAATCACCCACTCCTGCAAGCGAGCAACAGCCGATTACTGCTACAGCAGAGGTGAACGCCGACTCACAAGGGACTCAGAACCAACCGCAGCCAGACGCAACTCGCCGGAGAGACGATGCAGACCACCAGGAGCCCGATCAGCCAAGCCATGCCAGGGCCAAAACAGACTCAGTGTTCAAGAAGCCAGGCCTACCGGCCAGTGCTACCAAGCGTCACCGGTGCGATTCTCTTCCAGCTCCGCCATTTACGCAAGAGAGGTCGATCAACCCTGCAGCGGCTGCGAATGGTGTGGACCCTGTCGCCGCCATGAAGCCAGTCTCACTGCCCGGGCTGCCACCACTAGCCATGGCAAAGGTGATGGCGTCGGATTACATGCACAAGAAGACACATGCTAATGGCAACCCCATGTGGCCGCTGCCGAGGTGGCCAACGAGTTTTGAGCTCGCAGCATCGAACGTCAAGCAGTGGCGTCCTAAGAGCCATGAGCGGAAGTCACGTCTGAAGAAAGAGGCCAAAGAGCGTGAGAGGCGGAGACCGGGCGAAAAGCCTTCGCCTACTTTATATGGAACAAACGAGCCAATGGCTGCTGCACATCCTAGACGGACGCCGGTCAACCCATCGACGTCAGAACCAGACGCATCAGAACCGGACACCGAGCTTGAGCTTCGCCGCATCTGGACCCTAGGTAGCGATGAGAGTAGTGACGAGGTCATGAACCACGGTCGGCCAGAACCCGAAGATGAAGCAGGCAAGGCCAACGGAAAGAAAGATGGTGGTGAGTGTGTGCCAGGTTCGGATCGCAAGGACTCAACGATGACCGACGGCGATGCCTAGAAGGCGTTGTCGAAGCAAGTGAGTGTCCTGATATTGCCGTCTCTAGTGTATCGAAGAAGCTGACCCATAGGTCGTCGTTTCGGAGGATCCGAGAGCTTGCGCGCGGGATGTATGGTCGTCTACACTGTGGGATGAGAGACCGTATCGTGCTAAGTTCAGGACACGTTTGTCGGATGTGGTAGGAGGGTACGTGTCTTGGGAGTCTCCCTTGAAATGAAGCGGGATGTGGTGGCTAGTCACGGAGGACGAGACCCTTTCGACTACCCAGAGCGAGGTCTCTTGGTGTTGGACTTCGTATGAGTAAATCGAGCTCTGGCACGATCTGCTAGGCTTTGAGGCACAGAAAACCTACCACGGATCCCTATGGTCTTCTGCGTGGGCAATGTGGCCCATTGGCCAACTCCGCACCAATTGCAGAGTACATAAAGTGGAAGCCTCGCCATCAGTCAAGCATCAGCGGCGTTTCTCAAGTCAACAGTCTTACATGTATTTGACATGCGACGTCTACATCTGTTCCACGTTCCTGCCAGACGCAGGACGTCCTCAGCAGTTCTTGTCGCTTTGCTGTCACCATCGCCCCGCACTCCGATATCAGGTATCATTGCTTGCCGAGCAGCCGATCGAGCTTGCCGGGCACCATGTGAGGTTGATCGTGGTGAGATAAGCAGCTGTGCAGCTCAGAAAGGCCTCCGGTGTAGCCTACCTACAATCCGAGATATGGAAGATAAGGTGTTGTGCAAGGAGTGTCTTCTTTTTCCGGAAGAAGAAGGGCATCCAATTCGAGAGCCACAGCGGGATTGCCCGAATTGAGGCTTGGACCTCACCTCTCATGAGCAGCAGTGAACACAATATTATTCATCATCTGAGAACTTTCTCTCTTGGCTTGCAGACTTGGTGCAGCGGTGTACACAACACAGCTGTTGCTCAAACAACCACGAAAGCCGGTACATTGGCCGGCATTATTGCAAGTGTCTCGCCCATTGCCAAGTCGGTGTACCCGGGTACCTATGGGAAGCACTCCGCACGAGCTGTTAGCTTGCTAGCTCTGCTCTTGTGCTCTAGCCTACGAGACCGCGCCTGTCAAGCCGACAGCCCCCGTCTACATAGATCTGACTCCTTCTGCAAAACCCTTCTTACCGCCGACCCCACCGTCGCGTGCCTGGCCACTCAGGATACGATGGCCAGATCTGGACGTCTCGTCGTGCAGCTGGAGGGACGCGCCGCGAGACGGCGTTGGGCAGCGCCCGCTTCGCCAGAGGAGCCACATGGCTGCTACAGAGTGACTACTCGCTCTATTGTTTGGTAGTGTGCGCGACCAGCAACTTGCATCTACGATTCACGAGTCACTACTGCTATCTGACCGCCATGTGTCGCGAGCAAACTGGCTCGAAAGTAACCGAGCGTGCCACGTTGAATGTCTGCGGTAGTAGAGGACAGCAGGGCAGAGAGGTGCACAGCCAGCCTCATTCCAGGCCCATCAGAACCCCACCAAAAACCTTGACAATTGCACGCGCGGATGCCGCTCCATAGGTCCAGAGTCACTTTTTGCGTGAGCTCAAGCATGTTGACTGAGGAACACTACTCACCCACGCGCACCTTCCCCTTAGGCGACAGCTCATGGACCTGTTCCATGCAATCAAAACAGCGGCCCGCCTGCATGCGTCCGCTGCAGTCACAACGCACCCATGCTGCCCAAACGCTGTGCAACCAGTTCTCATTCGCTGTGACGTTGGAGTGACCACGACAATGCTGGCGCTAAGGGCTTCCGCGTACTTCCTCGGTGTTAACGTCTCCAATAGTCCGGCCAGCAGGAAAGTACGGAGGTACGGTGAGTCTACATATATAGCAGAGGTAAGGAAGGTCCCTCTTGGAAGCGCGGCCTTCTGCTCCGATACTGAAAGCAAGAAGCTTTTCTGAGTAAGCTCAACAAGATCTTGCCAGCTGGATACATTACTACACGCTGCTTGTCCAGTCTTCTTAAGGCTCCGCACTCGACCTTCGGATGACTCTACACGCTGCAATTTTCTTTCTGAGTCTGCCCGAAGTCAAGCTTACTTGCTATCCGGACTCTTGCGGGTGAAAACGCATACTCTCACTGTCAACAACCAAGCACCAATCAACAACAACCAAACCTTATCTCATCAACCAACGACAACCCGACATGGCAAAGTCAAAGTCCCCATCCTCCTCCAAGCGAGCTCACATCACCCCACCCACAGTGACTCCCCCGTCCCTGGACCGACGCCACTCCTACAACACATCCACGGAGAAGTCCAAAGCCAATGCCACTGCTGTCCTCGCGGATCTCAGGTACAGGTCTATGAGTCCTGGATCGTCGCCGTGCAGTACGCCGATGGGAACTCCACCAGCGGAACGCCGGACCAGCTGGGAGGAGACGATGAGGCAGCGGGATGGGTATATTAGTTTTCCCGACTTTGATGAGTTGAGGGCGCAGAGGGAGAGGGAGTATGCGGATAGGCAGTGAGGTGGTTCGTCGGAATGATGGAGGCGAAGGACGGTCGCTTAACAAAGTTTTGGATCTTTCAAGTACCACGGGACCGGGATTGGAAAAAGGTCATCATCATCATCATCATCATCATCCTCCTCTTGTCCATCAGACTGGACGCAGGCACGGAAAATTGCGGGACAATCGCTACCACTAGTAGACTGCCATCTGGGTCAGAGGTTCGACACTAGCAATCCACGTATAATCGATCGAACCTGCACGCGGAGCGGCTGGCTGGCTGGCATCGAGGTTCGAGGCTTTGAGACGGTCGACTGGACTGCAATGGCGACCAATGCAGCCTAAAATTGGCGTACTCGCATCGCTGCAAAAGATAGACCCTAGTCTCGGCCAAAAGCTGCATCTGCCAACCTGGCTGCAAGTGGAAGTTTTTTCGAATCTACGCCCGACATGTGGGAGCTAGCAAGCAAGAAAGAAAGAAAGAAAGACAGGCGAGAGGCACAGCGAGTGACTCGCACGCAAGTGGAGGAGTCGGCATTCGTTCTAGGGTCTGGAGCACGCAATTGCGATGCGATGCAGCAGGCCAGCAAGGGGAGACGGCGAACGAGGTACAGTGGTTGAGTCGCTTCGTTGATGAAGCGAAGGAAGCACTGTGGAGATGTGCGCACGGCTGCGGCTTCGGCAGATGGGAGGTCGGCTATGCAGGTAGGTCAAGTAAGCCCGCGTGTGTCGGGCGATGCAGGAATTGCCGACCTGGATGGGCGAGGCGAGAGCGGAAATGGGTTATGTGTTGGGTAGATTAGAGTTGAGGGTATTTGCAGACGCAAGAAGAAGGAGATGAAGACGACGGATCTCGTGAGCTGGTCGTGTTGGATAGAGGTGAGGGTATGTGAGCTGTATGCAAGGGTATCATTCATGTTACGCAAGTTTGTTTACAAAGAAAGGTTCATAGTCTCTTCCTCATTCCTGACTGAGTGGGTATCCCAACCTCGCTCTCCCCGCTACTTCTCTCGAGCTTCCTTGCTCGTCGCCAGCCACAACTCGCAATCTCCCAAGCACAGCTTTCAACTTCTCCGTGAACGCTCCCCATACTTCCCGTCCCTCCGTGCCTTCCAGTCCCAAACCGAGCGCATCGACTCGCTGGTGGTGTCGGACAAATTCTTCGACAGCGTTTACGAGCAGATCTAGATTCTTGCCCGGGAGCGTTTCTGCGATGTAAGTGCAGACTTCGGCGTCCATGCAGAGATTTGCGAGCATGACGGCCAGGTAGCCGTATGCGACGTTTGTTTGGGAAGCATCGAGGCTCTCGGCTTCTTCGAGGCTCTCTTGCGCGGCTGTGAAGGTGTCGAGGAGAGATCTCAGGCCCGGAAGAGCGGAGTCAGATATGCTGGAGCGCCGGGCATTTTCACTGTGCTCGGCGAGGTTGATCATGATGCCCATGGCGAGGACTAGGAGGTCCATGCTTATGGCGCGGGCTTCGGCATCTACAGAATCGTCGTTGATCATGCGGAAGCCTACGTTGATGGCGAGTATAAGGTCGGCTACGAGTGGTTCGGAGGAGAAGTATGTGCAATTTCGCCCGTTGTTGTTCGTCAGGTTGAGCGTGAGTCGGAAAGCCAAAAAGGTTGTGTGGCGGTCGCCTGCTGTCTGGGACGTGATAGTCATGGTGTGGTGGACTGCCGAGGCGACTGCCTCGAGTACGGGAGTCGGCCAGTTGAGTGAAGGTGCTGACGTGGAAAGGGATTCCAGAACTGAGATGATGAGGCTACGCTCGGAAGGGTCGATATCTGCGCTCTCGACATCGCCAACGAGTATGCCTAGATGAGTATCATCCACGATGTCTGAGCGATCACCTGACTTCCTCAATCTGCCGATCAGCAGGTCGAGAAGTCGCATTGCAATCAGTCTTGGCGACATGACGGACGGCGTCGTCTGCTGCCATAGCGTATTTGACATTCGCAGCTTCCCAGCAAATTCAGCCAAACCACTTTGGCTCGCTTTTGACATGTTGAACCTGCGCTCTCTCGCCAGTTTCGCAAGCGGCAGGTTCCAGTCCAGCATTCTCGCGATCCAGTCGACTATTCCGGCATCAGCAATGGTGGCGATGACGTGCTGCTGCGGCTCCGAGGCAGATAGCATAGCGAACGCCGCAGCCAGCACGGCATCCGCGATCTGGTCTTCGGGAGCCGAAAGCTCGGCGACAATATTGTGCTCGAAGGCTTTACCAACGAATCGCTCTACGTAGGTCTTCTCACCGAGCTTCAGTGCCAGCTCGCTAAGTGCGCTCCGTCGTCGGGCTCTGGCAGAGATACTGTGATCTGCGATGTCTTCGAGCAGCGCAGCGGTGTCCTGCGTGAACCTGTCGTTTCGCCCTGCAGCTCTGAGCTCATGTATCGTGCGCAAGCCACCGCGCGGATGCTCGTCATCGCTATCGTCCAGGTCGAAGGCTGACTTTTGCGATTGCGCAACGCCGTTCTTGCTTGGCTGGCGTTGGAAAGTTGGTGGGCGATGGGGCATCTCTGTAGGCTGTAGACCAAAGAGAACGTCATCAAGACTGTCCTCTTGGAGATATGAGCGTGCTCTCGCGTACGTGACTCTGGCGCCGCCTTGACTTTGACTTTGTGGTTGAGTTTTATGCTGCGACTGCTGAGATGCTGGTTCGTCGTTCAAGGGCACAGTCGTTGTTTCTTGCGTGATCACTTCCTCTACATCCTCCATATCCACATCAGAGTCATCGTCGCTGCTTTCTGCATCCGAGCTAGATGCGTCAGCTTTCAGTCTGTCGACCAGCCTCGTGCGTCTGCGATGCAGCTCTGGCACATCCGATACGGACTTCGTCAAAGTTAGCTTCGGCGGCGCCACAGAGGCTGCTGGCTTCCTCCTTCCAGCCAACGTCAGATTTTGTATGGCTAGATGACTTGGCGTTGGTGCTGGCGGATCACTCGGCAAGAGTTGACTCCACAGCTGTGCCTGCTTCGGGGTCATGGTCTTGGGTGCAGAATGCTGGCTCTTTGGGCTATGTGCGGGAGTCGAGCCTTTTGCGCCAGTCGAAGGCGGGCTTGCCATTCCTGATGGCGAGGGGGATGGTGCATCTGTGCTGTCGGTGTCGACCGGCAGCATGTCCGAGAGACGTGCCGGTGCAGACGACCCTTTCGGTGGCGCAGATCGTCGAGCGGATGATAGCTTGCCTCTTCGTGAATTCGCAATCGCAGGCTTAGATGTGCTCGATGTAATAGAGGGCAACGTTGGCTCGCCATTGTCATCGGCAGGAAAATCGAAGCTGTCAGGTTCGCACTTTGATGCCATGTCATCCGCCAGAGCGCAAGTTGGCATGTCCATGACCACGTCTTCAGAAGTCGTCCTTGGGGCTGGAGACTTGCGCGCTCGCTTGCGTGGCTGATGAGCATTCTCGGTCGTGCCAGCGCGCTTAGCGGGAGCAGGTGAACGCCTGACTGCATGATCTCTTTGCCACTCCGCCGTATTGCCACACTGTTTGCGCCGAGCTGCAAGTAATGCGACCGCGCTCAACGATTGCGGCTCGTTCTTCGGCGTAGGCGGGCTCAACTTCGCGGTGACATTCGCATGAGTGTTTGCAGGCTTCTCAACTCGCTGTGGACTGGCCGCCTTGGCCTTGCTCAACACTGTACCGTGAACTGCGACCGCTTTCTTCCGCTCCACCCTGCTCTCCCATGGCGCCAAGGTCTCCTGCTGTACTGCCTTGTCGTCCACCAACTTGCGACTGCTCTTCAGCTTCGGCGCAGACAGCTGCCGAATCTCATAATCTTCCTGTACCTCATCGTCGGACGGCACATCCCACGCATCCTGCTTGATCGCACGCGACTTCACGGGCTTCAACGACGCGTTCTTCGCATCTGCCGCTGTTTCCCTCTTGTTCACTGTGTAGGACTCCTTCACCGTCGGCCTGCTCGCCACGGGCTGCGAAACCAGCGCATCATCCTCGATCCACGTGTCGACATGCTTCGTGCTGTATGATGATCGCGAGCCGCTCTTGCCGTATCGGATCACCTTCTTTGGCCGATCCAGGCGTGATGCGAAGACGGTCGTCATTGTGCTGACTGTATGCAATGCGCGCTGCAGAGCATGGGATGGTGTCTGATCGCTGTGATTCTTCTAGATAGCCCGTGCCCGCGATTATGTAGTCGGCAATCTCATCATGCTGTCTGCTATTCACTGTTTGTACTATGTTCGTGGTCGCATGTGCTCGTCGCTCAGCTCAGTCGTCTTTGTGGTCCAGCCAAATTACACAGCGCTTCTCATACAACGCGCCGGCATATTTAAAGCTCGTAACAACACGCGCAATGGGACATGCAGCATGTATGGCAACAAGAAGGTTGAAGCGACAAAAGTTCACTCATCACGTTCAACAACATCCAACGCGCCGCCACGCACGGGCTCAATCAATCTGCAGGTGGGGCGGCTGCAGAGCGGGAGGCACGTGCCGAGGCAGGGTCTGAATCTAGCGGGCCCGGCGCTGGCGCGACGAAGAAGGCACGCGACGAGCGAGTGGGGCAGGCACGCTTTTGCTGTGTTATCTCTGGCAGCATGTGATTGTCGAGTGGCATTGGAGCTCATTGCGAGCTTTCCAGTAGTCATACTCGCCCCTACTCCCTTCAAAGTCACTCGTCCCTTCCTTCGCCGATCATCTGCGCCTGTCATCCTCTCCATCTGCACCTGGAGGAAGAGGAGTACCACCACCACCACCACCACCACCACCATGTCCGAGACTCCCCAACGTCCCTCTGGCCTGCTGCAGCGCGCTCCCAGCGGCCATTTGGGTCCGTCGTATAGACCAGATGAGGAGAAGCCTTCTGCGACAGTGTCGAGCAAGGTCACGCATGAGAATGTCACCATCTTACCCCAAACACCTCAACTCATCGCTCTATTAACGTAGGTCCGCATGCACTGAATCCATATCCCCTACACACCCAACCTGACTCTGCATCATACAGCATGATCCGCGACAAACACACCCCCCGCGCCGACTTCATCTTCTACTCCAATCGCATCAACCGCCTGCTCGTCGAAGAAGCCTTGAACCACCTCCCCGTCCTGCCCCAGAGCATCACCACCCCCGTCGGCCAACAGTACTCTGGTGTCAAGTTCGAAGGGAAGATTTGTGGAGTCAGTATTATGAGGGCGGGCGAGGCGATGGAGCAGGCGTTGAGGGAGTGTTGTCGGAGTGTGAGGATTGGCAAGATTTTGATCCAGAGGGATGAGGAGACCAGTCGCCCGAGGTTGTTTTATGATAAGTTGCCCGGGGATATTAAGGAGAGGTGGGTGTTGTTGTTGGATCCCATGTTGGCGACGGGTAAGTTGGAATGCTCTTTTGGGGATGACTTTGGCTTGTGCTGATCGAGAGTATGATTGTAGGTGGCTCAGCTCTCATGGCCGTCGACGTCCTACGCTCCAAAGGCGTACCGGAAGATCATATCCTCTTCCTGAATCTCATTGCATCGCCTGAAGGTGCGGCGAATTTCGCGGCCAAGTTCCCGAAAGTCAGGATTGTGACGGCGTTTGTGGATCAGGGGCTGGATGAGAAGAAGTCAGTGCCTCTTACAATGCTTACTTGCCCATGGAACGAATACTGACTCTTTGACAGCTACATCATACCTGGTCTTGGCGATTTTGGCGACAGATTCTACACTTTATGATCTTTCGGCTGAGTGTCTTTGAGAGAGTTGCGTTGCATAGCGTGGTCTACCGAGGAATTTGACAGCCATGAAATCTTGTTTTACGATTCACATGTACTCGACCTACATGGATGATCGACTGCTGCCGGTGTCTCCGCATGTACATTCCAACCATCCCGTGGACATGGTCGATTTTCCAGGCCTGCGAGTCTTCCGAGTCCTTGGACCTGCCTCTCAACAGTCAGTCAATGAGCCCCGTCAGTCAAACGTCAAAACGTCAGTCAAACGTCAAAACGTCAGTCAAACGTCAAAATGTCGGTCAAACGTCAAATGTCAGTCAATCAGTCACTCAGTCACTCAGTCGTGAATTTGAACCGTCAGCCAGTCAAACAGTCAGCTATTAGGACGGTCATTTACTCAATGAGTCAGTTACAGATCCCGTCAGTCAGTTGGTCAGTCATCAGTCAAGCAGTCAGTCAGCCAGTCACTCTTTCACGGTCCAGTCGTGACTGACTGGTTGCTTGACTGACTAACTGACTGCTATTGAGGACCACTTGAGTCCCTGCATTTTACTTCGAAAGGCGAGCCATCGTATATCGCGGCGTATCTTTCCCCTCTTGAGATGTTTTGCATGAATGGCAGCTTGTAGATCGATATGTTCTGCAGCTATTGGGTTGTCAGTCCAGCTGTCTACGCCACTTTGCTTCCTCCTTGAGAAGGCTTGGAGACATGTCGCCACAGGGGTGGATGCTTCAGACAGTCTAAATCTGAACGATTGCATGAGATTTGTCGGGGATCCGGTCACTCCAACCGCAGGGGCTGGAGTTGTTCCTTCAGATGGATGTGGCGTGGTTGCTACTGGTGTGAGCAATCTGTTGGCCGTGTCTTTGCTCACTGCAACCCTGTGAAGTCAATGCTGTCCGCTGAAAGATCTTGCGCCTGGTATTCTGCAAATACATTCAATGTGTGCACCGGTAAGTTTTGACTACAATCCATGATCAATGAGAAAGGTCTTTATTGAATGGGCAATACATGCATTGGCTCTGTGTCTATGCCACAGCTCTGCACAAGTAAGAGGTGCTGCAAGCGGTATTTGTCGGACACAAGCATTATAGGCTCTTTGTCCATGATCACGCGTGTTTAACTTTAAGCTTCGTCCGGCCTCCCTCTAATCGCGCCCATGCTGCTGGCTGGACTCAGTGTTGTCATATCGTCATATCATATCGTCCTCTTGGCTTCGCATCCTGATAATGCACCTCTTGACTACCTCCTTCTCGCTACTAAAATAGACCTCGCTAAAACTCTGGGGTATAATGCTCATAACGCAACAGTATAAGGACCAGCAACCCGCCTGGTCAAATGACCTTTAGGCCTTTGGTGGTTTATCCACATAACAATGATGGAGGATGAGGTAGGCCCTTCCTGGAGGCCATCCATCTGGGTCGTCAACGCTGGCGCTCGGCTTAGTCGGAGGAGTAGAGGTCCTCGGCAGCCATTCGTGCGGCAGCGGCGGCGCATGCTTCGGCCTCACCCGAATCGAGGTCGAGATATCCACCCCACGCGACATCCGGGGCGACGATAGATGAGTCGGCCGCATCGTGGTCGACTGTCGGCACCTGTCGCTCGTGGTGGATACCGAGCTGTTGGTGCATGGCCATTTCCGGTACGAAAGGGGCGCTGGCGTGCGCGTGGTGTCGACTGGGAAATGGGCTCGTGGTGGGGTATGATGGACTGCCGAACTGGTCGTCGGTGGACCAGATGTTCTCGTCGACATCATGCAGGCTGCTGGCGTGCTCATTGCCAAATTCATGGCCATGATGAGTGGTGAGATCTGCGGCTGCGTATGCTTGGTGGATTTCGGTGAAGGTGTTCAAGTCATCGTCCTCGTCATAGGCAAAAGCTTTGGCTGCATCCGGGGCAACGTCGTTGCCGCTAACTGGGCTGATGGTCCCCTGACTGCCAAAGCCATATGTGCCGAAGGCAGCCTCTTCTCGGTTGTTGGGCAAGCTCGGCATGGATTCATGACCATCAGATGTGGCGTTGATGAATGCTTGGTTGCTCATCAAGCCCTTCTACCGATTGATGAGTGATGGACGGGGACCTATGCACAGTGGAAGTTGAGCTGTATTCTGTCTGGGTGACCGTGGCCATGTCGACCTCAGGCAATCTAAACATGTGGGCCTGCTCCCAGGCGGAGAAGGAGCCTACGTCCAGGTTCTCCGGGAATGACGGCGCATCTCCACTGGAGGAGGATTATTGATTACCGTTGGCGGGCATGAACGTTTGGTGGATGCTGAAGACGTGCTGCCCAATCCGAGGTGCAGCTGGAGTGGCTGCCTTCGCGCCCGCCTTTGCGCCAGCCTTCTTCTTGGGCGGCTTGGCCAATGGCTTTGCCTTCTGCAGTTCTGCATTCAGATCATCCATCGCCTTCTTCACGCGCGGCGTGACCATGCCGTGAGTGATCCCATGCGTAAGATCACCGGTCATGAAGGGCGATGTTGGGTGGGGAGGTAGAGAAAAATACCAGGTGCCCACTGGCAAGCTCGGCTGCGTCACCAGCTTGACGTTGGCCGCGTGCGGGATCCAGGACGTGTTGAGCTCTAGTTGCCTCTGAGCCAGACCGCGGATGGCGAGTGGATCTGTCATGGCTACGCCGGTCCCAACCTTGCCCATTTGCGTGGTGGACAAGAGGTTGACGGTCACCTGGAACCTCGTGCACTTTTGCTGCATGGCGTTTCTCTTGTTGGAGAGGGCCTTGCCCTGTCATACGTCGCTGGCATGCGAGCGATGATGTCGTCGATAGTGATGCGAGGGTCTGCGTGCCGCCAGAAACTGAGCTGCCAGGCTTCCACGTCCGGTGAGCTGATGGGAGGAAGGACGTGGCTGAAGTCACGGACAGGCTCGCCCGTGGGACCCTTCATGATGTTGCCATTGCGGTCGGTCATATACGGGACGTGAGTCTCGTAGCAAGGCACCGGCTCCAGCGATGAAGCCACGGTGGGTGGGGAGTGGGGGCTCAGGTTGCTTGGTGCAACATGAAGGAGGTCCCGGGTTTGGCACAGACTGCTGGAACATCAGCTCATGGCGTTCAAGTGCAGGCTTCTGCCCATGACTTACCGTATCGGTCTTGCGGCGTGAGCGGATCGCCGCAGAATGGCACGGTCTGCATGACCAGCGGTATGAGCATCATATCATTCGCGCGAGGACCATCTTTCTTGAACCCAGCAGCTACCTCCGGTGTGGGTGCGTACGAAGCAGTGCGCTTGCCGATCTGTAGACGAGGTGGGAGGCGTTCACTCCAATCGACGCGCCGTTGGGAAAGAGGGCAACAAGCATGATGCTGGCGACGGCGCAGTCGTTGTAGTCGACGAAGCCACGGTAGACCGCTATGAGGTTGCGGTAGCCCTGGCGCTCGGCTTCGCGCAGGTCTTCTACGCGGTGGAAGCATTGAGTGGCAGGCGGCGCCGGCATAGTGTGCTCCGTCCATACCATGACGCGCTGCTGCTCTGTGAGCGGCGCGTTCGTGGACGAGGCTTGCATCGTGCGCGTGCTCCGTCACCGATGCGCGAAGCGGGAGAAGGGACTGGGTCATTGTGAGCAGGCGAAGCATCAATGGCATTGTTCAGGCTCGCTTACCGACCTTGCGGATCTTCGAAATGGCACGTCTTCTTGCACTGCCACCGAAGTTGAGATGTCGGCGAAAGTTGTGCAAGCAATGTTTAATGGACAGTCGCTGAATAGCGCTGGTGTCCCCGTGGTGCGTGGTATGGAGCGGTGTTACGTCGAGTGTCAAGCTGAGCACGACAGGGGATATTGCTTCGACTGTGCAGTGGTGTTGTCAGTGCTCTGGGGAGAATGGCGAAGGAAGATGGAAGGAGGATGTGCTGAGCTGGTTTGCATGAGAGCACTGCCGAAATATGGTCGTTGTCCGTGCTAGCGTCCACAAGCGCAAGCCCGGGATAAAATCTGGGCAAGGAAGGTGCGCACAAGCTTGTAATCCGACGCTGCATAGCTACGACACCGCGACTTTGGCACACTGACAGCTAGAGCAAGATATTCTGCTCGCAGACGATTGAACCCATTGGCAGTGTTGTCCTGTCAAATGCCACGCACAGATCACGCAATCGATGATAGCGATTCCTCTGGTAAGCATGGTGGGGCGTTAGAGCTGGTGTCGTTGCGGATGCAGGCAGATATTGACTCTCAACAGCGATCGAAAGCGCCGCAGTATCAGAGCGATCGCCATAATGGCTACGACAAGCAGTACCGCATCACCAGGTCCGAGGCTTCGCCGCCATAGAGCCCGGGACGGGGCGGACATGGCGTCAACGCTGGCGAGCACAGAAGAAGAAGAAGGGCAAGTTCTTCGGGTGCCCAAACTGCACCTTGGCAACCCAGGCGCATCCGCAAGATCTCCTAGCGCACATGGAGCACTCGTCCCCGGACTTCGTGTGGATATGCCTTGGTTGCAACGGCTTGTCATGCAACGCGAAGACTCTGAGCTGCCATTTAACCAAAGGTTGTCACGGCTACACGGAGATGCAGAGTTCACCCGCGTCGATCTGGCACGGCTTGACCACGCAACAGGCGGTACTCAAGATGCGTGTTGGGCGTCCGACAGGTTTCGTGCCGAACGCGCATCCACCGACACAGAAGCAGGCAGCGCTGTGGAAGCTGCAGGTACAGGAGCAGCCTGTGCAGAAATCTCAGCCAAACGCGATGGTGCCTGCATCCCCCAATCTACCGACTCTCGAGGAGTTCAAGGCTACTGCTTTGGGTGGGTCCATACAGCAATCACATCCGTCTTCGCCGCAGACACACGCAGAAGACACCGGACCGCCCATTCGACCATTCTATTCGACACTCTCGACGCGGGCATTCGCATTCGACCATCGTCAAGAGCAAGCCTCCACAATCCCATATCAGGCGACAGATGAAGGCAACAAGCGACCACAAGCCTTCACGTCTGCTGGCAAGTCGGTCGATGATGAGTCTACATTTGCAGCCCTCTTCAATTATCTGCATAGTGAAGATTATGGGGCTATAGCGTCGGCATTTCATAGCAGTGCTCAGTAGCGTTGATTCACCGTACTTGATCCCGTTGTTTGTATTCCTCGATCTGGAGATGGCGAGAGTCGTGCGAAGATACGAAGCGCCATTTTCCTTCGGCTCGGGGTGTTCAGCACATCCCAAGGCACTTTATGAGCTTCTATGCGCAGGGTATTTCACTGCAGATGCCAGGAAATAGGCCGCACATTGAAGGTCTACTCTGCTTTCCTGCTGAGATCCGAACACCTACAGAAGGACGTGTCAAGCGCTGAGAGAAGAGTCTGTTGTTAAGAATTGCGGCAAACGAGTCGCAGATTAAAAACGTGCTGCGCTTCAATGCGCCGTTCTCAACCGTTGAGTAATCGTCTTGTAGCATTGACTGTACCGACTGCCAGGAACCCCATTCTATTCAGCGCAAAGGAGCAGCTTGCAGTTCGTAAACTGGGAATGCGCGGGTCTTAGAGTGCATACAGTAGAACGAGTGCAGGATGGTTGAAACGGCCAGGCTGCCTCCTGCTTCAGTGGCGCATAAAGATGCAGGAACGCCGCTTTGACGGCAACAATTGGTGGAAAGATGGTAGTGTGCCTTCGATAGACGAGCTTTCTACGAGTTAGTGGCTGTGCAGCCTCCTAAACCTCTGAGGTGGTCCCAGATCGCAGACGGGGACGAAGTGGACATGGTCCGTGCGCAGTTTATTGAAACACTAGCGTCTCAGACACTTATCACTTCGTCCAATCTAGAAATTCAACCCTAACAACAATTCCAACAAAACATAAGAAGAAGTTTTGCGATCAAAAGCTAGACATCTTTAAACACAGCACATTGTACCTCCACGATGTTTGCCACGACGACTCTTTCAACAGCGACATCCCCTGCAGTTCACCATTCATCACAGCCGAAGCATCCATAAATGGTGATCATCATCAATCGCTGCTGAGCGTGAAGATATCCAGTGCATGTTCTTTCTCCTACGTATACCACCAGTACGCTATCATGACCACAGCTTGTATACTGACTATCTCGTAGTAGCGACACATCCACTGGTTCAAAGAAAGTTCAGGTATCTCTTCCGTCGACACGATCGAGCAGAGAAACATGGCATCGCTCGTCCCACAGATGTCTACTGCGAAAACAGCATCCGGCCGTCCGCGCAAGCACTCCGGACAAACACCAGGCCCGGACGGCAAGACGGAGGATCAGCGTCGGACTGACAGGGAATCTCGCTTCCAGTGTCGCATGCCACATTGCTCATGCAACATGGGACGCTTGAACCACCAACAAGGCTACCATGACAAAGCAACGCGCGAATGGCTTGCAGGCAAGAATTTAGTACCTTGTCAGCGATGCCGCTACATCTCGTGCCATCGGCGTCACGTTAGCTCGCATCACTGTCGCCGTATCGCCAGCAAGGCTCCGGTCCCGTTCAGAAGAAGCCTGGCCTTCGCTGCGGCCGAAGACTACTTCATGCATGTTTTGAGTTTTGCGGATCTGCCGGTCACTAAGATTCCACAAGACTATCTCGATCTACTTCCGTTGATGCAACACATTCCAAAGGCCAGAGAGATACACCAAGAACTCGCCGCACAGCACGACCTACAAGCAGCTCCCCTTCCTCAGCAACAAGTGATTGCGCTGTCAGCCTCGCAACCACAGCCAGCTGTTGCTACGACTCTAAATGCGCCATATGCCGCTTCACACCGTCCACAACAGCACGGTAATGCATTGCAGGCTGCTTCGCTCGCCCAATCATCTTCAGCTACACCGTCAGAAACCCCTCCCTCCAGCCTCTCGTGCCCTGTCGATCAAGCTTCCTCGACAAATCTGTTGAACGCTTCTGGACGGGCTCAGACAAGTCCTGCGACAGCTGCACCGCGTCACGCGACGCGTCAACGGCATTCATTGTCAGCTGCTCAACACGCTCGTCTCCATGTGAACGGTCAAGGTTTCATCTGTCCAGACCGTGGATGCCGCGTCTATGAAGTACGGCATCGGGGACCACAATAGCAGCTCGCTATCAGGTTCAGCCAGCAGCGGCGCTCATCAATCACAATTTGGCTTTTCAATGCCCCGCGACATCCACGTGAGGGGCAGGCGTCCTCATGGCGCACCGTACCCGCTCCTAGCCGCAGGAGACGGATCCGATTGCGACGCACTTGAGACAGACAATGATGGTCAGGCGGGTGCCATGGCCGAGATTCAGGATGACGGTGTGAGTCTAGAAGATGACCAGAATAGCAGCGAGGTCATGATGGGCAGCGAGGCGAAGACCCGCAGCGACGAGGAGACTCATGCGGAAGGTGAGGTCCAAGGTGAGGCAGCTGCGTATCATTACGCTGAGCCGTCGAAAGAGGGCATGTGGGCATCGATGGCCCTATATCGCTGCTGAATGATGGGTTTAGGACACAGATTGACGCGCGGACAACTGTGGTGCGGTTGGTCGATCGCCGAATGCCCGTCCAAGGACCGAGAACCGTGCGATACTGAGGAAGTGAGATTGTTGTTTTGATGCATTTGATGCGTTTAATGTGATTGAAGCAAGATTCTTGGGAGAGGGCAAGATGGTAAGGATTGCGCGGCGTTGATTGAATGGTTTGCAAAGCGAATGCGGCATCAAAAAGGGGCCTGCCAACGGACGAGGTCAAGAAGTCAACGTGCGCGTTTAGAATACCTCAGTATCAGAAATCCATTTCGTGCATAGAAAGACGAGCCTTGCCTGAGCTGCAGCTGAGAAGTAGAGACTTGGAAGAATCTCAGCCCCTCCACTGGAATGGCGCCTACAGTACCAAGTATTTCATTCAAGCACTTTTACGATATCGATAAAACCCCCAACGACCAAGTGAAGTTCCCGAGCCATTGTATCAGCAGGGAATTCTCTTTGGAGAGTCGGCTGTGCCCGTGCATGTGCTGTACAGAGTGTTAGTTTACACAGGAAACACACAGGAGCGTGCCTTCCTTATTGGGACTAGCGCAAGATCTTGACATGACTTGAGCTGAAACACTTGGGTCCTACGCCAGACCCCAGAACTGACACGTACACAATAATTCATATCGGAACGACCAGATACTCGTTTCTCGCGATGCCTTGCATGGTCTTGCAACTCGTAGGTCTTGTCTGATACGTATCGGCAATCTCCACTTTCGTCAGGCTAACACTGTAGCTTCTTGGCTTATTTTTCGACTTGTTAAGTGAGTGCAGACGACGCCAAGATGTGCTTCCTGTTCACACATGTGTACCTCTCTCTACGTGCATACAAGGTCTCGGACTGACGAACAAAGTTTTGAGATAGAAATCATAAGTCACGTGTCCGTACGATTCGACAAAAGAAGCGCTTACCGTGAAACCCAATGGATCAAGCAGAGACAAGGGTGTCATTTGCACGCCGAAGTCCTCTCCCGCTCGGTTGTTAGTTTGCCTTGTAATACCTGCCAAGCAAGGCGTCCTTCTGTCAACGCTACCCAGAGTAGTAGGCATCTCCCCCTTCCACTCCTGCTTGACTTGCCTTGGAATACTTCTTACCATTCAGTGCGAGTACTGGCCAGACAGCTCTCCACAAAATTGAGTGCTTTTACTGGCTATGGCAGGCTGCTAACAATGTTGGCTAGTAGATGTTCGTAGGACATGCACAATGTAGACCAAGGGATATAACAAGGACAAGCTACGAGAATGGAGCAAACATGCAGTCTTCCAAACATTTCCGTAGCATCGCACTCGTCGTGTGATCGTAAAAGAGTCCACACAGTTGTGTGTGAGACTCGCTCGCATGGTGCCATTGCGTCTATCATAGCATTGACGCTTGCGAGCCTCCCAACATTTGAGGCCTACCCAATATAGGCCTATTCTAGAGTGTCTAATCGACGATATGGAGGCGTCCTCTATGACCTTTCTCCAGACTCCAAGGTACAACGAGTGTCGCTGATTCCACACCTCTGCAAGACCTATTCCAGCCTGGAGCTGTGCGGACTCTTCGAGCATTTGATCAGCTTCATGTGCTAACTGTACACCATACACTGTATTGATAGTATCGGAGCCAGGTAGATGTAGTCATGAGGGACAGTGACGCCTCGAAAGCGGAAGAGCTAAGAATTAGAGCAACCAAAATAGCCAAATCAAAAACAAGGCCTCTGCGTCGCTAAACCACCCGTAGCTCCGCAGGAAGAAAATTGTGGTGCCTTGAAGACCTTAGGCTCAATGACCATCTCTGCATGCTCGGTGCTGATCGTGCAGTGCAGCAAGTCTATGCCGATTCGAAGAAGGAAGGAAATTCCTTGCGCATGCTGCTTTGAATAGGTGGTGAATAGTACTGATTTGTAGACCCGTAAGTCTCAATTCGGAGGCCACTTCCGACACTTGTTTTCTCCTAGCGTTCTTGGCGCACGTCCAGTAGCTATTCGATAAGAGTCAGATCTACCTCTAAGCCATGGGAAGCGTCCCGTACAGCCGCGCGGACCGGTCTAGGCATCATGCTTCAGCAGAGCACACTCTCTTGTGCCAAGTCGAAGCATAGTACCTCTTCGACGACCTACCGGCTCTCGCCCCAAATGCGCGTCAAATCACCGCGTCTGCGGCTACAAAAGCATATCCATGGCAATGCGATTCCCTATGCTCCACCCCCGGACTTCAGCGGATTTTCGAAAAGGTACAAGCCCTTTGCAAGCAAGCAGATTCAAGACAGTGCTTAGAAGAGACTTTGGATATGGTCCCTGTCTGCATTGCTGTCGGGGACTTGATGGGCAAGGCTGACACTGACAGGCACAAGCATGGCATGAATATCGTGCGCAAGGCGCAAGGGGGTCCGGCAAACGCAGCGAGTCGGGTTGCATAGCCTCAGCATCGCAGCATTATTAGAGGTCCGAGCACCTCAACCGATAGCATCCATCACAAGACCTATCATGCCCATCACCAGTCGGTCACTACTGCCGTGGCAGCACGCACCGACGGAGACCGCAAAGCAAGAGTCTTTCTCTTCCCATCCCGCCATCTTGGTTTACCCCAAGCACATCCGGATGGAGATGATCCGAGTCCACTGCCGCTGGGGCAGTATATAACACCCTTAACCATGCTGCTACCACACTCCAAGTCCCCTAACGGGCCTCGACAGGGCCTAGGTCAGTGACGGGCATCGTTTAGCACTGTCTTGCAGACAAAATGATGCTAGGCTGAGTCTAGTCGTTGAACATAGCCATCGGAAGAGTGAGCCTCATGGCCTCTTTATTGCTCTGCTGACTCTAACTTTGAGAGCAACCATTCGGGAGACAGCGCAACCCTGCCACCAGCACGGACCGACTACTCAAGGCACAATGCACTGACGAGACGAGCACGAGATGCCCTCAGTCATGATGACCGTTGCTTTTAAGTGCTTCATCAGCACATATGCCAATCTCGTTGGATGGGGGGAGCCTCTGGCCCTCATGAAAGCGGCGTTTGTGTTGTTGATGTTTGCGCAAGACGCAAACCTGACTGCCGCGTGCAGGTGATCTACAGCCCGACCAGATAGAGTCCATTCGCACCGCATTGGCCTCAGGGCTAGGCTATCCTTCGAGACTCCGGGCATGCGGGCGAACTCGGGCAGGCAATATGGCGGGATGGTAAAGTCCTGGATTGCAGTATTGACTCCACGGTGCCAGCATGAGAGGCTGATGTCATCAGACCCGCCATGCCATCCATTGGTGCCAACATGGATTGATATCGTCTGTCGACACATTGACGATGACCGTACTGCTGATAGCCGAACATCCATCTTGCTGCCTGAGCGTGCTGCGAGTCTATCCTCCATTCAACACCAAAGCTCTATGTCAATGCCAAACCCCGGACAGGGACCCATGGGTTGGAGTACAAATCAGGCACCATGGCCCGTGCGTTGCTGCTGATACTGCATACTCAATGCTCTATGCCGCGTGCACGATGCCATGAGCGAGATGGCATGGCTGGATTCAACTTAGAGACAAGATCGGCTCGAAGACACCCCGCGGAACGCACTGTTTTAAGGCATTGGCGGCATGATTGGAGCATGCGTGCATCACGGCCTTTTTGAATTAGAGCAGCTGCTGGCATTGGCTCCATGACATCAGAGACATGTTTCGAAACTCCGGTGCTCCTGCCCGTAGGGACTCCTATTACCACCGCGGATGGGATAGATAGTGGAGTCGCGAAAAAGCGTAGCCAGCGTGCAGAGATGAGTTGCACTGTCATGGCCTAGGTCGGTGGACGAGGATTCCCTGGCGACTAGTGTGCCTTACGCCATCTGTCCAGTCCGAGCTCGCAAGAGTCGTTGGACGTGATGGACCCTTGAGCGTGACTCAGGCTAATATCGTCGTCGCGGATGATCAATTTCAATCTACCTCCGGTAGGTTCAGTGTAAAGTGTCTTGAGCTCAAGCCTTGATCGTCCCCGCTTCATGCTCTCCTTGAGACGCTGTCATTTGGCCGGCGGAGTGCTAGGGCCTCAGCGACATCATGTGAAGCTTCTCGACGATTCTGCTTGCTCTCAAGCAACATCGATCTTGCTAGTAACTTGGATGACTCTGGGCGGCTAGATACAATGCCAGTATGCATAAGGCACTCCATGTGTAGGCTGATTGCTCCTGGGCAGTCGCTATGTGGGATGGCTCTGTTCTGTGCCTCGGCTCGATCGGGTACCTTGACCATTCCATGGTAACGGAGGCGGTGCATCGATTTCAGCGAGGAAGCCTTGCACTCTCTGAGACTGCCACTCAGTGCGGACGTGATGGAGATTTCATTCCGCTTACTTGACAGCGTAGATGACCCGGGTGGCCTATTTATATTCCAGGCTGGTAACAGTCGGTGCATCTGCAACACAAGCAGGTTCGGGCATTCTTTGTCGCTCCCTTTCTGGCTGGTAATTCCACTGCTGGTATGGTGTTGCCAGCATGTAGTAGTGACATGTTGCTCCGAGAAAGCAAATGGCCGAAGAGCGCGTCAGACTCAAGTTTAACGCACTTATCCGCGGCGACGCGCTTTCGATGGAAGGGAATGGATTGGAAAGCCTGTGACTGCGCGTGTGAGATGCCGTGCCAGAGAGCTAGCAGTCACAGCAGTGGTGTAGCTGCTGTCGCGCGCAAATGTATGACGGAGACAGCCTCCAGGATGGAGGCACTGGCGCATAGTCTGGAGTGTTGATCTTGCTGAACTTCCGACTGTTCAATCACACGAGTCATGAGCGATTTTTATGTTCGAAACATTCCGAAACGAAACGCGTTGCATTGTGGCTGTTTCGTTGTGTCTAATCAAGCAGTCTCCGCGTTATTGATGCGGAAGCACTGTTGAGTGCGTGGCAAGCTTCGCATCAGGTGGTCATAGAAAATAGCATGTTGCTGATAATGATCTTTGTCCTAAAGGAAACCATGTCTGCTAGGTCTTGAGTGATCAGGATTATACTCCTTTCGTTAGTGCGACGGCATTAGACGCTAGGTTCAAGGCATACTCGAGATTGAAGGGCAGTGAAGGTCGCGTCGACCCTTGGAATCACCTTGAAAGTCCTACACCTAACAGACTCATAGAGGACTTGACCGACCTGACGATTTTCCTGTGGGCGCTCGAAGTCATTCTGTGAGTGCTCCAGTGTCTCCGTCTCAAAGCTTGGGCCCATGAAGCCACGAGCCGCTTTGTCTGAGATGCTTTGTCTGCTCTGTAGTGTCGATCTGGCGGGATAGTCGAACAATGATTATGCTGCATAGCTTAGACCGAGGAATATTCACTGTGAGCGAGGTCGTGTCCAACAATGAAATTGTCGGAGCAGTGGCTTTATTGTTTGCTTTGAAGCCCGGACCTTGTCGCCGCTTCGTCCCGGTCACCATGACAGCGAGAGTACTAGGAGAGGCGGAGACTATACAGAGTGGTACTTTATGTTTCCCGTCCTCGCACGAGCGACCTTGCACATATAACCAAATGAAGATTGGAAAAGCAGTCCAGCGTGGGCTATACTAATGAACAAATATGCTTCTGTGCGTCCGAGAGGCACAGGTCACCACGAATCTTGTGAAGGCAAAGGCTCAAGCCCTGCTTTAAGAGCAGCTTTCCATCTGCAGCTCAGGCGTCTCAAGCGCATAGGTAAATCAATATTGACACAGCCTGTCAGGCCTTGACCGTCTCATCGCTGCTAAATCATCGCATTACGTTCCTACATGCGTCCGTCAGTACTAATTTGCCCCGATTCGTATGTCCCAGTACCGTATCCAAGTCTTTGTTCCACCACAGTACCAGCCTGCCTCCTACGTGTCAAGACGTCGTCCAGATTGTCTTATGCCTTAGCCATTGCAAAAGCTGCCGCGGCCTTCTTCATCAATCGACCAACACTAACAATGGGAGAGTCTCCCGTCAACGCTGGCCCACTGTCGGTAGAGCTCCCAGAGCCGCAGAGAGAGCTGGAAGTGGATGAGTTGACCGCGGTGCTATTGTCGAGCGAGAGTGGGCAAGCAGTTGCGGCAGAGGAGCTGCACCCGCCAAGGAATTCTGGTCATCAGATGTGAGCATGGATCTCCGCCCAAAGCGAGCGCGGCGGCCTTACCGCACGAGGATGAACTGCTGCTTGTTGAGTCCTGACTTGCGCTCTCAGACGAGCTGCTGGAGCCGAGTAGTCCGACGCTGCTAGTACTGCTTCCTGTGCCGGAGCTGGCAGATGCTGAGCTTCCGCTGTCATCGCTACCCTCGTTGACGGTCACAACGTTGAGCTGACGAGTGACGAGGGCGTGGGGCCTCAGACTGCCGTCCTTCAAGACGCTGGTGCTATGCAGTAGCGGAAAGGAGAGCGCTGAGCAGTTGAGCATGGCAAATATAACCATGAATGTCTTGAATGCAAGCATCGCGTTGGTTGTAGTATGCGAAGTGAGTCGAAATGTGCTAGATTGACGATTGTAAGAAAGCGAAAGACAGCTGCAAGCAAGCAAAGCTATGGCACGCAAACAGATCAGCTCAAAAAAAGTGTGCGATGAAGTAGAAGTAGGTGCTGAGCCAAGGACGCGCCATCTTTCATATACAAAACCTGAGTAGAGATCATAAAGAGCAACCGAGGTTTCGTGCGCACTCATGCCCAACAACCACGCTTTCCATGAGAATGCAAATATCTCTAGTCTGCCGAATCAAGTGGACCCAGCGAACAGTCGTCACGCCTCTTAGGCCAATCCGAGCTTGCTTGCCATACACCACCGGGATGGTGGACGTAAAGCTAATGAGCAGCTACTTCCACTAGCAATGAACGGTGGTATGTCCCTTTTCCGAGGGGAATAACATATGCATGCTCCGAGGATGAACATTGCCTCGCAAAAATGCGAGAACCAATTGACGTGATAAGTCTAGCTGTCTAGTCCACGATCGAGTGCCATTGAGTCATCAATCGGACCGCGACCGCGCGCAGTCCTGGCGGTAAGCAATGTACCTTTGACTCAAGGTGTCGGTCAAGGCCTTCCTAGTCCCTTGAGATGTCTTTTATCTTCATCCGGGTGAAGAGATCAAAAGGCCGCTACGCTTGACGGTGATTGCTCATCGGTCGCAGATGGGCTGTCGGGGAGCTTGACCTTCATGGCAAGGCGAAATTTGCATTTAGGGCGGGAACACATTCTCAGATGAAAGGCGTAGGGACTTCTCGGCTGAGCCTGGTGTCGTGCGCGGTATTCCTCACCCGTGCCAGACGCATCCCAGTACCGAGGAACTCTTCGTTGAATAGTCCTGCTGAGCCGCTCGAGTGAGTGATGTATCGATCGTCCTCACCATCTCCGAGCGGTGATTCGCAGCGTGGGACCACGACTAATGCAGGCAGTACTGCAGAGGCGGGCCTTAGGACGACAGCTTCCTGGACAAAACAATATAACGCTGTGCCATCGGACGGCAATTGGTTAGACTGTACCTAGCACCTCGTATGATGGTGAGATGATGCAGCCAAGCTGTAGATGTAAGTCGCTCTAGTGTTGTGTGGAGAGCTATCTGGATACTTTCGTAGCGCACAAAATGACAGCTGAGTGACGCGGACCTGGCGCCGAGCTCGGCGACGCAGTAAAAGAACTACACGTCTGCTTGTGCAAAGGAAAATCATCGCGAGTAGGTCGCTACTAAATAAAGTGTCAAAAGGGGGCTTGTGCTCAGTACAGAGCGCCAGAGCGCTATTTTGACCACACAGAAGCCCGGCCCGGACGTCACTCCTTGGCGTCGTTCACGAAGCTGTGCTGCTGGAAGTTGCTTTGGATGCACCGCGTGGATATTCTCAATGTATGTCGATGCAGTCGACTGGGACGAAGTGAGAAGTGAGCCGCGAGCCTTCAGCATCTGCAGCGCTCGCCCGATCTGACTCGTCTGACCAAGACGCTAAAACAACAGACGCCGATCTTCGAGGGCGGCAGCAGTCTTCGGCAGGGAAAGCCACAAGATTTTGGTCTGCATTTGAAACCGGAGGTCAGCCTTGGTATCACAGTCAGCTGGTTGATGTCCAGACCCAGCATATTTGGCTCAATGCCAGGGCATCTTCGTCAGTTTTTCGGGCAGTGATACCGAAAGTCGAGAAGTGATTCGGAAGCCATGGAAGGCTACAAAAAGCCCCACTCAATGCAGAACAGTGGTCTGCCGCAGCATAATGCATCCCGCGGACTGTATACAAGTCGGTCGCGTGTAATACCAATCTACAAGATCAACATCCTTTCAATCGACTACGAGCATATTGGGGTGGTTGTTGGAGCTGCCGCACTATTCGAAGGGTTTGTTTGGCTGCAGCCGTCTGCGTAGCCCAGCAGGGTGTCGTCGACAGCAGCGTCGTATGCGTTACCGCAGTTGGGGTCACTGGCGAAAGTCAGCGTTTGTGAGTCCTGGCGCAGGCGAGACACGAACCTGGATCCACCACTAGCGTTGTTGAACCAGGAGCATATATCATGAGAGAAGCAATCTTGCGTGTACACATTTCCTATGGCCGTTCCAGTGCAGCCAGCACCACAACGGCCGTTGCAGCTGTAGCTTCGAAGAATGTCAGCAGGCAACAAGTGCGCTCATGCCCTTTGGACAAACACTCACTCGCCGTCATTCACCGAGTTGGTGCCAAAATTGCTCCCCACAACACCTGTCCATGTGCAAGTCGATCCAGCATCTGTTGTCCAAGTCGCTGTCGCTGTTGCTCCGACCGTGAGGCAGGTTACTGACCTTTTCTCCAGCACATCTGCGCTGGCGAAGAGGCTAAGAGATAGGGTGGCAAAAAATATGACATGTCCCATGACAGCGTCTGACGAATGGGGTGGAGCAGAAATACTCTTGCCACCATCGTCAGGATACTTGTACTCGAGAGAAACTCCTCCTGCGATCGGTTATGCTGCCTCGGCCAGTGTGGCGTGGCTGTCACTTGACATATGTTCTCCCCTGCTAGTGCCGATGACGCCTTTGCACGCATTGCAGATCCGAGACTCTTTCCCAGTGCCGAGTCGCTGTATGGCTGTAGCGTCATGCAAAGTCCTGAGAGGAATGTAGCGTAAAATACGCGTGAATTGCTTGAGACATAGAACAGAGCGGCGGACCAGAGCTGCGTGCTCTTCCGGGAAGGTGGCGTCAGTCGGTAGCCAGCTTGCCTAGCATTCATTGGGAGTGCCCCATCGCGCGCGCGCAACAGCCTCACATCAGGCCAGGGGGCGTTGACTCCTTGGCTGCGGGTATGATGCTCTTCTGGATGCAGATTGCCTCACAGCGTAGTACAGGCCGAAGCACGAGTATTGCGTATGGGACGTCGGCTAGCATTGCTTCAATGTTTCGGGAAGAAGACCAGCAATGTGGGTAAGAATGACGACATCGTCCATGACTGTACTACTGAGATTAGCGGACGTTTCGCAGATATATGTGTTTGCATGGAGGAATTGGACTCAGGGAAAGCGAGGAAAGGCGAGCTCACCAGCAACCATTGGAGCAGGCCTTCTCATGTCCTTTTCACGCCAAGCGCAGGCTTTGTGAGTCGAGAAACCTGTAGAGACGCTCCGAAAGAATTGCGACCACCCTTCGTAACGTGTGACATTGTCACGCTGATGCAGATTGCTAGCGATGAACAATTCTACATTGAGTGCGCTGCTTAGTTCTAGCTGCAGACTTCCGATTCTTAATAGGATTTGCCGATAAAGTCACGTATAGGAGCTGTTCATAGTGATGTTACTAGAATGACTAATACAAAAGCCGACCCTTCTAGCAAATTGTCCGCGAGAGAATAGTTAGTATTAGTAGTACGCTATATATACTATATATCTAGTTATCGATAGATTTTAATTTTTAAGATCTTCTAACTTTCTTTCTAAAGTATACTAAGTTTAATAGGTACTCTATATATTTATTTATAGCTAAAAGCGCCTATACTTATAACGCTAAAAATTACTATCTCTCTCTTATATTTCTAATTCTTTTCTTTCTATATAATACTTTAGAAAATTAAAATATAGAAGTATTTAATTTAATAAGTACTATTAAAAATTTAATTAACTATCTATTTTACTTATTAAGCTTCTTAGATTTAATTAATCTATTAATTAAACTTTTATAATTAATATTTAAATAACTAACTTTTTTTCTTTTTTTCTTCTTTTTCTTAACTATAGATTATAATTATATATTATATCTACTATAAACTTTAAAATATTATATCTTACTTTTTATATTACTAAGAAATAGAATATTATATCTTAAAACTTTAATAATAGTTAAATATTATATAAGTATTATATTTTCTTTAAAATAGTAATAGAAAATAGAAGTTAAAAGATTTTAAGAATTAAAATTTATTAATAACTAGATATTTAGTATATATAGTATATAGTAATATTATAAGATAATAACTAGCTATAGCTAGTCTAATTTAAGAATATATTATAGTTACTTATATTAAGACTTAAGCGATCTATATAAGCTAACTAAAACTAAAAGAACTTATAATAATAAATCTAATTATAGAAGAATAAGAATCTATATTAACTAATAGTACTAATATAAATAATATAATAATATTATAATATTAGATATTTATATACTATCTAATTATTAGAAAAATATACTATTTCTTAAAAAATAATTATTAATTACTTTTATATTAATAAGTAGATATAAACTTAGATTTAACCTCTTAGTTATATTAAATATATATAGATTAGAGTCTATTATATAATTTTATTTATTAGTATTATTATTATTTTTAACTTCTCTAATTTTAATATACTTTCTTATAATCTAATTTCTAAGTAACTAAATATTATATATTTCTTTTTTACTTTTATAATAATATAATCTATTAAGATATTCTTATTATAAATCTCTTTAACTACTATTAGAAACTAAGTTTATAAATCTTAACTAAGTATAAATAGAAGAGATATTAACTAATACTAATTAATAATACTTAGCTTATTATAAAATAGCTATCTTATAATTAGATTCTAGCTTTATAGTCTAAAATAAATCTAAGATACTTTTATAATATAAAATATAATCTTTAATACTCTATTTATAAACTTATTAGAATTTCTTAATATTATAAATCTATAAGTAAAACTTATTAGATTATTAATAAAATAACTTTCTAGAAGTTAATTAAGGTTATAAGTAAATATATTAAGACTCTTATTATTATAAGTATATAAGAAAAAGTATAATATAAGTATTAGTATATTAATAGAAATATAACTTTTAAATAATATTCTAGTCTATATCTTAGACTTATCTTATATCTATATATTTCTTTTAAAGATAATAACTAATAGAATCTATTTTTCTATATTTTTATATATTTTATTTAAGTTTTAACTCTTACTTTAACTATAAGATTTAAATAATATAATTAGTATATAATATATAAGTATTTTTTAACTTAATATTATTTATTAGTAATAGTACTCTTATTATAACTACTTTAGCTAATAGATTTATTAGAAATTCTATTATATTCTTATATAATATAATACTTTCTTCTAATATTTAAGATATATATATACTATTATTTACTCTTATATTAGGGTTAGGGTTAGGGTTAGGGTTAGGGTTAGGGTTAGGGTTAGGGTTAGGGTTAGGGTTAGGGTTAGGGTTAGGGTTAGGGTTAGGGTTAGGGTTAGGGTTAGGGTTAGGGTTAGGGTTA